>UELW01000006.1:0-1200000 GCA_900490495.1 Danionella dracula
CGCTTGGATGAAATCACAGGAATCTGGATGCATGCTTTCATCCACCAAATGCACCTTCCTACAAATACAACGAAGGTGCATTTATAGATGATGTAATCTAGATTCACACTTCGTCCCATGCACCACTCAGTGTATCTATGCACAAAGCTTCATACATAAGCATTCAGGGGGTGGAAGCCCCCTCTCACCTGCACCTGCATGAAGGAGCCCCTGTAGAAGCAGCAGGCAGCGGCTGACAAGGCACTCCACAGGCTGCATCTCTCCGTCATGGCTTCGGTCTTCTTCTGATCAGCTCTTCCACCCCTGGAATCCTCTAGAAGACCAGGGTCATGCTCCTATCCCCTTGCATTAACCCGTGCATGGGCAAGTGCCGCAACTGATCAGTCCTATCAGCGTTCCACCAGAGCCGATGTCATCCCAGATCCACACCGGCTTTCTCTCTCATTCACTCCCTCTCAATGTCTACTTCTCTCTCCCTCTCTGACTTTCAATCTACCTCTCGTGCTCAGTTCCACTGTCTCTCACTCCAGCGCTTGCTATGCTTCACAGCGCTGGCAGGGATTACCTCATCGCTCTTGGATGAAAGCAGTGGGTGGGGGAGGGATCGGAGGGGAAGAAGGAGTGGTGTAGAAAGAGAGATGCTTGCAGGCACCGAGACCCCACCCACCCCCTCCTCCAGGGCTCAAACAATGCTGGGGGGAGAGAGACTGGGGTTTGTGGCTCACACATTCAGCACCTACTCAAAGGAATTTTCCCTTTTATTCAGGATTGAAAGACGGCATAAAACTAGAAGGGGCTGGTCAGAAAAAAAGACTCTATTGAAACCACTTTCATATACAGGCTCACAAAGCCTTGAGTTCTCTAGACGAACATGACTTTGTGGTTTCTTTCACATAGAAAGTCTGTGATTGCAGCTGTTTAGAGCCAATTTAAATGCAGAACAATAACCGAGCATTAAAAACTGACCATTAGTCATTGAATAAAGTTGCTTTTGAATAACACAAAATCACAGGTATAAACACTCGAAAGAAAATTAGAATATCTAGTTTGGGGTGTTTAATCCCAAAATAGACAACTTCAATCACTATGGCAACTTCGAGGGCCATGACATCCCTGTTACAATGTTAGAATACATTGCTGACACTTATATTATAAATGAACATGAACATATGAACATGAATATGACCAGTTGGCTAGAAATGGAGTGACCCATAGGAGAACATGTGCTCTGCGTTTAACTCATCCCAGTGTCCACACACAGCAGTGAACAAACACACTCTGAACACTCACCCGGAGCAGTGGGTAGCCATGGCTCCGGCACCCATGGAGCAGTTATGAAACTGGCGCCTTGCTCAAGGGTAGCGCAGCTGTGGTTGTTGAAGATGTGAGAACAGTGTTTCATCACTCAAACCACTTTCAACTCGGTGAATCTGGGTATCGAACCTGCAACCTTCTGATCACAAGTCGATCTCCTTATCCACCAGAGCACAACTGCCCCGGTTGTAATTATCAAGTTAATAAATACAATGCCGTATAATTTAAAAAGGAAAGTGTTTTATTTTTTTTTCAACAGGAATGTACTTTTGGGTTAAAAGGAAAATTTGAGCAACATTACAAAATCTAATAATGAAGCTTTTCTGACAGTATGATGCTGCTCATTATAATGGCATGTATGTCAATTATCTCAGAGTACAATATAGGTCATGTCCACACGTGCCCAGGACTTTTTCTCACTCATTGATCTGAAAATCAATCGAAAACACTAAAACAACCATAAAATGCATTAAAGAGTATACAAACCCATGAGGAGCCAAATAACTCTTAAATCTGAAGTAGGCCTAGGCGATATGGATTAAAAGTCATATCTCCATATTATTTAGCTGAATGGCAATACTTGATATATGGGGGTATAAACATTTTTATGTCAAACCAACTTGGGGGTGGTCAATAATTGAAACATAAAAAAATCAAACTACTTGGGGATGCTTGTGCATGGTCAAATATATAATTTCACAAGAGGGAGGCGGAAAGGCTGAGTGTTTGTGAGTGTAGGCATCAGTCTAGTGAAAGTAGGTGCCGACCATGCTTTTTTATTTTAACACAAATTGACTGATACTGACCTGTGTATTATCTCAATCAGAAATAGGTTCATATTTGTTAAAATATTGAGATGTCACCCAACCCTTCCCTAAAGTTATGTCAGTCACAAGCTTACAAAAATAAAAGATTTGCTTTGAATCATTGCAGGGTTTTCCTTTTTGTGAATTCCGTTTTACTCTGTGAATACATTGTTAGCATTAGCGTAATCTTTGCATGTTTATAATAAACCCTATCATTCTGTTAGCAAAACTTTTCTGCAATCCCCTGCAACAATCCATCTTGTAGTTCTGAGTTTTTATGATCAAATCTTTGCATACTAAGCTTTGTTTTTTGACACATCGTTTATAAGATCTGATGACATTTATTGGGATGATACTGTCCCATATACAGTCGTATAAGGTCCAACATGTTTTTTTTAGGAGAAAAATCTAACCAATTGAGGTAGTGTGTTTGTGTAACACACACAATGTGAGCTCAATTTAGGTTTTAATCGTGCAAGCGCATTTTTTTTTTTAAATTTGGTTGTTGGTTAAACAAAGAAAGTGTCCTGGCCCAAAAGTGTTTTTAGCTTGCCAAAAGATGAATGTATTCTTCGAAAATGGGAGGATATTCTGCGTAACTCCAGGTGGGAGCAGTGGGAGGAATATGAGATACACAACTAGTTTGGCAGAGTACAATCATTTGAGGTGATTCAAAGACGTTGTTTTTGACAAATACCAAGGTTATTAAAGATGTCTAGAGAGGGCAAAAATGTATCATCATTTATTTAAAAGAGGCATAATATGATATCTTTAAGAATAATCATCTATTATCATAATCTATATCAGATAGCATCATCATTTGTCATCATTCACAATATACAAAACACATACAAAAAAGTAAAAAGAAAGCACTCCAGCCTTTTGTCAATTTGTTTTCTAAAGTATTTTTTTATTCATGATTGCCCTATCCATGTTTATCATCAACTGGAATATACTGAGATTTGAACGTATTTACTCAGTTCTGCAACTGGCACAAGGGAAAAATCTAGCACATGAAATGGCACATTTAACCTTCTATTAATTATGTAGACGTACACTTTTTATATGCACAAAAAAGTTAAGCAAGTGTCCTTTGGGAGTCTTTTAAATGTATATTATATATATATATATATATATATATATATATAATATATATATATATATATATATATATATATATATATATATATATATATAGTACTTTTCCCACCAAAAACACTACAAAAACTAAAAACCTACGAGATTTGAAGAATCTTAAGATAATGCAGTTCTTAATTAGCTTGTCGAGGAGGGCTTGATTACTATCTCAATTCTTCAGGATGCTGGCTATCTAGAAGCTGTGCTAGACTGCGCTATAAGCAATTTTGTGTCCATGTCTGTAACACATGTATGGTTCAATAACAAGATTACTGAGCTAAAACGCTTACAGTGTTACAGTGGAAGCAAACCACGCCACACAAAAGATTGTAATTAGATGAGACCCATTTTGCTCAGAAATCCACAATGCTATTGTGCATTTGGAGATAATCCTCTAAGATCGTGTTCAATTCATGCTAAACGCTCATCAGCCTGAGACAATGGGAGGATGAATGTCAAGTTGAAGCTCTAAAGAGTAGAAGATAACTTGGTGCTAATCCAGTGCCTGTGGGTTAGCATCATGTGTAATGCCGTTTGCGCCTGCCTCATGAGATCATGGAACGAAAAAAGAATGTATGTTCTTATGGCACATATGTCCAGTCTCACACCATGTCACACTAACACACACCCACAGGGCTGGCAACTACAGACAGGCATTCTGAGGGTGATGAAATGACTTTGTTAGTTGATTTTCTGATGGATTGTTGTACCAATCAGACGATTGAGAGGTGCAAAGGAAAGAATGGAGCTGATTGGTTTCACCAGGAGCTTGGAGCTGTTTTTTTTTAACATTTGTGGCACTGATTTTTTTCACTAACTTCAAAACAGCTGAGAACAAGCCGAACCACTTGAATCTGTCAAGACTTTGTCTAATTTATCCACATCTAGCATTATTTTCATTTAGTTCTAAAGCAACCCAAGACGAGTAAGTAAACCCAGAGATGTAATATTGTATTTTTTCCCAGTCAATTTAACTTTTAAAAATGTTCATATGTTTAGATTTTTTGTTTATTTTTTGAGTTTTCTTTTATCAATCAAATTTTTTTTTTAGTTTAGATCAAAATAAAAAAGTGGAAATGTATCCCTACCAGTGGTTTTTATGATTTGTTTAATTTTATTGGGCTTTTTTATAGTGTTCTAATGTGTTTGATGTATTTATTGTAATGTTTGAATTTGTCTAATTTAGCCAATATTCTACTTCTGTTCAGTATTGTAATAAAGAACTCAATAATAAATAACATAAAAAAATAAACATATATAACAAAATATATATAATGTTGTCAATAAAGCCTAATATCTGCATGTTTGGAGATGTTTCAAAATAATAATGAGGAAAAACTTATAAAGCAATAAATTGGAGCATTAACTTATCTAACATTTTTGGAGCAACTCGAGGAGGAAGTTAGATTTCGAGAAATCTTGGAGAAATTTTTGGGGTTTGGAGGTGCACAAGGGAGTGAAAAAAACATGGCTCATCAATGAGAACCTGCTCTCTCCTGGAGTCAGCCTCAAGTGGTCATAAGACGAATAGCAGGTTGAGTCACTTCCTATTTCCTATTGAGAGAAAGAAGGGATTATTGTCCCTCGGGTGGGACAAAAATAACAGATATTGGCTTGTCAACAAATGACAATTGTTCATTTATAACAGCTGTTCAAAGACAATACAATTCTTTGAATGTAAAAGAACTGAAAATATCAATAATGATGTTTTAATATGTTTCTGGGTAGCCAATAAATAAAAACTTCCATTGCCTTGCCTTATCTCTTCTCAGCCTCATCACAGTCTCCTCAATCTTTCATTCTACTCTTCTTCTAATTAAATATTAATTACACAGAGAGTGTCCTGAAGGCAGGGTGCTGTGTGTCACAATGGGGACGGGGCTAGACTTAGTGATAACGAGGAGGTGGAAGAGCTCACTCTTTAGTCCTCCTTGCTATTAGTTTTAATGAACCCATTGAAATTCTGGGTGACTATAGTTGTCTTGCAGCATCCAAAGCAAACATTTGAAAGTGTTTAGTTACATTAAAATGTGTATTAAATAATAAACTTACTTGTTCTGGAGTTGGATCACATAGAGTTGGTACAGATCCCAAGTTTCAGTCTCAACCTTTGCATTGTGCTGACCCTTATTCATGAAACGTTCATAAAACTTATCTACAAATCGTCTTTGAGCAAATTAGCTTAAGCAAACAAACAAGTGTTTGGTGGTTCTGCCGGTGCATTTCCTCTATAAATAAGCCACCGAGTTAGCGACCCGGCCCTTAAGGTTCCTTTGATGGGACGTAAATGAGCACAGTTGTGCATTTCTTTATATCCCAAAACATCGCAGACCTTCGGAGTCAGTGCTACTCACAATCCAATCAAAATGGAGTTCTATTGTGTTTACAACCAATGTGGAGGGGCGCATGTATTTCACGTCATTTACACTGAATTTCACACTGACTTATTCTCAGGGGGGTATAACGCATTTCTTGTCTGATTACAATCTATCCAACCCTTGGATGGATTTGTATTGTTTTAGGGAGATTTGCCCACAATAAATGAGCCACAAAGTTTTATTTTCATCTGAGGGTCCTTTAAAAGTGGCAAATCAATACAAATATTTTCACATTTAATTAAATGAAATCTAATCAGAAATAATAGATTTATCTTCAGTAAGTTCTTGATAGACAGTCACGGTGCTGTTAGTCAACACGAGTAAAACCTCATTCAGCAAAACAATTACGGGTACTCCAAATACAGCTGCTAATTGGTGTTATCCATTTTCAAAAAGGGTAGGAGTTCAATCCAAAGGTGCAGGGAATAGTGTGAGTACTAGGAGAAGGAGATAATGAGATGACAGCCCAGCAGAAAACAAACATCAGGCATCCGACGTTGGATGCCAGAACCCAATTATGAACACCTCGAGAGAGCACACATGTCTGAGCCTCTGGGAACGTTCCGACCCGAGCTCTTATGAAGGATTTTCAGCTGAAAGAGCAGTTTTTTGCCATTACAGTGAACATTCAGGGCAGTGGCTCGGTTTAACTCAGACAACATTAAAGTTTCATCTTGAGAGAAGGAGAGATGGATGGTATCTAAGAAATGCAGAGGAAGGGAGCTGTTGTAATCAATTGCCTTGGTTTGTTTATCAAAATGTCAGCAGCAAGTTACTAGATACACTGTTGAAATGAGTTTTTTTAACAGAAATATTGACATAAAAGCACATTTATGGACAGTATAGTACTCAATGCAGCAAAGTTAAGACAGAAATAACGTGAAGAGTGTAAAGATTTTGTATTAAGGAGAAATAAAGTTTAAAATGTCTTTGAGAGAAAGGAGCCTTACCTCCACATAATCTTCCTGATTTCTTGTGGAATTCAGCTGTCTGTGGACAAAAATTGTAGACAAAATTGTTTTGATTCAAATGTAATTTCCTTATGTGCAATTTGCCTCACAAACATCACAACGCATCTGTCTGTATATCTCCTTTTCTCCCTCTATCTGTGATTTTAAGGGTGTGAGTGAAAATGAGTGTGATTCAAAACACTGCAAATAACAAGAACGTATCACAACCTTTCCCAGATGTGTACTAGATTATGAAGAATGATTTTATTTTATTGTTTTTAAATGAAAGAAGGGAAAGTGACCAGATACGGAGTGACCCATACCTGGAATTTGTGCCCTGTATGTAACCCATCCCAGTGTCCACACACAGCAGTGAACAAACACACCGCGAACACACCCAGAGCAGTGGGCAGCCATGACTGCGGCACCCGGGGACCAGTCAGGAAACTGGTGCCTTGCTCAAGGGCTTCACAGCTGTGATTGTTGAAGATGGAGAACAAGTGTTTCATCACTCACACCACCTTCAACTCAGTGGATCTGGGGATCGAATCTGCAACCTTCCTTCTCATTATCCACCAGACCAAACTGTCTATTTTGCTACAATATAAACACTAAAAAGGTAAGATTTTTCCTTTTGAGTAGAATTAAACATTTATACTTACAAGATTCGTTTTTTTTCAGTATAATCTTGGAATTATTGATTAAAGTGTAATATTATCATTTAAGCGATTGAAAAGTATTAAGGTCTACTTTCCTTAGAACCTTCTTTAGAGGTGTAGCTCCTTAATGTTGTGGATTGGGACATAGCACTTTTTTATTTTCACTTAGATCTATAGGGGCCTCTTGTGGTCTAAAAAGCAAATAACAACAGCTGTACCTATACAATAGCAATAAAACCTCTAAGCATGTTTGTTTTGAGCTATTTTTTAAGGTTTTGTCATAATAACTGGCATTCATATTAAATGTAATTTTACTACAAGTTTTTTTACCTTTAAATTATGGAGCCAAAATAATGGTATATAAATATATATATGCATTTATATATAATTTGTTCATCTTTTTTTCATTGATGATGCTTTCCCACCTATAAACTTTAAACTCTAAGGTTTCTGAACGTTTTGTTTGCCTGAACCAACAATATTTATTTTAAATGTTCCAATATTTAAAAAGTAAAATATGTATTTTACACCACAATTTTTTTTTTACAATAGTTTAATTCCAGTACAGTGTTCGTTATTTCAAGCGGTGTCCTTGAGAAGGCATTCCAGACAAAAGCAGGAAGAATCTTGTTTCCTTGTTTCCCACATCCCTGAGCTCCATGTGTCTTGACCTGATGCTTTTGTAAGTTTAAAATAAATGTATAAAATAACAATTTAAATACTTTTGTCTAAAAGTAACAAATTAGAAACCATTGAAATAACATGAACACAGCTGTTTTTACTCCTTGCTTGCGGTCATCAAGGTTAACTAAATCAGGGTTTTTGTCGAAACACAGGAACTTTGTCGAAACACACAAAACAATTAAATAAACAGGTTATAACCAGTTTAAGAAGCAGCAAAATATGGTTATAGAAGTTTCTAAAAGCTAGATTTATGACATTTCAGTCAATGATAGACTCACCTCAAATCCTCTTTCAACTTCATATCGAAATACCCACAAATGCGTAAAGATCAGTCAAGAGTCAGAAAATCCAAAAAGAATGAAAACTTGAGAAGTATTTTCCTTCAAATACCCTTCACTTAACTCTCTGCTGCCCTCTAACGTGAACACTAGGAATTGTAATTAATTTTGCACACTGGTTTCTATGAAAACCATTAAAGAAAAAAAAAAAAAAAAAAAAAAATATATATATATATTTATATATATGTACACACACACACACACACGCACACACACACACACACACACACATTTATATATATATATATATATATATATATATATATATATATATATATATATATATATATATATATAACAATGAGGGAGCAATCCACTCTTAAAAATGGTGGGTTAGTTTTTTTAACCCAGCAGCTGAGTGAGTCTGGGATGTTTTACTTTGGTGTAAGAATTTCCAGGGATAAATAAATCTTGTGAAAATGAAATTGTATTGCATTGAATCAAAATGTATAAATGTTATATTGTTGTTGTTATTTTCATTGTAATGGAATTATTTATTTGTGTATATAAGATTTTGTTAATAATAAATCTTCACCTTTTGACCCTTCGTGTCTAATTATTGTTTTTGAATATGATCAAATATCATATAAACTAGTTTCTAACTGATATAACAGTTCTTAATCAGAAATGTAAAAATTTTAAAAACACAGCATGTTGGGTTCGTTAAAGTAACTCAATGCTGGGTCAAAAATGACTCAAACCAGTGCTGCATTAAAATAACTCAACGTTATGTTGGTCCATATTTGACCCCATGCTGGGTTACCAAAATAACCCAAATTGCATTCTTTTAACCCAGTAATGTTTTAGAATGTACTAAAACTTGTAAGAAATGTTGACAAGTCGAGTTCACATGATACGGAACCTTTAGAAATTTTACTTGCTTTTAAGTTATGTCAGATCTTCTCTGCCCAGAACATTGAGGTCTAAAAATCATAACCTCCTTGTCGCCCACAACCCAGACTCCGCACCAGAAGGGAGCAGTCTTTTTTTGTGGCAGCTCCTCGACTGTGGAATGCTCTACCTGCCCAGGTACGGATGGCACAGTTGATGAGTTTACGTCACTCCTCAAAACTCACCTATTTGAGTCTTAATCACAAAATGATTTAAAATTGTTATTATTTTAACTTATTTCTGTATTTTATTGTTTCATTGTCCTACTGTGTGAGATGTAGTGCTATTTTATCTATTATTGTGTTTTAGATGCACTGTGCAGCACTTTGCTCAACTACTGTTACTCTTTGAATAAATGTTGATGAATTGATTGATTGATCTAAGTAAATTCAAGCATTGAACTCTGATGTTTCTTACCTGTCAGGCTCTTTCACCTCCTGGCTACAATTTGATTTAATGTAAGAATCCTCTACCATCTTCTCCCCAGTCGGACCAGGTTTAGTAGGAGGCAAATGGATCTTGTTTATCCCCTCCTCGAGCTGAACAATTAACTTTTCGTTGAAACGTGGTTCTAGATGTGAAAGTGCTGAAGGTCCCAGAGTTGGTGGAGGTGGAAGATCTTGATTCTGAATGTTAAGAACTTTGTTTGGATTTTTTTAACGGAGTTGACCAGCTCCTCCAGACCCTTCCCCGAGAGCACGTTGAGAAACTCCTCCACATGATCCAGTCCATTGCTCTGACTCTTTGAGAGGCTGATCTTGTCTTTGGATTTGGTATCCTTCTTTGAGTGACGTGGCATGGTGCCCATGTGTGTGTACATTTCACCGGAGCTGGCATAGCTTGGACTTCGTGGCTGTAAGCCCATGTCATCAGCGGACACCTCTCTGGCTAGTTTTTCAGCTTTCTCTGCATCTGATTTCCTCCGGAGGTTGGTGAGACTGCCAAACCACTTGAAGCCTGAGAAAAGTGAAAACATATCGATACTGGTACTGGTGTTCGAAGCACCAGTGAATTGAGATTTGCAAAACTGTTCAGTGGTGGAAAAACACTTTACGCATTCCCCGTCATTCCTTTAATGTGAGAAGAAGCATGTAGCCTCTTAAGCAAACACGCATGTCTTGACCTTGTCTGTGAAGGGAAAAACATGTGTCCCTTTAGTCCCTAAAACAACCGGCTGAGCATTTCAGTTTTGAGTGAATGAAGCCAGAACCTTTCTTTTTGTGGGAAATTGTCACAGAATGTTGCAGTGATAAAGGGAACTGTGGAGGACATGCTCTTTTCTTCTCTGTGTGCTATGACTGGGTCTGAGATTTCTCTTTATCGCTGTTGGAACAGAAGTTCGTTTATCTTAATAATTACAGCTCTTGGAGGACTGTCAGTTGAGGATATTTGGCAAGTGGTCTGGAATTACAGTTTGTCTTAATGAATAATACTGATAATGGTGATGTATTGTTTTCTTTTTGCTTCTGGATATTACAGAGACAATTTATCACTGTAATATAAGAAACAAGATTGTTGACTTGAGCTGAGAGTCTACAGAACTTACAAATTAATTAAATCTAGTTGCTTTAAGCCAAGAGTATAAAACATACTGCAAGTCATGAAAGGATGAAAATAATTGTGTAAACCAGATGTCACTGACTTCGATAGAAACATATGTTGCACCAAAAAAACAAAAAAATGGGAAATGACCTGCCAATTAATCAATGTTTGTATGAGCCAACAGACCATAGGACTCAAATTATGTTGTTTGATTACAATAACATTTAAAGGTGTAGTATGTAAGATTGTGGCAAAATTGGAACTGCAACCTGTATAGTTAAAATAATTATTGCAAATATGATTACTTCAGTTTACTCCACAAAAGCTTGGTTTAGGCCTGTGGTGCGATGAGCTTTCAGGATGAAGAAATTTGTGTTTTATGATGTCAACCACTTAAGTAATTTCCATCTGAGGCAAGCATTCATACCGAAAGACACCAGCATGAAATTGAAAGGGTTTCCCAATTGGTTTGTATTCATGTTTGTGACCAGAACAGGCACACATAGATGTCCACCATGGATGCATTGACATTGGTTTGATTTGTTTTACTGATTTTACTAACCTAACTAACCTAATGAGCCAAATCCTTTCTGCTCGACGACGCCCCACTTGGAGTGGTGGAACAAAACTTCAATCATTATAATAGTCTAGTTGCTACTTAAAATAAAAAACTGTAATTACTCAAACACATTGTTTTAAGTCAGCTCAACTTATCCAGGTTTACAGTGTATCTCTTAGCACTACTCCACTGTCTTTATGTTTCAGCTAGGATTTGTGTAATAGTGTGTAGAGAAACTCAATTCAAATGAACTATTTTAAATGAACTGAACTTCTTATACTTGGTCCATTTTCTTTCACATTTCTCAGAGATTTGACTTCACAACACTCGATATAATTAGATAAAAATGACCTTTATGTCCATTACAGGTTGCTTGTCTCCTGGTCGATGTTCAATTTTCCACGTATTGATCTGGTCTGCAGTACATTAATTTGCTTTGTGCTTCTGAATCCCCAAATGTCATTACACTATTATCACATCCCATCTCTGCCTCCAATGCACTCAAATACTTGCCTAGGTTTACCTTCGTGCAAACATCTGTAGTGTAGTGTTATCCAAGTCACAGATTTGGAGGCAGTTTAAAAAAGAATAATGTTACCACTTCTTCTTTATAAAATGACATTGTCTTTAAGGACTGTGCTGTTCTATTTAAGGTAATCTTTACCAGTCTGAAGTCCTGAAGAGATAGAGACTTACATTGAAAATAAATAATTATTTACTTTCTCTGTAGAAGTCTCAGACCTCAGATTTTCCTTTACCTGTAAAAAAATATGGGTCATATATATCTGAAACTAATAATTGCACATAATAGTTTTTTAATACTTCCTGATCCCATCTCTCCACTCTACAAAGTACATCCTCAATCAAACAAGCAGTACTCACTCAGTTTTCTTTTAATCATGGTGGTTTCGACTCCTGTGTCCTGTTTTTTGCAGCAAGCGGAACCTTAATAGGTATCGTTTGCATCTCCAGAGACAGAAGTGTTTACTTCCGCTGTGTTGGAGAATGCTCTGTTAGAAGCAGCAGTGAAAGAAGAACTTCCTGTTTTTGCTATAACGGATGTCAGTGATATCAGTGTCTATACTGTATTACTCGATAGCAGCAGGTGTTTAGGCAGCTTCTTTGGTAACATTGTCCATTTTGACATGACATTAAAGATTACTGGGTTTGTAATGTAGAATCTGACTGCATTCACATTCACCTTAAAAAATTGTTTCAAACTTTTTCAGTCATTTACAGGGATGCTCCAACCCCTGATTGTTGTTTCTAATCACCCCAACAGAGTTTTGGTCAACTCGGAGTGTAGTCTAACAAGTAAAATAATATTCTATGGTTAATTGTGGTCTTTAAATAGTAGGAATAAATGAAAAAGCTTTCACAAAGATAAGTATTTTCTTTTTTGTTGATTGTCATTGATTTCATTATTATATTTTTGCAAAAAAATCACAACGACTGCTCTTAATTATTCCCAAACACTTGTCCTTTCATAATATATATATATATATATATTTATATATATAAATTAGAATGCAAGCAGCACTCCAAAAATGTATTACTATTAGTTGAACCTAATAGAACAGCAATTGCCAAAAAAAAACTTTAAACTCTGTTTTGAACTCAATTTTTCAAAAACATTCAGTTTCAGCAATTAATCAATAGTCATTCATCTGCACAGTCTTCATAATATCCTGGAGGACTGAGGCAGCAGAACTTGTGAAGGTCAAATTTGAGTCATGTTAAGTGTATTTTATTGATTGCAATACATATACAATGCTTTATTTATTCTTTTGTGCTTGTCTTTGTTCTGAAATGCTTAGTCGAGTAGAATAAGGTAGTACAAAAATTTGGCTTAAACTTGCTATTTTAAGTCTTAAATAATTTTCCACATGTCTTATTTTTATGATTTCCATGAAAAGCTCATCTGATATGTGTTTTTGTTGTTTCTTGAGGTTGCCAGAGATTGACAAAATGTTTCTAAATGCTAAAAAAATAAGTAAAATCGATTGTTAGAACATAAATGCTAAAACACAAAAGTAATAGTTCGGGTTGCCAGAGTTTGAGAAAATGCTTGAGAACACTCATTAATGCTCAAAATCTTAGACAGGATTGTTAGGGTTGCTATATATTTGAAAAAACATGCAGAAATGCTCAAAAGCATTAAAGTGATTGTTGAGGTTGTCAGAGATTGAGAAAATGCACCTAAATGTAAAAAAAAGACTTTGGTTGCCAGAGTTTGAGAGAACCTTTTTTAAAAGCTGTAAAACATAAAAGTGACGGTTAAGATTTCAATTAATGTGTTTGAAGCATACTGTGTTATGCAAAAAAGTTTAGTTTTTGTTTTGATATTATAATATAGGTCTTACATTTGATTGTTAACAATCTTACACCTTATGAAACGTGCAGAAGCCTTTTGAAGATGCTACTAATTTCCACCTTTTTCTGTTGAATTGCAACATTGTACACCTCAACCCTCAACTACCCCCCCCCCCAGCTATGTTTCAAGGTCCTCTTCTACTTAGCAGCTACATATGTGCTCATAAAGGTTTCAGCTTCAATGCTGTTGATCTCAAAAACCAGAGGTTGACAGAAATTAATCTTCCTCCAAGCTTATACATTATAACACACCTGAAACATTTGCAGAAGAAGCAGCTAGTTTTGTTTAGAAATGTGTTGCATTTCACTTCCTTTCTTGTAATCAGACTTGCACTTCCTGTACGACCCTGAGCAGTGCAGCGGGCGTGGGTGTTCGATACTTTGGTGTGACATATGACAGAGAAGACCATTCTCATCTTAAGTTGATACATTTTAAAAACACCTTTACTTTTACTATAATAAAAGACATAAAACAAGATTGTTTAAACAATAATTTCCAGATTTAAATGTAAATTGTAGCTTGTAGTGCATTATTGGTTCTCTTACCAGAAGAGGTCAGCACCAGTCCAAGCATTGCCCACTTCACACTGGATAAATAGTTAGTTTATTCCTAGCAAAATTACTGACCAAAATCAATTAACCAAAATATGAACACATTTCTGATAGTGCTGGGAAATTTGTTTTAGATGAATTCAATTTTTTGCAGAAATTTTATGTTGAGAAATTGAGAATGTATTAAATACATTATCATTACAAGATTAACAAAGCACATCACATAATCGCAAATCACATAGTGTGTGCAACATTCTCTAAAACCTTTAATAATTTTTGCACAATTGCACTGTCCTAAGTTCTGGAGTATTTTCACAAAGTCTTGACCAGAGGCACTCAATACATACATGGCCAGTAAAATAACAGTAATAAAACTTTGAAGCTCGATATCTGAAAACCTCACTGAACACCGATCAAATCTTAAAATTCCTAGGGGAAAATAAACAATGTTTTTTTCTGCACTGGCTCCACAGTGAAACTTGAATTGTCAGAATAAATTTTCAAATGTTCATCTTAAAAATGTGACTGAGCCGTCTATCGTGAGTAATATATAATAAAATGTCTTGCTTAAATGGGCTCTGAGATAAAGTGTTTGTTTAAAATTGTTTGAACTCAACACTGGGTTAATAAAAATGTTTTTGAATGCAAGATTGATTTAAATTACATTTACATTAAATTTGGTTATCATACTAAATAAAGTTTTTGCCTATTTCACTCAAACACTGAAGGGTAGAAAAGCTCTAAAAATGAGTCGTCACAGCGAAGCTTACACAGCATCTGAAGATTATTTATTTATTCATAAGACTATTTATATATTTAATTAGTGAATGATAGAATTAAAGCCCCTTCAGATTATGAGCCTGTTGTAATTCTGGTCACCATATTTGATCAAATGTTTATTTGTTGTGGACATTCAAATCTAATACTTTTTTCTTGACATTGGACTGTTTTAATGCAGTAAAATCCCAGAAACACTCAGCATATTATAATCTGGAGAGTGTTTGCCTTATGTTATACACCTCAATTTTTTTTTTAAAACTTTGGTATATTTTCTGAGAATTGTATCCATTTCACAAAAACATTATCTGTTCGTCACTGAAATGGACAAAAAATAACATAGTGTATCATAAAAAAAAAAAGTAAAAACACACAAAAAAATAACTTTTATTTTTATTTTTGAGGTCTAGAAAATAATTAGGTCTGAAGGGGTTATTGACTCCTCACGGTGACATGGTGAAAGTTGACTCGCTTCCTGTTTTCTTCTTTGTATGTTGCATTACTCTGACATTCACGCAATCATCATGCCCAAATATCTCTACGTAGAATTCAGTTCATTTGCTGAACTAATACTAGTTCTCGTTAAAAATAAATCCCAAGCTGGAAAAAGAACAAGGTGAAGTTTTGAAAACAAAAGTTTCTGGTAGCAAATTTTATTTTCCTGCTAACAAATCATCAGCAACAGATCCACCTACAGATTCTTTCCACTGATTGCATCATTTGGACCTATGAGTAAACTAGTCTGATGTGATACACACAACGCAATGAATACTAAGAACGGGCAAAATTAACTATTTTAAAAGTTGACATTATGAGACATCAGTTACAGGGCCAGTTCAGTCCAGTTCTTCCCTTGCCGTCTTTATTGTCTATTTTGTAAGAATGTAAGTAATGTGAGTTCAAAACTTAATGCAGAAGACGTTACATTAAAAGTTTCCTTTACACCTCTCAAAGGTCTTGCTCTCACCTACACAAGCTTTTCTCACGCTTCAGTCTCTGGAGGGCAGCCAGCTCATCCAGTGTGCGCGAGTGCACATTGCTGCAGTGGGGACGTATGGGGTCGGATGATTCATTGGAGAGACATTTAAAGTGATGTTCGACTGAGGTGTCTATGCGGTAGCAACACAGATCTTTGCTTCGTTCCAGTTAATTCCCATTTCTCATCAGCCTGGTGATCAAAACTTGAACCGTTTAACTGAAGGTTCAGATTTTAAACCATGGGGCTATGAACACTATAGTGAGAGAGCACTTGATGAAAATGAGCTCTGATTGCAGAGTAGAGACAATTAGATGATATCTAGGACAAGCTTTATTGACTCTCAGATTAATCACTCTAGCTCCATAAAGCTTGCTGGGAGTGTGTTCTTTAGAAATGCTTTGGAATTTTATTACGTTTCCTGAAAATTTTTAGTTGATTACATTATGATTATTGATTAGATTATGAAAGCTGATAGCTTATCAAGGGAAAATGCATATCACAGGATGGACCTGATAACTATTTTTATTTATTTTTTGTTTTGTTTTTATCAAGTGTGCCACCTTTAGTTCCTTGGGTCAAAAGCAAGGGTGTCAAAAAAACTCATTCACCATTCATTCTCACTCCGGGTGCAGAATCACTAATTAAGTTGTGGGAGGAAGTCAAGCTGCCTGAAGGAAGTTCATACTAGGACTGAGAGACTGTGCAGCACTGCAGGGTTAAAAAAAATCATTTTTAAAGATACGTTTTACTATAATTTATAGTGAACTAGAGTCTGATGTTAGCAATGGTTTGAATGGGTTAAAGAAATCAAATAACTAATATGAACACAATATGTCCTCCTGTATATACAAACACTCGGAGGTACAAACACTCAGAGGAACAAAGCATTTTACAGGGTGATTCAAAAAGAAGACCACAACTTTGAAAATTTTTATTTATTAAAGGATATAATTACCTTGGGTAATAAATCAATGCAAAGATTACTTAACAATCTTCAGAGCTTCCTTAAACCGAAAACTTAGCTCTCATTTTCTTATTTTCAGAGTTCTGAATTTTCATTCATCTTTATCTTGGCATTATTCCCTTTCGGGGTCACCACAGCGGAATGAACCGCCAACTCTCTGGCATATGTTTTATGCAGCGGATGCCCTTCCCTGCCGCAACCACACGTTAACACTATGGGCAATCGTTCTTATTCAATTCACTTATTCCGCATGTCTTTGGACTTGAGGGGAAACCGGAGCACCCGGACTACCCACTGCACCACCGTGACGCTCTGAATTTTCAATGTTGTGATATTCATTTTGAATCACCTTGTACAGTATGATACAAGAAAAGTGATTTTATTTAATCACTAAACATATTTGTTAATTACCTGGGAGGGGGTTAGAAGTTACCTCTTTGTGAATATGTAGACCTGCAGGAGGACCTGCTGTTTCCATGTTTGCTACATTTCCACCGACCTGTTTTATAATGGTATGACTTGACTTGATTTGACCTGCTTTGAGGTGCTTTTCCACTGCATTCTGCACTTTGGTGGGTACAATTTTGTTTAAAAATAATCACAATGGAATTATATTCCAACATCATTCAGTTCTACTAAGAACGTCTTTGTCTTTCAAAGATTCCTGAGCCAACTCAGCTGACTCCTCAACAGGCAAATCAATAATAGGTTAAGGGCCAACTGTTGAAATTTAAATTTTATATCCTCCTGAGAACCAATAAATATCTTCCAATGTAAACTGAGCTCTTGCTTATTTAGAGCAGTTTAGTCCCACACAAACACATGAGAAAACACATTGTAAAGGCATGATGTCCAGCAATTCAGGGATAGCTCAAATGAGTCAAAATATATACACCAAAAATGTCTACTACAGAGGACATAAATGAATAGGTTGGATCTCAGGAGGATAGGATATAGTGAAAGATTTTATCAGAATTTATTAGCAAATGTTTTCCATTCATCCATTATCTTGATGACTTTTCCCTTACGAGGTCGCTACAGTGGAATGAACCACCAACTACTTTTTTGTTTTATGTGGCGGATTCCCTTCCAGCCACAACCCACAACTGGGAAACATTCACACACACACACACACACACTATTTGGACAATTTTGTTCACCCATTTGACTTATACCACATGTCTTTGGACTTGTGGGGGAAACCCACACGATCATGGGGAGAACATGCAAACTCCACACAGAAATGCCACCAGACCCAGCCGAGGCTTGAACGAGCAACCTTCTTGCTGTGAGACGATAGTGCTACCCACTGCGCCACTGTGACACCCTAGCACATGTCATATTGACGATTAACGAGGCAGCATGCTACTACAATTAATGTCTCGTTGGTGTTTTGATTTCAATGACAAATTTAGGGGGAAAAAATATCCAAATGAAAATGAAATTTTCTCCAACTCCTATGATTGATTATGTTGCATTATTATCTGTAAACTATTGTTTGCTGAAAAAGTGAACCAAAAATCCCATTGTAGGCTTAAAAGTGTTTGCATTTAAACTTATGTCTAAGATTAAAAACATTTTCCATGAACAACAGCTTGTAGTTGTTGTTGTTGATTGTTGTGGAGTCTACAAGTCTTCCCTGCAGGTTTGTCTTGCAGTGTTTGCCACACAATGGAGCTGTTTTTGAAATCCTTGCCAATCCCTCGTCTTCGTTTAAAACTCAGTACTTTGTAATGTTGAATTGTGTATGGTAAGAAAGGCTTATAATTACAAACCCATAGCTAATTAGGTGAGTTATTATTACACTTTTGGCAGGCATTCATTAAATTCTTTAAATACTGGCACCTTAAGGGTTTTTATTAAATTGTTGCAGGCAAAGTCACTAGTGGTGGTATTGATTGAGGTTTCCAAACATGGCAGCTTGTTCTTTTAGCTTCAGTTTGAAAAAGCATGTGTCATGTAGAGATTTTGTTATTTGACAAATCTAAAAAGTGACAGAGTTATGTTTACCCTTGAGGAGCACGAGGAGCAAATGATTTCCCAGGAGAGGACACTGTAACTCAAGGGTCACAGGAGTGAGAGATGATCGAGTTTGCCGTCACAGACAAGACAAATAGTCCTTAATTACTGCACTTGCAAGGCTCCTCTGGACTGGTATTCATCAAACGTTCTCATTAGGAGTTTCACTCCACTTTATGCAAATACTACAGCTCAAAGTAATTAAGCCTACCAACTTTGTGTGTTGGTTGCTGTTTAGGAAGTGGGAAATGAAAGCAGCTTTAATACGAGGATGAAGTATTTGTGTAACTAGCAGCAATCTTCATTTTAATGATTTCAAAATGACTTTAATTTCAGATTGTCTTTTACACTATTGGATCAAAAATGTGAACCATTTTGAAGTTCCTTGACAAAATTACTTTAGAAATACGTAAGTATGTCACTGGCATTAATCATTAATACATGAACAAATACTAATAACTAAAACAACATAATGAGGAAAAAATATCTGATTTAAAGAATAATGGCTGAAGTGAAGCCACTTAGCGATAGTAAGTGCTGAAGGTGCATCACCATAGTCGATTTGGATGAGGATGTGTGCGTGACAACAGTGATGCATTGGGGGAAGAGAATAAATGCATGTCTATATTTAGCATGGTTCAGAGGAAATGTTTGGATCTTGGAGGTCCAAAATTCTGTAAAATGTTTGATTCACGAATGTTTGAGTGACAATATGCTTGGACTTCTTCTGTCTTTTCTTTGAACATAGGAATATATCAGTTCAATGAGAGGCACTGGTTCTATTCTTATTGAAAGACTACTTTTTTAAATTTCCATATCAGAATGTCGGTTATTAATATAGTGACAGCCTTTTCTCCATTTAACACACACATGTAAATTTTTCTCTTTACAACTCTGTGAAGCTAGTTGATGTGCTCAGGCTTGGGGGACTAGGTAAAGAAACTGGGTCTCTTATGTAAAATAATATACTTTTTAAATTATGTCTAACACAGTCCAATGAGCAAGCCACAGAACATGAAGTTAAATCAAACCACAGCTTTCCTGATGTTTGAAGAGAAATGTTTTGGAACCAAATAGTTACTGTTATTGTGACTACTGTGATGTGCTATGGTTTATTTAATCAGATACATGTGTACTCATCAGCAGAGCTTGGAAAACACACATTTTTTTCACCTTATATAACCGCTGTCCAATAAGCGGTTACGGCGAATTTGGTGTGAGCATGGATTCAAACGTGTGGCCAGGAATGTGAATCATGATATTGATGAGATCTTTGAAGTTTTGTATTTGAAGGTATTGATTTTGATTATACCTTTGATTGAGTTTGGATTATCTGAAAAATGAAAAATGTATAATATATTGAGATAATAAAAGAATATTTTCAATTTAAGTCAATTAGGAGTGATCTATTTTGAATTTAAATTTAACCAACTTTTTTTTATGATCAGTTCATGTAACAAAACTATAAAAACATGCGGTTTACGGTGCAAATTTTGAAGACTGAACTATTACACTGTTTATAACCAGAAAAGCTTTTGTAAAACATCAACTCAATACAAATATTACAGCACTTTGTAAGTAAGAGAGAGACAAGAGCAGCCTCTGACATAAACATAAACAATGTTACTTATAATCTAAGATTCCACATTGCACTGTCGAGTGCTTCTGATTTATATGCAGTTAAACACAAGCAGGCTGTAAATCATTCCTCCTTTGTCGCTCAAATTCTTTACTTCGTTACCCCAGAAGCACTCAAGCAGTAACTGTCTCACTGGTACGTCCTGTAATCTATGATGCCCACTGACATTTCAGAGCTCATGTTCCTTTCTGTGGTGCATGTTGTTGTAATTGTGCATGATAATGCTGTGGAAAGCAGCTGCAGCCCTGTTATTTCTCTTTCGCTCAGCTGCCTCTGACCTCCCTAGGTGATGCTACCTGTCGACCAGGCAACAGGGACAGAGGATTTATGAGGTGTGAGTTTGGAGAGTGCGTATGTGTGTGTAGGTGAGGATATAAGGGAGTGCTCATAATTATCTGGCCTATAGAATCCAGTCGAAGGATTTGCAGCTCTTTAAGGAAGAATACATTAATGCGGGTGGACTGATAATGCAGCTCTCCATTGGGACCAGCATGCCCATCAGCTGCATCAGAGAGCAGATGCTGATCTTAGCTTGACATCTTTCAATCTGCATAAACATTGGAGGATGGAAGGAAAAGTCCCTTTGTGGACGGAAGATGTATCAGTTGATTCTATAAAGAAACAAGCTATTCTCTCCTTTAATCTATTGTGTGCCAATGAGATCGGTTTCCACCTGTTCCCCGCTCCCCTTAGTCCAGTCAAGTAACTTAAATTGAGGTTAAAATAGCATTTTATAAAAATTAGGATACATATATAGAATACATATATTACACTTCGATTAAATCACAGCACCCATAAAACCTTCCTAACCTAAACAATGAATCACTTTAGATTTTTTGACTCCACAAATCACGCAGTTTAGCCAAGTTT
The DNA here is from genome assembly GCA_900490495.1 of Danionella dracula. Lineage (NCBI taxonomy): Eukaryota > Metazoa > Chordata > Actinopteri > Cypriniformes > Danionidae > Danionella > Danionella dracula. The sequence continues at coordinate 21,432 of UELW01000006.1, forward strand.
CTCCCAATGCCCAGTTTCCACCTTGCCTCCTGCTAACCTCATGTTAGTTTGAAATTGCCAAAACATTAACGTTGAGTGAAGCTTTCTATTATTTTTTTATTATTAAAAAGAGTACATTATATACACTGCATAAAAACTGAATCTATGCAAAGCTGAAAATGCTTAAAATTAGATTGAAAATCTTGATATTCTTATTTTAGGAAGAATTTCTAATTTAAACCTTTTGGGTATAGATTACTTAGCTTATTATGAGAAAATATCACTTACATTTTCTAGAGGAGAAAAAATGCTTATTCTGGTCATTTAATTTCTTGATCTGATTTTGCCACTGATCTTTAAACAAGAATCTTAAAATAAGAAATTTTGACTCAACATATTCTGATTTCAAGAATGTTAATGATATATAAATCAATAAATAATCAAAAGAAATCAATATTAAATACTGGTAAAACATGAATCTTGAAACAAGAAAAAAAATCTTAAATCTAGTTCTAGTCTTCTTAGATCAAATAAAAAATCTCACAATGGGATAAGAACATTTGAATTCTCGAAATAAGACTCAAACGCTTGTGAAAAGAAAAACAAGAAAAAGAATCTACACCATAAATAAATCATCAATACCCCAAACCTTAATACCTCATCTAGTTGTGTACTAACTTTGATGGAACGAGATCTGTACTTAAAAAAAATGCACCTCTTGAAACAAGAAAAAAAGATTGTCTAGTTTTATAACCTGACTAGACACAAGTTGAAATTTTCTATTTTTCAATGCATTTTCACAGCTTGAAAAGACTTGTTTTGAGAGTTTTGTCTATTTTTAAGATCCAACAGCATTTGTTATCAGCTAGAAGTTTTTGCTAATTTTAAGAATTCTTGCCAAGTCAAATTTGCTTACCCCATTGGCAGACCCCCATTGACGATACTTAAGGAGATCTCCACCATTGTAAGACATTCTTACTCTTTTTCAGCCTATCATATCTAGGGACAGCTGCTATATTTTAAAAATTGAGTTAACTTCACTAGAAGTACTTGTGTAAAATGGTGATTTAAGAAGAAAAGGCCACTTGAGACCCAAAGATTTATCAACTTATAGAAACAGGGTAACATTAAACCATTTATTTTGAATTTGAGCACAGGCCACTGAAAACAACACTGTACTTACTGCTTGGAGGACTCAAAACAGTCAGAAAAGCATCGGTTTTCAGAGCCAACTTGTTTATTGAATTTGAAAATTTGTTTAAAATCAGAAAGTACCACTCACAAAACAAGTCATCTTCAATGTTTTGCTTGTTCGTACACACAAAAATCTACGATTCTCTGGTGACATTTTTTTTTTCATTTAAACTCTTCTGCATTGAGATGAGCTTCATTAACAGTTCTTCTGAATGGTCAGTGGGTGGTGGTTATAACAATGGGAGGTGCTATAACAGTGGAAGGTTTCAGTCCCAGAAAATGAAATAGATTATGCAAACATTCATGAACCAGTCTGAAATAGACCTGAGGCCTGTTTTTGATGAAGAACAGTACTTAAATATTCAAGAAATGTCAGAAAATTCAAGTTACTAATACATAAATATTAATATTAATGGTGCATCAAAAAGTCGCCTGGGTTTTGTTGGTGTATTAGTGGCCTTATTAGAATTATTTAAAAAAAGATAAATTCTAATTAAACAGTTTTCATTTTAGAGAAACTATTTTATCACCCATAATGTATAATATCTAATTGAAAGAAAACGTTGAATAAAATAGTATTGACATAGGGAGACCAAGGCAATATTATTGTATCGTAACATATTTTTGTACTATTGGCAATTCAAAGTGTTACCTCAGAAAAAATATTCAGATGAAAAAAAGCAAGGTAGAAAACTTAAAAAGTATTAGCAAGTCACCAGGCGTTGAAGGCTTGTCCTGTAATATTGTAAATGCCGATGTTAGTTTTATGCTAACTAATCTTGGCTGAGAAATGTCCAACTTCAAAGAGTGGAGAATATTAAATGTATTGCTAGAATATTATAAATTTTTGTCCACTGAATTTAATGAAAGGAGTCATGTTCACGGGAGTTCCTCTTGTTATCGGGAACCTGCACTGCTGAATCTTAGCTTGATATTAAATGACCCTAAGCTAGATGGATGGCAAGACCTCAGGGAGTTGGAATGTCCTTCAAGGATGCAGTGATGTTCAGTTCGCTGAAAACATTTGCTTTAGCGGATCTGTTGAGTAAGGTTTTTAAAGTGAAAGGAAATGTATTCACAGGCCCGCTCAATCAACTGCACCACTGGGACCAGGGGACCCCATGGTGGAGATGCAGAAGGGAGCACATGCTGATCTCAGCTGTGTGTTAAGTGCTCTTTTCTGGGCGGATGAAGACAGTGGACGTGGACAGACTTCTGTGCAGATGACAGTGTTGATTGTTTAGACGGAGGGGGTTGTGTTGATTTTTTAAAGGGAAAAATTTCACATTATATAGGTGTTCCAAATGTACTACGTCAGTAAAAACAGGCACTCAGCTGCTAAACTCGTAGCTGTCGATTGATAGGGTATTTTATATTTGTCCAACAAGGTTGTTGTGAGCTGTGGTCTTTATTGAGAAGAAAGTAAAGCGTATTTACAGAGGGCTCTGTCAAAGGGATCAGATGGTCTTACTATGAAACTCTATCAAGGAGAGCACATTCTGGTCTCAGATATTTTCACAGGGATCTTTGTGTTTAAAAGATGGATAAACCTATAAAACAAAGATAAATATTGCATGGATTTGAAATATGTTTTTTACTTGCGTAAAAACACATGTACTGTATAACTAAAGAGAAAAATTAGTAGTTTAACAAAAAAAGGTGTAAATAAAACCAATGATGTTGGTGAAGAGATCACTGATTTAGATCCAGCCAAAATGTGATTGACAAAATTCTCCAATTTTAGTGTTTAAGAGACAGCTTTGTATTGAATTTAGCTATATTGTATAGCTTGTACCAGAATTGCATCAGCTTATATTACACCATTATCTCCTACATGCAATACATTTAGCACACTTGAAGTTTTTACTTGTACAGTCTAATATGAAATTATAGACTGTCCGTGGACCTTTTCAAATATTTCAAATATAAAGGGGTCTGGAACAACGTAAAAAATAAGCAATTAAATAAATCATCTATCCCCAAAAATTTGAATTTTGTCACTTACTCTTACGTTGTTCCAGACCCCTTTCAGGCTTCAGACACATTTTGAGATATTTTGGATAGGTCAAGTAATATTTCTTTTACAGGAACAAGCTGTACTTTCAAAAAACTTTTCAGATTTTATGTTCAGTGCAGGAGTTTTGTGACTGCCCCATTGACACACAGATTTAAAATTGAAATGTAATATTGTAGAATGTGATTTAAGTCTTTATTTAGATCATTTTCCATGCATGAAGCATTCCAAATATTGTAAAAAAATTATATTCAATTGGAGACGCTTGGTGATGTTTTAAATGCAGTTTTAAGGTGTAAAAATGTGTGGCATACATGACAAAGGGGCAGTCACAAGCCTCCAGGATTATCTCCAACATTTCTTAGAATGTGTTCAGAGGAAGAACGAACCTTTAATGGTTCTAGAAAAACATGGGGGCAAGATATTAAATAACAAGCTTTTACTTGAGTAGGATTTTACACTTCTTTTCATTGTTTATCATCATGGTTCTGCCCTGGTTACATTTCTGGGTCAGTCAGCAATTATGTTCATCTGATTGGTTTGTGAAGGTCCTTTCACAAATGGCTGTGGCTACAGTCATCAATTCATTTTGAGCTCCCAGAAAAAGAAAATTGGATTACATACACATGCATGAATATTACTTGAGGATATATTTTTATGAGGGAACAATACTAAAATATGCAAAAATGTCTAAAATCTATAGTTTTTTAAGAACAGTTTTATGTGCGTGATGTGTTTTATTCCTGTTTTTAGTTCAGATTGGTTCGATCCATGTTTTCACAGTTTGTCTTAGTTTCTTATAGGTCTCATTAAGTATATCGTAGGTGTACCGTAGGTGTGGTCTCCACCTCTGATGGATAGCTAGCAGGACCTCTGAAAGTGGGAAAGTTCTGCAGCAATGGAAGAACTTTTGTCGAAAGGCGAAACAGATGGTGTGAGTTTTGTAAAGCTCAGTAGGATGTCATTAACATTTTTGAGGACAGCTTGAATAGTTTGGCAGATTATTTTACCTTTAGTGCTAGATAAAGCTTAATTTTTTGGCACGAACAGAAGACAATCCTTATATAAAAGCTCTGCCAGAGGCAGCAGAGTAAAAACTATTAAATAAACTACAAAGAGCGACACTATTTTTACCTCTTAGTTGAAGTCTTGGTGTTTCATTTTTTCTATGATTTTAATTATTCAGCATTGCCAATGTGCCATGAATTTGTTCTCAATGTGCTCTCTTTGTATATCCTGCATACTATCTTACTATATAACCTTCAAAATTATCACCCATCATTGGGTTTTCTCCCTTTGGAATGTAATATCAAATGTGTAACAAAATTTCCAAGACAAATTTGGATATTAATGTTGATAAAATCTATTTTCCAGACACCATAGCATAGAGATTGTGTGTTCATTATATATCACGTTCACATGAGCCTTGCATATTTCCACAGAGAACCGTGATTCTAATTGGCTGGCTGGCTGTAAAGGTCCACGTCCTTCTCTTCCATCCCCACACCCAGCTCCACAGAGGAAGAGATGCGTCACACCTGACCTTGAGGTCCTCTGGCAACAGCTGATTGACTTGCGTTGGTGCTGATGAGCATTCATCAACATTAATAGACCTGTTTAATAAGTACACAGAAGTACAGAGGCCAGGCGGTAAGGCTTGATCACAACACAGAGCTCAACAGAAGACTGGCCCCACCCCCGACTTCCTCTCCATTTGAGTCAATCCATCAATCAATGCAGCTGCATTACTACGAAAGATCTACTCAGCTTGCAAAAAATCACACGGTGGCAAAATTGTCTCTGAAAAAGACCGGAGAGATAGATCCTGTAACATGTTGATGATATGGTCAATAAGGCCAGGATGAAGATTTTGCTCAAGATTGGTGCTTTTAAGCATAAAGGTCTTTATATGAGTATGATTATTTTTGGTTTGACTTCTCTTAAAAGCACACACAATTCTACATGGTAATGAAAAGGTAGTGGGCAATTTTGACATTTTAATGGATGCAGTGGACAATTTATGATGCCATTTCATACTTTCAGATTTCATTCACAATTTACTGTCAGACCAACACTCAAGCTCAAAAACAGAGAAATGTTTGTTTGAGAAACAAATAAAAGGTTCTGAATGTGAGACCTTTTTAGCTTTAAGTGGCAAACTTTGATTGATTTATTTTTTTGTGATGACCCACAATTCATCCATCTGACACAAGAAGTACTGTATCTCAATTTTATTAGCAGTTTGGTCTGAGTTGTGTTCTGGTGTATAGGGAGGTTGACTTGTGATCAGAATGTTGCAGGTTCGAACGCCAAACCCACCGAGTTGAAGGTGGTGTGAGTGATGAAGCACTTGCAACCGCAACCGTAGCTGCCCACTGCTCCGGGTGTTTGTTCACTGCTGTGTGTGTACACTGGGATGGGTTAAATGCAGAGCACAAATTTCAGGTATCGGTCACTCCATATCTGGCCAACTGGTCACTTACTCTTTCACTTTATAACGATTTTTACATTTTTGACAAAATTTTTCAAAACATTTTAAGATTCCAAAAACACAAATCATATGCAAAATGATTACATCCATGTATACCATGTGAACAACATCCTGACATTAAGGGCAGTAGGGCACTCTATAAGTGCTTACTCCATTGAAAAGTAAGCAGGTTTGTAGCATTGACTGAATATAAAATGTACGTACTATGCGTGACATCACCAATAGGATTCTTACGAAGAGTAAATCAGGCTCAGAATGGGCGCGGCCAGCAATCATCATGGAAGTGCATCCACAAAATGGTCCACAGAGGCAGGACATGGGCCTAGCAATAATTATATTACAGCAAATAATTTATATTAATTTTATTTATTAAACATCTTTCATTTGATTGTTAAAACCCATAGGTTCCATTTAATCAAATACATTTTTATTTTAATTGTGCATTTCATCAGTATGGCTTGCGTTTTTGTCATAAATCTTTTACATTTCTAAAACTATAATGCTAAAAACCAGAGAATGATGGAAGGTGCTGTAGTATATTGCAGCAGTGCAATTCTGGTCTGAGAGCATCTTATCCTCCACCTGAATGAAAGCTGGAGAGACACTGGGGAGTGATGGATGGATGTCGCTGTTACGAAAGCTGCCTGCAGATACATAATTAAACATCATGCAGTCAGATGGCCCTGTTTACTCTGTGACTTGATTGCCTTGTGGAGAGAGAAGCTTTCTGGGGCTCTCATTAAAAGCCCTGAATGCGTTTTTTTCTGTTTCTTCGGTTTTCCCACTTTGTTGTGCTTTTTTTTATATATACCATATTTAAGCCTAATTCTAGTCACAGAACTGAATGGAGCAGAGTCAAAACTTTTGCCCATTAAAGTGTAGACAAATTCATATTGTTTATATATTCAAATTTGTTGTGTAATCAAATAATGTGGTAAGGAATAAAACTTTTGTATGAGCAATATTTCATACACACACACACGCCCACACACACACACGCCCGCACACACATACTGGTTTTTGTGGTTTAGAGAGACATTGATCCCCAAACCAGTAGAATGGTGGTTTTAAGGGACACCCCTTTACCAATGAGCTACAGTGATGAAAAACCATTCAAAAATTTTTATTTCACCTGCAGATGGCATTGCTCACTTTAGATTTCCAATACACACATTCCAATAAATAAAACCATAATATGATATTTTGGTGGTATACAGGGACAACCACGCCCCTTACGAAATGGACCCGCCTATGACATGATTAGGAATTACTGGGTCTGACCCGTTTATGAAGCCACTGTTTTTACATTACACAAACACGAGTTTTTAGTGTTCTACAAGGACCAATATGATTTACTGGTACACAACTATACACAACACACAAATGAGACAAAATGCTACTTTATCGGGACTAAGGTGGTTAATGAGTATCAAATTAAAACACAACTAAGAACAGCACGGTCACATGTGATTTTTCAGCACCTGATCACATGGAACAATTACAAATGACTGAATTAAGCACTACAATAACTGAGGTGACTACGAGAGCCCAATAATGACAGTAGATGCAAGATAACAGTAATTTGCTTTAATTAGCAAACAAATTAAGTAAACAAAAATTAAATGCAACAGAAACAGCCGTTTTAAATTGTACAGAAACAGCCTTTTTAAAAGAAATCAAAAGCTGACTAATATCTTTATGTTGAGAAATCATCTCTCCAAGTTTGCAAAACACATGGAGCCCAAAGTTGGTCAACCTACCTTAACATTTTCATTGTTTCAGACTAACGTGATCAACGTTTTTGGGGAGACGTAAGTCTTTACTTAGAAGAAAATACAAACAATTATTTCACTAAAAGTTTAGAGCAATCTGTTAAAAAGTTTACATCAAACTGTTGAACTGTTTTTAAATTAAAAATGACCAGAACATTTGTCATAAATATAATACACATTTTCACAAATATGATTTCACAATCAGATGTGAATTTCTTGTTACCTGCACAGCCTTTTTCACATGATTACAGCCCATTGTCCTTGTAATTACTTGTGTCCTTGTAATTACTTGTGTCCTCACAAGGATTTGTGTCAAATTCACACTGAAAGTAATTGGAAAATTGGGTAAATGAAGAAAACGAACTATGAAGTCCTCATAAACCTGTGTCCTTGTGTAACAGAAAGATACACAACTAAAGAGCTGGAGAAAACAAAAGTAAAAAAAAATGTATTAAACATTATATTCTGTAAAATAATTAAGATTGTGGCAAACCAACTGAATGAGTTCCTGACCCTAACTGAACACATGGATTGTTATCAGTCGGGTTTCAGAGCTAATCACAGCACAGAGAAAGCTCTACTGAAGATAGTCAATGACATCCGGTTAAACACCGATTCAGGAAAAGTGACTGGTTCTACTCGATCTGAGCGCTGCCTTCCACACAGTTGATCACAAAATCCTTCTCGATAGACTAGAAAACTATGTTGGTCTTTCAGGAACTGTGATAAAATGGCTCAGATCATAATTAGAAGGAAGAGGTTTCTATGTAAACATAGGTGATTACATGTCGAAGTGGATTGCAGTGTCATGTGGAGTCCCTCAAGGTTCAATCCTTGCTCCTTTACTATTTAACCTGTACATGCTTCCACTGGGCCAAATTATGAGAAGGAACCAGATATCATACCATAGTTATGCTGATGATACACAAATTTATCTAGCTATCTCCCCAAATGACAACAACCCCATAAACACTCTGCAATTGTCTTGATGAGATGAAAAACTGGATGCAAAACAACTTTCTTCAATTAAACAAGGACAAAACTGAAGTCATTGCATTCGGAAGCAAAAGCGAGGTTGTTAAGGTTAACATGTATCTCAATGCCAAGGGCCTAACAACTACAAATCAGGTCAAGAATCAGGTGATTCTGGACTCAGATCTTAGTCTCAATAGCCACGTCAAAGCAATGACCAAATCACCTTCTTATCATCTTAGAAACATTGCTAGAATCAGATGCTTTGTTTCCAGACAAGATTTAGAGAAACTGATTCATGCGTTCATCTCCAGCAGCTGGACTCCTGGAACCCTCTTCTCAGAGCTCTTCCCAAAAACACCATTAAACACCTCCAACTCGTTCAGAATGCAGCGGCTCCAATTCTAACCAAAACTAGAAAGTCAGAGCATATTTTATATTGGCTGCCAGTCTCCTTCAGAATAGATTTTAAAGTTCTGCTGCTCGTATATAAGTCCAAACATTACTTAGCACCTAAATACCAAACAGAGAGGATCAGTGAATACACACCAAACAGGGAGCTGAGATTCTTCAGATCCAATCAATTGGATCTTGCCCACGTTAATTCCAAACAGGGCAAATCCTCCTGTAGTTGCCCTGCGGCCCTAAGATGGAACCAGCTTCCAAAGGAGATCGAGGGTACCAACACTTTAGTCTATAGTTAGAAATAGAAGAAATTGAAGAGCATGGCAGACCACGAAGCGTGCCAAACTGCACTCTCCGCTTTCTCAAGCAAGATACAAGGATGCTAAGACAACATACTACCACGACAAGATTGAACATACCAAGGACAGCCGAAAGCTCTTCAGGACTTTCATCTCACTCCTCTGTCTACCCCAACCTCCTCCAGCGACCTCTCTCACTGCAGATGACTTCGCTGATCACTTCACAGACAAAACCCTCACCATCAGCCTGAAGTTTGCACCACCTTGCACCCAAATTCATCCACAATCCTCGGCACCTTGCATGTCCTCATTCACTCCACTCACAGAAGATCAGGTGTCCAAACTCCTTCTCTCAGTGCATCCAACCACCTGCCCCCTCGATCCCATCCCCTCTCACCTTCTACAAACCATCTCACCTACCATCACAGCTACCCTCACTCACATCATCAACTCGATCACTACCAGCGTTTTCCCTAACATCTTCAAGGTGGCCAGAGTCACCCCGCTTCTCAAGAAACCTACACGCAACACATCACTGGTGGAAAATTACAGACCTGTCCCTTTGCTGCCCTAAACGGCAAAACTCATTGAGCTGGTCGTCTTCATTCAACTCTCTACATTCCTGACTCAGAACAACAAGCTCGATGACAACCAATCAGGCTTCAAGAATGGACACTCAACAGAGACGGCTTTGTTGTCTATGATGGAAGCGCTGCGAGGTACCAAGGCTAACCACAGATCATCTGTCCTCATCCTACTAGACCTCTCTGCAGCGTTTGACACAGTCAACCATCAGATCCTTCTCTCCACTCTCTCTTCGATGGGCATCACTGGAACTGTACTCGATTGGCTTGAGTCCTATCTCACTGGTAGATCTTTCAGTGTCGGGTGGAGGGTTGAGGTCTCCAACACTCATAAAGTACTCACCGGGGTTCCCCAGAGTTCAGTCCATCTACACCACCTCCCTGGGCCCTATCATCCTCAGACACGGATTCTCCTACCACTGCTTTGCTGATGACACTCAACTCTATCTGTCGTTCCCCCCTGATGACCTGTCAGTAACTACCCGCATAACTGACTGCCTGAACGACATCTCTACTTGGATGAAAAACCATCACCTACAGCTCAACATGGCCAAGACAGAACTTTTGGTAATCCCAGCTCATCCCTCTGTGCATCACGACCTCACCATCCAGCTGCAATCCTCTACAGTCACCCCTTCTCCTACAGTCAGGAATCTTGGAGTTATTTTGGATGAACAGCTGTCCTTCAAAGACTACATCACAAAGACAACTCGAGCGTGTAGATTTGCACTGCACAACATTCGAAAGATCAGGCCCTTCTTAACTGAACATGAAACTCAACTCCTGGTTCAGGCTCTGGTCCTCTCACGTCTGGACTATTGCAATGCTCTCCTAGCAGGACTTCCAGCAAACGCGCTCAAACCTCTGCAGATGATCCAGAACTCTGCAGCTTGTCTTATCTTCAAGGAACCAGAACAAGCTCATGTTACTCCCCTCTTCATTGGCTCCCCATCACAGCTCAGGTTAAATTCAAATTGCTGTTGCTGGCTTCCAAAACTATCTTCAAATCAGCCCGCTTACCTCCACGACCTCATACACTCCTACATGCCCTCCAGAAGCCTGCGCTCAGAGAAGGAACAGCGACTTGTGGTTCTATCCCACAAAGGCAGAAGATCTCTCAGCAGAACCTTCTCTTTCACTGTCCCTGGATGGTGGAACAAACTCCTGATGCAGTCAGGAAAGCAGCAACACTAACAGCTTTCAAGAAGCACTGAAAACTCTTCTCTTCAGGGGACACCTACTATACAAAAACACTTTCTTTTTTCCTCCTCTGTCTTTATTTTCTTCCTTTATTTCCTCACTGCTTTGGTTTATTGATCAGTTGATACAATTTCTATTATGAGAAGCTGAGATAGACTTTGACGGTGTAACAGATTGCATATTGTCTCTCCCCTAATGTAAGTTGCTTTGGACAAACTCATAAATGTAAATCTAAATGTAATGGGCAGAATAATTTGTATGAAAATTCTAATCAACTTTATGTTGCTTTAACAGCTTAAAGACAAGATGATTATTAGCTATGGATCAACATTTATAAATATAGTTTATAAAGTAAACTTTGTACTCACCTTTCAAATCATTGATAAATCTGACTTCAAGCTCAGGTCTATCTTTCTTCAGAAGTGAATACTGTGTGGCCTGTTCTTGAATTTTAGGCTTTCTTCTTCAACGTTTAGCTTCAGACATTGTTAGATGTATATTCTTAAAAATGTATTTATAAATATCTATCATTATCTCACCAAAGAATGAACGCACAATATTATTCTTTTATTTTATTTGTTTTTAAAAATTTTTTATACAGATCATATTTACATATTTAGGGTCTTTTTAAACTTATTACACAAAAAAATAACACTCTTCTGTGAACCATGTGTTTGAAGATGTTTACCTCAGCATCATAAACCTCTTATTTTAAATTCAAATATACTCTGATCCACCATCCGCACTACCTCGAATGTGTAAAAGATTTATAAATGTGCAACATATCCTTATTTTGGCAATATATTTATATTTTTGCAATATATCTATATTTGTGCAATTTATTTATAATTGTGGAGTTTATTAATAGTAATGTATTTACAATTTAATTGTTTTCTCTAAGTATAAATATAATTATTATAATATATATAAATATAATTATTATATTTACAGACAAAAATAAACTAAAATGTAAAAGTAATTGCAGATATAACAATTGAAACAATGCAAATAATAATAATAATTGTTATTATGTTTTTAATATAAATGTATATAATAATTTTTATAATTTATAAAAACAAACGAATAAAAGCAATGCATTTCATGGCATTCAAATGAACTGAATAATCATTGTGTTATATCGGCATTAAAAGTCTACCCGTTTGAATTAATTAAATAGTTTTAGGTGGTTTGGACTATTTGACAATGATTGATAGTAAGCACATTGTGAGCTAAGCTACTAGCAATGTTAGCATCTCTGGTTGATGTTTTCATGGTGTTAAACTTACAGAGACGAGCTAGCAAAACATTTAAAACAAGTAAATGCTAGCTTTAAAAAGGTCAAATAAATTATTTTACAGCATTAAGACTTACCTTAAACAAAACAGGCAACATCATTTCCTCACATGTCCATTTTGCTTCACTAGCTCATGGACTAGCTTTAGCTCTGCCCACCCCCACCATTTTTCGCATGTCCCGCGAAGCTCCGCCCACTTTTCAACGTCAGCCAATCAAATTCTTTGATTCTTACAGTGTGTATTATGGTAATTACTCAGGCGTTTAGTTGCAGTACCATGTCCCGACTACAGGGGCATACTCTCAATCTCATTGAATACACAGTGTATAGTAAAAAACCTTGTTTTTATGGTATGTAAGGACTTAGCCTAAAAATTGGAGGGAAAGCCTCTGGGACAAAAAGAAATGCTTCTACACTGCTAGAATTATGAGGACATGGGGTCTGTCCTCATAAACCAAAAATGTCCTTATAGTGCTGGTGCGTATTCAGGTCAAAAGTCCTTATTAACCACAAAAACCAACACGCACGTACACGCGCACACACACACACACACACACGCACACACACACGCACGCATGCACGTGCGTGCACGCGCACACGCACACACAGTTTTGTTAGTTTATCATCATTTATAACAACCTGAGATTGTGTACATTAGTAATGTATGCAAGAGTGCTGCAAAGAGTGCTGCAAAATCAGTAGCCACAGGAAGTCTGCTGAGATCCGGAAAACAGCCAAGCAGGCGCACAGACTGTAAACAGCTTGCCGACGAATGAAAGATTACAACATCTCTGAGCTGAGATGAACTTTCCAAAAAGGAGAGATGCTTCATTATTGAGAAGGCCAATTTCTGTACTGTTTAAGTCAATAACAAGCCATCTTTGCAGGTACTGCTGTGTGCTGCTGTTTCATTAGTTGGCGACAAAAAAAACAGATGTCGTAATGGAAAAAACAACAGAGATGAAGAGAAACACAAAAGCAGCTAAAATAGAATTACCTGTATGTAAGTGATATGATTGATATTGCACAGCAACCTCGCCAACACTGAATTTCACCCAAGTCCACTGTTAATTTGTGGAGATTATGCCAAAGCAAATGTTTTTGAGCAAATGTTCTGATGAAGCAGTCTCCTTGTAATGTAGAAATGTAAATAGTCACAAATCGAATTTACATTCTTTAGTTTGGACTTGTATTGAGTAATAGCAGAGTGAAAAATGTGTTTTAGAAACACATAGCATTATGGTTGAATTGCATTGGAGAGGCTATCAATGTGCAAACTTAGAGTACACTTATCGTTCACGTATGGCTCAATTTTTTTCTTCATAACAACACAAAGGTCCTAATTTTAACAGTAATTTAATGTTTTAGTGAACAGATTTGTTTTTGTTGAACTAGAACTTCCTGTAGTGGAAAAGCTTTGATGGAATAATCGAATTTATTAGATTTTTAAATGCAGTTTATAACAGGTTAGTTCCAACCCTAACACAAGAGACAGATTCATTTTATAAACTTGTCAGGAACTTGATCTTTAGACCTGGATCTCCAGCAGATGTCTTGCAAGAAGGACTCTTTATTGAGAGGAGAAGTCTAACAAATCCTCAATCTCTAAATTCAAAACAAAACCCCCCACAATGGAGTAAAATAAGTTACAAAGCTCACCAAATAAAAGATGAACAATAAACTGATGCAATACTGGAACAGAAAGGATCTAGCAAGACTCACTAAACTTGACACAGACAAAGACAGCCAGTATCATCAGCAAGAGATTGAACAAAATATTGCAAAGCAAAATCAGAACAAACGATGAGGAAATCGGGAGCCAGATGGGCTGGAAGGAGGGCACAAATCATTGATTGTATGTATAAGGAAAGAGTGTTTGTGATGTCACGCATAGGTTTCTGGCAAAGGTAAATGAAGATCAAACTCCGCAGAGGCAGGATATGGCTGTAGGTTTAATTTTTATATATCTTAAACAAACCAATTTTAAAAATAATTCACCCCCCTCAGCATGTTCATGAAGATCAAAACTAGCGATCTGAATCAACAAACCTGATGGAGCCAGGTGTGTGTTTTTTCAGCTCCAAAGTTGGTCCATTTTATTATTGGAGTGAATGAAAACTTGGCGTCACGGTGGCGCAGTGGGTAGCATGGTCGTCTCACAGCAAAAAGGTCACTGAATCGAGTCTCGGCTGGGTCAGTTGGCATTTCTTTATGGAGTTTGCATGTTCTCCGGTGATCGAGTATGTTTACCCTGGGTGCTCCGGTTTCCCCCACAAGTCCAAAGGCAAGCGATATAAGTTAATTGGGTAAGAACGATTGTCCATAGTGTTACAGTGTGAATCTGTGAGTGTGTGTGTATGTTTCCCAGCAATGGGTTGCGGCTCAACAATCTGTAGCTAACACAATTGGTTTACGGATGTTCACAACTCACATGCTTCCAGTCTTTGCGACAGATTTTAACGACAATCTAGGCACGTGGTAATTTATATATATAAAAGCATTTTTTATAAATTGTACTTTTAAAAAGCATTAAAACAAGAAAGCCACTAAACTCACACATTTACCAATTAATAAACAAAATAGGTTGTAAATTAAAAATCAAACTGCTGTAAATATTTTCTTCCAGCTGCAGTAAATCAATTCCTCGAGAATGACCAGAAGCACGTGAGTTGTGTTGGTCACATGACATAGAAATGCTACACATGAAATGTCCAAAATACAACCTAGAAATACACAAAGCATAAACAACGTAACATCCTGGCAAAACTATGCATATTTGTGATTAAGGTTGTCAGTGTTGATTTATTTTCTAAACCATAAGATGTATGCAGTATCCCTTAAAAGCTAATTGTTATCATTTTACTGCGACCCCACTGCAGTTCCTGTTTGTATTACCAGGATGTGAATGTGTGTTATGTATCAAAAGCTTCCAGCAGCTTTATTACACACCCACAGATGATATACTGACTCGTCTCGAGTGTCCTTGTTGCTCTATTGGATTTCAATGGTGATAAATAGTAGCTGGGCAGTGAGTGTCAGGGAGGTGTCTGGTGTTATCTTCAAAGGGTGAGCCGATAAGCCTTCCCTGTAGCTGTGTGTTCCTTTCACAGAACTTCTACTCGAGGAGAGAGGAAGTCATTTGTCAGAGAGATAGAGTATTGTATATGAACATCTCTGCTGTTGGAATCAATTCTCTTCTTGTAAAATTCATTTTGATTACATGAATACATGTGTTTTCAGATTAATAGGATTTCTTTGATCAAATGCAGTATAATCTTTTATGAAATTTGACAGCCTGATGTAAAAATTTAGAAGGAAATAAAGGATGATTTGGTTGTCCCAAAGCAGTGGATACACTAGAGTCAGTTGCATAGAGCGCTAGAGGAAATAATGACAGCCTTTTTTGTGGCCCACTTCTGGGTAATTAGCTCCATTTCAATGGAGTCCAAGTCGTAATCTCAGCGTAAAGCTGTTAAAATCAGTTAGCATTTAAATTTATCAACTGAGCGACCTGCACATGATAGCTCTCATGCAGTAGATAGTGTAGCGTGTGTCTGAGTCTGTGTAGGTTCGCTGACTTTGGTAATTAAATTTAGTTTCAAGTTTTTGAGGCAGATGGCCGTGCGCCCATGGAACTTAGCTCTGTGTTTTGATGAGTAGCATGATTTTGGATCTTGATGGAGCAGTGAAGACATTATTAATGTACTTTCATTTCATTTTTGTTTTTTTAATTTGAGTTCTTTGAAATATTGTGGATGTGTTACGGTTTTGTTTAGTTTGTAAATTAGTTTTTACATAGAGATTTATGATGTTGAAAATACACAATACTTTAAGTAAAATAATGAAATCGTTTTCTCTACTGATATTAGCACAATAAATTTGGAAGATCTATCACATTGGTAAGTAATTAAATACATAAAATACAACAGAATGGTCAACAAATAGAAAAGATTGTTTGTATTTCTAACGATGGAATGTGAACGGTGACAAAAAATGCACCCACGACATCTTGTTATTTTCCTCCAAACTCAAATAATAAAACATTATTTAGTCTATTCACCTCTCTTAATGCAAGCTATATCTGAAGACTGAAAGTTAAAGTGAAAAATACCAGCTTATTTCTGTAATTATTTTAATATTCACCTCAATCACATTGAATGTATTCCAGCGAAAACCTATTGCAATTTGTTACAAAGCCAAACTCTAACTAGGGTAGCTCACGATAGAAGATTGTTTTAGCTGATCACTCAACTGAACTTAAAAGGAAGGGAATTAAACAGATAAAAGAATATTTTTTAATCAAAGAATGTATTCTTTTTTTAAGATTTAAGACTTTAAGAAGTGTTTTTAGTTGCTATTTGAAAGTTGTTGCTTTCCTGGCTGATTTTGCTAGTGGAACCCTAGTGACCGAGTTAAACATTTTGAGACCACTAGTTAATTCCCATCAAAGATATACATTTGCAAATGATTACTTTTGTAATTGAGTCGAATACGTTGCCATCAATCAACACGCCTCAAGTGATGATTTCACTTGAACACTTTCAGAGAGGTGAAAATGAAAGTGGGAAGTTCCATATTGAAACATTCAAGAAGAGGCATTGGCACTCTCAATACACTTCATCTACTATCTCTGCCCTAGTTTTCCTAGCTTCAACAATTTCTGGCTCAGCATACTCCTCCCAAAAGCTATTTGCTTTAAGTGATTTAATAATTAATTTATTCTGTTACCTATGCACAGAGCACTTAAACAGCACGTCTAGCAGATCCAAAAGAAATTAATGTTTTAACAGGCTACTCCAGGCCCCAACAAAAAGGCAGAAATTGCAAACAAATATTCCCTTATTTAGCAAAAAATTCTTTCTAATAAAATTGCTTACCCCAAAGGCATGATTTAATGCTTTAATATTGCATGCATTAAACTTGTTATCAGGATAATTCTGATTAGACATATCATGATCATAAAACTGAACGACTTTTATATAGCAATTCATTTTTATTAGCCATGTACCTCAACCTTGAGGAGATGGTGAAGGTTAAACCCTGATGTGGCTCAGATCAGAAAACAAGCGATGCTGAGACAGCGTTTGGCGGGGAAGATAGATGATAGATAAACGTTAGAACTGAAATCAAATCCTGCTTTCTAATGCATTTTACATGAGACTGTCAACAATAAAATAATTTGCAACCTTTTTTGTAAATGCTCTTCAGGTGATAAACAAGTAACGCTCCATTGGCAAGATAAAAACAGACAAAATTATTTATACAAAAGTAAATAGATTTTATAGCCTTTTTCAAAGATTGAGAAATAAACTCTTGCTTTTAGGCAATTCATCACTCACAGATTAGGCATCTCATTTTGAAGTCTGGAATGGAAATTCTCATAAAATGCATAATATCTACTTTGCAAGTTCTCACAACCACAAAGCAAGTATGAAAATGCAAAGCTATGTGAGCTGTTTGAAGAGAGTTAGAAATGTAAAGTATTTTTTATGGGAAAAAATGTAAAATGGGAAAAATTCTGAAAAAATTGTTCCCAAATGTATGCTGGTGTAGTAATGTCATAACACAATCAAGATTTATTCAAGGTATCATGCCAGAGACCCTGAGTTACAAAATGCACACTGATTTATTACAAGGAACAACACATTTAACCCGGGCAGTAGATACGATGGATGACAATACAATGAGAGAAATTAAAGGATTAAAAACTTTAGATGAAATTGGAAACAGGTGTGTTTATCAGTGAAGGAACACAGCTGACCACAATCATCTGCACAGGAAAACGCACACACACACATGCACAAACACACACACACACACACACGCGCGCACACGCACACACACACACACACACAAATAGTAAAAAATCAGGATTTTTTTCACCAATTACACCTTATTTCACATCATTTTGAAATGGCTGTTACAACAAATGAGAACACTTTCTATAATTTGATTCATGGACCTTCATTAATTTAATTTCATGTGCACTTGAGAAATTGTGAACAGATTTCTTGTATATAGCTAAGAGAAAACAAATCTGAAAGCATTAACATCAGTACTTTATTTCTTTTAAAATCAAAATCATAATCAAGTGGAGTTCTTGGTAAATGTTTGTTACACTTTTCTGTAAACTTCACACAGCAAATTGTGTTTTTTGGTCCAAAATGTCAACAATTGGGTTTTGAGTAAGTGTGAAGCCTTTATGGGTTTCAAATGACATTGTCAGGTGGTTTATATATATATATATATATATATATATATATATATATATATATATATATATATATATATATATATATATATATATATATATATATAAACGTTTTTAGGGGCGCAGTATCCCTTTAATTTAAAAGAGAAAAACATGTAAAAGCCAACAAAAAATTCTCGCTTGGAAGTCTCACTTCTCTGTCTTCTCCATCAACCACATCTCAGGCACATCCCAGCTCTTTACAGAATCAATCTAGTCGATGCTAATTGTGAGAAAGATAACATCGCCTGAGATCCATGTTGTCTCAGACTTGAATTAAATGAGGAAGAAACTCCCGCAGAATGTGAGAATGAGACTCACTTGAGGTGTGATGTGCCAAGCTCTGGCATCCAAAGAAATCTAATGGTTTTAAAGTAAAATTGCTTCATTTCCTCACACCTTAATGTGTGAAAAATGTGTTGTGCAGAGCTATAATTAGCCATCTCTCCTACATCTTCCTGCTCAGGGAGAACCGTGGAGAGATAAGGAGGGCACAGCTGCAGCCAGACTGGATGAAGAAACGTGCTCTTGCCCTGTGACTGCTCCGTTCGCTCACTTGTCTCTGCTGCTATAGAGAGGTATTGTGGTCAGATTTAAAACATTTAGATTAGGAGAAATTCAACCTATACCTCAAAATCTTTGGCCTTTAAGATTCTGATTAAAGAGCCCTACATCACATTTTATTGATGACTTTGTGAGCAAGGACAAAATAGTTGCTATAAATATGACCGACAACAGACCCACAGAGTTGAGTTCCCTGGGTGAAGATCACAGCAAACGCTACATCAGAGGAGGAGAGGAGCTTATGCCCACCTGCAATGATATTTCACATCTTTGCCATCATGCCACAGTAGCAGGTGTTCTATTTTTCTTTTTACATTTTTTTTGCTGAGAAAGTACAAAGTGCAGAAGTGTAACTCATCTTTACTGATATCACAGAATATACTCGTATTATTCTTGACTGCGGTTAATAAAACGTGGTTGAAGTTGCAGTTTCTTTAAATAAATCCTGAAAAAAATTAGTTGTAGTTACAATTTGGTGACACGAGTGGCGCTGTTGCAGTTTATTCAACGCCACCTAAAAATGGTTTGGAAGTTGGGTTTTTAAGACTTTTCTGAGCTATTAAGAGAATTCGATGAGCTTAAAATCTTACCAAAGCCAAAATGATTCCTTGAGATTGAGAACATTTTTTACTGCCAAAAAAGAGAAGCCTATAGTTTTTACAATATTTACTCTACCTACTTACTAAATCATGTAGTTGTTTTTACAATATTACTCTACTATATAAATACTACAAAGAGTAAAATATGTAAAATGATGAAGAACGAGTGTCCAATTGGTTAAATTAATTTGATGCCATATGATGAAAATGTGAATTTTCTGACATTCTTGGCATCTTGAAGTGTTGTTCCTTAATCAAAAACATGTCTCAAGTTGTATTCAGATTTGTTCACGCATGTTTTAATAATCCTTTATTCCTTTTTTGTGAGATGAAAATGGCTTGTTTTCCTTAACACCACCCTTTTTCCTTATCCCTGCCCAAACCCCACCCACTTGTCAATCATATGAATCGCTAGAACAGCCCCTCTCTACGTTGAACGGGAAACGTAGTTCGACCTGGAAGTGTGAGAGAGCAGCAGACCCGTGCTGGATAAACAATGTTGAAGAAGTGCGTTTTCAGATGTCCGAATCATAAAGTTGTGTTTGGATAACAAAAGAATGAGCTTATTCATCAGAAATGAATTCAGATAACAGGAAAGCGCTACTCAGTAGGGGCTTGCTGAAAGGACGTCTGTGGGAGGGACCGGTGTAAAATATGAGTTGATTCAAATACTTTTTTTAATGAAAAATGCTGCATTTTTTTTTACAGTGCAGCGCTAGAATAGAGAGCTTAAACATGTATTCTAAATGTTATAAAAAGGGCATAATATGGCTCCTTCAATTTATTTCAGTTGTATTGCTATGTTTGAAAAATAGCTAGTCTAACTCTTGATACAGTTGTATTCATGCATATATAACGTAAAACTTATCAGTAAATTTACTCAAATACAATCAATTAAATTTACCTGTAGATAATTACTTAGATTTTTTCCCTAAGTTTGCTTTAAATAAATAAAGCAAAAATATTTTTTTTAAGTAAACTGAACTAATGGAATTTACACTGTAGTTTACTTAAAAAAAACTTAGGAAACTGTTTGCCATTTAATGTTTATTTTTTATATGCATGCTCAATGACAATTAATACAATTTAATTGTCATTGAGCATGCATATAAAAAATATTTTTATAAAAAAAATTAAAACAATTTAATAAAATTAAAGTCAATTTACTTAATTTTTATTAGTACTCTCAAATATGTATTCAAACATTTTACCAATACTAGTTTAAGCCAACTCAACATTTGAGTAAAATCAAGTGTGAATAAATGAATTTACAGTACAGAATAAGGACCGATAAGAGTTAGAGATGACTGAGAAGTAATGAAATTATGGGTTGACGAGAGTAAATAGCGATTTTCAGGAGTTGATGTGATGTGATTATGCCTCTGAATCTTTGTCATTTCTTTATTAAGTTTATGTCATTAGCATAATTATTCACATAAGCATACATGTTTATTTTATTTTTCAACAATTGTTAAAATTGCATGCTGAGAACTCAAGCTTAGGGCGCTGAAACTCTCCTCTAAGCCTTCTGTCTGGGCTCTTCGTTCTCATTAGGGAGCAGTAGAGTGATCTCAGTGGCTTGTCTCTGGTGTTTAATGGCAGTCTCCCTGTACTCTGCTTCCCCAAAACAGACGGATGGTGTATTTCTGCACTTCAGACAGGATCTGCTTTCTTTCTCATCTCAACCTCCCACTTTCGTTCTCAACTTCAGCCTGTCACATCAGCAGCTTGCCTCTCAAGTGTTTCTTTCTTTCTTTTCCTATATGACACATAGTGACCAAGTGCTGCTCTTACTGAGATTAACATAACCTCTCCATGTATGTCCTCAGAAGGAAATAAAATGATGCAGAGTGTAGCGTTTGCAAACTGAAACTGATAACATGGTGTTGGATTAATTAAATGTGAATAGAAAGTTGTGATTTGCTCTCATTTTCCCAGCGATGGGTTGCGGCAGGGAAGGGCATCCGCTGCGTAAAACATATGCCAGTGAGTTGGCGGTTCATTCCGCTGTGGCGACCCCGAAAGGGAATAAAGCCGACATGAAGATGGATGGATGGATGGATTTGCTCTCATACAGATTTTTTGAGACACATAGATATAATGCCTTAAAAATCGATGTTCCAGATGTCACACTTAAAAAGTAGTGAAGGAGGCAAAGAGATCTTTTTAGATAATTCTATTAAACATTTTACAAAGACAATATTTTATCATTTAATTTATTTCTTAAAGGTATCGTATCGCATAACTCAATGGAATATCTTGCATGTTTTAGAATTGTTCCCACTTCAAAAACACATCTTAAGTCATATTCAAATTCATTCATGTTTATGTAATCCTATTTTTCTTTTTCTGGGAGCTCAAAATGATTCGATGACCGTAGCCAAACCAACTAACCAATCAGTTGAACCAATAATGCAGCTCATCTCAATGAAGAACAAGAGGAACAGGAGGTACACAGCTAATTTTGTGGAAAATAATGATTTTATGTTATTTAAACACATTGCTTGTGATAAATCTTGACTTTTGAATGTTATTAAGAGTGCAGTGATAGTCACATATTTATTATAAATGACTTAAAATGAGCATAAAATGGCACCTTTAAATAAACAAACCTTTTTAGCTAATTAAAATGATAACATAAGGACAGTAACAGATATTGATACCAAATGGATTTTCATACACTGAAAATAGTGTGGCTGCAAAAAATGCTAAACATATAATATGAGGTATATATTAGACTGAAGAATGTGAATGTCATACATTATTTCCTTTTTACAAAGATGTGTGACTTTTAAACTGTTCCAACCTTTTAAAAACCGCATTACTTAACTCTGCGGGATGAAAAACAATGTCTGGCTGAGACTCAACCAATATCTCTAGAGTGGAGAAAAAAAGTGCAGGAAAAATGAGCACACAGGTGAAGGGAGTGAGGTGATTAGTGTCTGTTCTGACCAAAAACAATACAATGAAAACCAATGTCTATCTTTTATTTGAATGTATTTGAAAAGCCTTAATGAGCGTCACGATGGCGCAGTGGGTAGCATGGTCGTCTCATAGCAAGAAGGTCGCTGGTTCTAGGCTCGGCTAGGGCTGGTGGTATTTCTGTGTGGAGTTTGCATGTTCTCCCCGTGATCGCGTGGGTTTTCTCCGGGTGCTCCGGTTTCCCACAAGTCCAAAGACATGCAATATAAGTGTTAAAAGTGTGCCCATAGTGTTAAAGTGTGAATGTGTGTGTGAATGTTTCCCAGCGATGGGTTGTGGCAGGGAAGGGCATCCGCTGTGTAAAACAAAATGCCAGAGAGTTGGCGGTTCATTCCGCTGTGGCGACCCCGAAAGGGAATAAAGCCGACATGAAGATGAATGAATGAATGAAAAGCCTTATAACAAGTGAAAATGTAAGGTTCTGTCTCTGCAAAAAAACTAGCTGATCGCAGCTAATAAACCTTAGAACAGTACTGTCCAAAGTTCAGATCTTGTATGTATACTAAACTGGCTTTGGAAAAAAGAGAGAACCTAGAATATGCACATATGTACAAATGCATATCTTTATATTAATTGAGTGTATTTATTGTATTAATTTGTATTAATTGAGTAAACACTAGCAATAGGAGTGAAGCAGAGAATGAATGAAGTAACACAAGCTCCAGCTTCACCCATCACCAAGAGGTGCGAATTGAACCTCTGCCAGACTGTCTGTCCATCTTCGATACACCAAGAATCATATCCCCTTGAGTGCCTATTCATTCCGTCTTTACTTACTTCCTCTCTCTTTCTCTCTCTCAAACAAGTCCTGCATTCGCCCATCTACCCTCTCACATCTGTTGAACTGCAGCCGAACAGATGTTGCCCTTGTCAGGCTCAATATCAGCTTTCTGTAGATTTCTATTGCAACAGCTGAGCTAAGTAGGTTACCGCTCTTCTCCATTAGTCTGTGTCATAATTGATTTATGCATGATCCTCTTAAGAGACAACTTACTTTATTAACATGCGTAACAACTCCATAAAAGCTGACTTGAAACGAGATGGGATTATTAAGTGTGGGATAATTTTTCTTACTTTTTGCTGATAAACAGAAAATTAGTTTGTAATTGAACAATCTACCAGCTTCAGGTCACAGACGTGGTCATGTGATGTATTTATGTTATCTATAGAGGGAGTCATTGGCTGAAACACATGTTTCAACGAAATGCAAAATCACATAATACCAGCCACAAAAGAAATCCTTTACAAATTATTTGTTTCCTCACGTAAGCAAAATGTTTTTTTTTAGCTAAACCTCAGTTATTCGGTGGACAAAATTGCATAATTTATAGAATGTTTCAAACTAGTCCAAATCAAGTAATTCTGGACATGATAAAGACTTAATTTACACAATATTTTATTGACAAAGTTCAGGAGGAACATGACTCCAAGAGGGTCCACTAACAATCTAGTATCAGCATCAACCTGCCCCCACACTTTCCAGGTCTCAGCGTGCTTGCAGGTCTTCTTCTAACTCCCTGATTTGGCTAATGTACTCGCTAAACACGATTAGGATACTGAGCTAAAGATTTATTTAAGTCAAATGTTTTTAAGTCATTAATCAACAGAGGTAAAGACATTTCAGCTCATATCTAGGAGAGAAGTGCTGTCAGGATAAAACTAGTTCACTTCCATTTAAGAGCTCACAGAAGTGTTTTTGAAAGTTAAAAGACATAAAAAAGTAAAAAAAAAACATTTTTATGAATTAATGTTTATATAATAGACAACTTGTGTACATAAAGTTAAACAAACTCAAAATATGTAAACATTTGTTGATCAGAGTTTATGTAGTTTTAAACATCAGACGAGGTTCTTTTTCAGTCATACACACTCCACATTCTCTGTTGAAACATGTCTTTTTACAACACACTCTCTTCTAGATATAACTTTCTTTACCCATTCATATAAAAACTGTTATTTATCCTTCCTTGTCCAAACGGTGGGCTATTTTCTCTGCATCACTGTTTTAATGACCTTACCTTTTTAATCTAAACAAAAAAGGCCTTTTGAGGTAATACATTGTTTTTACTATGAAATCGCCACGGGTGACAGCTCCAGGTGCATTGACTTCTTAACCAAAAACTACATTTCCCAGCACTCTTGACATCAGGTGTTTGTCCTGTTTATGTATAGCCACGGATAAAGGAATTGTTAATGTGTACAATTCATTGTAGGTTCATTTTAATAATGAAACACTACTTAATTGATACCAAACATGCATTATATGTTATAAACTTTTAAATATATACATTTTCTCCCATTTAAGTGCAATAACTGTGGCTTGCAACTCTCTGGTAACCTGGTAATCGCAGAGCTCAAACATTTTCTGTGGACTGCTTTGTTTGTTTAAACACAATTCAGAATAAGGTCTGGAGACTTTAGAAGGCCACTCCATGACCTTAATGAACTTTTTTGTCGTTGCCTGACTAATGATAGTCTATAAAATGTGCAGAATCTAGTTCTTTTGCTGTGATGTTGCCAGAGAGGGGCAGACAGCAGTGGGATGGTTGGCCAGACGGTGTGAAGCCCAAGGTCAGCTATGTTTAGAATGTGGGCTTGCAGAGAGTCCTTAGGATATAGGAAAAGATAGAGACTGTGAATATCTGAGAGCTTAGTTTTGAGGATTATAAACTCCACCACAAGTTTTAAAACAAAGCAGAGTCTGTTTTGGCATGAAAAAGTGAATTTTTACAGAAATTTTTAAGTTGCTTGGTATTTTCCCAATTTTGCTTGGTATTTACTCCATTCACAAAATTCGCAGGAGGAATTTTTTAATTGAGCCAGATTTAAACTTTTATTTTGAAACTTCAAGGTTCATCATTTTCACTTTTATATAACAAATGTAAGCTTTTATTCTAAAATTTAAAGTATAGTAAAAGACAAAGCTTTGAGATATTGTACACCCTTTTCACTTTTAAAATATAGCACATTTAAGCTTTTTTTTCTCTTAAATTGTTAAGGAAATCTTCAGGATACACCATTTTACTCATAAAGATATAGCAAATTTGGACTTTTAATCTGAAATTTCAAGTATAACAAGAAACAAAGCTCCAGAAAACACCTTTTTACTTTTAAAATATATAAAATATAAGATTTTATTTTGAATTGTCAAGGGAAGCAAGAGACCAAGCTTCAGGATACACCATTTATTCTTAAAATATAGCAAATTTTAGCTTTTATTCTGAAATCTCAAGGACAGCAAGAGAACAAGTTCCACTATTCACTATTTTACACTGCTCTTTTTTACAAAAGATAGTGCCTGTGAACATCTGAGAGCTTGCTTTTGGAGGCTATAAACTCCACCACAAGTTCTAAAACAAGGCACAGTCTGTTTTAGCACCAGAAAGGTCATCATTGTTTCTCAGGCATTTCAAAGATCCCAAGGATGCTGGATTAAATGTTGGAAGTTAAGGAGTAGGTGAGAAAAGAGTGAAAATGCTCCCAGTTGACTAAAAATGATATTCAAATATGGGGTAAAGCCTTAGAGGCGAGTGGCCTTAAGGGGTTTGCATAATGGCTGCCAAAGATAACATTACAGAGCTGCTCTGCTGGAGCAAACAAGTGAAGCAAAAGACTGTTTTGTGTGTTTTCAGACCTGTATGAAAAATCAATCTGGCTTTCTACATCGTTTTTTTAATTTAAATTAGTTTTTATGTTTCTTGCTACATCATGTGCCTTGCTGGGTTTCTTCATCATGAGCGGCAGGGATAGGACCATGCCTTTCTAAATGTGGTGGTAATTAACAAATTTAAACTAGGCAAGCACGTCGCTTAGATAAAGCTGGACGATTAAAGGCCCAGCCACATTAAAAGTGGATTATCTCACGTATGTAAATATCCTGGCTCATTTTCAAGTGTGAGGCATTCAAAGCCAAAGCTGCCAATAGGGACCTCAGGTGTGTACATGTTGGTGTGTACAGTGAGAGGCAGTCAGGGGATCATTGAGAGCTTAGGCAGGAGTTGTTTGCCACTTTTCGATAAACCTGTCACTGGATGTCACTTTGAAGCAGACTTGTGTAGTATATACAAAAATAAAAAGACTCAAGTACTTTGGATACTGTTTACTTGGTAAGAGTAAAAGTAGCTACCTTGATTGAGCGTAAAAAAGCATTACATGAAAAATGTATATAAGTTATATCTGTGCACCATTCATTCATTAGATTTTAAAAATGAGAGCAAAATGAAAAGTGAATTTGCTTTTCCGTTATTTATTTTCTAAATGAAAATTAAAAAAGGAAAAACGATTAGTTTTTTCATGTTTCGATTCTGTGTTCAAATAAATTTTTTTATAAACTATTAATGAGTATGCTTCACATTTTGAGTTTGAATTGTCCTTTTGGACGTGGTTAGCTTCGAATATCAGGATTTATAAAACTAGTTTTATTAAAAAAAAGAACTTTGTATTTAAAATGAACTTTCTGAATTGTTTGACTTTATGTCTAGCGGCCAGTGGTGGAAAGAGAACTGAAATATCATTCTCAAGTAAAAGTACCATCACTAGAACAGAACTATATTCTTTATAATAAAACTATAAAATACTCAAGCTATGAGTAAAAAGTTGCCTTTCTAAAAGTACTCAAGATTAGTGAGTCCTTCACTGTAAAACAATGTTTACCTAAAATGTAGCTGTCATTGGAAAAAGTTGAATATTAGAAAAAGACATGTTATTGTGTTCTTTCAACAGTTTTATTTATGACGGCAGTCACTGGAAGTTCAGCCGTGTAGAAAACACATGTAGAAAAATAACTTCACAGTTACAAAAAAAAAAGTACATGAATATGCATTCAAGACGAATTAATTAACTAATTAATAGTTAATTCAGGTCTCGTACACTAGTACAACCAGCTTTCAGAGGAGATCAAGACTCACCTGTTTAGTTGCGCGTTTGTCGACTGAGCACCAATGCCCGAATTAACGTCAGATTTTATCTCTGCACTTCACATCTTAATCTATGTTTTAATCAACTTTTAAATTTTCAGTTTTTAATCACTTTGATTTTATATGACTTTTTTATGCTTTATTTTATTAAATATACTTTCTTTTTATTCTTTATTTCCAATGTAAAGCAATTTGAATTACTCTGTGTACGAAATGTGCTATTCAAATAAACTTGCCTTGCCTTGCCTAATGACCGTTTTAGTCGTTGAAAGATATTGATTGTTATTTTTACAGTATCTTGAAAAGTGTCCTACATTATAATTTACAATTGCAGCATTTCTAAAGTACCTGTTCCAAATCACACTCCTGAGGGTTTATATATATAAACCCTCAGGAGTGTGATTTGGAACAGGTACTTGTTCCATGTATGTAGCATTTTAATGTAATGTAGCATTTAACACATTCATCCAAAATCTTACCTCAAGGTGTTTCTTCAAATTCTTCAAAGCAGATATTTCAACTCCTGTACTCTGCAGTCAAAGTTGACATGACACGATGACACAGTTTCCCTTCTTGTCCTTCACATGAGAAAACTTCTTCAGGTACGACCTGGGATGCTCATTCATTCATCTTTATGTCATCTTTCTTCCCTTTCGGGGTCGCCACAGCGGAATGAACTGCTAACTCCTCTGGCATATGTTTTACGCGGCGGATGCCCTTCCAGCCGCAACCCATCGCTGGGAAACATCCACACACACTCATTCACACGTTAACACTATGGACAATCGTTCTTACTCAATTCACTTATACCGCATGTCTTTGGACTTGTGGGGAAACCGGAGCACCCGGAGAAAACACATGCGATCACGGGGAGAACTTCTTGCTGTGAAATGACCGTGCTACCCACTGTGCCACCGTGACGCTTACCTGGGATGCTGAATTCCTGATATATGCTGACACATGGTAACACATACATAACTCTGTTAATAAGATGGAAAAGTACAGATCTTTCACAAAAAATGTACTTGAGTAAAAGTGTAAACTTTTAAAAGTACTCAAGTTAGCCTAAAATGCACTCGAATTATTAGTTACTACCCACCTCTGCTTTGAAGAACATGTTGCTGTACTCAATTGCAAAGTTTTCAAATAGACGATAGATATAGTCAGCCCAAACTTCAAACTAACCTTCAAGTTTTCTTAAAAAAACTAAAATAAAGTATTTCCATCATAGACCCTACATCACTTTGACACTTTCAGTTTTGTAAATTACTTCAAAATTTTGCGATTAAATATTATATGTTTGTAGATTTTGTTCACGCAGTTGCATTGTTTGTCACACTGAAGGATTTGTCACCAGAAATACTTCATGTGTTATCCTTCCTTCAGGTTTTACACCTACACACAAATTCAAAAACACAGCGTCAAAAGCTCCTCACCCAACTGTGTCTTCTCTTTCACATTCCTTTTTTAGCTTTCTTACAGTGAGTAATTTCTGCACCTGATCTCAGAGCTACTCGAGAGACTCCTCATCTTATCAACTACACCAAACACAAAAACTCTCTATCTGAATCAGATATAAAAGAGATAATCAACAGAAGAATAGTGCATCAGAATAGTGTTGTCCTTTTATAATTGCTGAACCTCTGCCAGGAGAACATCATCATGATCTTTTTTCCCAATTGTGAAAAAGGTTTTCATGTACGTCAAGCTCATCCACGTGTAGGTGGAGGGTGATTTCATCCTATGTTTTGAATATTGTGTCGTATTCTGTTGGCAATACACCAGCTGGCATCAGTCTAACATCATTGACTCACTCATGTTGCTCCAAGTAATTTTTAAAGGAAATCACATCCTGTGTCTTTGTTTTCTGGCTAAATACAACACAGATTACTGCGTGATTATTTGTCCTTTTTCAGAAAGTGATGATTGATGGGAAGGGTTATTAGCTGACCATAGAGTGAACTTACATTATGCTGAGGTTTTTAGGGGCTTCTATGTTGCCACCATTTACTTTTTACATTGGTTTAATTGTTTTAATTCTGAAATTTCAAGGACTACAGGATACCAAGCTCCAGTGTACACAAATACACTCTTAAAATAAAGCAAATTTAAGCTTTTATTCTGACATTTCAAGGACTGCAGGAGACCAAACTCCAATCTATACATTTTCACTCCTAAAATAAAGCAAAATTAAGCTTTTACTCTTAAATTTCAAAAACTACAGGAGACCAAGCTCCAGGGTACACAGTTTTTATTTGTTTTAAATGGGGCATATTGAAGCATTTAACCTGAAATTCCCAAAAATGTTTCTGAAAGATACAAGACTGACAATGTTTCCTTTAAAGGGTAATTTGTTTAACGTCCCATCTAAAAATCAATTGTAATTAAAATGTAATATGACTGACTATGTACTATATACAAATATAAGCATTTATTAGCAACAATAAAGCATAAAATATTTTTCTGTCAGTGGGACTTTAAAACCAATCCCCAAAAACACAATTTTTCTCTTGAAAACATTTTGGTGGGTCGGTTTCAGGGTTAGTGTTATGATGAATAGAAGAAGTTTCATTGATGTGCATGAATGAAGAGCGGTGGAACATTTGATAAGGGTGTTTAGTTGTTTCTCTGGGTCAGGCTGACTGGGTCAGATGGGTTCCTACCAGAGAATGTTGGCTTCCTTCGCAAAGCAACGATGTGTGGTTGTTTTCATGTGCAGCCCTCTCCTCAGCCATGATTGGCTTCAGTGGGCAACAAGTCTTGACTGCAGGGTGATATGGCTGCGGCACATAAGAGTATGTTCTGACCGCAGGTTTAGACAGATTTAAATAACTATTGGGGCTTTTTTGACATGAATGTATAATCAGAGCTAATTTTTATTATTAACAAATTATAATAAGAAAAGAGTGAGATGGTAACAAGCACAAATTATAGTATGGCAGGATATGGACGGAGGTGGAGTTAGAAGTGCTGGAATAACAATGGTGATTCAAACTTTTAAAAATCTTAAGCCTTTGAGCATCTTCCTGTAACAATTTCAGTTACATCTTTTATAGTTGAATTTAAAAGCATGGAATTAAGCTGTTCAGACTGTCATGAAAATATCAAATCAAGTCACATATGCATAAAAAATTGCAATTGTGTCACTTTGGGCTACAATCTGAGAGTAGCCCAATATACATAGTGACTACTAGTTTCTTCAGCATAGTCAAAAGAATGTTTAGGGGACCATGAAAATATGAATTTGCTAATAACTAAAGCTTATAACTAAAAAAGTATGAAAAAACAAACACAAATAAATAAAAATAACTAAAAATGCACTTGTAGCATTCGTATACCAGCATAAATTTAAAAAAATGTAATGTTATCACTTATCTAAGTTTAAGAGTGGCAGCTGCCTACTTATTGTCATAAACATATTTTTTAAATAATATTGTGGCAAATAAAACAAAATCAGTGATCCCCACTGACCAAAAGTCCACATCAAACAGATGAGTTGATTTAACACAATTTAATTGCATATATATTTCTCTTTTTTCTAAGTAATAAGTAGTTTATCCTTTAAAATTTAAATACACTTTTCACAGTAACTTCTTCAGTAAAAATTCAATAATAAATACTTCTTTTGAAAAATATGTTTGTGAAATATGTCTTGTAAAAACACATTTCCATCATTTTCTCTGTGAGAGTTGGTTGCATTTAGGCTCCTCTGTCAAGTCATCTGTTTGAAAACTAAAACTAAGGGCTTTCTTTGGTGCGGCTTTTTTCTTTTTAACCAGGATGTAATCAAAATCACTTTCCCCTTCCATCCAACCATCGTCTCCATATATCCGTTTCCTGTTCGTTCATCCTTTGAAGTGAAAGAGTGTGGGCTTCAGGGCCGGAGTGACTCTTGAGAGAAAGACAGGAATAGAGGTTAAAAAACTAAAGATGAAAGAATCTTTGGTCTTGTTGAACAGCAGACAGGTAAAGCTAGAGTGATGGTGGTGTAAAATGTGTCCATCTATGTATTAAAGTTTTTTTTTATATGATGCAGTAAAAATGTAAGTTTAGTTGTAAACTGAGCATCGGAATGTAGAGATGAGATACTTTAAACAAGCATTATTGCTAATGTTTACTAGCATTTTGGACAATATGGTGATAAAAGGGAAAATATCCAATAAGTAAGGCCAGACGAAATCTATGGCCTCTGATTTCTACAGAAAACTACAGATTGTTGGGCTTAACAATGTAAAATGTTAATGTGGCTCAGGGTTTGAAATCAGAAGAATTGGAATTCCAGGAGAATTCCACAGAATATAATGATTTAACAGCTTTGTTTAGAAACAACACAAATGTTCAAACCACATTAGATACAGCTAGACAAACAAAAATGGCTGTACAGCTTAACATTTACATGAGAAATCAACTTAAGTTCCTAACAGTCTGTGGTCATAAAGAAGATCCACACTCCTGGCTAAGATGTGTGTCTGTTCATCATGGTTCCTTAAAAAACACTACTACTACTGCTACTACAAAATGTGCCTTTTTGTGCAGTCATCTGTCCAGCAGCAAGCAGAGTCATTATATTATCCATCTCTCATTTTGTTTAGGTAGTCTCAACACCCACTAAACGTGGGGTTTGCTGGGCTTTGTGCTTTTTAATGGCAAGAATCCTGAAGTCCTGATCTGATTGGTTGAATTTGTCCAGATCTTTGTGTGAAGCTAGCGTCACATTTGTTTTCGTTCCGCTCAGAAACTGTAAGTTCAGCCGTTCGATCGAGAAAAAATTATTTTACTAGCTGTGTGTGCTCCATTGTTTTGATTATAGAAGATTTTTATGTCTTTGTGACTTTGCCTTATCTCTTGTTTTCTGTGACTATTTTCTATGGTTGATGTGATGACTTTTTCATGCTCTGAAACATGACATTTTTGGAAAGGCATGATATTGGTTGTTTGTCATGTCAAATGGTCTCATGGGTAGTTCTTAAAAAAACATCTTCCCTGACGGTCTGGCTTAGCAAAACTGTTGTTTAGGAAACTAAAGTTACCAAGGTTAGCACTGATGGCTAACGTGGCTTCTAACTACTAGTAAAAGATCTAAAACCAAGTGAAGACCTAAAAATGTTCTGGAATTTGCACTCTTATCCATGAAGAGATTCTCAATGAAAGACTCGATTTTGAGGACTCTTAAATACTTTACTTTGCACTGTTTAGGGTAACATCAAGTTTTCTTCCATAACAGCACAGTCGGGAACACTAAAAAGAGTGACACCATTGGCTCATCATGATACAACCTTCTAATTCACGTTTGAGTTTGAATTTGCTGATAAAATCTT
Organism: Danionella dracula; assembly: GCA_900490495.1. Taxonomy (NCBI): domain Eukaryota; kingdom Metazoa; phylum Chordata; class Actinopteri; order Cypriniformes; family Danionidae; genus Danionella; species Danionella dracula. The sequence continues at coordinate 54,265 of UELW01000006.1, forward strand.
TTCGTTTATTTTTCAATAAAACATCAGAACATATAAATAACTTCATAAAACACATGTATGTAATGTATTCAATGTAAATAAGATGTCAAGAATTGGAACATTTAAAAACTATCCTTTTAATTCTCAGGGGACAAAATGCTGCTGGTAAGCAAGAGGCACTACTGGAGACATCTCAAATAATCTTATTCTGAACGTTTGAGCTTAACAACACCAAAATGGGCTCACCAGACCAATTAATAAAAAAATTATTTAAGAGAAAAATTCTTCTAAGAAAACAGGACCATGCCCACATTAAAGTTTTGGACAAATTCTGTTTGATTAATTAGATTATAGTCAGTTTGATGTCACTAAAATAGGGCTCTTAATAAATAATGAATAAATAAAAAATAAAAATAATAAATAATAAAAAATGCTAAAATATAATTCCTGTGTTTGACTGAGAGAAAAAGATCTGAGAAGGTCCGAGCTCTCAACAGGCTTTCATCTATTAATGGCGACAGATGTTCATTACCAGCCTTTTCTCAGGAACTGGTTTGTTTGCAAAGAGGTTGACAGGTGTGTTTGGACGTGGGTCTGTGTATGCTTGTAAATATGTACACAGGAAAGAAGCAGAGCACACGACTGAGAAACAAGAAGTTAACCTAGACATCCAAAAATATGGTCTCGTTTAACACCCACACAAAGAAACTTCTACTGCAAAAGCCACTAAAACACAGAAGCACATTTCAGTCTGCTCTTACTGTAAAAGACAAGATTTTCATCAATCACTCAAGGACAAAACAATGTTTGTTTACTGCTGACAGCTGCCACTGCGGATCAGAGGTGTTGAAGTGAAAGCCTGTTGACGCAGGGCATCTGATGTAAATTAAAATCAGAGGCTGATGAGAGACCATTGTCGATGTTGTTTTGCCATGCATGCTGTCTGCTTGTGGACTCTAGCATGCCTCGTCCCTGTCTTCATGTCTGTGATCCCTGCTGGGCTCTTCGCTAACCCTCTGCTGCTGCTGGTACCTACAGTTCGTGGCATACTGGGCACTACCATCTGGTGAATGACAGCACAAGTCCTGTTGCCCTGGCATAGGCTGAATGCCAGTTGGCGCTTGTACCACTCTGTCTTCCAGTCTCTAAATACAAGAATACAGATAAGAATAAAGGTGGGGGATGTTATTGTAAAAAAGTAGTTAATTTCAATAAAGACTTGTAGCAGATGAGCAGGAGACATCAAAAAGGGACAATCTGTTTTTGATAGAGGTTTTTTGGGGGTGATTTTTAAGTCAACAACGGCTCTGTGAATGTTTATGCCAGGGGTGTCCAACGTTGGTCCTGGAGAGCCGGAGCCCTGCACATTTTTGGTTCAACCATCATGAAACACACCTGTGGCACTAATTATGCTCCTCTGATTGGCAGAAGCAGAGTAGTATGCATTCTACAGCAGGGTTGCAACTAAAATGTGCGGGACAGTGGCTCTCCAGGACCGACGTTAGACACCCCTTGTCTATGCGGTACATTTGAGAGGCAATTATTTAAGTAAAATGTAACTTTTACATGCAGTTTCTCTTAATAACACTATAAAATGGATTTGGATTAAATATATATTCCTGCTTGTTTGTTTTACCACAATGCAACATTTAGCTACCACACACAACTTCTGCTACAGATGTTTTAGGGGAAGACATTTTTACCATCAAATCACATTTCACTAAGTAAAAATCCATCTATACAAGTCTAGCTGTTGGATCACCCACTCTTTATGTTTTAATTGATATTTTTAAACTGAAGCTATCTTGAAAGACATTTAAACATTTTTACAGTAATATACCATAATCACCTATATTGTTATGAACACTTGCAATCTATTTTACACTGAGAGTCTGTTTAATTACAGAATTGTGATATATCTCATTGAAGAACGTATACACTGACTGACCCGGAAGTGTAACCATAGTAAAAACGCGTTGAATAAACAATAAAATTTAAGTGTGTTTTTAGATGTCCCAGACAAAAATATTTTTTTGGCTTACCAAAAGATGAATGCATTAGTCACATATTGGTGGATATTCTGTGCCAACAAGTACAACCCAGCAGGGGCTGTGGCAAAAGCATGCCAGTGAGACAAAGATAAGTACGAGGTTTGTTTTGTGGAGGCCAATTTTTTTTTAATTTGAGGTGATTCAAAACTGAAATAGTTTTTTTAAGTATGCCTTACTGTATGGCACCTTTAAACATCAAATCAGCTTTAAAGAAAAAGCAGAACACAGTAGTTCATCATGCTCGTAAATACACTTGAATATATATATATATATATATATATATATATATATATATATATATTCAATTCAATTAAATAATTTTTTAAAAACACAACACACGTTCATCCATGATTACTTGGGATCTGGCTGTAGGTTTCGCCAGCAATTTATTAAAACTTGGTAAGAGTCTAAACTTGGTAAAGAGTCTAGCAAAAGGCTTGTAAATACCTGAACAAATTTATCCATAAATATAAATCAAGGATGTGTAGAACCTTCAGGTGTTGTAGCTCTTGTTGTGGATGTTGAGTTGAGTATTCTTATATATGGTGTGATATTGCTAGTTCCCTGGTTGTTTTCCCTTGCATGTCAGACTTGTAATGACCACCTGTCATTTGGGCCAGAATACAGCAGAAGGCTGCAACCCAGCTGTTACTCTTTCCACTTTCTGGTATATTTATCTCCTCCTCTGAAGGCCTACCATCACCAATCCACCAGACCACGAGAGCCCAAGCTTACAGAACAGCCTTGACACAATTGTCAAGGTTGATGGAGGCCTCTAATGAAAAAACAGGTTTCAGTAGTGTTACGTTTCTTTTAAGATGGGAAATGACTCTGACCGTAACATTTATTTTGCAAAGAAAATTAAACAGTTTAACGGAGTGGAGAAACCAAAAGAGACAACAGCACAACAAATGACTAAACAGAGTGATTGATTTATTTACAACTATTTACAAACAACAAGACTAGTGTACAGACAAACATGAACAGATCAAACAAAAACCCAACCAACCTGAAGAGAGAGTCCCTCCCCTTGATGGCGCCGGTTCCCTGCAATATCCCCAGGAAAATAATATCTCTAAACTAGCACAAAGTATAAACATAAATATCAGGCAAGTACTGTTTAACTTCTAATCTACTCTAATCTTAGTTACAAATGCGCTCATCACCTATCTAGTGTACTAACAAAAGGTTTACCTACGTGTAATGTCCCAGAATGTATATCACGTGATATCTATCTTTCTCTCCCTTCAGAGGTTTAGAAAAATAGACCGAGCCAATGTTTCTGGAGAACCAGAGTAATCAAAACAACTGGCAGCGTGACAACAACTCACTTATACAAAAGTACACAACTCAACATCAAAACGCACAAGAGCCTACAATCTTGATCAGAGCTGATCAATGGTGGTGTGTCGAGACCTTTATCCAAATTAGGTCGTTTTGGAGCAACCGGATTGGATGGTGATGTGGTGACGTCCTCAAATTAATGGTGATTGACATCCCTCACGACGTATTGCAGAGTAACTGGAGCGGTGGTGAGAGGTAATGGGTGGAACCTGGATTAGGAAACAGATAGGACAAGAACGGGCACAGAACAAACAACTCTAGAAAACAAGACATTATATGTAACACTCCCCCCCTTAAAATTTTACCTCTGACAATTATATTCGTGATAATGCATCAGCCAACACATTCTCAACACCCTTTTTATAGTGAATATCCAAATTATAATTTTGAACCATTAGAGACCATCTCATAAGTCGTTGGTTTTGATTGTACATGCGTGACAAGAAAACCAACGGATTGTGATCAGTGAAGACCACAATAGGCAAGCTGCTGGAACCAACATAGACTTCAAAGTGCTGTAATGCAAACAATAAAGCTAAAGTCTCCTTCTCTATGGTAGAATAATTCAACTGATGTTTATTGAGCTTTCTGGAAAAATAGCTTATTGGATGATCCACACCTTCTGCATCTTCTTGTAAGAGCACAGCTCCCGTTCCAACATCACTAGCATCTACCTCTAATTTAAACGGTGAGCTAAAGTTGGGAGCAACCAAAACAGGGGCACTACTCAACAGCATCTTGACATTTTCGAAAGCATGTTGGCAAGCTTCACTCCAACAAAAATCATTCGATGGGCTAAGGAGAGAAGTCAACGGATGAACAACAGTGGAAAAATTCTTACAAAACCCCCTGTAGTAACCTGCCATTCCTAAAAATCTCCTCAGCTCTCGGCGAGTGGTTGGCACAGGAAACTGAGAGATTGCAGTGATCTTAGCATCCAGTGGTCGCACAGAACCATGACCAACTTGCTTTCCTAAGTAAGTAACGGTGGCTTGACCAAACTCACACTTAGCGAGATTGAAAGTGAGAGTTGCTTTAGCAAAACGTTCAAACACATTTCTTAGAGTTGCTACATGTTCTGCCCACGTCTTTGTATAGACAACAATATCATCAAGATAGGCACTACAATTGGACACATCAGCTAACACAAGATTTACAAGACGCTGAAATGTGGCTGGTGCATTGCGTAATCCAAATGCCATCGAAGTGTACTGGCAAAACGAGTCTGGTGTCACAAAAGCGGAGATTTCAGATGCACGAGGAGTCAAAGGCACTTGCCAATATCCCTTAAGCATGTCAAGCTTTGTGACATAACGAGCGGAACCAACTCTGTCAACACAGTCTTCCATTCTTGGAAGTGGATAGCAATCTGGCACTGTTATCGCATTGACCTTTCGATAATCTGTACAGAACCTGAAGGTTCCATCAGACTTGGGAACTAAAAGACACGGTGAACTCCATGGGCTGTAACTTGTCTTGGCAAGACCATTATCTAATAAATATTGTACCTCATTCCTCATTACTGACCGCTTCACTGTGTTCACGCGGTAAGGATGCTGCTTGATGGGTCGATCAGTGGTCACTTCGAGGTCATGCTGTAAAACGTTAGTCTGAGAAGGTACATCTCCAAACAAACAAGAAAATTCAGTGATCAACTTAGAAATATCTGCCATTTGGGCACAAGAAAGATGACTTAAATGAGTAGAGAGATCTTTCATTATCTCAGAATTTGTTAGTCTCACACCTGACTCAGGAATATTTTTCAAGGTTAAACCATCTTCATCACTTGGTTGCAAAGTAGTAGTTTCAACATTAGCTAATTCCACAACAGCAGTAACAACCGGAACAACACCCGTAGGACATTCATCAGAAATGACACTGGTTGTTTTTGGGTGGTAAGCTTTGAGCATGTTGAGGTGACATACTCTTGTTTTACGCTGACGATCAGGTGTGTGAATGGCATAGTCGGTTTCACTTATTTTTCTTTTCACGGTGTACGGGCCGGAGAAACGAGCAGAAAGAGCAGAGCCGACAACCGGTAGAAACACAAGAACCTGATCTCCTTTCTGAAAAGAACGTGCTACTGCCTTCTTGTCATATTGCCTCTTCATGACTTTCTGTGAATTTGTTAGCGCCTGTTTTGCTAACTGGTTGGCAGCATGGAGACGAGTTCGGAACCTCTCCACATAACTCAAGATATTTGTTTTAGCAGACGGCTCAGCATTTAACATGTGCTCTTTTAAAACTTTTAAAGGTCCTCTGACCTGGTGTCCGAAAACTAATTCAGCCGGACTAAAACCTAAAGACTCCTGAACAGCTTCTCTTACAGCAAATAAAACTAGAGGAATTCCCTCATCCCAATTTCTGGCAGAGTCCAGGCAATATTTTCGAAGCATGGACTTCAAGGTTTGGTGAAAGCGTTCCAGGGCCCCCTGGCTTTCAGGATGATAAGCACTTGAAACTCGGTGTGTAACCCCTAATGTCTGCAACACCTGTTTAAACAGTGTTGACATAAAATTTGTTCCCTGGTCACTCTGGATGACTTTAGGCAGGCCAAAAGTAGAGAAGAATTTTGTTAAGGCAGTAATAATATTAGAAGCAGTTATTCTTCTCAGTGGAATTGCCTCTGGAAATCTGGTAGTCCTACACATAATAGTAAATAGGAACTGATTACCAGATTTAGTTTTAGGCAAAGGGCCAACACAATCAATTATAATATGTGCAAATGGCTCCTCAATGACAGGAATTGGATTTAATGGAGCAGGTGGAATAGACTGATTTGGTTTACCTGCTAGCTGGCAAGTGTGGCATTCCCGGCAATGGTTGGTAACATCTTGCTTCAGGCCAGGCCAAAAGAAATGTCGCAAAATTCGCTGGTATGTTTTTGTTATCCCCAGATGGCCTGACATTTGATGATCATGGGCTAGGCACAGAACATGAGCACGATAAAGAGATGGGACAACAACCTGAACTACAGCATTTTCGTCAGAATCTAAAGCTGCATTTGGACACCACTTACGCATTAACATGTCATTCTCAATAAAGTATGCACTCTTTGAATTGTGAACCACTTTCTGTTTAGATGCATTGAGAAATAGAGATTGCAATGACTTATCTTTCTTCTGAGCAATGAGGATTCTTTCACGAGAGACAGGTAATCTGAGATGTTCCTTGTTCAATATCTTACTTGACTCAGTCGAGACTTCCTTCTCAGCCTTTGCAACAACGATTTCTGGAACTACACCAGCTAATAAAGGTGAGAAAAGAGAGTCAGACAAATCAACCTCATTTTGAGATCTACGAGATTGGGCACGAGTAACAGCACAGGAAGTGAATACATTCGGAAAAGAGTTTTTAGTGACATCCTCAGACACTTGTGGGTCCTCCACAACTTCCAACAAAGGCATCACTTTTCCTCCTGCCAGATCATTGCCCAATATAAAATCAATTCCCTTGACAGGTAGAACTGAACGTACAGCTACCTTAACCAATCCTGAACAGAATTCACTCTCTAAATGTACCATATGCAAAGGAGCTTTACTAATAATCATATCAATACCTTGAATAAGTACACTAGATCCACAGTAGGATTCTTCTGGCAATGTTATTTTGTCACTCCGCAAAAATGACTGTTGTGACCCAGTGTCACGCAAAATGTTAATCTCAACCTGCTCCTCAGGCTTTCCAGTCATTGAAATTAACCCCTTCAAAGTGAATGGATGATAACTCACATCAACTTCATTTTCCTTTAAAGTTTTGTTCAGAGTTTTCACAAACCCAACACTCTTTGGTTTGTTTTTCAAAGCCAAACAATCCGAAATTAAATGACCTCGTTTGTGACAGTAAAAGCATTCTCTGTCTTCACGTAAACGTGGTGAAGAAGCTTTGGGTCTAGAAACTGGATTTGGACCTATGGTATGTGAACTAGTCAGGTGGGATGGAGTAAAAACATTCTTGTGAGTCAAAACAAATTCATCTGCAAGAACAGCAGCATGACTCAGCGACGACACTTTCTGTTCATTCAAATGAATTACCAATTTCTCTGGTAATCCTCTTTTAAACTCCTCCAGCAACATTAACTCTCTCAGGGAGTCAAAATCATGTACCTTGCTGGCGCTACACCATTTATCAAATAGAAGTCCTTTTTCCCTTGCGCTTTCAACAAAAGTTTGATCTGAGCTTTTCTTATGATTACGAAACTTCTGTCGGTATGCTTCTGGAACAAGTTCATAAGCACGAAGAATAGCACTTTTTAAACATTCATATTTCAGACTATCTTCTAAAGTTAAGGATGCACATATTTCTTGCGCTTTCCCTACTAACTTGCATTGAAGCAAAAGAGACCACACATCTCTAGGCCAGGCAAAAGCAGTAGCAATACGTTCAAAAGCATTGAAATAGGAATCTATCTCCGCTTCTCTAAATTGAGGAACCAACACAATGTATTTGCTAACATCAAAATTTTGCAGAGTACCTGATGTCGGTGGAGAGACAGTACTCTGAGTAACAGGCAGAACTGGGTTTGAGACAGAAGACATAGCGTTCCTCGCTGCTTCCAATTCAAGCTGCTTCAATCTTATCTCCTTCTCCATGTCCAACTCAAGCTTTCGGATCTGCAGCCGTAGCTTCAACTCAGCTTCGCGGGCATCAGCTTTTTGCTGAGCCTCAATCTGCAAGCGAGCGACCCGTAGCTTTAGACGTAAATCCTCACGGACAGGAGACCTGTGTGAAGATGCAGGACTTTGCGCCCCTTCCTCATCAGTGTCAGCTTTCGTCTCAAAGTTGATGAACCCATTGCCATTTTTACTCGCTACACCTTCTCTTCGTGAGAGTGGAGTACCTGCCACATCATCCGAGTTGTCTTTCACCTCAGCACTCGGCTGTGGAAGAATCTCTAAGACAACCAGTTCCTGCACAATAGCTGCCCTTAAGTCTGCTTTACGACTTTGCCGATTCACATTGAGCTTAAAGTGAGAAGCAATCAACAATAACTCATCCTTTTTACACTCAAAAAGTTTATCAATGCTAGGATTGTCTGCAAACTCTTTCAAGTTAAATCCATCCATCCTAATCACTGCAAGTAACAGTCACAAGCAAACTGCCACACCCAACGCTGCCAAACACAAATCAACTTTCGGACTCAACCACTCTGAAAACAGTTTGGAAATCTTTGCAAAAATTCAGAATCTTAACTCGTTTTGGATTTTTGGATTGTAAAATGAAAAAGGCGGATGAGCCCCCAAAAATGTTACGTTTCTTTTAAGATGGGAAATGACTCTGACCGTAACATTTATTTTGCAAAGAAAATTAAACAGTTTAACGGAGTGGAGAAACCAAAAGAGACAACAGCACAACAAATGACTAAACAGAGTGATTGATTTATTTACAACTATTTACAAACAACAAGACTAGTGTACAGACAAACATGAACAGATCAAACTAAAACCCAACCAACCTGAAGAGAGAGTCCCTCCCCTTGATGGCGCCGGTTCCCTGCAATATCCCCAGGAAAATAATATCTCTAAACTAGCACAAAGTATAAACATAAATATCAGGCAAGTACTGTTTAACTTCTAATCTACTCTAATCTTAGTTACAAATGCGCTCATCACCTATCTAGTGTACTAACAAAAGGTTTACCTACGTGTAATGTCCCAGAATGTATATCACGTGATATCTATCTTTCTCTCCCTTCAGAGGTTTAGAAAAATAGACCGAGCCAATGTTTCTGGAGAACCAGAGTAATCAAAACAACTGGCAGCGTGACAACAACTCACTTATACAAAAGTACACAACTCAACATCAAAACGCACAAGAGCCTACAATCTTGATCAGAGCTGATCAATGGTGGTGTGTCGAGACCTTTATCCAAATTAGGTCGTTTTGGAGCAACCGGATTGGATGGTGATGTGGTGACGTCATCAATTTAATGGTGATTGACATCCCTCACGACGTATTGCAGAGTAACTGGAGCGGTGGTGAGAGGTAATGGGTGGAACCTGGATTAGGAAACAGATAGGACAAGAACGGGCACAGAACAAACAACTCTAGAAAACAAGACATTATATGTAACAAGTAGGAAGCTAGGAAGCTGACTGCAGGTTAGCATTCAAATGCTAGCATTCACAGAAGAACAGATAAAAACTAACTCCTGGGGGTGGTGTTGAATGTCAGTATCGTTGTGATACGACTGAAAAGGGAAGGAGTCATATTGAGAAAGAAAAAGAGAGCCTGGGATAAGGAAGAGGAGGGGTAGGAGAGGGTGAGTGTGCTGGCCATCTGTGACGCTTTAAGTCCTGCTGGGTTTCAGGTAGATGAGAGATGGACAGAATGTTCAGGGTTTTACATGTCTGGATGGTGTCCCTGATGGTCAGTTTTTTAATCTCAGTCTTGGAGATGTTTATTGTTTAGATACACACACAAATACCGATGATGTAATTTAAGTGCTGTACACAAAAGGGAAGTTGTTCCCTATATAAAATAAGTCATTTTCAACATATTTAGTAATATTATGATCTAAAAATTGTAACATAGCGTCCTCCTAGTGTATGTTGTTTTGGATAAAATCATGTGCTTAATGCACAAAGGTAAATTTCATATGGTTTCCAATATAAACCTTACGCTACAAATACAAAGGTGTTTGTCCCAACACAAAGGGTTTATGTCGTTTCCCTTAATGGCGATACCTAGAATCCAGTAGAGTAACACTTTTGTTTTGAAACCATAAAAAAGGCAAGTTGTGTCTCGCTCAAATGGCTACATTAGTTTTTTACACCTGCAGTTTAGTTCACTTATTGATTGCTAGAGACTCACTCCAGAAATTCAGGCTTATGCATGTTTAAAACATGACTCCTTAAGGTGTTTTGCACACTATGTACACACGTTTTATAGTTAACAGCATTACCACACACATACAATATACTGTAAAGCTACACACACAAAAAAATGCATTGACCTGAATGGGATCGCATGTGATGACTGAAACTGGAAGTTCAGGGAGATGCGCTGAGTTCCAGGTTTCACTTAGAGAGAACTTTGGCCTGTGATACACGAACTTGAAACATGACAGCAAGCACCCGCTTGGATAGGTGAGAGTATGACTTAATAATAATGCAATAATATTTAATTGAAAACATCATGATGTGTTGATCCCTCACAACTATAAGACTGGCCATAAAGTACTGCAAAAGTAAATTTGTTCAAATATTTGTAGCTTGTATTTTTATTTTTTCAATTTTACGCTTAATTTTCCTGACTTGCTGATCCATTTAGATGGTTGCTTTTTCAAAACCAGTCAGGGGACCAATACTCTCGCGAAGATAAAATGGTAACCTAAAACAATGTAACCTTAAATGTATTGATAGAAAATGACTAAAGTGGACTACAGTAATTATAAACATTTTAAATGAAAATTAAATTTTAAAAATAAACATTTTAATAAACATAGCATTAACATACACACAAAACATTAAAAAACCAAATTGAAAAAATGTTTTCTAACTGAATAGAAAGAAAACAGTATTGAAAAGACACACAGGACATCTTGTTAAAAAAAAGCGGCACTTAAGTTTATTTTTATGTACCGTGAGGCTTAAAACTGAGTGAAGCTGTAAGGGTTAAGTTCTAGAGCTTTGAACCAGCATCTGCAACGATGCTCTTTGAATGGGGAACCTTTAAAAAAAAGTGTTGGCAAAGGTTTGGAATAAAATGCAGGTTTTTAGCAAACAACATGTAGCATGAAACTCATTTAAAAACAACAATAAAGGGTCTACTAATGGCGAATCTGGATCAATAAGGTTATAAAACTAGAGCTCGCTGACTTATGTATTAAACAAAAACATGCAAGGTTATTAAATCATGTCACCTCCCATATCTATGATATGTGGCATCATGTTTTTTTTCTTGAGGGGATGCATGGACGGTTTAACTCTGATTTCTTTCAGGTTCAATTTCTATTTAATGTAATGCAGCTGTGCATGTGTGTCTGTGCAGTGAACATAGAGTTGTGTCAGCCCTTTAGAGACAATATGCTCTCTTGTTCGTCTGTGAGCAGAGACTCGCCCATTAAACGAACAGGAATTTAAACACTGTAAACCCTAGTAAGTGTGCTGTGTCGCTGGCATGTTGTTTTACAGGAGAGGCTTGCCTTTCCTGTAAAGATGTGCTTATTTTTTCTCTCTGAAAGCCTGGTCTTACAGGAACTCTGAGAGCTGGATAATTCTACATCGAGTTCATTGTAAACTGAGAGATGTGAGTTTAGTTCAGGATGTGTTTTGGTGACACTATTTATGTTATAAACTGCTTAGCTCTAGTAGAACACAGTTGTGTAATCGTGTGGAGACAACTGAGAATTATTGAAGTTGGATTTTAATAATCAGTTTTTTGCAAAGCTTTGTGATACACTTAGTTAAAACATATCTCCATGTTGACCCAGTCCTGCATTTTCAGTGATCCCAAAGGTTTATATCTGACATTCTTATATTCGGGTTATTGTATGCCATGTGTTACATTTTTTAGCTTTATTGGAGCTGAGGGTACTACAGTCTGATTATGTGTCGTAGTTAAGTCATGAAGCGTTTGGGAGTCATCAGTGAAGATAAGGAAAGCTTCCATTTTTATTGATACAAAAACAGGATTGGTTTATAAAGCAAGTGATTAAAAAAGAAGAAAATAAATTATACAATGCTCAGAGTCAGCAAACAAGTTTTCCTTTAATAGCAATCTCCGCTCTTCATGAGCCATCCTCACTCTCCCGAGTTTTAGATTCAACTGGCTTAAATAGAGATCCAAACAAATTAATTTGGTAAAACCATAAAAAAGGATACAATCAAACAAACTCTGTAAGAACATGAGCATGACTTAGAATAGAAAAAAATTAAATAACCTTATTCATTTAAAAAATACTTTAAATGCAACCGGCAGAGAACAAAATAAAGATTTAAATATTTCTGCTCTAAAATGATTCATTTCGAAGATCATTTTCAAGCCATTATAATCTAGCCACAGGGGTTTCAAGCCAGTGACTTCTGTGCCGGTCCCAAGCCCGAATAAATAGAGAGGGTTGCGTCAGGAAGGGCATCCGGCGTAAAACATGCCAAAACCAAATATGCAAGTCATCCATTCGATTTCCATACCGGAGAGGAGGGAGAAGGATTCGTAGGCAGAGAGAGAAGAGGAAAGGCAAGAGTATAGGTCTGAGAATAGGGACTCTCAACGATGGTACAATGACCGGGAAAGGTAGAGAGCTGGCGGACATGATGGAGAGAAGGAAGGTAGATATTCTGTGTGTGCAGGAGACCAGGTGGAAGGGTAGCAAAGCGCGTAGTATTGGAGGGGGATACAAACTGTTTTACTATGGTGAGGATAGGAAGAGAAATGGGGTAGGAGTGATCCTGAAGGAGGAGTTTGTGAGGAATGTTTTAGAGGTGAAAAGAGTGTCTGACAGGGTGATCAGTTTGAAGTTAGAGATTGAAGGGGTGATGTTGAATGTAGTGAGTGGTTATGCTCCACAAGTAGGCTGTAAGCTGGAAGAAAATGAGAGATTCTGGAGTGAGTTAGATGAGGTGATGGAGAGTATTCCCAGAGGGGAGAGAGTAGTAGTGAGAGCAGACTTCAACGGTCATGTTGGCGAGGGCAACAGAGGTGATGAGGAAGTGATGGGCAGGTTTGGTGTTAAGGAAAGGAACCCAGAAGGACAGATGGTGGTGGACTTTGCCAAGAGGATGGAAATGGCTGTAGTTAACACTTATTTCCAGAAGAGGGAGGAACATAGAGTTACCTACAAGAGTGGTGGTAGGAGTACGCAGGTGGACTACATCCTAAGTAGACGAGCCAATCTGAGAGAGATCACTGAGATTGCAAAGTAGTGGTAGGAGAGAGTCTAACCAGACAGCATCGGATGGTGATGTGTAGGATGTTTCTGGTGGTCAGGAAGAAGAGGGGAGGAAAGATGGAAAAGAAGACCAAGTGGTGGAAGTTGAAAAAGGAAGACGGTTGTGAGGAATTTAGACAGAAGCTGAGACAGGCTTTGGGTGGTCAGGAAGAGCTTCCAGAGGACTGGGAAACTACAGCAGAAGTGATCAGGGAGACCGGTAGGAAGGTGCTAGGTGTGTCAGCAGGAAGAAGGAAAGAAGATAAGGAAACATGGTGGAGGAATGAGGAAGTACAGGACATCATCCAGAGGAAGAGGCTAGCTAAAAAGAAGTGGGACATCGAAAGGACTGAAGAAAGTAGACAGGACTACAAGGAATCACAGCGCAGGGTGAAGAGGGAGGTGGCAAAGGCCAAACAGAAGGCATATGATGAGTTGTATGCCAGGTTAGACACGAGGGAAGGTGAGAAGGAATTGTACAGATTAGCGAGACAGAGAGACAGAGATGGGAAGGATGTGCAACAGATAAGGGTGATTAAAGATAGAGATGGAAGGGTTCTAACAAGTGAGGAGAGTGTGCAGAGAAAATGGAAGGAGTATTTTGAGGAGTTGATGAATGAGGAGAATGAGAGGGAAAGAAGGGGGGAAGAGGTGAACATTGTAGAGCAGGAAGTTGAAAAGATTAGAAAGGATGAGGTGAGGAAGGCTCTGAGGAGAATGAAGAGTGGAAAGGCTGTTGGTCCAGATGACATCCCTGTGGAGGTGTGGAAGTGTCTAGGAGAGACAGCAGTGGAGTTCCTTTCTAGGTTATTCAACAGGATTCTAGAGAGTGAGAAGATGCCTGAGGAATGGAGGAGAAGTGTCCTAGTGCCAATCTTTAAGAACAAGGGTGATGTGCAGAGTTGTAACAACTACAGAGGTATAAAGTTGATGAGCCACACAATGAAACTCTGGGAAAGAGTAGTGGAAGCTAGGCTAAGAAGGGAAGTGGATATTTGCGAGCAGCAGTATGGCACCTGGACTCTCGCACATTTCAGCACCATGTTTTTTTTTCACTTAAGCACATCATACTTTATTATCATTTTGTTTAATTGTTTACATTTGTACAATAAGTTTTATTTTGTAGCAATCACATACAATATTCTACCTTATAGCCTATGTTGATTGTCATTTCATAGTTTTTTAGCACTTATGATGTTGTACTTATGTTGTTTTTTGCACTGGCTGCTCCATTGTACCAAAGAAAATTCCTTTGTGTGTATGTGTGTGTGTGTGTGTGTGTGCATGCGAGCGAGCATGCATGTGCATACACACACACTTAGCAATAAAGCTGATTCTGATTCTAATTAGGAATTTCAAGTTACATGTGCTTTCCCTGCTCCCTTATTAACATTCAAAGGGCAGTATTTATCTTAACAATGAACTTGAATCACCTCAAATAATTTGTGCTCTGCAAAATGAGCAATGTACCCCTGTTCTGCACACTACCATACTTCTGCCACACCCCCTGCTGGAATTTGCTTGTTGTCAAACTGAAAATCCTCCCATTTCTGACAAATACTTTTTTGCAAAACACTTTTGGTCCGAGACATCCAAAACATACTTTCTTTTCATTGTTTATAGACATGGTGCTGCTACAGTTACATTTCTGGGTCAGTCAGTGCTTCCGTTCTTCAATGCGATGAGCTACATTAGCAGTTCATCTGATTGGTTAGTGGGCGGTGCTATGATCAATGAGAGTGGCTACAGCCATCGAGCCATTTTGAGCTCCCAGAAAAAAAAAAATATGATTGCACAAACATGCATGAACCAATCTGAATATGACTTCAGACATTTTTTTTGATGAGCGAGCAATACTAAAACATGCTAGAAATGACTGAAAATGTCAGTGTACATAGTATGGCACCTTTAAAATACTCATAAGATATTTACTTACTTAATAAACAATTAATATATACATTATATGTACTTTATTTATTGTTCTTTAACCGTATTTCTCCACATTTAGAATTTAAGTTATTATTATTGTGACTCAGACAATGTTGGCAAGTCTGCTGCCACTTTGGAGCTTTTAATTCACACACTCATACAATGTTACATTAAAATATTAAAACACTATGTTTATGTGTGATTTATGTTTATGTGGGAAGACAAAATAAAGGTATAGAATCTAAGTTTCACGCCCTGAGTTCAGTAAACCTGAACACCTTATATGTAATAGAAATGTGTGAGGGGTGTAAAGTGTGACGTCATTAAAAGTGACTTCCGATATGCTCTTCAAAGAAAATAAACGAAGGCCAGTGAGTCTCATTTTAAAATATTAATTATACGTACATTAAAAAAAAATGGAAACTAAAAACAGGTCCTACAGACCTGAACACCATACACGGGTTAACAAATTTATAGTCCAGCCATATGCTAAATAGTTTAAACATCAGGTGTTAGTTGTAAATCTGCATATAAGGCTCATTCCAGACGCTATGGCACAGATAAACTTAGCCTTAAGCCTTAATCAGTTGAAAGATAACACTGTAAGTCATGGTTAGATGTTGCAGCAGGTGAAACAGAGTAACATCGTATCAGTTGTTGCAGAGCAGCAACCCTCCAATTAGAACACGCGCATATCATGACGTGAACGCGCCCGTGGTCCAAATACTTGAGACAGTTGGAAAGCAGATAGAGAGAGACAGCCGGGGAAAGAAAGAAACACTTGACAGCTTTATCACTGCGCTGCGGGAATACGGCGCACGAGAAGAAGGTAATTCGCCTCGTTTTGAACTCTGAAGATGCTCACAGACGCGAACTATGCCGTTCTATTCGAATGTAACTGCTGTTGTTATTAGGAACATATGCGTTTGTTACCAGTCCGAACGCGAAGGCGGAGAGCTTCCTGTGTTATTCGTAATAAGAGTCGTATCTTTTGCTCAGTGTTTTAGATCTTATTTGTGTCTCGGACGGGTTTTGTGTCGGGTTGTGAAAGCCTCTGGATGAATTCCGTGCACGCGCAGGCTCTGAACTTCCCCTGCGCTCCGAGATGCTGCGTTTGGGTAAAGTGAGGCTGTGCTGCTGCAGCTGCTGGCGCTGAATTATTTATCGAGCTGGATCTGGGTCTCACAGAGAGAAACAAACACCAGGCTGATATACGAGACGATCTGATTTGAAGAAAAGGAATTCAATTCGCATGATTTTGTTGTGGGACATCAGCCATTGCTTGCTAGTGTCAGCTGTGAAAAGCTTTTGTTTGTTTGATGGGTTGGACAGCTAAACACTCAATGGGACACAATATAATTTTCACGTATAGTAGGGTCAAGCAGGAAATCTGTCCTTTTTGCCCATTTACGGCTTCTGGTGAATTCTGTAAACTATATTGTTGTAGATTTATTTAACGAAACGTGTTGTACTATGATGAGCATCATTATTTATTTATTACAATGCAATAACTACATTTGGATGCTCACAAATATGTCATTCACGTGAAAATATATACATGTAAAAATCTGGTGCAAAGTTGCCCAATGATTACTGTTAATTTATGTTAAATATCTGAATGTTATTTCACGGTACATTACAGTTTTTCCAGCACATTTACAGGTTGTAGGTAAACACTGTAAAACCAATGTGATTTGTTTGTTTTTTAACAGAAATCTAAACACAGTTTACATTTCAAAACAGTTGTAAATAAACCATGTCAAAGTAAATCTGACTGTATCTGTAATTTTACAGGAACCTTTGTATTTTATTTATGGGGTTTGTAGATTCAAACAATAAACCTGTGACTATCAGATATTTTTTTTAATAGAAGTAAGAGTCAAAAAAGTGTCGAACCGCTCTGTTAAATACAGGTTTGTGTGTTTGTACAGACATTTTGAAGAAATTTAGTCGATTTTTAGGTGTGACAGTAGTTTCCCCCAAATTATTGTTTTTATTAGTAATAATAATGGTTAAGATGTATTGTCTCCTTGTAATCTTTTATCTGTATTCAGTTTTTTTACCCTGTATGCAGAGATATTGCACGTTAAAGTTATTTGGATTTTTACGTTCTGTTGTCGTGTTTTGTTTCTATATGCTTCTTTCTAATATACAAGGTGACTAAACAGTACAGGGAAAGTGTAAACTTGCTCACAAATTACAAGATTAACAGGTAAATTACATATTTTGGTAAGAAAAGACAGAAAAGTGTCGAATTCAATTATTTTATATTTTGGATGTTGCACATATTTAGAGACTCAGACATGTGTGCAGATTGCAAACATTATTCAGTCATTCATCTTCATGTCGGCTTTCTTCCCTTTCGGGGTCGCCACAGCGGAATGAACCGCCAACTCCTCTTGCATATGTTTTACGCGGCGGATGCCCTTCCAGCCACAACCCATCGCTGGGAAACATTCACACACTCATTCACACTTTAACACTATGGACAATCGTTCTTACTCAATTCACTTATACCGCATGTCTTTGGACTTGTGGGGAAACCGGAGCACCCGGAGAAAACCCACGCGATCACGGGGAGAACATGCAAACTCCACACAGAAATGGCACCTGCCCCAGCCGAGCCTAGAACCAGCGACCTTCTTGCTGTGAGACGACCGTGCTACCCACTGCGTCACCGTAACTTAATTAGACATAATTCAGTCAATATTTTTTAGTTGGCTCAATTTTTTTGGGTTGTTGACTAGATTAAAAAAAGTATGTTCATTGTTCAGTCAATGTTATGTCAAGATGTGTCATTGTTGAGTCAATTTTGGGGAAGAAAAAAATATCTCAACATAAAATTTTTATAGAGCTTTTCATGTAAAAATGTTTATGCAGTCAAGTTAATTTTTTAAAGTGCAGTAAAATCAGTTAAATTAACTTTATCCAGAGTAAGACCAAATACAACGTCAAACTGAGTTAAAAATCAACAAAAACATGTAATTTGTATAATATATGTTTGTATTGCATGATAAAATATTATTTTTACCTGAACAATGTAAACGTGATACATTTTCATGGTTCAAGTTGAGAAAATCTGCGTTTACAGAGTAGGGCCAAATAGTCTCGAAATAGGTTTATTGTGTACGTTTATAATTTAATATGTCAATATTCATTTTAAAATAATGTGTCGACGCTCATATTGAACTTCACCTTGTCAAAACTTTTATAACACGATACCACAAATATTTGACATGAAGAGGCACTAAAGTGATTAAACTGAGGAAGATTCCTCATGGAGACACTTGAACAGGACAGTGCTGCTGCTGCCGCCCTCTAATGACACGAGCGCGTGCACAACGCTGCCTGCGCGCTCCTCATTCATTTCAGTGCGCGTGAGAGAGCGGCAGCAGGCGGACTGAACCAAAGAGAGTCTTGCTGACACCACAATATCACTCAGAACTTCGACTTTACACAAAAGGAATATACCGGGAACAATATCAGCTCGTTTTGCGCAAGTAAGTAACGTGTTTTAGCGTTTCTAGCGTGTCTCTTTGGCGAGTCCCCGAGAGTTTCTCCCCGTACCCTCATATCTCCATTATCCGGACAGTGTTTTGTTGGAAAGTTGCTTTCTCTTTTATTAGCTGTGAAGCGCCTCCTTTTATTTTCTCGTATTTCACGAGCGCGTGCTTGTTTAAAGATATCACTGTTTGTTTTGAATGTTGCGAAAAGCGAAAACAATCACTTTGGTAACGCACGTTAGAGGCTTGTTTGAGTTCAGTGCTTGTTTAGTTACCTTTTTAAAAACGCACTTACTCGAGGAGTCGTGATAATCATCTTGCAGCAGGTGTCTGTCGAAAGACTTCCGCAGTTCACTCTCCATCCAAACTGAACTGGCGATTTGAACGAATCCGTGAATCGATTCAGTGAAATGATTTTTTTTCCCAACGAGTTAACTGCACCTACTTTTTGTATTTTTTTTAGCAGAATGTACAAAAGTTCACAAATGTACTTGCACATACGAAGTGAAAATGAGATCTTTAAATATAAGAAAGAATGTGAAAGAATATACCTTTTTAGGGATTCGTCTTGTAAATGTAATGGTGAGAAATACACTCTAAAAATGTACTTCACTCAATGTAAATATGTTAAGTGAAATTTTTTATTTAATTGAGTCAATTTTGGGGAAGACACTTAAACATTTTTATAGTTGATTCAAACACTTACTCGGACACAACTAAAAGTACTTTATCTAACCCAGTCAACAAAAGCCACAGAGAATGAGAACTTAACTAGAAAATATTCACTCAGTCAACAACTGAGCCGGACTTGAGCCAACTATTACAATGAAAAAAATATTTCCTTGATAGAAAAGTTGAGTCAACAAACTTTAATTAGTTGAAAGTTGTTTTACAGTGTACCAGTTTATTAAGGAAGTATTTAAAACATGCTTGTTAAACCTTTAGTTAAAAAAATCATTATAAAATACATACATTATTAATAGTTAAACAATAGGAAATGGATTGGTCAGTATATAGTTAATATAACAAATCTATTGACGTTAAATTGACCCTTAATGGGATAATCGATTCACCGCAAGCCTAGAAACCTTGAATATGAGTAAAGTTGCCTTAAAAAAAAGCAGACTAATATCTGAAATGTACTCAAGTACAATTTTAAAAATACATTAGAGCTCCATACTATTTAAAAAGCCATTTTTACTGTGCATTTTGAGGCTATTTCCAGCCAATAGAAAGCTCATAAGTGTTTCGAAAGCAGTAAATGCATCTGTACAATAGCACAGAAGTTGTAGCGCTGGAACTAACGAACATTCCCATTATCAATTCTTCAGCAATTTTTCTCTCTAAAAACATTTGTTTATTAAAGTTCTGAGTGTATACAGAATACTAAGAGAAATATATCACAGAAAAGCATGAACATTAGACCCAAGATTTCGAATCCTGTAAAAACATTTTATGATAACATAGCAGTAAGAAGTGTCGCGAGTGTGTTCCGTTTTTTTGATCGTAAATTGGTTCATCACCAGCCAGACAAGCTAAATCTGAGCCAAATTAACTCTCTTTGAGGATATTTAATGATAAGCGGTACTCATTATCTTTAATAACTCTGATGAGAAGCTTTTTCTGCTGTTTCCGTGACTGTTCTAGACCCTATTATACTGAAATGGGCCTTTTTTCCCCACAACTTTACATTTTTGATTAAACCCATATTATCTGCACATGAAACTAGTCGAGAACGTCGTTTTTTGTTGAGGAAGTCATTTCTCGACAATAATCCAAAAAGTTGAATAATTAGTGCAGCCCTAGAATGTTGTGAAGCAGTGTATGTGTTAATCAGTTCAATTTATTATATATTGCTTTCTGAACACATCTTTAATTGTAGTTGTATGTGATACATTGATTGCTAATCTAACGTTTCTCAAACCCCTGAGATAATTTTTTTAGAGCTCATCTATAAATACAGACTTTGACATCCTCTTTGTATTCAAAGAGACTTTCTAGAGATTTTCCTATTGAGGTTCCTCAATAAGAACTTGTTTGCTCATGCTATTACCTCATACTCACTCCACCATTGACTCACTCTGCTACTTCTCAAATGCTTTGGAAATTGCTTTAAATGTTGTCTGAAAATAGCTTGTGGCCATCACTTCTGCCTCAGGTTGAAATGCAAGGAATTCCTCTTGTTTGTAAGGAGTAGAATCCCAGGAGAACAAGACGTGTTATTTATTTTCCAATGCTGTGCGAGTTCAGTCTCTGTATGGAAAGAAAGGTATAAAAGCACTGAGACGAACGACAGTGTTGGCTATCTATCATGTTATTCAGTAATTGGGTGGATTTCTCTTTTTTTAAGGTGAAATTTGAAGTGTTTATCTGGTCAATTATGAAAATAACTTGAATATATTGAGATGTAAATGTTGATGGTTCACTTGAAACCTGTAGATTCATTCAATTCGGTTGAGTTGATTTGGTGCACTGGGGCATTTGTAAAAGTTTGGGACTAAAGTTGCCAGGCAACAATTCCTGTACCGTTCATTTAATATTATAATTCCATTTACAATTGCATTTTCCACTAAATATTAAAGTACATCTGGTAACATGCATTGGATATAGATCTATGTCTTTTTAATCATATGACATTTAAGATCATCTACAACTGGAATCATCAAATCTGATCCCGGGTGTCCAGAGTTCTTTTTTTTGGTTCAACCATTATAAAACACACCTGTTGTGCTAATATCCTCTTGGTTTGATTAAAGCTTGAGTAGTATGAATACTAGAGCAGGGTCCAACTAAAATGTTCAGGTTGACAGACCTCCAGGACTGTATTTTGTGATGCCTGATTGATAAGAATCATAAACAAAAACATCTAATTTAACCATATTTCAATTAGTGTAATTTTAAGAAAACAGTTTGCAGGGTTTGTTATGAATGTATTTCGAACACACAATCAATGTGTTTTGAATGTTTTTTTTATGTTAGGATATAGGCCTTAAATTTGATTACAAACCATCATAAAAGTCTTAAATTTGATTTTATCAAATCCACAGAATCCCTGTAATAGTATATTTCTGTAAAATAATAAATATTCATGATATTTTATTGCACTTTTGTAGACATGGCTCTTAATCCACAACCCAATGAGCAACATCCACCCGGACGTGACGGCTGCTATTAAAGTAATAATGATAAAATTCATGCACAGCCAAAAGAAACATCAGACTCTTTCAAAGCTCATCAACCACCTTGAAAGACCATATTAAGTCTTATGTTTAAAAACAACAGATTATCTGTAATTCTCGCTGGTTTAGCGGCCAGTGAGCAGGACATGTAAGGCACAGCCCCCATCTATTCTCTCCCCCTTTACTTCCTGTTGGAATCTTCACTGTTCTTTTACAACAAAATTTTTTTACAAGGCAAAATTTTCACTAAATTAGGGGATTATCAGAACCCAATATGATCGATGACAAGAAACAAGTTGATAATGCTCCAGGGGCAGAGAAAGTGCTCTCTGATAATTTTGTGTAGATTCGACCCTGAGCTGTGATGACAGATGCTGTGGAGGTCAGAAGGTGAACGTCTCTCATCTATGGCCACTCTTTGTTTCTACCAAGACTCGTCCCTCTGTTGTTTTCCGTAGAGGTCCCAGAAGCCTAAATTTGACTCTCACGGTCTGTTGCCAGGGTGTAGGGCTTGACTAACCATTAAATACACTTGTGTGCATTGTGTCCTGAGGCAAAAGAATCCAGTGCTGGCAGATGTAGCTGACTTTTATGTATGCTGAGGACCCTCTTCATGTCTGTGGAGATTTAGAGAGGTAAATTAAAGCTGATGATGAATTGGGTCTTCACTTTCTCATGTTTGATGTATGGATTCTTCTTCTGAGTCTCATTATTCTCATTATATTATTCATATATTGATTGAAGTTTTTGATGGTGGTTCTGTGAGTAGCTAAGACTGTTTGACACGAGCAGATTTAGTGTTTTTATTATGCTTGCATGGACATCCTCAGAGCACTCAGTTTTTCTCACATGGTCTAAAACCATACTTTAGGTGATTTAAAAATGCTTCATTACGTTTTGGCCATTTGAGGGACTGATCTCAGAATTTTCAGATTTTTACTTAAGCTGATGAGTAATCATTACAGTGTAACAATTTAGTATAAAAAAACGTTTAATATTTAGGTTTGCGTTATGATGGGTGTATTTATAGTAGGATATATCCCAGTCTCTTAAGTTAAACTAATAATTTTCATTTGTTTTTGATGCTGGTCTATGGTATTGAATTATGGAGATCGAGCGATTTCCAAATTATTTGAATGTCCTTAAATTCAAATAAATCTGTAAATTCATAGCAGAAATCAAATATGCTAAATGTTTTCTAGAGAAAGCTAAAATATTCTGCAAAAAAGTAATGAGTAATGAAATCGTATAAACTTTGTTTTTGAATTCATGAATTTAACTTTTGTATGTTTAATTTCTGCTATGAATATACAGATTTAGACTTACACATATAAGTCATTTTAAGATCATGTTGCTTTGGCTGATCTTGCAAATCAAGCTAAAGGGGTAATCTCTTCACAGTTTTTAGCTTGATGATTAAAGATTTGTTGGATATTTTCTTTTGTCTGGTGGGGGTGTACTCTTACTTTAGCACAGTTTTTATAGTCGCAAGGCGTTAAACTTTGGTGTTGAACACCAGTGAAAAATATCCCGTTGTGCACGAGCCTTAAAATGGATTTACAGGATATCAGATGTCTCACAGGAAATGTGATCTGCATGATGAGCTGTTTCGTCGTCTGCCTTAAATACTTTTAGATTTTTACCTCCAGTGCTCTCCAGCTGATCACTGCTATTCTTGTCCTGCTCCTTGAGCTGATGGGAAAAGCTGACCTAGCAAACAGAGGGGGAATTTGAGCTTGTCTCAAGCAAAAGCCCACTTCCTCCTCCTCAGCCTACGTCCACTGACCCAATCTACAGCGTCTGCTAGCACTAAGACGCTTGAGTTACTGTCTGTTGTTTGCTTGACAAAGAAAGCTTTTATCACAAAGGCTTTCAGAAAGCTAAACAGTGAGTGTGTAGCTCAAAAGGATAGATCATTTAAACAAATTCCTCATTAAATGTGCTCTTCAGATCGCACAGTGCAATCTGGTGCGTTAAATTACTAATTGTTTATCAGGGCTTTGGCAGTAACTGAAATCTTGAACAGTGACCAGTTAAAGACATGTGAGCCAACAGATTTGGGCCTGTCAGTGAGTTGCATCTTGGCTGCTGGATTTCAAATCTGTTTTGAGTAACGAGGAGAGCTGAGCAAACCCATAAAAGAACTGGCATGTACGGTTGAGTCGGAATCTAGCTTTCAGAGAACCAACTAA
Organism: Danionella dracula; assembly: GCA_900490495.1. Classification (NCBI taxonomy): domain Eukaryota; kingdom Metazoa; phylum Chordata; class Actinopteri; order Cypriniformes; family Danionidae; genus Danionella; species Danionella dracula. The sequence goes on from UELW01000006.1 coordinate 78,313, forward strand.
AATAAAGCCAGGGATTTATTGAGTTTGTGACGTTTTATTAGACGGCTCTGAGAAGTGTCTGAAATTTACTGGAAGAGGGAAGATTTGACCCAGAGATAACCCTGTTCCCCTTAAAACATAAAAGTATACATGCAACGACACTTGTTTAGCTGCTCATTAACACAAACAACATTTCAATGCATTCATCCATCTGAAACATTCATCCAAACATTCTTTTACGTGTCTTTATTTATGTTTGGAATTTATACAGATTTAGATATATCCTTTCATATGCACTCTTTTAAGGGTTTGCAGAGAAGCATGGTTGAAATGTACTGTCCGTAGGACTTTTTTTTTAAAATTAGTGTTAACGATGAAATTGAGTATTTCCTTCTTGATATGTTTCTTTTCATTTATGTGGGTAATCCATTTTGCCCCTTTTAAAGTACCCCTATTGAGGTTTTAAAAGTTTCCTTATTAGATTTTGAAGGTTTACAACAAGACACATGCAATGTAAAAAAAAGTTGTAGTTGTCTTGTAGGGTGCATTTTATTTGACCAGTTTTGGTCAATTTCCAAATCATTTAAGTATTTTATTGGTAATAAATTCCTCCTCTACATGATGAAACTGGAGCAGTTTATAGAGCTGCTGAATGAAGTACATCTGGCCTGCCATTTAAATAAATTGCTTCAACAAAAATGATAACAAATAAACAATCAACACAATATCAAACAGCCTGTGATTTAAAAAATTAGTCAAGGTTGAGCTCACCAGCTCCAAAATATGGGTTAAAATCATTCTCCAGCCATCAGACAAATTTTCCCTTCCTGCATGCTAATCTTTGTGAAAGACTGGCATAACCAGGTTTCCCCTCATAAGACTGTGTAATTTGAACTTTTAGCTAAATTTTTTTGCTTAACTCTGCCCTCTCTTACATACGATGTATTTGGGTCTGCTGAGTTTTCTTAAAATGGAACTCGTGATGAAATTAGCACTTTTACATTTGTTTAAACTGAATTGTACACAAACACCATATTTCCATCCATCCAGGTGTTTTGTTAATCAGCCGAAATCTTTATATTGTCATAACAATCTTTGTTTGTGACATCACAAACCTCAGGGTCCCGCTTTGAGACTTTAACCCACTCTTGTTGAGTCATCATATTTTGTGGTCACCTAACTATACTTCCACACATCAAATTTAAAATGTCCAAATGATGGTGGTAACTAGAGGGGGGCGGGGTCAGCGGTAGCTCGAGATAATTTAAAGGACCAGAAGTCATTGTTTTCAAGTACCTTTGTTCTTCTTTGTTGCAGACTTATAAATACCCAGAAGAAATTAGATCAGCCAGGGAAAATCACAGCCAGAGATTTAATCTTTTTCTGTACACGGAATATCATTTATGATCACCTTTTTTCATTCCAGAAATACCTTTCATCGCTGAAGTACTTTAGGGGTAATTGATTAATTAAATTAATTAATTAAAGGCCAAAGTGAGCAAGCAGAAGTCAAGGTAAAGTGCATATTTGAGTACCTTGATGGCACTATGAGTCTGAATGTGCCATTAAAAGGGTCCTGTTCTGTGTCAGCAACCTGTATTTGTATATCTTTAGCCTTGTGTGGTTTTAACGCTGCTGCTGTGGTGAGTAGACCAGAGGAAGTAGGTTCGGTGGTGAGCAGATTGAATACAGACAGCGATGAAGTGGCCTTGTAAGGCATATGAGCTAAAGAGAGTGAGAGGGAAAGTAGGGGACACATTCAATGAAACTGCAGCTTTTCTAAACAATCTGAACTGAATGGACTGAGCGTTTTTAACTTTGGGACTTCACATCACGAAGATGTTAAGATGGGGTGTAAAAGATTATTTTTTATCAGTTTAAACTTATTGCACTTTGTAAATAATAATAATCACAATGTGAATCTAATTAAGATTTAATAACTAAGCTTGTTTTTCCATGTTTTATGCAAATGTATAAACAAGTGTGAACACAACCACAACATATGGTGTTCACATGTTTCCTGCACAAGTTCTCTGCTTGCTAAACATTTGATATGGAAATATATGTCTGAAATCTCAAAAAAGCTTTAACTTGACTGAAATTCTCCAGAAATAACAAAAACATGTTGTTAAAGGGTCAACGTGTTAAATCGTCATGCCTATTTTAGTGGATGCAGGGTCTGAAGTGGTTAATTAAGTGAGTTGATGAAGGAGCAGTAGAAACCTTATCAAAGCACCAATTATTTATGTTTTAGCAGTGTAACACTGGAGTATTGTTGAGATTAATAACATTTGCTGTCTTTGCGTTTGACACTTGTACTAACTTCACATATGTTTCGAGTTCTGATTTAACTTTCCTTTAAATCTCATACCTGGTACAGATATTGAATTAAAGGCTTCAATGCAGAGTGTGTATAGTTTGTTGAAGGCTTTGTTCAGTACTGTTGTGCCTCATTTTGGGGAGATTTTTTATTTATTTCTTACACTCACTCCCCTCCTTTTCATTCTTGGAGAATTAACTCTAATAGACTTGCCTGCGTATAGCGGCCATAGTACTAATCATGCCAAATGAACCTCTGGTATAACCCACCCACAAAAGATCAGATTATTGATTAAAAGAGAGGTGTAGCTTTGTTTATCGAGTTGTATCTGTGGGAATTTAGCTTGGTAAGTTTTGAGAAGTTATTCACTGAAATCTTCTTTGTGACTGAACTGTAGTTATCTGACACCAATCTTATTCACTGTTCTCTGGCCAGACAGAGAACCTTTTGAAAGCTCTGTAATGACTGTTGGTCTGTTCATTAAGGATGATTGGAATGGTGTTCATTTATGGGTTATTTGGGGGTGTGTGTGATGGAGTAATTGTGTGGATAATAAATAAAGAGTTCTTGTGATTAATTTTTAGGTATGGTGGCCAATTAAATTGTTGAGGGTTGTAGAAAAAAGGTCAAATAGTTGGTTATTTGCTACCTTTTTTGGTAAACTTTCATACAATATTTTATACTATGTGTAAGCAATATTTGATTTTATGTGTCAATCAGAGATTGAGAAAATATGCATGAATGCTATAAGGCATAAAAGTTATTTTTGGGGTTGCTAGAGATTGAAAAAAATGCTCCTAAATGTAAAAAAATAAATAAATAAAGTAAAAATGATGGTTAGGGTTGCCAGAGTTTGAGAAAAATGCTCATACACATCCAACTTTGTAAAAGACATGGGTAGGGTTGCCCGAGTATGAGTAAAATCTATGTAAATGCACAAAAACATAAAAGTGATGGTTACGGTTTCAAACAATGTATTTTAACCATACTGTTTATTATGTAAGCAAGTTGTGTGTGTGCATGTGTGTGCGTGTGTGTTTTTGATGGTATGGTACAGGTCTTAAATTTGATTTAAAATGATCAAGCATCAAACCTTGATTTCGGGCCTTCAGTTTTCAGGTTCAACCATGATTGCATCATAGTGGATAGCTTGTTGACTGCGGCTAATTTTGACTCTCCCAGTATCTTGTCTATTTACGGACCAGAGCACAGTCTTCCACTGCCTGTCACTCTCAGGGACGTAAACAAACATGTTGGATGGGATCTGCATTGCCAATATAAATAGCAGCTTTGTTATTTCACCTGGAAATAATTTAGGCAGCTATATTAGCATATTAGTCATTTTGTTGAGTACTGCTGAGAGATTGGCAGCACTGTGAAGATTTAAATACGACCACCTCAGATATAGGCACCTTCTGGATCCTAACAGTGTATACATCGAACAAATTAGAAATTTTGAACTTTAGGTTGGCATTATTTAGTAGTTTACAATTTCAAAACATTTAGTTTAAACTGTGACCAGTTATATTTGTGCGCTTATTTTAAACAATTATTATCTAAAGGGCACCTATTATACAATTTTTTATGTGACATTAAATAATCTTATGGTTCCCCTGAGTGTGTCAAATTGAGTTTTAGCTAAAAAAAAAAAAGTTAAAAGTTGTCCTTTTAGCGATTTGAACAGACAGCGCTGTTTAATTGGTCCCTATCTTAACATGAATTGCAACATCAGGTTCAGATGTAGTTGGGGTGGAGTCAAGACACCACCCTGCTCTCTGAAGAGCAGTACCTGTTACATTAAATTAATAAGACATGCCGCTTTAACATGTATTGCTCTTTAACCCTTTAACACCGGAGCTGTCGCCAGCGATACAAAAGTTACTTGCACACTTCAAACTATCGTAGCTCTGGTTATTTTCGCTCTATCAAAAAATGTCAACAGATTCTGAAAGCTGAGAAACAGTTCTTTCCACTGAGATTACAATTATTACGGACATGACAACGTTGCTTTTGTTCCAGGGACCGGAAATTTGTTAAGCGTAGGAGAGCTGTGACAGATGAGTGATTGATTGGTTGTGTATTACTTTACCAATACTTTATCTGTGTTTTAGAGGTGGTTTTTAAATATTATATATTTATTGTTTATAATAGTATAGACATTGTTTTCGTTGTAGTTATAGGTTTATTAGTGTTAAATTGTACTGTGTTTGCGTCCATGATTCTGTCGCATTTCCGCTGACATGCGTCTTTTCTGCTTTTGTTCCTCACATTCTTCCTCTGTTTTTTTTGGCACACTTGGTATTAGATTTCAGTGGCAAAACATTTATAAATAGTGGAGAAAGTTGTCAAGACAATCTTGACATCAAAGTTGCTTTTGATTGTAAGTTTTCGTTGAAAGATCGTGAGGAGGACAGCCTCTGGAGATTTGTGGAAGAGGACGAACAGCAGCGGTCATCTCAACCACAGTATGTGATCGTTTTTATACATAGTGTTTATTCACACCTTTATAACAATAATGTTTTCCAATATCTACTCTATTTTTCCTAATTGACATTATATAATATTGCTTTTTTACTGCTCATGAATTCAACAACATATTGCTTCATTCATTATTTTTTTAATCATTATATATTTTTTATTTTAACTTTTGCTCATTTTGTTGTAGAAACACAATGGTTTTTTTTTTGACAAATCATATCTAATCTTATGTAATGTCTTTTATATTTATAGATTTTTCTAATGAAGGGGAATCCTCCTGAGAGGTGGAGATGATGTTTATGGCAGAGGCTGAAGCATTAGGGACACAATAAACTCCTGTACATATGTAAATAAAACAACTTGTGAAATGGACACTGAAAGCCCTGTTCAAACAAAACAGTTTGAGTTGATATAAAATAGTTTGAGGTTTACATTTATAGCTGTTTATAAAGAGAAACTTGTTGAAAATAAAATATTTATTTATTTATTTTTTTTTTTTACTTTTCTTGTTATTGCACACTGTTATGAGCATTTATAAGATAATAATAAATGTTTTTTTGCCAGATTTTGAAAGTACTATTTCATTTGAAAAGAAAAACGTGCAAAAAGCATTTTTCGACAAAAAGATTAAAAATAAGACGAGAATGCCAGGCGAACTGTTATAATTACAGCATCATTATAGAGGTTAAAGGGGTTAAAAGTGTTCTTATGTAGTGTTTTTTTTTAAACCGTTGCTTCAAAGCAGTTTCACAAAGGCCTAGTGTGGATTATGAGTTAAATAGTAATTTACATTGGATAATTCTATGGGGTTGAAATTTAACTACTATATAATGCTACCTTAGGTTTTAAAGTAAAGTTTATTAATATGAGGAAATTATTGATTTAACTGATCAGTAATCTATGATTTATTATAAAAGTTTGTTTTACCAAGAAATTTAATTTTTATTGAGATGGGAAAAATGAAGAACCAGGAGTAAAATAACCACACAAAAAATGCATGCAAAGAAAGACTTTTTGAGTGTTAATGTATATTTTTTTAAACGTTCAAAATATTATTCGAGATTTGTCAGTTCCTTAGTTTTGCAGTGTGATTTTTTTTTATCTCTTTAACTGCCTGTATAGCTATCAAATGAAATGTTTACTTGTGTTAAAAGGCATGAAATCCTTTCATCACACAAAGACTCTGATCTTTTTTTTATTGCCTGTTTTAAACTTAACTCTGTTAGCGAGACTTTGTGAAAACCAAGTGTGTTTAACAGCATTGCCACTTTGATGGTTTTCCTGTGACATTATGTCTTGTTTTTGGACAGTTTAACCGTTGTTGGAATGAAATGGGTTTTTACATTCAATGCACAGTTTTGATTGTACTAAACATTCCAAAACAAACACGACCTTAAAGCCTGTTAAGTACTGATGTAATGGGTAAGAATCTTTGAGTTTTGTGGTCATTTAGAGTTTATTTTGACAAAAAAACCCCATTGAAGTACTGTTTCTTTTGAATGAAGCTCTAGGAATGTTTGGCTTGAGCGGAGTTGTGTGGTTTTTTTTCATCAAACCGTGTTTCCATGTCTGTCAGCCCAGAGCTTGGATTGGCTGTCATGAAACGACTGCCTGCCTCGCTGAGACACTTTGGGAATTCTCTGACCCACTTTGCTTTTGAACTGGAGTTATTTTTAAATATTGTGAGTTTAAATCAAAACATTCACAGCTCTCATTTAATTGTTACGATTTGCGGTCTCATTTTTGTCCAATTTGTTGGAGAGCAGGAAATAGAGTAATGTTGGAGCAGACACTCTTCTGAAGCTCACGTAAGCTTCCAGCTGTAAACATAAAGAAGTTAAGCCCTTCATTCCACTGCAGCAGCATCAGTGTTTGCTTGTGTGTTTGTGTGTAGCATGATAGATTATTGTAACTAACTGTACACTACAAGATGCATGAATTAATTTGTTGTAACTGGTGGAAAATGTTGCACAGGGGGTTACAATGCACTCTCTCTGAGCATACCATGCATGAACTACATTGGTTTCTCTTTAAGTAGCAGTTTAATTTCAAGGTGCTGCTCCTGATCTATTAGGTCCCTAATCATCTTTCCTCCACAACATTTTGCTATAAGATTGAGGCTTCACTCTTTGTTCTTCAGTAACCATCTCATCCTCTCAAAATGGCATTTAGTGAGTGGCTCCCATGCTCTTCCAGTCTAGGTTCCAAATTCATTAATCATCTCCATCTAAAGTCCTTCTGAAATAATCTGAAGACCAAATCAGCATGTTCCCAAAGAGATGACCAATGCGAATGTCTTAGCCACATGCTCTTTACTAAAATATTCATAAATCAAACATTTTTTAGAATTCTGGATCTTCAAGGTGTCCCAAAAGCAACTCCCCAAATTTCTTTTGTTACCTTTTTTTTAACGTTTTCTTTTTATTTCGTACTCTCCTTGGGTGCTCTGTAAGGAACTTTATATAAAATGCACCATCATTAATAGATTTTGTTCTATTGGAAGTAACTGTTTAGGTGACGGAATTCCTAACAATGTCTAACAAAAACTAATTCTTGCAGACAATCGCATGCTCACAAAAACATTTTTTTTTGTCAGCAGATGCAATGTCAGCATTATTCAGTGGTGCAGTCTCTAGAGATTCAAGTCCAAACTGAGGCAATCTCAGTTGTTACATTCTGGTGCTCTATTTCAGAGGTCACAGGGGCTTGAAAAAATTGAAGGACTAATGCATGAGCTATGTACTCAAGCACATCACACCCTGTATAGGCTTTTTTAGAGTACACTTCATATCTTCAGCAAAAGCAGTCTTGCTGGTGGCGTAAATCTGCTGGTCAGAACTAGTGTGCACTGCTCCACTCAAAACGGCAGGTCTGTGATTCCTCTGGTCATGGGACAGCCTCGGAAGCATCTCTGCTGGCAGCTTAGGACACAAAGACCTCACTGATTATAAGCTCGTAATGTTAAGCTGATAAGAGGCTTAGGTATCTCCATGCTTTCTGCTGTTAATGCCTGCTGCATCAAGAAACCGAATAACAGAACCATGCAGTAGTGTTTTTTTGATAGACAGGTGCTTTCACCTTCACAACCCCTTGATAGCAAGGATTTTGTTAAAACAACTTTGATAGCCCTAGCTCCACAATCACATTTACAAGTATGCGTATTTAAATCCACAATAAATGTCAATGTAAAATGCATTGGTATTTTTTAATTTTAAGAGCACACACAACTAAAAGTGCTCTGTGTTTATGAACATGCTTGCGAGAATAAATGACCAGCTTTGTTGATGCTGTGACTACATCTGAGATGTGAACGTTGTATTTTTCTATTTCAAATCACACTCAAGGGGAAATGGATCCTTAAGCTTGGTTCAAACCAGAGTTGTATTTTAAATGGATCTAAAAATGGATGAAAATTTTTTGTGGATTTTTTTGTGCATTTGTGTGGAATAACCTAACCAGGGGTCTCATTTATAAAGTGTGTGTTCTCCTATTTAGGGGAATGGAATCAGGTTTATAAAAACACAACTTGATGATGTTAAAAAAAAATCTTAATTTTTGGGCTTCGGTTCTGTTTTGTGGAAGAGGTACTAGCAACATTATACACTGTCAGAGTGTTTAAGTGTTTTTTATAGTCAGGTTCTGGCACAAGCTGTCTAAAAGTGTTATTTCTCTTCTTCTCTAGTTTTAATATATCAGCGATATAATGTAATTGCAGCTAGTTTTCTCTCTGATTTTGCGGCTTTACTGGTACTCTGTGGTGGTTAATTCCAAGACCACAGATATTTTGTTTTCCTTTAACAGTCCGTCATACTTGATACATCTTCAGATGATGGAATGAAGGTGTTAAAGGTTCGCCTCTGTTCATTATCAAGCTCACAGCTGGTTCATGTTGAGGCAGTTAAGAGATGGCAGCTGTTTGTGTTAGAACCAAGTGGAGTGATAACACAAACTGCAATACGCTTTAGGCTTGGCCTCCGATCGCACCGTCTCTTAACAACCCGGAGTGGGAGGGAGCCTGTCTCCATGGTAACTGCTGGAGTGAAAGAATTGGGCATGGCCCAGATTAAGTGAAGAGTGATGTACGGAGCACCCCTTTCCTTCATTTACTCCTAACTCTTGCTTTCTTGGAGCAATACCATCACAGCTGCCCTACATGCCTGGATTAACTGTTTTAATCTGGATGCCCTTAACCCTGCCTACGGGTTATTACATCACTTTTCAATTTAGGTATTTGTCTTTATTTCAGAATCAGTCATGTAATCAACATGATCTTTACCCTTTTCTGTTGTATTTGATTTAAATGTTTAACAACCAGGGCAGTATTTCTGGGTGTGCGCAACTGGATTTAACACTCTAAAGGTAAATACTTCAGGAGAAGGTTAGGTTGTTTTAGGTAGTTGAAGCAAGAATGACACTCTTTTGCTCTGTATTGAACAAAACCTGGTGTTTAAAATTTTTTAACAGACTCATTGTAAGGCAAAAGCTTGTTCTATCGATTTTAGCTCCGTCGCTGTGACCTACAGTTGAGCAGCAGCAGGTCTTGATGATGACTTAATTAGTCTAATGAACATTTTATCTTTGTATTCATTATTTTTAATTTCTTAATAAATAAGTACTTAAACGCTTTCTTGTTTGAGGGAATTTTTTATTCTAACATTTTATTCTTCTAACATATTTTCAGTAGCTTTATTTTTAGATCTTATTTTTTACTTTCATTTCATGTGCGTTTTCTTTCAACAGTTAAATTTTTCTCGAGGTTTCTATTTCTGTTGATAACTTGTAGCATTTTTTTAAAGATATTATGCATTATATTTTTGACCCCTCTAGCCTATCACTGCATGCTTATTAACCTTCAAAAAGAAGTGTTTTTCAGAAACAACGTCTTTGAGCCAGTTCAAATGGTTGTGCTCCACAAAACAAGCTGTGTATACCCTGTTTCTCCCACTACCCTGCTTCTGCCATGTCCCCTGCTGGGTTTTGCTTGTTGGCATACAGAAAATCCACCCATTACCAACGCATATATTTAAATTTAGCAAACTAAAAAAACACTTTTCGTCCGGGACATCTTAAAACAGACTTCATTTTCATTGTTTATCTGATGCGGTTCAAATTAGTTATATATGACATGTTTATGTTTATGTTATGTTTATGACATGAATATGACATGTTTTCAATGAAGAAATAATACTAAAACATGCATGAAATGCCTGAAAAGTCAAGTTTTTAGTAATGGTATCATTAAGTAATTTAGCAAGGTAAGAGATTTCCACAACACCAGATTCGGCAGTTGCGGGGCCAATTTTAAACCTTGTATCTGGAATGTTATTATTGTTGGATATTGTAGTTCTCTGTAAAACATAATCTGAGCTTCCAGTCTGTTTATGATCACATTCAACCTGTGTTTGTACCTTTTGACTCTCTTTCACGTTTTTGTGTCATACTTGTCGGATTCTATTTCTCCCTGAAGAGCGAACGCAGAGTGGTTTTTATTGATGCTCTGCTGTGTTTTCAGGTCTTGCGTTTCTCTTCGCTGATCCCTGTGCTTATCCCTGTGTTTATCCCTGTGTGCGTGTTCAGATGCACTCACTGGAGAACATCTGGACCTTTAAAGCTGGCTTCGTTAATTAGGGCTTTCCACTTGCTCACTCTCTCTACATTGAATTTCATGGACAATAAAGTATAAGTATTTAATATATTAATTAAGCCTTCTTTCTTTGTCCTATTTATGAAGACATTGAAATTCTCACAGGGAAGAAACAAAACGGACTTCAAAAGAGTTCTGTTGACTTCAAAGACATAAAATTATCTTTTCACGTCTTACGCGTTATCTCCACGCCCAACTCCACTTCCAACAATATTCCATAATACTTGCTATTTTCCTTCTCAATTTTCAATTCAGGAAGGTACTCCCCTGGCAAATATTTGGTTTTTACATTTTATATCACTTTAAAAGTTATATATTTATAGTTCATAGAGTTAAGGGACATAGTCTTTGTGTGCAATGTTTCTGTGCAGTTCTCCTCTAAATGACTTACGAACAAGGGTCGAAAAAACAAATACACTTTCAGAAATATGTTATGTCACAAAAGAAGACTGTGTTCATATATGTAATGTGTTTGATGTTTGTTACACCTAGCGATCATTCTTTGTGCATTTAATAGATATTTCTACTATTTTTATAGATTTTGTAAATATTTAGTTAATTTTATTTTTGAATTATTATATCTCAACAAAATGTTGCGAGTGATGTTAGAGGGCGGAACTTTATCAAACCCGAATCATATTTTGAGTTTTTAGGTGACAATTATCATTCTGTGTCACATAAATAAACACTATCTTGGGGATGCTATTTAGTACTAATGAAGTTTGCTCTGATTAGGTATTTATTTCAACAAAGCCTTCAATGTTGTTTATATCCTTTAACAATACAATCTGGGTGACATAATTTCCTCTTCTGTGCATGTGTCACATTTGATTCGTTAACACAGAAGACTGGCAGCAGTCATGTATTTTTGCCAGTTAGATGACCTAATGCCTTGCATATTGCAGAATTGTTAAGACCATTGCGATCTCGACGAATGTTTAAATCTGTACACATCAGCACAATATTTGCTGTACGTGACATAGAAACTAAACATCTTTAAACGTGCCATCACATAGAAAGCAGCATATATACCACCACTTTTTACTACCTAACTTTAGGTCAGAGCTGCAGCACTGCTGTTTATTTTATATATGATCATTAAAATAAGCCTTAATGTCTGTTAAGCCCCACTAGTCATCCTGTTTAAAAGATTTGAGGCTTATGTGTACGTTTAGAATTTATAGATTGCGTTCATAAACAGGACAGATACACACACACACACACACACATACATACACGCACGCACGCATGCACTCCCCCCCCCCCCACACACACACACAAACAAAAATCAGATTTCATTAAAAACATTGGAGTTGAGCATTAAGACCTTCAGTTTGAACATAGTGTATGTGGCAATAATCAATATATTTTAAAAAGTTAAAAAAGATATATTTTACTGTTGCACAAAATGCTGAAGTTACATCCAGGCATCTCCACCAAGCTAAAGGGCAATTGTTCTTCATAATAATGGCATCTCTGACCTTTCCTACAGGGAAGAGAAAATGAGGTTTCGGCAGCAGATTCCTAATGGTGAGTTGTAGTTAAACTGGTTTGTCTGTCATCTCTTAATGTTGTGGAATGCTGAAAGTTTTGTTTGGCTTTCGCAAAGATCTGGCTCAAAACAAGGAAGATCGTTTTCAGGACAAACTTGTTCCTTGTCAGTTAAAACTGTCATGGGCACAAACAAGATTGGACAAGAGTGGTTTATACTTGTGACTCAATGATGAAACAACCATTTATGATGCCAGCTTGTTCAAATGATATCAGCGTTTACCTGTTAAAATAAAAAACACAGACATGCTCCCCTTGACATGCATCCCACAGTGGAGCTATTCTCATCCTAAAAGCAACCTTTTCTTGATGATTGAATGTGGATCGCTGTGTGGGAGGCGCTGTCTGAGAGCACTAATTGAATTTAACTTTCCATCATCAACAGACACACGCGTGCATAGCCCTCTTTACTGTCAATCCTGCATGGCTAGTAGCAGACTGCGTGTATGTGGTGCCTGACATATTTAGAAACCGTAACAGCTCTCCTCATTGTGAGAAAATAGTTCTTGGACAGCTTTTAGGAGGTAATGGGCTTTATATTAAATCTATTTGGATTTTTTTTTCTACTAAAATTAAACCTTTCTAGATTCTGCCTAGTTGTACATAGTTTTGGCTAAAACCTTCCTGTACCCTTGTAGAAAGGCATAGAAACACAAATTAGATTTCCTTTTAAAGAAGACCATTGTCTAATACAATGTATTTCCAGAATTGTCATTGTTAAGCCTTATTTTAAGGCTTGTTTATATTTCATTCAACTTCACATTTAACAGTGTTCATTCAGTAGTACAGGCAGGGAGAAAAAAGGGATCTCGGAATTTCTGATATTTTTCAGAAAACTGAAAAAAACAACAACAAGTTTGCTCATATCTTTTTAGAATTTACGCTAATCTAATCTAACATGAGGTAGTTAGGATTTTAATTTATCTACTTCAATTAAAAGTTCATATCTCCACTGCTGATTGGAGAATCTCACTCCTTTTTTCATACACAGTTCATATTTTAGAGCTTTTTGTCTGAAGATTTGGATGGTTTAGTTATCTTGGGGAGCTTGAAGAATGCTGAAGGCTCAGTGGAGACTATATAGAAATGTTATTTAATTGTGCTAACAAGTATGCCAGGGTTTATTTCCTGCAACTAAATAATATTGCACAGCGATTTCGATTGGCTTTTTTTTATATTAGTGTTTTTTTTACTACTACTGAAATGAATTCATTCTTGACTTTTTTTTATTTTAGGATTTTTTTTTTGTCTGATTAATTGACTGTTGCTCTTTGCATCATATCCAAGTCAATACGTGTCTAATTATTGATCTTTGATTTAGAGCTGCGAGTATTGATCACACTTCTGGTAATGCCTCTATTTCTGTGCGGCTTGGTCAATGGGACTCCAAAACTTATTGAAATTTCTGGACTTAGATCAATTGCAACACCATACTGTGTCTTTTGACAAAATGGAAATGCATTTTCAAATGTTTTCTGTGTCAATTGGTTGTTTCTTGGATAGAAGGAAGGCGGTCAGCATGTGATCTGTTCTGTTAGACTAGTTACTTGTGAGGCTTGGCTTTTTGCTCAAAGTCAAGTAGATGGTTAATGCAAACTATGAACTTGAACTTGAATATATATGGTTATAGATATGTAAAAATTCTGTATCTTAATTCTGTTTTGAATTCTGTTCTCTTATTTCTGTAACCTTCTCCTTCTTTTTTCCTATTTTTTTCTTGTTTTTTTTGTTTAAAAAAATATAAATCAGTAAACCAATCAATCAATCAAGCAAGCGGGCAATCAGTTAATTTAATAAAATTTAATATAAAAAAAGAGGTTATATGTGCATTAATACAGGGGTTAAGAAAGATTAATATTGTCTGATTTTATTGGACAAGAATACAATTGATAAACGTTTAACAAAAGTCTTTTTGAAATCCTTGTTAAATGTTCAATATTTATTTGCCCTGATTTGTGGGCAATACCAGGAAAACCCTACCTAAGGTGACGTCCAGGAGGCATTCGAAACTGCTGCTATTATCTGAGATCTTGTGTTGTTGGTCATAACCCAGACCTCATGGTAGATGAAAGTAAATCTGTAGACTTGCTTGAAGTAGGACATCTTCTCAAACCAGAAGGATCAAGCTTCCTTTTTCAGTTTGAAAATTTCAGCTGAATCTAGAAATGTTTAGTTTCCTTAGAAATGTTCAGAGCACCCGAAGTAAAACTGGTCAAGTAGTTTTGGCACATCTAACATGAAGATCCATCGAAAAGCAGATTTCTATAGCGCAAACTAGAATAACAAAGGAGTGGTTAGAACAACAGGTTAATTATAGTTTCAGATTTTCTTATTAAAAAAAAATCGTGTTGCTGCTGCAACTTTTAGTTTGTAATTTTGAGCCAATTACAGTCAATCTTTTTCTTCAATATAAAACAATGTTCTTACCCTAAGTTAGTAGCATAATAGTTCTTCATTGCTCTGAGATTTGAGATGACCTATTGTTGCCTGCCTCCTGGCAAATGTTTTATTTATCATCAAACAGTCAGGCTTGATGTCGAGCACATGGCAAAACCTTACACTAATACATCAGAACAGATTTGGCCAGATGCCCATGGACAGAAACTCATGGTCGGTCAGTTTCAAGAGTGCATGAGTGCTCACTAGAGACTCAATTATCAAGCTGAAACTGAGGCGGAAAAAAGCTTGTGATTTTAGCACGGATAGTTTTCATTCACTGTGCCTCCAAGAAGAATTAATGGTCCATTTTTATAACCTACAGCTGCATTTATTATCACCTTCCACACTTCATACTGTACTCTTTTAGAGGTTTAAAGCTACTCACAGACTGAATTTTGACAAATACCTTGTGCTGCCACAGATATGGATGGATTAAATCAACATCTGATACGCCAAAAGCAAAATGTCCACATATATTGAGCCATGCAGTTCGTGAATGACACCATAACTATTTACTTATAATGTAGACTCTTTTTGTGCATATATATATATATATATATATATATATATATATATATATATATATATATATATATATATACTCACACACACACACAGAGGAAAGTAAGTATTTGAACACCCTGCTGTTTTGCAAGTTCTCCCTCTTAGAAATCATGGAGGGGTCTGAAATTTTCAGCGTAGGTGTATGTCCAGAAAATCCAGAAATCACAATGCATGATTTTGTTAACTATTTATTTGTATGATACAGCTACAAATAAGTATTTGAACACCTGTATATCAGCTAGATTTCTTATCCTCAAAGACCTGTTAGTCCACCTTTTAAAAAAATCCATCTCCACTCCATTTATTATCCTAAATTAAATGCACCTGTTTGAGTTTGTTAGCTGCATAAAAACACCTATCCACCCCATACAATCAGTAAGACTCCAACTACTACCATGGCCAATACCAAAGAGCTGTCCAAAGACACCAGAGACAAAATTGTTCACCTCCACAACGATGGAAAGGGCTACGGGGAAATTGCCAAGCAGCTTGGTGAAAAAAGGTCCACTGTTGGAGCAGTCATGGAAAATGGAAGAAGCTAAACATGACTGTCAATCTCCCTCAGACTGGGGTTCCAAGCAAGATTTCACCTCGTGGCGTCTCAATGATCCTAAGAAAGGTGAGGATTCAGCCCAGAACTACACGGGAGGAGCTGATCAATGACCTGAAAAGAGCTGGGACCACCGTTACCAAGGTTACTGTTGGTAATACACTAAGATTATGGTTTGAAATTATGCATGGCACGGAAGGTTCCCCTGCTTAAACCAGCACATGTCCAGGTCTGTCTTAAGTTTGCCAATGACCATTTGGATGATCCAGAGGAGTCATGGGAGAAAGTCATGTGGTCAGATGAGACCAAAATAGAACTCTTTTGTCATAATTCCACTAAGCATGTTTGGAGGAAGAAGAATGATGAGTAACATCCCAAGAACACCACCCCCACTGTGAAGCATGGGGGAGGTTGCATCATGCTTTGGGGGTCAGGTGGGACAGGGTGACTGCACTGTATTAAGAAGAGGATGACCGGCGCCATGTATTGCCAGATTTTGGGGAACAACCTCCTTCCCTCAGTTAGAGCACTGAAGATGGGTCGAGGCTGGGTCTTCCAACATGACAATGACCCGAAGCACACAGCCAGGATAACAAAGAAGTGGCTTTGTAAGAAGCATATCAAAGTTCTGGCATGGCCTAGCCAGTTTCCACACCTAAACCCAATTGAAAATCTTTGGAAGGAGCTCAAACTCCGTGAGTCTCAGCAACAGCCCAGACACCTCAATGATCTGGAGAAGATCTGTGTGGAGGAGTGGGCCAAAATCCCTCCTCCAGTGTGTGCAAACCTGGTGAGAAACTACAGGAACCTCTGTAATCACAAACAACGGCTACTGTACCAAGTATTAACATTGATTTTCTCAGGCGTTCAAATACTTATTTGTGGCTGTACCATACAAATAAATAATTAAAAAATAATACATTGTGATTTCTGGATTTTTCTTTTTAGTGGGAGATCTTGCAAAACAGCTGGGTGTTCAAATACTTATTTTCCTCACTATATATATATATATATATATATATATATATATATATATATAAAGCAAGCATAAACAAATATGTTTTGATCATGACTTAGGTCCCACATTTAAATGTAGGTCATTCTTTAAAGGCCCCCTATTATGCCCTTTTCAATTCATTAAGCGTAAATGTTGGGCCTCTCTAGATGACCAATGAACCTTTTTTATTACTTTTGAAAGGCAATATTTATACAAAAAATGCTTTGAATCACATCATCATTTCAATCTCCCACAAACAATTTACACCTGTTCCACCAACGGCCATGCATCATACCCCCTCTTTAGCTAACCTCACCTGGAGAATCAAACATATGTGCAGAGAGTCTCTTTTAAAGCTGCATTATCGAGAAAAAAAACAACCTTTTCGTACATTGTTGTTCCTAGCTGGTCTGCTACTCTTACACTTTTGTCCACTCTGTCCACTCTGAGCTGCATTAACAGTTCATCTGATTGGTCAGTGGGCCACTCCTTAAACAATGGAAGGTGCTCTGATCATCGATGCACTTTGAGCTCCCAGGAAACTAAAATGGAATGATACAACTTGCGCTAATGACTCTAAATTCAACTTTAGACAGATTTTTTATTTTTATGAGGGATCAACATTAAAACATAGTAGAAATGTTAAAGAAGTTGAGTTTACATAGTCTGACTTTTAAAATATCAAAAAGTCTGTTACACTTGCTGCTGTGTGAATCAGCATATGATATTTTATTTATCTGTTGACCAGACAATCATTTATAGCATCACAAAATGTAATAAACACCATATTATTATTCCCGAATAACATTTGCTTATACAGAATTACCTAAACTACTATTTGATAATGATAATGGTTCAGTGCTTACTGGTAAGACAGTGGGCTGTCCATTAGAAGTGTTTTTAAAGATGGTGGGTAATGATTTTGTGTTCAAGACAACACTTCCCGTAGTCACCGTTTATCGAGCTGAAGGGTCGTGCCATTTCCAGCATGAACCCCCGCAGCCTCTGAAATGAGAGATCATCAGTAGACGAGAGCAGATCTGTTGGACTGCATCTCTTATCTTTGTTTCTCACTCAAAGCCATCTGGATCGTGTGTGGTGGTGTGCAGTGGACATCGGCTGCGGGTCAGGGAGATAAAGATCTGGATGCTGTTCGTGAGTCCACCTCATGTAGTCAAACACTAGGTATTAAAGCGTGCTGCAGATTCATATCTGACAACACACGACTGTGTTTATCTAAAACATGTAGTGTTGCGACTACTACATGTAGGGTAGGAAAGCAAGTGATTTTTCTGTGTCTTCAGATGGGTTTTTGAGACTTTGATCAATCTTGAATTGACTGTGGATTTGGAAGTGGTGTGGCAAGATACATGTTAGTCAACTACCTAAGGGTGTGTAATTATTCAAATTTTTATTATTATATCAAAAAGATTTATAATGCAGGGTATTTCTCAAGACAAAGAACAATCATTTGAAATAATCAGAACATCAGTTATTACAGAAATTATAGCAGTTTGTAGCCGCGGAAGAGATTTACATACTGAGCATATAGTCTAAATCGGTGACACCAACACATCTAAAATCTAATCTTTACTTATTAACCTATCGTCTGGTTGTTGTCATAGTGATGTGACGTGGTGTAGTTGTCATGTTTTATATGATTATACCCATCATATAAAATGAGTATTTGTTGAGTTACATTTTGGCACCAGAGGGTGCATTGTTACGATAAAAGCTGCAGTTCACAGATCCCCCATGCAAGGCTTCATTTAGGATTGAATTAGGGTATGCAAGTAACAAGTATTGTTCCTTGATTGTGGTTTTAAATAAGTTAATTTGAGATTTTTTATTTATTTATTTATTTTATTGTGAGTTTTATGAGTTAATGCACAAATAAATTAATGAATGTTGTCCTCTGTCTCCGTAGGTTCAGACACAAGGACGTCTGTTCTCCTGGAACTGGGACTGGAGAAGCTCAGGAAGCACACGTTGACGGTGCGTGACCTCTCTTTTCAAACAGAGCCAGTCCTTGCGGATCAGACTTGGGTTAGGGACATTAATCAGGTGGACCACTCACAGATCTGTTGGTCAGGGGTTTATTTTTAGACATTGCTTTATTGACTTGAAACACAGAAAACCTTCCCTTTTTTGCTTATTTTAGAAGAACAGGGTGGTCTGGATACTGTTCAAGAGTTTATTTGAAGATATTTTGGCCTCACAGCTTGTGCTTTTTGTTGATCAAACATATTGGCGAGCATTTGTATGCCTTTAACAATCTACATTTGTTTCTAAAGGCAACTTGAAGTTTAGAAGGGTTCAAGAGATTTACTGCATCTTGTTAAAGATGGGGCTTTGAACACGAGTTTAATCCACTTAAAAATCTCATGTAATGTTTTTTTCTCTACATTTTACATGGTTAGTTAAGGCTATGCATTTTTTTTTTTCATTTTTTAAGCATTGGCATTATATTACTTTCAGCAACATTAGTACATTGTAGTTTTCTTTATTTGTTCAATGAAGTCCCAAATTGCTTTTTTCTGATTGTTCTGTTTGGATGCAGTGCAAGTTGAGCACTACATATCTGCTTCTGGTAAATATAATGAAACAAAAGCAAGTTTTTGTTCTAGACTAAAAGGTGTACAGACCAGGCCCTTCAAACTGTTTTTTTTTTTGTCAAAACAATTAATAAAATTCTAAATATAAACAGTTAAAGTAAGATTATTGTTATGATATTGTAATATCTCTACAATATCATATACATCAGGGCCAGATTTTCTTTTTTATTGTTGTTGTTGTTTTGAGAGGAATTCCCTTCTTTTATTTATTTTGAGGTGTAATTTACTTTTTGTGTTATTCTTATTTGGTATTAGATACATTGTTAGGAAAAGGTATTCAAAATCTGTAAAAATAGGACAAATATCAGACATTGAATTTTTAATCTGAATAACTTTACTTCTTTTCAAAAAGAGCTGTCAATCTTCTGATGTTTTATTTTCTGCATGTTTATGATGTGAAATAACGGCATCTGAGCTCAATAGAATTGTTTAGACCCCAGGTAAACCTCTTTTAGATGTTCATTGATGAAACCCATGGTGCTAGGCATTGACTTAGTCGTCGCTACTTTTTAGTGTGTGCCACAATAGGCCAAAAAAAGTCAACCAACAAGCTAAACCCCAGCGTCTGATTGGCCGTCTAGTAGATTATGTTGTGGAACCATTCATTCATTCATTCATTCATCTTCATGTCAGCTTTCTTCCCTTTCGGGGTTGCCACAGCGGAATGAACCACCAACTCTCTGGCATATGTTTTACGCGGCGGATGCCCTTCCAGCCGCATCATGTAAATATGTCAACAGAAAGTCTCTGTAGCTGAGATGCTTTAAGACGACAGACAGAAAATAACTTTTTTTCTGGAAAAGTGCGGCGTTTTTAATCTTGAGCAGGAATAGTGCTTAAAACTCAGGTGCTCATGCCAAGGTGGCAAAAACAATCATGCAAGCTGGGCATGGAAGTACAGTTAACAGCGTGCTGTTCACACACCTATCAAGCTTACTGTCGACTTCTCTATCAACTTATCAAGGAAAAAGATTTTGATGAACCCTACGTTAGTCTCATCAGCGTGCGCAAGTGAACCTACACAAGCAGCTTCCTTATAATGAGAAGCTACAGTAGATGCCAAGCCAGACATAGACGACATTTTTTCGTTTTCCTCCTGTGCTTTTAACCTTTAGTTTTTTTGCTGCAGAAATAAACAAGCGAACACTTGCCTTTAAGGCTTCTTTTGCTCAATGAAGTGTAGCCTTGGCCTCTTAGACCATAGTGCTCTGCCTTCAAATGGTAAACAATCAGTCTTTATCCCATCAAGACCAGAAATGTCTACTGCTCGAGTACACCTTGTTTCCCTGTCTGAAAAGAAGCTGATATCATTACTGTACTGCTCCTCCCATGTAGCTTTGTGGCCTGAATGCCAAGACCCGCCCTCAGAAACACACATTGAAACACATGCTCACACTGCAGCCAATCCATGCAAGTGTAATCCCAGGCTGCCTCCCGTATTCGCACATGCTCTTCTGTCTCCATCAAACACAGACACGCTCGCTCTCATTCGCCGCAGTGTCCTTGAGAATCCAATGACTTTGGCAGCCCAGGTCGCTATGTTAGTTGCTTATCCTGTATGTAGCTTCGAACTCAATGCTTTTCTGTTGAGGAAAAGCTTATTTTAGAAATAATTTGAAGCTTAATGGTGAATATGAAAGGGATCACCTTTACTTAACATCTTTACTTTTCATGTTAGTTATAAGTAATACTAGTACTATAATGTAATAATGACTTGTACAGTCATACAGTAGTTGGTTTTGAAGGACTTGGAGAAAGCAAGCAACTTCATCTTAATTTATTTGTATTTTCAGAATTGATGCATTATATAGAATAATTAGCATTAGCATTTAAACATTAAGATCCTATTTGAAAGTGTGAATAAAGTGTAGCAGAACTACTCGTGTAAAAAAAAATATTACACAAAATGGCTTTTTGAGCACTCGAGGACACCGTACATAAAGCAAAACAAACAATGCAAAGAAAGCAACACCAAAAGGCATAAAATACAGACTAATTCCTCAACAGTGCAGACCTTGAATACAGTCAGAGAGAGGACTGTCCGAAGAGAACAGAAGTCTTCAAATTGGTCTTAAAATGAGTTTGAAGTATTCAGTTTGGAAGCTTGTTCCAGAGGCTGGAAAACCTCCCCATTTCCGTTTTGGGAAGACGAGGAAACTCCAGTCTTGGAATAGATGAGGAGATGAGAATAAGAGGCATCAATATACAGAAGTAGATACATTGAAAATTGAGTCTTTTTTTTTTTTTTTTACCACATCATTGTTCAAAGATCTGCACTGTTGGATTGTTTCTACCTCTTGCTCGAGTAAACAAACATCACCACCTACGGGTTTGCCATCATTTTTTTGACAGTTTTTGTCCATCATTCATAGTTGGCATAGACCAAATGGGAGTAAATATGGGATTGCTTGAAGGTTTTTTACCTCACATCTATAATAACATATTTTTGTGCAGTTTTATTCCTGGTAAGCCATGATCTAGCCTGAAATGCTAGCTTGCTTCTATCAAAAAACTACTATTGCTATGTGTACCACATTATCATCATATTTTGTAGAAATGAGATTGTTTTGGAACAGTTTAATAATTTGAAAGTGATTTGTTCCAGTTATTCAGATTATTTTAAATTTTATTTTAGACTAAATATTTATTTTAATATTGTTTCACAGTTTCCAAGAATGAGTTCTTTTCTCCTTCTAATCAGAAAACTCAAAGTGACATTTGAGATCAGTTCCATCCTTTCCTGTCAGAGTTTTTGCTCCCACATTTCTTTGTTCTCTGTCAGCCTTTGTTATTGCTGCCAAGCATTCATCATTTTCAGATGTGTTTTTGATGAATATTTTTGTATTTCGCAAGACACAAACATGATCTGATCTGGGAGGGAGAGAGTGAGATTTTGTCAGATTTCTGAATCAAGCTAATGCTTTGAGCCTGCTAATTATGGTGACTGATAAACATTGTGAGGAACAGATTTTTTTTGGTTTGTGTTGAACAATACTGTGTTGGCAACCCAATTTAAAAGCTGAATGCAAAGCGTTAGGTGTTATGTGAGGCTCCTGTGAGTCTAGTCTGTTATCTTCGCTTGTAGAGGTGAGGCTTAAGATGGAGTGTTAAATTGAGTTTTGTTCTGCTGTTGTCTGTTTGACTGGGTGTTAATTCCCCATCTCAGCCACCCTCCACCCCCTATTGCTCTCCCTTTCTCTCACACCGGGAGTCATGAAGCTGGTACAGGAAGAAGGTAGCCATGACGACAGTTCCCACGGGACGAGCCAGCACAGAGACTCGCTTTTTCGCTCTGTTTCTACCATCTCTCACTGTCTCTGCTGGCTAAATGTACATTATTTGAATATTTTCCTCTTTTTTCATATACTGAAATTGAAAAATAAAAATGTTAGAATATAGAATTAAAGCTACGGTTTTCAGATACAGAATATCATACACAAAATTACAGTGACAAATCTTGTGACCTATCAATGGTTCCTGACAACCTTTCCATTTCATCAATGCTCAGGAAAGCTTGCCATTTTGGGAGTTTTTATTTTAACATTTTTAAGTGCCTCAATTGTTTTTTTTTGTTATTGCCTTTAATTTTACATTTGGTCAATATTCTCAAATGATTCATTTAGCGACTCGTTTATCAAAAAACACACCTCTATGTGACATAACTGGAGCAGTTTATCGAGCTTCTGAATAAAGTCTATCTAGCAAGGTTTTTACCAAGTTTACTGAAATGACGACCAATAAACAAATCCAAGTCCAATCAACAGAATTTCAAACTGCCTGCCATGGAATAAAATCCAATGTTTGACTTGAACTCACCAGAGAAGCTTGAGGCTTGTCGTGACTACTTTCTTCATTCAGGGTCCCTGGAGAAACAAGCATGACTCGTTCTTTGATTGTAGTTCGACCCCCAGTTCGTTGTGATCGAAGACTGAGTGAAGGCATATATATATAATTCATGAAAATTAGCCATCCAAAGTTTGGCATTACTATGAGGTTGCCATACCAGTACAAGCCTGTGTCCGAGAAGGAAGAGGGTGCAAATGCAGAAGAAACTTGGAACCCAACACAACTGGAGCAGGATCCTTCTCAAAGATTACTATCCAGAAATAAGATGTATGCTACATAGATACTAAACAGACTTATTTAGATCTTTTACACAAACGTATTTAGGTGCCACTGTGGAAAAGGCATTAAATGCCAAGTGAGGCTGAAAGTATTTCCTGCAAAGAATAATACAGCAATTATAAAATAAAACTAAAATCATTGTGTTGTTTTTGTTTTTACACTTGCAAATGTTCAATCCTAAAAAACAATCTCATAATTAAACATCAAAGTTTTAAGACAAAATCTATAAAACAGATATGTGTATATGTATACACATTACATAAAAACATTATTATGCACAATTTGTTCATAATAAAATTAAAGTTACAATTGTCATAAATGCCTTATTAAACTGGAACACTTGGTCTGAGAGTCTGGGATCAGGAGAATGTCATGTTCATCCCTCAGTCAATCTCTGAGCAGCTCTGCTGGATCATCATTTTTGCTCGCTGTGGTTAAGATGCATCGAGAGCACATGAATATGGATGGAGGAGAAATCGGGTTGAAGGTCAAACCTTCCTCTCTGAGATCAGCATCCGGGATCATCATCTCTCTCTAGTGAAGACCCTGAGGTTGCTGAAATCAGCACTTTGCTGAGACAAGCAAGTTTTCAAATCCATTTACATGTGTGTATCTCTCATGAAACCAGAAACCTGCCAACCAAAGCAAAAATATGAGTCCAGAAATGTTGCTAGGGCGGTGTTTGTAATAGCATAGCATTGGAACTGGTCAGAGACATTTTTTAATATATTTTTAAAGTTGAATGAGCTGTCTTCTCAGTGTTTTATATAATGACACTGGCTCCTTAAGCAGCAAGCAGATGGTATTATAATCAAAGTAGACATAGACATTTTACAACCTATTTGGAGACAACTAAATTCAGTTTTTTAATATTATTTTTGTCATAATTTAATACGTTTTTTTTTGGGGGGGGGGGTGTTTAAGTAAAAAATTTTTGGGAGCAATTGTTGACTTTTTATTGTGGTGTTTCATATAGTGAGTCGTGAGTATCAAAGTATTGTATTGTGTGAGTATTTTTCATCTGTCATTTGACCATTTTATCCAATACAATTCGTAAAGAAAGAATACACACGAAAAAATAAAAGCATTAAAAAAATATCTTTTTAACTTTGTATTTGTTTCAAGGTCTCTACAACAAAGTAAACATACAATGTCTGCATCTCTTTCTTCCATTTCCTCTGAATGCAAAGAAACCTTGGAGGCCAAACATTATTCCCTTTTCCATCTCAAGGTGATGTGTTTCTGATGTAACTATGTAGCCTTTTCATTAAGATTTATTGATTTTATTTTAAGCCCATCTTTTGGAACGCAGAACTTGATCATTGATTTTAGATCTACATTTAAGTGATTTAGAGACTTGGAGAAACATTGAGTGTTTGAGGGGACATTTGAGAAGGTTTGATGAAGCTCGGGTGGTTAATATTATCTTCTTTGACTATTTTGCAGTATGTTTTTATTGGTGAAATTAAAGAATATTTTCAGATTTTATATTAATCACCTCCTGATGTTGCTTGATTTGGTTCAATCTGTTCTCAATTGAACAAAGTTGTCAACCACACACATTAGCAAATAGGTAAATGTGTTTTTTTGGGGGGGTGTATTGACTTTTGGACACTGAAAAATGATAAATGCCTTTTCAGTTTAGTAATTGAAACGCTACTGCCATTCACATACTTGCACACGTTTTACAGTGATCTTTTTGAATATGCATTTTACAGCGGCTATGCTGATCTGTGTTGTAAAGATCAATATGCGGAAATAAATCTAGGATGTGGAAATAAATCAATGCGCACTGAAATTTTTCCAAAACCCCTTGGAGACAGCAACCCGGCAGTGCATAGCAAAGGAGCTGGAGATCAGTTAACATAGAAAATGACTTGCACAACTGACCAGCACACAAATACTGACTGAAAGAGACTGTTCAGTGCAGCAGCTCTTGTTAATGATGAGAAGAACATGCCTCACTGTGCAGAAGCAGGGAACCTCCTCTGCATGAAGACAAAGGAAAACTTGGAGCTTAACTTTAAGAAGTAGAATGGGCTCCAGAATTTAAATATTTATTATCCATTTTAACAACAAGTGCACCAAGAATGAGAGATGTGCAAAGTTGTACATATAACATGTGCTTGTTTTGATGCACTAGTATCTAGAAAATTCTGTTGGGTCTTTAAGTATGTGGACTGGTTCTGAATGCACTTTCTTGTAGTCTTACAGAAAAAATATTTAAATGCCCCTGACAAAATTACCTTGTTTTTATGAGAGAACATATTTCGATCTTTCTGCAAACTAGAAAGCATGTGCCTGTGCCTGTGCCAAACTAGACAAAAAGGGTGGTTAAATTTTTTTTGGTTTAGATTTATATTGAATTTACATTTGTATTATACTGTATATTGATGCACTCTTTATGTATCTAGCACATTTTACAATAAAGAATTTCTAAAGTGCTGTACAAAGCAGTATTTAAATCTTAATCTGAAACAGTTTTAAAATATTGAATTCATAATAGGAATAGAAATGGTTAAAACAGAGAAAACACAAACAATTCAAGAATAAAACACATGCGCGCGCACACACACACAGCTGTAGTTGACTGTCTGACCTGTTATATATGTTTATGTAACAGAGTCTCATTGTATATAATGTAGTCCAAGGGCTTCAATTTCAATATTTATTATTCACTTTAACAACAAGTGCGCCAAGTATGGCAAATGTTCAGTTCTACTTTAGCGCCATTTCTACTAGTACTAAAAATTGTCCAAAACTATGTGTGTAGGGAACAGGTGACCAATGTGTGAGTCTTTCATAGTTATATAGTTGCAAGAAAAATTATGTGAACCCTTTAGCAAGGAGTGAACCCTTTAACAAGGAGTTTTGCATAAATTGATCGTAAATGTGCTCTGCTTTTCATCAAACTTACAACTAATAGAAAAACAAACTCTGCTTAAAATAAGAATACACTAAAATGATATGTTTTTATTGAAAATAACATGCAAACATTAACAGTGCAACATGGGGAAAAAAGGTTTTCATCTTTGGTTTCCTCTTTCACTTTTGGCCAAGAAATTACATTTCACTGCACTCTTCAGTGTTTTCACTGGAGGCCCTTTTTCCACTAAGCCATGGTTTGTTCAATCAGAAGCTCAGAATACCTTGAAATATTTATGCATCACTCACTCCGATTGACTTTAGTCTGCGTGGCCCTATGCATTGTGGGCCGTGGTTACTAGAGGATACTGAAGAGGTTAGGCTATTCTGAGCTGGCGAGGGATTGTGCTAATAAATTGGTGTTGTCGGGTTACATGCCCAGAGTGACCCAGAATGAATGGATTCAGTGATCCGCTTTGACAGTGGTGAAATGGTGTGACTGATGCATCTACACAAACCTGCTCTGTTTTGCCAGTTTCCTGTAGCCTGTGCTTGTTTCTGCATGAACGTGAGTTTTTTTTTCTCATCTCAAAGCAGAACCCTAGCATTGCCTCAGGGTTCATTCACACACTGACTGCCGGTGCAGTACGGATTAGCAGGGAGCAGTGTGCAGCCCACTGTGTTGATTGCAGGGTGAGCAGATGGTGTGCGTGATGCTGATGTATGGTGACCTGAGGTTGGATGCGGCTCTAGCAGAGAGCTGACGCACTGATCTGCCTTGTGTTTGTGAAAAAGAAACCAAGAGAGGAAGAACAGAGTGACAGAAGACTGGTCTGCCATACTAAAAGACTTAGTAAGATGGTGTAAAATAAGAGTCTTGCTCAATAAAGTATTGCAAGATATAACGGTTTTGAACGTAGAGAGTAGAGTAGAACCACAAAAGGAATTCAGTTTTTTCTTGTATATCTATGAATCAGACTTTTGGTTTATGTGTAACTTAAGTTGTTTAAGTTCAAACGGATTGGAACTACTTTAAGTCTATATATAATAAAATTATACCCAACGTTAAAATGTTTATATGTAAATGTTTTTGGTGTTTTTTAATTTTAAAAAAGCAAAATATACAAAATTATAAAGTATAAAGAAATTATTTCTAAACTAACGTAAATTGTATACTCAACCAATGATTTAATCTTTTATTGGGTTTAGAGATCATCAGTTTATACCTCCTGCTTTAGGGTAAACATGTTTTAAGCTTATAACGCACTATTTGCTTATTTAGGTCAACATCAGAAGAGGTCACTACTGTTTAGAGATTAAAATAACTCAAAGCTACATTACCACATACAGTTTTAATGTTATTGCAAAGTATTACAGAAAAATGTTTTTGTTAGCTAGAAAAATTCTAAAGACAAGAAAAAGAGGAGAAAATCAGTTCAAATAGAGGCACTTCTGAGCTTGGTTGCTTCATACCTGTGATTTAGAATCAGAATGCCTTTTTTTGTAATTATTTACGTGTGCAATGAGATTAGAGCTGTCACTAGTAGCAGTGTATTGGAAGTTAAGTATTAACTTGACCATAAATTGCGTGGTATAAATGTATTAAAATTGCAAAACTATGGTGCCGGTGTCTTGCATATAGACTTCAGATATGTAGCTCATAATTACCTCTAAGTATAAAGTGGGCCAGATCTATTGGAGTGTTTGTTTTGTTTAATCTAATAACTTCTGAAGATATTGTTTGAAGTCATCTGTTTTCTTTGCATATTTTCTCGTTCAGGCCCTGCTCGACATGCTTCCTTGAGTATTTGTAAAGTTTGACCGCAGATTTCTGCTTTGCTCCAGCAAAAGTTTTTATGCTTACATCAATGTTTAGTAGCCTTCACTACAAGTTTTAGAATTTTATTATTATTATTATTATTATTATTATTATTATTATTATTATTATTATTAGTTTTACATTTTAACACTGATTATGGTGGGGCTGGTTTTCACCAAGATTCATTTGAGACCACCCAAGCCGTTTACTCAGCACTGGGAATTTGGGGAATTTTCAGGTTATATGCTTAAATGTGCATACTTTGGAGTTTTGAGTAAACAGTTAAAAAAAGTTTTTTTTCTTTGTTGTTTTTTTAATTTTTATTTTACCATTTTACTGAATACAAACAGTATCAATACGATTGTATACATATATAAATACAACTATGGGATTGCTGAAAATAAAACATAAAACCTAAGAAGAGTTCAAATTGTGTATCCTGGATTGTGGTTACAGAAAAATTGCATACTTGAAATGTCAAAATAAAAGGATATATTTGGGGCATAGAAACGGCCTTAGATTGTTGTGAATATTTATGTTAACTACTAAAGCTTGGTGCATTTTGATATTAATTGATTCTGATGCCCTGTATGAGCTGAACATGTGGCAGCTTACTTAAAGGATTGAAAATTTGGTAAATAAAAAAAATCAGTTGAATCATTTGATTTATTTAATACTAATCTATATTTTAATCTGATGGGGTCTTACAATTATTTTTAAACTTTTTTATTCTTACAAAAAATATTTTTAAAAATGACAACGTCTCTATGAGGATAACAACTGTAGTATCCTGTAGTCATTTTAAAAATAACACACACAAATAAAGAAAAACATAAATGTGCAGATCGTACATGCCTATATATCTGTTACATTTATATTGGGGTGATGCTTTGTCAAGGAGAATGTGGAAGATTTACAACATTTTTTAATTCTTTTTTTTAGCTTTTAAAACCTATAGGTGACATTGTGAACTACATCCATGTTCCATACAGTCAATGGAAGTTAATTTCTGATAACTTTGTGTTTTTTAATGATTTCTTCATTAGTCTTCGAATAAATCTGACTGGCTTTAAAATGAGTTTTTATTTTTATAGAATGTGTTTACGGACTGTAGGTTAAGGAAGTGGAGGAATGGAGAGTGTGGGATAGTTTTTGTCTTGGAGGTCCCATTTATCATCGAAAAGGAAATCAGTTGGATATGCGTCATTTAGTAAAACTAGACCATTTTCCTTTTCCTCATTTGGGACGTCACAGAGGAATTAGCAGCACTGTAGAGCAGAATCAGTTTCCAAACCTTCCTTTTTATTCCTTTAAACTAAAGCAATCTGATTTAATGTCACATATTGAAACCCTGAAGTCATAAACAAACTCATCCTGATTTTTTACTCATTATATAATTATTCATTATTTGTTGAATAATACAATGAAGAGCCATGCATATTCATACACTTTAGTTGTTTTAGCTGTTGTGATGACCCCAATGTTTATAGAAAGACGACAAAGAGAAGCTTCTTCCTTTGAGCGTGATGCAGAGTTTGTCTCATCTATCTGTTTGCTCTGCATCTGTTCATCAAAGTCCCAGAAAGCCATCAGAAGCGGAATGAGGAAACACGCAGTACATATGAACATGAGGGAGTCTGAGTAAGAGATTATGGGGCTTTTGTCTGAAAAGTGACAACAGGAAGTCAGACACCAGCTGCTTCTCTCTCTTCCTTTCTAGGCTCTTTGTTCTTGTTAACTCCCTCTCTCCGTCTTTTATGGTTGACCTCTAGTTAGCAAGAAGCACCTCTCCATCTTAAATATTGACAGTCTGGTTATTTGATTATTGATGGGATTCATTCTGCCTGCAGCACCTTCAGTTTTTCCTCCACTGCAGAATAAACAACTGCACAAAGCTGCACTTTTCTTATCATTTCCTAAATCATTTTTTATAATCAAACCACCTCCGGATTTTTTCGTCTGACAAGTCAGGATTAATGACAGTGTTGTCGATGTAATGGATATAAATGTAGAAAAATAGGTTTGTTTTGTGCTAAATTGTTGTTTGTACACATTTTACTGCTGGCTTTGATTTGTGTGCAGAGATTTATATTGATGTTGAAGAAAGGATTTTGTTGTAGAGCGTACATTTTATAATAGACGACTTTTAAATGTCTTTCTGTTTTATAATAAATGTATGTATTTTTAAGTAGATTATCTGAGTCGGGTTTAAAAAAAATGTATTGATTTGGTGTACAAGCTGTCTCTTATGGCATACTATTTGTTGGATGCAGCATCTGAATGTGTTTTAGCTCCGTTTCACATGGAAGACAACTTTTTTATATGCCTTCGCTAGTTTTTATTGTTGCTCTCTGTCAATGACTGTCTTTCATGTTCTCTGATTGTTTCCTGACCATGCCCCTTATTGGCTTTAGCTCGACTGGCTCTATGTTTACCAAAGGCTGGATATGGTTGAAAAAATGCTCTGTTCTTAAGAAGGTTCCTTTTATAGTACCAACCATATGGAGTTTCAGACAAATATTAAATAGTTATTATGTTTAGAAGTTATTTCTCGTCAGTGCCATTCAAATCCAAATGTCAAATTATTTGAAACTTTGCCCCAAACACCTCCTCAAAAGACACCTTTTCCCCTAACAGTAGTTATTTTTTAAACTAAGTTCTAATGACAATGAAAACTCAGATGAAAAGCAAAAACACACATACAAAAAAAACAATAGACCTTTTACCTCACTTTCTTTTTTTTCAACCAGAAACACTTGAATGAGGGGAATCCTACACCAGATGTAATATATTGGATGAGTGAACAATACTAAAACATGCAAGAAATGTCTAAAAAGTTTAGTTTACATGATACGGAACCTTTAAATGTTCTCATTAGTTTGAGGCAATGACCAGAAGAACATTCGTGACTATTTTTTTTTGTGAATAGACTTGGGTCAAAGAGGCCATGAAGAAAATATTTTGATGAGAAGCATTCTTTGACTGAACACAGCTCCTTATTTAGCTGCTAAAATAACCAAGCACTCGTCTAAACACAACACTGTTGCATTTATGTGGGCTGCAGTTTGGGTTTGAAATGACATCAGGAGAAAACTTTCCTCAGATTGATGGTTTGTTTGTTTGGAGCAGCAAAATGATCACGCATTTAGCACCCACACCAAAGCCTTTTCTGGTCAGTCTGAGTCTTAGGGGGAACAGGTGGTGTTTGACATGGAGTGGCCATCCATTAATCAGTGTGCTGCTGATCCTGCAATCTCATACTAATGATACTATACATGCATACCGTACTAGTGCCTTTTACCCGAAGGCCAGAATATCTGAAGGGTTGTTTTTAATGTGGGAAAGATGATGATTATCCTTTCATGTTGAAATGTTTGGAGAGCTCTGGATTCTAAAAATAAATTGATGAAAGTCAACCTATTAGATACTTGTTTTTACCCCTTTCCCAATCTTTCAGAAAACAGGAAACATATTACTAGTTGTTGTTTGTGGAAAGATTTATAATTGCCCTTTTCACTCTTTAAAATAGATTCAAGGTGGGGTTGATTTTGATGTTTTTCTGCAATAAATAAAGTATGGTTCCAAGCCAGGTGTTTGGATGTGGAGGGTGTGAGCTGGTTTTGTTCTTTTATCCTGGAGGTAGGGACTGTAATTGTTTGAAGTGCTGCAGTGTGTCCACAGGCTGTTTTAGGAAGGCTATAGTGTCCAAGTGAAAGAATCCATTTAAATCCAGCAGTTCACTCATTATTATCTAATGCCTCTATGATCTAAACTGCTGGAGGGAACTTGAAAACAATTCAAGGGTTGACATCAATCAGAAAGGTTAGTCGGTAAAGACCACTCAAGGGAAATGTGACTGAAACATCTTATCGCATTACTTCGCTATTGTTTCTTTCGAGGAGAACATTCGAAGGCATGTGCGCTTTTCTCGATCATGCTGAGAAACCGGGATGAGATGAGAGCGTGGAAACAACATATGTAGACTCAACTCAGGAAGGTCCTCAACTGAGAACCTGCTGTGCCACAGTGCTGTCCTGCTGTTTACATGTAAAACATTTAATACATGTCGTTATGAACACAAAACTTTTTTAATAAAGAAAGGGTTTTGTTTTGAACAAATGCTTATTTTCTTTTTTTTGTTGGTTAGTGTGAATCCTCTTAGCTCTGAAGCTAAAACCATAATGAAATTCTGTTCCAGGGATAGTGCTTTAATACTGAGAAGACATTTAACCTCATAAGAAGGGATTAAGATAAAAAATAAAAAAACACGAGCATTTCATCCTCAAATTATGGACTTAGCTTGAATTCGGAATGAATGAAAGGCCTCATCTTGTATTCAGATGACCTTTATTTTTTCACCTGGAAAACTTATTTTCTCTCCTCTCAAAAGTGTGTTTTACTTCACTTTTAAATTATGATATCTTCTATTATTTCATCCCTGAATGAGTCACAGGATAATGAGCCATTTATGCTGTTCCTTTTGAATTGTATTTATTTAAATTTAGTTTTTTATTTTATTCTTTTTTAGGATTTTGAGCATTTAGACACACTTTTTCAGATTGATCTAGCTGGACAAAGTTCAGGGAAAAGACTCTCATTGCCATTAAGTTCTGCTTTATAGTAGAGTTAGTCACATAATTTCAAAAGATTGTTCAGGTATCTGCATAATTACCCCAATTCTATATCTTTAAACTTTTATTTAATGTTTGTTTAGTGCTTCATTTTCTACATTATATAATTGTTGTGTCTTTATCATGTTGAGATTTGTACAGTTTGTATGTTGTAGCAATTTTTTTTTCCAACTTTTTGCATGAAAAGTAATATATTTTAACAAAAACTTTAAGAAGAAAAATTAAGGGCGCCTGTGTATGTATTTTCCTTAGATCCCAAAATAACAGAATATGTCCACTGAGTGCAGGTTTAACGATGCAATATTTTAGTTTGTGGCCAAAACTACTGCATTAGCCCAAAAATACTTTATAGCTTATATGTATTCCCATACTTTTCTTATTAATTATGTTACTATGTGAAAACAGTGAAATGATTGTAGGTCCAAACACAAAATCTACACAACTGTAAACTAGCTTTTCAATATCTGAAAGTTCTGTCTGATTGACAACTTCGATTAAAGTCAGTGCTTGGAATAAACATGATTTTTTTTATCATTGTTTTATAAATGCCCTAAATTCTCCACCTTTCAAATCAAAAGGGTTAATAGTGGCTAAATAGGCTAATAAACACACAAATGTGCTTAACGATTCTAACCTGAATGTTTAGCCATAAAACTGCCATGTATGCAAAAATTCCCTTGAAAATAACAAATCTGGAAAAAAGATGCATCCCAATTGTGCAGCAGCATGCAGATCATGAAATAGTTAAACCATCCATATACTGCATTGCTCATTTTCAAACAAAGAGTCCTGGGGGGAAGTGTGTGCAATAGTTTCTGATGCCACACGTTCAGTTCCCTTTATTTGATTGCAGCTGATCCTCCTTGCTGAAATGCTGACTGCACCATCTACATCCTCGTTTGCTGTAATTAACGCTGTTCTCTGTCTCTCTCTGCAGGTTTGGTGCAGTAGGGCACAGCAGGGGGGCAGAGAAGCGAACGCATGAGGAGAGGGTGTCCCGAGACCCCCGTCTCCACCGCTCGCTCACACACATCTACAGACATCCCACAACTTGCGGCCCTCCAGCCACCATGGTAAAAAACTTAAATCTCTATTTCATGTGTCTGAACTTTCAATCTAAACCAAATGTAGATTGAGGCAGTCTGATGGGAGAAAGGGTAAAAATGGAGGAGATCAGGGTTTGATTAATGACCCTCACCTCTTGGATGTGGGAGCCGAGTCTCGTGGGAGAGCTGGGCAGCGCTGTTTGAATTATTAAACTCTGGGAGGGGGAGTGGGTGAGGGGGAAGCATAAATAACTCATCGTAATGAGCGCTCTGCTAGCGTGAGCTAAAAAGTCCAGCTTTGCTGAGGTGACCTTGGATGTGCACACGCAAGTGCAAACACAGACGCTCAAATGCTTCCTTCATCATTTGTCCGCCACCTTTTTCTGTCTTCCACGTCTGTAGCTATATTGATTTATTGTGCATGTAACCAGGTGACCTCTGGTTTCGCTTGACTCCCTGTTAAACTGTGGCCAAAGTGGTGGAGCCCACACACATTTACACAGAATTCACTTACTGATACTTGCTTGAGCTGTACCAAAGAAACTTTTCACTTTTACTTCCAACACGAGCTAGACAAGTCAATTGTTGTTTTACAGCTGGATTTTTAAAATTAATTTTAAATTACTTGTGCAACCAAGCTGTTTGTATGGCTTGTTGGTATAGAGTTTTTATGGTGAAGACTGAGGGGTTGACCAGAATGCAGGACAACACGATTACCAATGAGTGTGACAAATCTTCTGATGCAAGGGTGATGTGGTAGGAGCAGGAAGTGAGCTCATCTGGTGGCAAAATCACACGTACACACTACACAACACTAAAACAGAAAGAACACTACAAGGGGTAAGCTAAATAAACAAATTTATTATTCAAAAATAAATATAAAGATATAGTAAAAATAAATTGGTTTAAAAAACTGTGTATTATAGATTTTTATTTTAAGATTATGTACAAATATCAATCATGAGAATCAGATATGGCAGCCTGAGCCAGGTATGAACAAACATGTGTAAAAGCACTCCTACGTGTTCTTTTTAACAGCAGTTTAAGGTTTTAAATATTAATCACTGTAACATTTATCTTTCTATATGTATAATTTTTTTTCAGCAATAGAGAAATGTCTGAAATTGACTCTGAGAAAGCAATTGTGGGCTTTAATCTTTGACTGTATGTAACATGGATGGAGTGTCTGTCACATCACCCATAGGTTTCATTGAATTCTAGTAAAACCACAAAGATTTTTAAGGTAATATTAAGGCAAATATTTTAGAAATGGGTGTCATAACTGGGTTAGGGATAGGGTTCTGAACAAACTTATAAATAATATGTGTATATGCATTCTTTCTAAAAGTTGTCAAAACTATATAACTGCTGTAAGAGATGGACCAAAATAAATTAGATTCACAAAAATTAATGTTGCTGCAACATTTACCTTTCTCAAGTTATTCATGCATTTTCAGCAATTAAAGAGTTTAGCTTGTTACTGAATATTCCCTATTTCCCAGAGCACCTAAACAGAATTAAACTTCTCGCTGAATTTTCTCATTTTGGTTGTGAAGCATTCTGATTGGCCTACCAGGTGGAGGGTAAAGCTTACATGTTTGTGGGTCTTTGGCTGCTTTGACGATAGATCTAGGTCAAAACTCTTTAAAAAAAATTTCACGCGAGCATTTCACTAATACACAGAGAGATATTTAGAAATGCTGAAGAGATCCACAAATACATCCAAGCAAATATGTGTTGGTGAGTAATAAAAAATAAAGTATAGAACCGGTTACTTTACACATTTTATTAGTTTTATTTATGAATATTATTTATTTTTGTCTATTTCTTTAGATTAATTTGTGGATAATAAACTTGCTTATGTCTCTTTCAGAAACAAATAGTCTGCCTTAACATATCATCACAGCAAGTTTATGTCACCCCATCATACTAATGCTCACACTTAAACACACTGTCCCTCATCAAGAATCCTGCATCTGTCAAGATTTATTTGTGGTCAGCTCGAGTTTATGCTGCAGACTATAATAAGTATTCATAGAGCTTTGCAGATCATTGCCTGAGTGCAAGACATTTTAATTAGAAGTGCTCATTTAAAACTGAACATTCGTCTCAACAATAAAGCACACACTGCAAACCAGCCATCTTATCCATCGAAACCTAATAGAACGTATAAGAATAAAAACAGCCTTGCCATTTTTTTTAAGAACTCAGCACAAACATGTCAACTCCCTTAGTTTAATCAATCTGATTCTGTTGTGTTTCACCTTTTTGTCATCTTGCTTTTTAGTCTGAGATCTTGTTGTCTGAGTTTTTTCTCACTGTGCTATACTTTAACTAGGAGTTCAGCCTCTGAAACATGCATAAAGTCATCGTAAATGTATGATTCTTTCATTTGTTGGATGCATAAAGGGTTAAATTATTTGAATCTATATGTAGCATAACGCAAGCTGACATCTGGCCCACTTTTTTTCATTCATTTTGGTGATTCGTTCTTCAGACTTGAACTAATCGTTCAAATTGTAAACTAATAAGTACCCAAAAATAGAGAAAAAAAACACAAATCTGGGTAAATGAACAATCGCTTGTCCTCTGATTATTAACAGTGCAATTTGTATGCACGAAAAAACAATTCACTTCATGACAAGAGTTGTTACTCATGAGTCAATTTTGAAGATTCGTTCTTTTCATCAATGACGCATCAATACCACTGAGCGCCATCTAAGGGCAAGCAGCGTCACTGCACCAACATTAAACAGCAGAGGTGTCCAGCTAGCGAAAAAGCACCTGCAGAGAAGCCATCAGAAGGATCGTGCAATTGTCAATTTATGTTCAAAACCGTTCAAGTGAAGAAATGGTTTGAACAACAAAGCTCATCAGTTTGTTTTACAGAAAATTTCAACACCATTTTCTATTTGATGATGAGTGTTAAAATAGTTGATTGAAAATAAATGTAATATACAAAATAGTCTGGTGGTCAACTTACACAGTTCTTACAAATTTCAACGTCAGGCACCTCCTTGTATTTTATCACTCTTCATAAGTTTTACAAGCTCAATCTCATGAGTGCTGTTTGACTAACCAAGCAACCAGAAATATTAATTTTTGTAATCTAAATATTGTTTTGCTGTTTACTACTATAAACCACCGCGCATAAATGCTAATGTTTCGATGGACATGGAGTATTTGGCTTTTGCCAAGCCCGTCATCTTTGGTATAATGTGAGACGCAGTACTCTGCGATCCTCTTTAGCTATTTTACACTCTTTTATGCTTTATGGCCGCTCACAGGCAGCCATTAGAGGCGCCTCATAAACCCTGCACACTGCTTGTTAAATACTGGCCTGATGCCACAGAGCGTGCACAGTCGCTGCTACTCACACACACAAACACAATCAGATACGCATCATCATTTCCAGCCACCTACTGCTGCGGATGCCAAGACAACCCTCATCAACGCTCTCCCAGTCGCTTCCTTTGTCATCCTCAAACATGTTAACGTTGTGTAGCAGTGTCAGTGTTCACTCGCCATCATGCTAATTGATCAACTCCACTAAAGGTCGCAGGCGTCAAACATTCGTGCTTCACACTCCACGCAAAAACCGACTTAAGAATTTCTCTGTGATTCCTATTAGATCAAAAGAATCTGGGGCTTTTCTTTTCTGGGAGTTCAGAGGATGGATGCATGGTGTCGTTTTTATGTCTACGTTGCATGAAAGGTCATAGCCTCAACTGGGACTGCAGAGCTGCTGATGCAGCTTTGATACGGCTTTGAGCAATTCTGCTGTCGAATGATACAGTAAGAACCAGTGAATGGAGACTGTAGAGAAGGGATCTTGTTTTGAAAAGACGAGATATCTTAAACCATAGCATTTCTTTGTTTAGATAATGTGCTTGTTTGGATTCCTCTGAAAAAGACTAACAATAGGAGCCTTGGGTGTTTTCAAGCCATTCTTTGATCGTTATCAGTAGTTATCAACAACATTTGATTGATTAGGTTCCTAATTTATTTAGTGGCCCATCTTGATGGATGAAGAGGGTACTTCATCATCCAAATTTAAATCAAATGACAGAAGTATTTAAAATGAGCATACAGACAAGCTAAACGAAAGCAAGTTAAACAAATTATGTAGATTTTTTTCTGTTCAATAATATTACATTTTATAGACTTTTTTTATTCTATAGACACATTTCGGATTGTTTTTAAATGATCAAAGATTTTTTTTCTGATTGAAGGAAATACTCCTTATTTTTTCCTGATACTTGTTAAAGGAACTCCCCCTTTTCACTTTTTTTTCCAGATTGTTTTTCATGTAACTTTTATCTGATAATAAAACAAAACAAAATTTTTTTTTCTGATAGTTTCAAAAGGAACACAAACATATTTACTCTCCTTTTTTCTGATCATTTTTATAGGTACTCTCCCTTTTCCTGATCGTTTTATTGGTACTATCATTTTGTGTACTATCACTTATTAATGGACGCTTAGTTTTCTCTGATCATTTTTAAGGGAACACTCGGTTTTCTGATCATATTTACATTTACATTTATGCATTTGGCAGACGCTTTTGTCCAAAGCGACTTACATTAGGGGAGAGACATTATCCAATTTGTTACACCATCAAAGTCTATCTCAGCTTCTCATAATAGAAATTGTAGCAACTGATCAATAAACCAAAGCAATGAGGAAGAAGAGGAAGAAGATAAAGACAGAAGAGGGAAAAAAGAAGGTAGTTTAAAAAAAATGTTATAGTAGGTGTTCTCTGAAGAGAAGAGTTTTCAGTTGCTTTTTGAAAGCTGTTAGCGTTGCTGCTTTCCTGACTGGATCAGGGAGTTTGTTCCACCATCCAGGGACAGTGAAAGAGAAGGTTCTGCTGAGAGATCTTCTGCCCTTGTAGGATGGAACCACAAGTCGTTGTTCCTTCTCTGAGCACAGGCTTCTGGAAGGCATGTAGGAGTGTATGAGCTCATGGAGGTAAACAGGGGCTGATCTGGAGATAGTTTTGTAGGCCAGCGTTAGCGATTTGTATTTAACCCAAGCTGCAATGGGGAGCCAATGAAGAGTGATGAAGAGGGGAGTAACATGAGCTCGTTTCGGTTCCTTGAAGAATAGACGAGCTGCAGAGTTCTGGATCATCTGAGGTTTGAGCGTATTTGCTGGAAATCTTGCTAGGAGAGCGTTGCCGTAGTCCAGACGTGAGAGGACCAGAGCCTGAACCAGGAGTTGAGTTGCATGCTCAGTTAAGAAGGGCCTGATCTTTCGAATGTTGTGCAGTGCAAATCTACACGCTCGAGTTGTCTTTGTAATGTGGTCTTTGAAGGACTGCTGGTCATCCAAAATCACTCCAAGATTTCTGACTGTAGGAGAAGGGGTGACTGTAGAGGATTGCAGCTGGATGGTGAGGTCGTGATGCACAGAGGGATGAGCTGGGATTACCAAAAGTTCCGTCTTGGCCATGTTGAGCTGTAGGTGATGGTTCTTCATCCAAGTAGAGATGTCGTTCAGGCAGTCAGTTATGCGGGTAGTTACTGACAGGTCATCAGGGGGGAACGACAGATAGAGTTGAGTGTCGTCAGCGTAGCAGTGGTAGGAGAATCCGTGTCTGAGGATGATAGGGCCCAGGGAGGTGGTGTAGATGGAGAAGAGAAGGGGGCCAAGGACTGAACCCTGGGGAACCCCGGTGAGTAGGTTATGGGTGTTTGAGACCTCAACCTTCCACCCGACACTAAAAGATAAATAGAAATATCTACCAGTGAGATAGAACTCAAGCCAATCGAGTACAGTTCCAGTGATGCCCATCGCAGAAAGAGTGGAGAGAAGGATCTGATGGTTGACTGTGTCAAACGCCGCAGATTTAAGGCAACTTTAAAAAAAAGTGTTTTGAAGGAATACTCCTTTTTTGTTTGATGGTTTTTAAAGAAACACTTCTTTTTACGAAAGAAAACAATGTTTAATTCTATAGACTATTGCCTATAGACTAATTACTATAGGACAAAAAGCTTGAAATTTTTTATGAATATATTTTTAAGACCATTTTTTAAAGGAACAATGTTTTTTTTGTGCTAAATTTTTATCTGACAATTCCTAAAAGGAACACTTATTTTTTTCTGATCATTTTTAAGAGAACACTACTTTTTCCTGATCTTTTTTGGAGGAACTCGCATTTCTTTCTACTAAATTTGAAAAGAATATTCATTTTTTGTCTGATTCTTTTTAAAGGAATATTTTTTAATGATAATATTAAAGGAACACTTTTTTCTGATCATTTTTAAAGGAACCCTCCTGATATTTATAAAGGAACACCCTGCTTTCAATAGATGACACCGTACCTAGATTTTGTGTTACAAAACCCAGTGCTGAAATAGTATGGGAGAAGGTGTAGGTGAGAGTGTGTGGTTGATGAAAGACTGGTGGGCTTCGGGTATGTAGGAGCCAGAGGGCTTCAGATCTGATTAGAAGAGGTTGTCTGTGACTGTTGCCAAGCTCAGATTGAATTATACCCATGAGAGGGATGCAGAGGTAAGACCCTGACACCTTCAGACCCTGGTTAATTCAACACCTCTGTTCCTTTGTGACATCCGTATCCGGACATACATTTCAACCTCTATCTGTGTGTAGATGCTCCATCTGTAGGTGTTTGTGTCGGTGTTGTGGCAAGCAAAGGTGAGTTTGATTGATGAAGGTTTAATCTGCTGCTGAATGGCTCACTCTGACCTTGCTCGTCTGTCTCCACACACTAGTGAAGGAAGTAAATTGAAGGAGTCAGCCAAGGTGATCTTGAGAAGGTGTTTGTTGGTTTTTCTACTAAAGTACTTGCATTCGGTTCACTTAATTTGACATTAGATAGTGGAAAAGTATGTTTTTATTTGTCAGCTGAGCTTATGGTTGCATAGGTTTTTTTTAAAGCCTAGATAGAGTGAAAAAATCGATTCATTTCTAATACTTAAAAAAAAATGTATCTACTAATTGCATTTGAATTGTATTCTACTGTTTACATTATTATATTGTAAACTGTATAAAACCTTCCAAAGTTGTGTTTCAATAATATTGGAGCTTTAAACAAGCGACCTCATCCTAGTGGAAAAATTGTGTGGACTATAACAGCAAGAGGAAATACAGAAGCCCTAGTGTGCATTTAAATGGTTTTTTTAATTGTTTTTTTAATTTTTTTTTATTGTGTCTGTTGCTTCCAAAATGCAGTCATAAAAGTCTGAAATAATAAAATATATTTAAACTAATAAATTAACTTAACTAAATAAAATAACTTAACATATGTAATTTAATGGAATAAATAAAAAATATTTAAAACATGTATTTTAATACAATGAATTTAACAAAAGAAAAAACAAATTATAATTCAGTGAAAAATAAAATACATTTAACAAAATGAAAACAATAAAATGAATTCAAATGAACGCAGGTACAGAGTAAAATCTTGAGAGGAAAAATGAACTATATTCAGAGTATAAATACAAATAACACTCTGAATTACAATATCTATGTTAGAGCTGCACAAATAATCATTAAACAATCACAATCCCTATTTGATCACACGCACCATCCATAAGATAGATTAATATGATCTGTTCAAATGACTGAGTGCCCGTGCATTTCTCTGGCTTTCTATACGCGTACTGCTGTCTTGCGCTCTTCCGGTTCTCTGGCTATCACTTGATTCTTTCCCATTATAGATGAACTAGACACCAGTGGCTAACTACCACTTGCCCTTCGTAACGTACAGTAAGCACCTGATATAGATCTCGTGATAATGCACAATCACTCACAGCGAGCATGATGATGCGGCCTGCCACGCGTGGACAAATTATTTGTTTCTGCACCAGAACAGTGGATACAAGTCATGTAATAAGTGAGTTTCATTTACTTTAGTTTCAAACCAGATGATGATATCCGCAAACCATATACTGCACAGAATGTTCAGCAATTGTTTCTGCACCGAAGAGGAACACCACAAATTTGTTCAATAACCTAAAACTACATCAATCAAACTACAAATCAATTAAAAAAATGTCTGGTTTTACTGAAAAACAAGAATAAACAGCTGCCAGAAAAAGCAAACACTAATTTTATAAATGTGAATTCTTTACATCAATTAGTTTATTTTTTTTTATGTAGATTATTTATTCTTTAGGTTTTTTTATCATTAAAAGTAAAGAGCATTCTGTTTTATTTCATTGTTTGTGTTTGATGGAATATTGTTCAGGAGCCATTTCAAGGCAAAACGTTCCTCAAAATCATAATTTTCATTCACAGCAAAGAAATTGTGATTCTATTTCTGTCTAGAATTGTGCAGTTCTAATCTATGAGGCTTACTGCTTTCATCTAAACAGTTTTTTTCACCAAAACCTTTTATGTTGTAAGACATTTTGTATTTCAATATAAACTCTCATTTATAAAATCTATAAACTCATTTTTTTGTACTTGTCTTTTCTTAATGCAGAAAAACACATTTAATGTACAAGTTCAGAATCTCTCTGTTGATTTTTCGCTTTGTATAGAAGAACCAAATAAAAATAAAAAAAGAAGAACCAAATAGACTCGCAGCTCCAATTTTACCATGTAAAATTAGTCAAATATTGCACAGGCAACAGGAAAATAAAATACTGATAATCAGAACACTTTGATATGTTACATTTGAATCAAATCTTAGAGTAAAGACTTTTTAATGAACATTTTATGGTTATAAAGTCCAAGTTGATATTTTAACCAAACAAACACAGAAAGAACATGTTTTACTTTGTGTTATCGCTACATTTTCATCACTCTTTTGTTTCTCTCTCATCAGAGGTCCATTCGGTCATTCGGCAATGATGACCGTCACGTCATGGCCAAGCACTCCACCATCTACCCTTCATCTGAGACCCTGGAAGCAGTGCAGCGTCTCGTCTCAAATGTGGAGTGTGCCCTCAAACATGTGTCCGATTGGATGGATCAAACTCAGACCAGCCAATCAGATGAACCAAATTCTTTCAGCGTACCAGAAGAGGAGACGAAGATCTGTGTGGAGGAAACAACTGAAGATGGCACAAAGTGAGTGTATTCAGGAAAGTGGAAGTTTTACTTCTATAAAAATATGGAACATAATTAATGAATTGTTTTCTTGCACCCATCTCTCAGCGAGGGAAGCAGCTGTAGTAGTGGCCCCAATGATGGAGGAGTGCTGTGTGGAGTATTGAGGATTGGGCTGGTAGCCAAAGGCCTTCTGATTAAAGATGACATGGACCTGGAGCTGGTCCTCATGTGCAGAGAGAAACCCACCGAGACTTTACTGAACACGGTCTACGACAACCTCCCGCAGCAGATTGAGGTAATGCACAGACACCCCCTAACTGAAAACCATTTTATGTCCTGAGTTCCATTTTATGCCTGAAAAACACTCTGCTTCCATGTGTATCATCTGTTGAAAGACTGCACTGTGGTGCACTTCAAAATGCTTCTTTACGAATGGCCACTCTCTTCTTAATGGAGTTTTTGCTCATGTGAAACATTGATGCACTCTGTATAATGATCATGCCAAAGTGATTTGTGCTAATGTGTTCCTAAATGGTTGTTCTAGTGGTGTTTCCTGAAAATGTATGTGTTAAAGCTGTTTAAACTGTCAATACATGAATATACATAATAATACATAATACATGGGACCCCTCTCAGAGAAGTTAGTTCTGTTTTATAGTCAACTTTTTAAAAACTTTTACTGTTTTAAAATCTACAATGTTTTGGCTAGTTCAGGGAAATCATAATGCTGAATATGTGTTTCAGGAATTCACACGTGAACCCTTTGATGGAAAATATTTTAAACATGATTTTCACTGGATTTTAGTAACTTTACAACTTGGTATGCACTTTGAGTGTGCTTGTTTTAGACACTCAACACATGTCACTCACCTAATCAAGTCTTGCTCTTTGGTAAAGTTTAGTGAATAGCGATGGTATAGCACACCATTTTTTTCAGTCAGAGAAACGTATCAATTTGGTTTGAATTGGCTTGCTTTGTAGAAAATTATGTAATCTGGTATGGAAAAAAATAAGGATACCGCTAGCGAACTTTTATTATTATTTTTTGTCAAATGATCAGATTATATTAACCCCTAAGTTGCATTCTTCCAAGAAATTTTGGTTTTCTTTTTTGTACAGTTCCTGGTATCCACAAACAGACACAAGGACATTTTACTTGTAGCATCCTTGAAAGCTACCTGCTTAATATATTTTTTTCCACAATGTAAACATGTGTTTTTAAGGTTGTAAAATAGTAACGCCACCAAACTTTCTTTCTTAAATTAAAAGCAATTACAACAATTTAATACAGTTTACATTCACTCTGATTAATTTTATTAGTAAAATTGTATCTATTCAGAAAATCAAATGATGTTAGCAAAACCCAGAAAGAGTTATTTTTCAGATTTAGTTTTATGCCAATGCATGGAGGTAGGTGTTCAGGTTTTCTGTAAAATTATGCTTGTTTCCTAAGTCTACACACACAAAAATCTGATAAAATATATATTAATTAAACAAAACTTTTTCATTCCCAAACACTGTCTAGCAAGGGTGACTAAATAAATAAGTAGTTTTTTTTCAATTGGCTCAAAATGTACAATGAAATAGACTGCCCCTACAGCAAAAACACTACAGATATAGCAAATAGTTAAAACCAAAAACTGATTTGAAAACCAAAACATCTTTAAAAATCACCATATTAGTGGCAAGACAAATGTCTGGAGGCAACTCATTCCATAGCTGAGGAGCAGCTACAGCAAAGCTCGGTCGCACTTCGACCTTAACTTGGAACGCAGGGTGGCCTGAGTAAAGATATTGTGGATTGGACCAGAGATTGGGAATCCTCAACACAACACATTACAAGAATAATGTCATCTTGCCATAAAAGCAT
This sequence comes from Danionella dracula, assembly GCA_900490495.1. NCBI lineage: Eukaryota > Metazoa > Chordata > Actinopteri > Cypriniformes > Danionidae > Danionella > Danionella dracula. The sequence continues at coordinate 122,833 of UELW01000006.1, forward strand.
GAACTTCTTTTTCAAGATTGGCGAAAGATAAAATAGGTTTTACTCTGGTTGTGGTTTTGACCTCTGCAATAATTTGTAAAACAGTTGGATATTTCAAAGGAAATTAATGTACTCTGTTTTACATACACAGCAATTTTGAGCTGTAGTTTTTGGATCATTCTTCTCTAGTGGCCAGAAAGAAACTTGTCTAATTAGAAATGTCAGACACACTAGGGAGGCTCTGTGTCGACCCGGTCGAAGCTGCCCCCTCTCATATGTACTCTAACATACACAGACACCCTAGACCTCAGACACAAATCCCATTAAAGCTGGCCGCATTGCCAAGTCAAGTCTCTGGATAATAGATCTCATCCTAATGGAAAGGCAGTCCACTCCTTTCCTTTTTCAGCTTCCTCTCATCCTCCTCCTTTCTGTCAGAGCTGTTGCATCAGCAGCTAGTGTGATAGACGTACACACTTCCTGCCTCAGTTTTGTCCTCAAGCGTAAATGTGTGTGAGAAAATATGTTGAGTTTGTGCATTCTGTCCACACACTCGCACGGGTCAATGCAGTGGTAAATGTAATTGATCTCTGGTGTACATGAAAAGAGCAGGCGGATTGGAACTGTGTGGCTGGGATTTATTGAATGGATTACATAGCGGTCCATCACCCATGCACATCAAACGGGATTACATTAAACATTAAAGCAAAAATCTGCATGTGTGTGCCCCACCTCATGAACCGGCTGATAAATGAGATGCACAATACAGCATTATAGTTCACTCACGTTGCATGTTTGCTTTTTGTTATGAAAGCTATTTTCATATTTTTATCTACATTTTGTGGTTGTGAAATAATAGAGTATCGTTGAAAGAAGAGCTGTGAGAATGGCAAGCTCTGAATCTTGTTTGTTTTGGCTTATAATCTGCTAAATAACAGACAAAAGGGTACAAATTGAGGGTCTTAAGATCCAAGGTTTAAGTCAAGGAGAACATGCTCAGTTATGGCTTGGGTGGCATGGGTAGCTTATTTTACATCATGAACACAACAAAGACCAACTTTAATGTTCACCAAGCAGAATGTGATCAACTATTGAGCAAAGTATATTTATTCAGTTTTAAACGTTCGCTTTAATCATCATCTTATCTATTTTTTAATAGCAAAATTGCCTAGAATCTGGTATTGCATTAAGAAATAGAGAAAGAGATGGCAAAAGAAAGACAAAGAAGGCAGCAAGAAACAGTAACATTTTTTTGTAGTTATGGAAATATGGAAATAGGAGAAGAATTAAAATGTTAAGAAAAAGGAATGATGAATATCCTCTCCACTCAAAAGTTGAGTGTTCTTGATTGATCACTTCTGAAATTCTGAAATAATACTACACATTTAATAACAGTAACAATCAGTCTTTGAATTTTAGTTTGGGAAAAAAATACTTTACTAAGGGACGAAAACAATACAGATTGTATGTCTGCCTATTGAGGATTGTTCTATACGAATAACTTTTTTGTGTTATAGTTTGACAAATTTTCTATTAACATGCAGATCCAAGAATTATATAACCAGTGAGTATTTATTTCTCTCGTAAGTCTATAGAAATGGTTGCTTTGGGCAAAATTGCCTCAATGTTGGGGACAAATGTTTTTTCATAGAAGATATACTATCATTGTCTCTCTATTGACCCCTAGAAGGATAAAGATTTTTTTCTTTTGAACTGAAATCTCATAAAAATGTAAATGCAGGAAGTCAAAATTACATTCAGAGCAAACGATTCTGCATCTTTTTGTAGCATTAATAAACATCTGGTTTAAGAGCAGAGCTTGGGGTTATAATGATATTTGTTCTCCATTACGCTGTTGGAATCTCACTAAGGATTCACCATCTACACACCTGATTCATAGAGGAATTTAAAAAATGTAACTTCCATGTATTATTAGACTTTATTGCTCAGTCATCAAACACGCTGCAGCAGATGATTAACTCTAAAATTTTCTACATTCATCTTAAAGAGGAAGTGCTATAATCCTGTTATCGTCTTTGATTGTTGATAAATTTTTAACCTCTGACCCCTGCAGAAGCTGACAGAGGAGAAGTATGTGATGGAGCGCTCTATTCCTGAGGCCGCCATCTTGATCTGCACCACATCAGAACCCAAGCTCACGCTGAAGGTCATGCTCACCTCTCCAGAGATGAGAGATGACGCTGAGACAGAGGAGCAAGGTTTGGGTTTGCATGCTGCTGGCTTTTCTTTGGTGAGGGGAGGGAGGTGACTGTTTGTACGTTTAGCACCAGGCCGTTAGGATCCCTTCCTTACGCTGAATTCATGACTCTTTCTGGGCACACATCTCCTAGTGAAAACAGACATGCAAACACACACACAGAGCTGATTCAGCAGCTGGTTGAGTATCGATATAGATTTATTATCTTGACCCATGGAGCCACTAATCAAAGGGAGGGGTGTACAAGAGCGGACACAAAGAGATAAAAGACAGAAATACTTAAAAGTTGCAGTTTGCTTCTTGAAGGGATAATTGAGACGGGACAACATTTTTAGGTAAAAGCCACGAATAGTAGTCTTTGTTATGTTGCATATTAAATGTGGAACAGCTAGGTTATTGTAAGTGCATTTGGAAGGTTTGAGATTCTCTAAAATACATTTAAGTATTAAAAACCCATTTGTATTAATAGGCCAAAATGTTTGTATTTTAAGTGCCTGATCTTCTGTCTGAAAGGAATAGCAAGACAATTTACTCCATTGCTTTGATGACTGTGTTGATTTGTGTTGAAAGAAATGCTAGGAAAAAGGTTTGTTTGAAACAATGACAATAAAATGTGGATGAGCGGGATTTGACCGCCACCATGACAGACTGACCAAGACTGGATATGTGCACAAGTGATTTACAGGAGAGAAGGGCAATGACATATTTTTCACAACTCTGTCTGGAGTCTCACACTTATTATACCCATTTATAAGAGGCGATTTTATTCAAATGCAACTCGACAGAATGAGCAACTGTAAGCTAATGAGTATTTTCTTGTTCATAGCATGTTTAGGTCTTTAACTCTGTCTAATTTGACTTACCAAAAGAAAAAAAGAACGTTTTGTAGGTTTAGAGCAGAATGGCTATATTTATTTTTTGTTTATACTATTTTTATAGTATAAACAAGTATTTGAGGAAGATTTAATTGAGCATGATCTTTTACAGCACATATTCAACTTTCTCGGTACAGTGATTGGTTCAGTATAGCCGCCAATCACTTAACCACACCTAAAAAATTTTAGGAGAAATAAGCCATACGATAATAAACTTTAAAGGAAAAATAAACAATCCAATTTTGTCTACTGGGTTGATATCTATAGTAAATACTTAGAACCTTAATTTTAAACAACTTCATGTATGAGAATTTTTTTCAACGTTGGTTTATTCTCATTCATTTTACATTAGGGGCGAAGTAAAAAAAATTGCCATAATCAGGGAGGAGGTCACGGCACAGAGGAATCAAGCACCTGCTGATTCAAGATCAAACAATTGTGTGAGATACATGCAGTTAAAAAGGACAAAAAAAATTTTAAGGTGAGAAAATGAACCACTTTTATGTCTCATGGTTTTGCCACTTTTTAGGCCCTGAAAAAAAACATACCTAATTCTAAATATTAAGAAATATTTTCTGCTTTCTCCCTATTGACATATTTTATGGCAACAAATAAAGTATACGATCATATAATAAAACTCTGTTTGGAACAAAATATGTTTGCGATCATTTAAATATTTTTAATAATATGTTTATACATTTTTAAAACACATACGAAGGAGGGAAAATAGCAACTTTCATATTGAATTGAACACAATATCAGGCTGTTACTAGTGCAAAGGAACTGTGGAGGAGGGTTTATTAAGGTTTAGGTGCTGTGAACATTGACTCACCCTTTGCTCTTACAGCTACATCACTTGTCCCTCTAAGAGATTGACATTCAAGCGATAACAATTAGAGCTACTTTGATGTGAAACATACACACACCGAACATTTGCATAGAGCATATATTCTGTCACTTAGCAAATGTTCAATTTAGAGGGCTCTGATCTTTGAACATGCTAGGGTACTCATCCATCTTTGTGGAAGTGACTTTTTTTAATTAAAAACAGGGTAAACTTTTAAAAAGCCGAATGTATTTGGTGAAATACTACTACTTTGATGGCATTGTTGTGTTTTGTGATATAAGCAAATAGTTGTGTACTTTAGGGATTATTTGGTTTGTTTGTTTTTTAATTCAAATATTAATATTTTGTATGTACAAAGCATCAAAAGAAGTCAAGAATATCATTTTCTTTTGGTACTACACGAGGATGCTTAAATGATCACTTCACATTTTGATGCCTGTATAGCCTTCTCTATGACACATAAAAACATTTGAGATAATGTAAGAATGTGTCAGGGTGGATGGATCAATGTCTGTGGCAGCACACAGCTCATTCATCTCGTGAAGGTGTCAGATGTGGACATTGCCCCTGAAGTAAAGGTTGACGTATGACGCCATGGAAGGAGAGATTGAGCAATTGGTGGTAGATCTTGTCAGCAGCATCTCGTAATTTTCCAGCCGGGTCAAGGGGACTGTCCTGTTGAGAAATGGCTCAATCTCAGGACCGGACTGAATGTGGAGAACTCATCAGCTCACCCAAGACACATATCTGATATGAATCACACAAAGACAGATACATGGTTTGGTAAAAAAAAGGGATTTATAGGCATATTTGTTGCTAATTGAAAGTTAAATTTAATGTCAAAGTGTTTGAATAATGGAATTTCAAAAGGGAGTGGTTTAGCAGACTAACACTATTTTTGGATCATGTAAAGGTACAGCACATATGTTCAAAATCAGAACTCAAGCCCTATGTCTCAGTTCTCATTCACTGATAGATGGTGAAGGGTCTTGTGTCTTGGGAAGTACATCCTGAAAAAGAGCAATGGTGATGCTTCTATGTAGACTTGGAGATAAATAATGGCAGTCATTAAGTGGATTTTTCAACAGGGCTGGTGTCTTTTACATCACGAGCCCATTATGTGTCAGAAATCGCTGTCTGAAAACAGGTTGGAATTTTGATAAACGATTAATTTGACTAAATTTTCAAACCTAAAACAACCTTCTCATGCCCATATTTATGTGCAATGTGAGCCATATTTTTATTATTATATAGCATATTATGAGCTTTTTAATTGCTAATTGCTGGGATTTAATTACATTAGATTGAGAGCCAACATGCTGTTCTAGCTTTTAAACATATTTTTATTATTCTATTTACGAAAATTTCTAATGCCATCTTCTCCTAGACTATTGAAGTTACAGACGTCAAACCTTTTTCAAACTTGTCTTCTTATACTAGTCTCACTGGGATTCCTGGTAAATGTTTCCCTTGACTTAACATGGGGTCAGACTTTGTCTAGACATTTCAAACTTGCAACAATTAGAGAACTTTTCTCAATCTCAGATTTTCTCAATCTGAGAAATAACATGCTGAGCAAGGTGCAAGAGTATTTTTCTTGGCTATAGATGGGGTCAAATATAACCATTAACTTAAGATTGCCATTGAAAATGAACGCACTATTTTAATGACAACACAAACTAGAGACAGGGGATGGGTTATGTTGGTCACGGTGGCAAGATAGAATCGCCAACAGACCTTAGCAACCATTTTCAAAGATCTATATCTCAGCTTAAGAAAAGAGTTAAGACATAGGGGTTGATTTATACACCTCATATTAACAAGGTGATTATTACAGTATGTCACTGATCTTTAACCATCTTCACAGCTGATAGCATAGTGGTTTGTGTCTTTATTTAAGCATTAAACTGTTTTTTTTAACGATTTTCCAACTGGCTACAGCTTTATACATTTAAAGATCTCGTTTCTCAAGACAGAACTTACTGTTGTTCTTACAAATTTCTTACAATTAACCCTGATCTTTTTTAATATTTTCCAGAAATGCAAGAAGATGAGAAGATGTATTAGGAAATTAATTGACTGTAGATCCTAGACCTGGGCCTCATACTTCACATAAGTTTATAACGCATTTGTGTCATTAAGAGCAGGGTGGGCTAAAGCTTCAAACACTGACAGATCTTTGCTTCTCGTCCTCAGCTGGCTAGCTTTGACTAAAATGTGACAACTCTTAGTGAACACTCATGACTAATGTCTTGCAGAACTTCATGTACGGTCCTTTAGTCAACGACAGCAGCATTCTTCTCTCTTTTATCTCTTTGTTTATCTGCAAAAGAACACCACGCGAGGGACTTTGAGGGGTTTGCATACTGAGCTCGGGTGGGAGAGGTGAAGCTTTATTCTGAGAACTCAGATGTGAGTGTGTTATGTGAGAGCGGTCTCTCTACTCTTGTTGTGACTTGTCTATAACAATAGCCACTGCATGTCTTCATTATTCCAGTGTCAATCCAAGCACAAACTGGCACTGATTCGCTCAAGGTGTTAACATGCGCCACTGCTTGTGAGATTACCACTAACCAGGCACAACACATGAAATCAGTCTAATATTCACCTGTTCTTATTAGATCATTTCTCTAGTCAACTTGATTTTGAATATTTTAAAACTAGTAAAAAGATTATGTTGTAAATGTAATGCTGGCCTTTGATGTGTAAAAACCTTTACAGTGCTTGAATAAGTTGTAAAAAATTATATTTTGCAAGAATTTTCCAAAATAAAAAAGTTAAAAGAATAAACAATTTCACATGATACATTACAATGATTTCTGAAAACAACCATAGTATTTCTGTTCTTGCAGATAACTGTGGTAACTGTAATAGTCAGATCCTGCTCAAAGGATAAGAGAAGTAAGCGATTGCATAGAACCCATCAAACGATCAGGGTACTCCCTTACAAAATATTTATTTTAATGAGTGAGATTTTAAAGTCTTAGTAACTAACTTATTATCCTAATAATTAACTTTTGGAATAGATGAAGAAGACATTTTTATGTCTTTAAACTACCAACACTACATTCACTGATGGTAAACCCAACAAAAACTAGTCACAAAGGAAGTACAAGGTAATAACTCTCAGTACCATGTATACAACAAAGAAACAATGTAAACAGCTCAAATCCCAAAAGTTGATCTAAAAACTTGTTGATCTTTTACCTGCATTGCAACCTATGTATATCTTTCTCGTCTTGCAATCACAGGAACTGATTGTGAATTAGCTTATGTTCCATTAATGTGGAGAAAACTTAATTTTACTCATAAAAAAGGTTATAACTCTCCAATGCAAAAACAGAATAAATGTAGAAGAGAAAACACCAGATTTTATTTTATATTGAAGGGTCTAATTGTGGGGCGTTTCTCATTTACGCTGTTTTAACTGCGCGCGTTCCTCATTTGGCAGCTGCAGTGGTCGGGTTGTTGTTGTGCCGTTAAGTCTATTAAGATCTATTTATAGACAATCTATTACTTGAACTAGATTAAGATCTATTTTAGTCTATTAAGATCTATCTTAAAAATCTTGTTCATATAAGATGTTCAGGAAATGCTATGTTTCCCTTAATCTTTGACCAAAGTCCAATAGCTGCCTTCTGCCATGTCTGATTACAGTTTAAAAACTCCTCTTATAAAAGTGGATGTAATAATAATAATAATAATAATAATAATAATTTTCCTATTTTATATATAAATTTGCTGAAACATTTATTTTTAACACACATTTTTGAGAGATGTTGTTTGATCGTTAACAACCTCTTTTTTTCTTCTTTTTTTTAAAGTAACAAAATAACTAAATCTAAACCCATCTAACATGAGTTTGATCCTGCCGTTGTTCCACACATTTATGGCCAAACATCTTCCAAAGATTTATTGCATAATAGGTGCCCTTTGACATTAAAAACATTAACACAAAACTTCGTTTTGTGTTGTGAATTCCTGGTTAGTCCAATCTCTTTTAAATTGTGCTCATCGTTTCATTGCACTTTGGCACATGCGAACACCTCCTGCGAATCCTTCCTCCAGTTTCCAGCCAGCCAGGGAGATGCACTGCAGTTCCATCTCTTTTGGATGCACTGGACCACCCAAGCCAATGCGGCTTCCTCCTCTTCTCTCCCTCCTGCTGTGCCTTAACAGCCCCATCCCTCATCACGTGTACATGTGCGAGTGAGCGTGCGTGTCTAGGCGTGTGTGATTTGATTTCCTGTCCCGTTCTTCTCACCGATAGAGAGCGTTGAGTCGAGCGAGCCGGCGGACCTGTTGGATAGACAGAGGTGCCTGGTGGCGTTGGCCTCTCTGCGACATGCCAAATGGTTCCAGGTTGGCGCTCACTTCTTCTCATTGTTATTGTAGCCTTATGAGCCAAAACAACATGCCATTTCCCCCTCCTTGATTTCCTTCAGCTCTCCAAATGCTTGACACCTCATCAAAAACATTTATTTATCGTAAGGCTACAAAAGCAATTGTTACACTCTTTTTGTTTTCTTTTGCCTGTTTTTGTTCGTTTGTCCATAACCTGCTTGTCATTATAAAGGATTTGTCTAGTGCTTTTCTGCATCGTATCTTCCTTTCTCCCACCCCACCAACATTAGCCCCGCCCCCTCCTACATCATTCGCACAACATGGACGAGAACCATGGCACACACATCCACACACTTACAAACATGCACACACACACGGTCAAGATTTAGAGGTGTAGGGCTGAAGCTTAACTTTGGCGGTTGCTCTCTATTAATTGGTGGATTCCCTTCTGGTTTCCTCAGGCTAGAGTTAATGGGCTAAAGTCATGTGTGATCGTCTTGCGAATACTGAGAGACATGTGCAATAGACTCCCAGCTTGGGAACCTCTCAAAGGATGGGTGAGTAAAAACTTGTTAACTCCAGAGCTTAAAGAGACTTCGTGATGTGGTGGTGAAAGGTTAGAAACTCATTGTGGCGATTTGAAGAGGAATTGATGGTGGGCCAATGAATTATTGATTTTGCAGTGTTACTGAGTATTTCAGAATAACATTAAAATTTTAAAAGCTTCATATTTAGACTCAAAAAGTTAATAGTAGTAAAATATATGATTTTAATATTTTAGAGGTCTATATAAATAAAATTTGAATTCCATGTAGCCCTTATGCCAATGCCCATCATCAATATTCCTAACTATAGCGTGTTAAATTGGGGATTGAAACAGTTTGCTCTTTTGTCCGCAGCCTTTGGAGCTAATATGTGAAAAGGCCATCGCAACATGCAACAGACCTCTGGGAGCAGGAGAGGCTCTGCGCCGGGTCATCGAGTGTCTCGCCTCTGGCATTCTGCTTCCAGGTGCAGGAACTACCAGAGTGCAAAAGCTTCACTTTCATACCTGATATAAAAATAGTGCATTTTTGTACTTGAAAGGGTTTTTTTTTTTAAATAACCACTAAAGGAGTTATGCTTTGAGGATCTGAAAGTAAAACAATGAATAAAAATTAAACGGTACCTACGAACCTTTTAGAAACTTTAATAACTATTTTTAAATGGATCCTTATTAATACCAATCCATATAACGATTTATATTTTTTACCATATAAAAATGATCACAATCGTTTAGGCCTTATTGCATTTAACTTCGCAACTTGTCTACTTTGAAAAAATCAGAACCTATTTTAGTTTAAAGGGGTCAGAAACTGGTTTTTTTTTTTCATTTTTTTTTTTATGTTCATTTATAGAGTTATCGCTAGCACTTTGCATCTCAGGATTATTCTCTGGGCCAACTGTTTGCAGATGTTACTATCTTTAAAATCATTTTTCAGCACATTTCAGCTTCTTTTGTTCAGGAACAAGCTTGGTTAATTTAGGGAGCGTGAGGGATGGCAGAGCTGCTATTCGTAGTGGATTATCAAACTAGTTATCAAACTAGCAGGGGTCACTAACAGGCAGACCACAGTCCAAATCTGGACTCAGAAATCTCATACACACCTGAAGTTACAGGACATCCTGAACTATTTGACTCTAAATGTAGTGAGGAATTAATTTGGACCAGTGCGGCGGTTGTGTCGCTACATTAGTTATTTAGTGAACGCAAAAACGCATTGGCCAATTGAACGAGAGTCAAGAAATCCCACGTGACTTTTGATCACTCACTTTGTGAAGCTGCTTTGAAATCAACTGCTAAAAAATACTATATAAAAACTTGATTGATTAAAAAGCTCAGTTAACAAACAATGTGTCTGGTGGGTGTACACTTTCCATCTACATATACTTTTTAAACTATGGCCAAGTTGAATCAATGCACCTTAAGCACATCCTTTCAAAAGATTTTTATGTTGCTAGAGCTTGACTATTAGATCAAAAGGATCATCAGCATATCCTTTCCATTTCAGCAGATTTATATTAATAAAGGTTATTATTAAAAAATCCCACCAAAGTATTGACATACAGAAATAAATCATCTGATGGGATGCCAGCAGCAGAGATCATATCAGATCTGTGAAAAGCTCCAATTCCTGTCTGTGGGCCGGAACTATAAAGGAGCACTCATTTATCCAGCCTTGACATAAGTAGTCCATTCCTCTCTTGTTCTATTTTTCTCTGTTTTTCATAATTAATGAGATGCACACATGAATATTTGATTGCTTTGCATAGTAAAGAGGTGATTCCCAGTATTTTACATGTACCGTACACTTATAGAACATAAGAAAACGATTGAAGAATTGAATTGACTCCATATATGGTGAGATGTGTGTTACTGAATGATGCAATTGTCAGGTCTGAACCAAGTGGTTGAGTGAATGCATTTGATGTTCTCAGGAGGTCCCGGTTTGCATGACCCCTGTGAGAAGAATCTTACCAACACACTGTCAGCGATGACTGATGAGGAGGCTGAAGCCATCACGTTTAATGCACAGGTATAAGATGCAGGACTCACAGGCTGATGCACTAAGGAGGATAGATGAGTATGTGCTTATCTCATTTATGCAGCATTTTTAAGAAGCAGATTGAAGGATGTTGTCATAAGTGTTACGGGATCATCCATGGAGTTTTATAAATGTAGCTCTATGCCACTGTTTCTATGCCTTTCTTATTGAAGGTTATTCTGTTTTTCACTTTCATTTGTTTATCGTCATTCAAAAATATGCATGTTTCCTTTGTATGAGTTCTGAAATTTTTGCTGAAGGATCAAAGTCAGGGTTTCCAGTTTCGTATGGCTTATTTTTCTGATGTTCATGTAAACTCCATCTGATATGTGTTTCTTGCTATTACCAGAGATTGAGAACATTCTTCTAAAATGATGGTTAGGTTTGACTTAATCTAAGAAAAATGCATATACACTCAAAATCATAAAAGTGATGTCAGACATTGACATAAGACTCCTAAATTTTGAAAAATGTAAATGTGATTGTTCGGTTTGCCAGAGATGGAGATAATGCTTATTATTCAACTTTGTAAAAGGCATGGTTAGGGTTTACGTTTTTTGAGAAATGTTTGTAAATACTCAAAAATGGTTACGGCTGGTAAGGGTTTCAAACATTGCTGTTTATTATACAAGATCATTTTGTATGTGTTTTTGAAATAATAATATAGGTCTTAGACTTTTTAAAAGACTATTAAGATACAAAAAATAATATTTGACTTTGTGAACCCTACTTAAACTGGCTCCGCATATGTGGACATCCACTGATTGATCAATCGTTTTAAAAGTTGTCCAAATACAGAGACCGTTACGTAATGTCATTGGCTACTAGAATTTAAACGAGCATAAAACAACAAATAAACAAACAAACTAAATAGCATAAAAGCAACTAAAATGTTTGTTTCTGATTGACTGTTTACTTTGACTGTAAAAAAACTTCCACAGGACCTGGATGTTAAAAGATAACTAAAAATGTATTCTATATTTGACCCTTCATATATGAGCATTTCTTTCTTTTCAGTCAAGTAATGTAGCTCATATACTTTCCTAAATCTCAAACAGACTCAACTGCCTACACCCTTATGCTCCTAGTGTCTAAGTTAAATAATCTTGAAGAAACATTAACCCTAACTAAGACAATGTTAATTTAACAAAATAGAGAAAAAAATTTTGTTTAGCAGTCATTAGAAACTTAACATGACACTTAACTCAAACAATTATGCTAAATTAATGGAAAATGCTTATACAAAAAAATAAAACAAATCAGAGTTAAAACAGACAATAAGATGGATCAGAGATATCGAAAGCAAGGAATAAGGCATTACATTTCATGGGGAAAAAACCCAGAAGTTCATAAGTGCAGTGATGTTCAAACAGCATAAAAATGCCTCACAGTTTGCGGCTATGAATTACACAATGGATTAACTGCGAATTAATCTAGCCTTGACTAATTAAGGTTTACCCAAGTCTTTCACCAAATTTCACATGTTTTAGGCAACAATGCCAATTTTCAACCATATTTTAGTAACAGAACGAAAGTGCTTGGTTTTGCCTCACTCAAGTTTCTATTTGTTTTTTCTATCCCCTTCCAGAATCAGATCAGAGTAGGCTTGTTTTAGACACATCACGTTTTTAGGAGACAAATAGACAGGGAGAAAAGTTACGTGAATGCATACTGTATGTTTTAGTATTCTCTCAATCACCTGTTGTTGCAAACACATGCATGACAAACACACATCCGCACAGAGAAATTCAATGATGGACTCCCTAATGGAGCTGGGAAGAGGAGGGGAACTTTGCATGTGCGTGTTTGCATAAGCACTTTCACTGAGTAGATTTCTCAAGCTCTTTCCTTTGAACCCTCTCATGGTCGAGATGTGAATCACAATGTGACTAATTGTTTAGCAGCAGAATGGCACAGCATCACACATTACTCCAGGTTCTGTATTCTGAATTTCAAATAAAAACATGTAGGAACCTCATTCACAGTGTTTATAAACAAGCTTCAATGGCATTCTTGTACAAGTAGATCTTTTAATGTGTGATGGGTTAGTGTTTCACTGTTTCTGAAACCATTAGACTGTTGTTGGTCACCAGTGGGCTATGGTCACGACTGTGCATGGGTCATTAGTTAATGAGTGATGCTTAAGAAGCTAAATGTTTATATCAGTTGTCACGTGACCACGATGCCAAAAAGGAAGTAACATGACTAATGAACATTTCATTCATTTAAAACTGAAAATTCTGTCTTGGTAAACAACAGCTTGAGAGCCATAACTCCATTCAAGAGGATGAATGGAGTGAATTAATTGAACACATACACTTTTCACCCGGAATACAGAATATACAGTAGGTATAATCATTGGAAGTTAAATAGCTTTTACTGCTTAGTTAGTTAGTTAGTTAGTTAATCTACCAAAGACTAGATTTTGGCAAAGTGCAACGGTGGTTTATACCACATGATTTGACCAACGCTGCATTCCATTTCTGCTCTACCCCTAACCACAACCCTCATTTATGCAGATTCACAAGAGGGCAGAGTCCCAAATAGAGACCCACACTTGAGAAGAGTTTCCCAGCATGCACTGTGCGATGCAGAAAAAATATTGTTTACCTAAGATAGCTGCTTAACAGTGTGACAAAAGACAGCGACAAATAGTAATTTCCTATTATTTATTCATTATTTCTGTCACTTAAGTTTCAAAAATATTTATTTTGTGTTAGTTTTAATGTCATAAATAGATACACTTGGTATTTTATTTCACATAAAAAAATGTGACATACAATATTGTAAAGTTTTAAATTTGAAAACTCGCGGTTTGTTTGATTTTCTTTTTTTATGCCTGCACAATGATCTTCCAATTGATAGATTTTTGAGCCCTTCACCTAAGCACTCGATGTGGAGGAAAAGCAGAAGGGTTGAGGGTTTGGCCAAGTGAAAGAAAGGGATGGCCACACATGGACCATGACTTGCCCAAGCCGCAGTCAAGTTTTAATTTCATGTATAGTTTTTTATCACTTTAAAGACATATCACCTTTGCCAGACCATGTTTGGGCCAGATGTTTGTAATACCAAACTTGGGACGAATTTTTTTGCTAACAGACAAGTGGTTTAATCTCATGGTAATTTTTTTTATTTGATGTTTGTTGATATATAATTTAGTGTCTGCGTTTTGGAAGGCAAACAGATCAATGTAATTAAATTAAAAAAATCTCTCACAAATCTCCTCCAAAGAGTTCTGGAGCCCAATCCTATGATTCATCTTCTAATAGCCCATAACTAAAGTAAACTGCTCTGTCAATATTTGTTGGGATGAGTTAAAGCGAGTTAGTTAGAGCATGAATTATTTGTGAGTTAGTCCATGCCCAATATTTCTTCTGAACAGAGTGATCCAGTGCTTGGGGTTCACTTCTGGAGATTCAAGCAGAAACCCTTAATTTTATTGTAAAGGTTTTTTATAGTAGAGTTGTAAGATGTTTTAACATTTATTATCTAACTTGTGTGTTTTTCAGCATGCTCTGCGGCTCATGGCATTTGGGCAGATCTATAAAGTCTTAGAAATGGAGCCTCTTCCCTCAAGTAAGCCCTCACAGAAGTTCTCCTGGTCAGATAAAGATGGTGAGTGCAAGCATTTGGATTTTTATTCTGGACATCATTTGCGATTATTTTCTGTAAAAATTGTTTTTACTGTAAAATACCTGTTTGAAGGTGTGAAACGAGGTGTAATGTTATGCTGGATTTTAGTTTAGATGTGTAAAACCTCACATACTTGAGGATCTAATCAGTGCACATTTTCTTTTAGGGCTGCTTTGTGTATTAATCATAATATGTTATTGCGTTATGGTGAAATGTAGCTGGGAACAGGACCTTTTTTTTTTAAATGTAATTATGCATGTATATTTGCTACAGAAGCTCAAAATTTTCAGAAGCTAAATGCGTATTTGAGGGGCAATCAGCATACCATAGATGGTTAGAAAATAAAGAAATTCTCAATATACAGCTTTTTTAATCTGCAGCTTTGCAATAGCTATTGAGGTTTATTCTGCCATTGAGAGAATAGAACTAACTCTTCCTCTTACTCTGCCTCAGGCTCAATCATTAGTTTTTCTTTTCTTTGAAGAAAAGCTTCTATTTTACAAAATCACTTCAATCCTAGTTGTTATTAGTTAACAAAGCAAACAAGTAAAAAAAAATCCCTGATTTCAACTATACATGAAATCCCATGTTACAGGTCTAGGGCTGAAGAGACCTTATGAAGATATGCTGGACGATAAAGACCTAATGAAGAAAATGAAGCGCAAAAGTAAGTGATGCTGATTGTGGGGTCCTGAATGTATTGTTTACCAGCATGAGGTTACTTCAGTTTGTTTACTAGGGTTATCATCAAGTACATATTTGTGCTCTTTGTACTTTTGAGAGGTTTCATACACATACTCGCCCTTTAACTTAATGTGCTTTCTTTCCTCCCCATCTTATAGCTTTTATTTATTGTTTGTCGTCAACAATTTAGTTTCTTTTTTCATAATTTCTCATTGTTCCCAATTTAGTTGTTTTATATGGAAAGAGATGGTAGCATTAATCTTCCTGAACAAGATGTTTTGCAGTAGTCTGCACTGCCTTGCTTTCGTCTCCTCAGTTGTTCTTTGTACAGCTGTTCAGATAAAATATGACACGTTTTCTTTTTATTTATCTATTTTTATTATAATCTCGCATCAGATTTCTATTGTGGAAACTGTCCAAATAGTCTCCTGTTTTTATTTGTTGCCATCTCATTCTTTTTGTTCTGCATCCTGCTGTGTTTCCATCTACTTCTCTCTAGTACAGGAAGCAGACAGCCTCTGGGAAATCAATGACATTGATTTTTAATTTCTCCTGGAGCCGCACTGCTCTCCCCGGCCCCGGACTCAAATAAATCGCTTTCAAAGCAGTAGAATTTCCCAATTAGGCAGCTGATAGAAGGAATACATAAAATAAAATTAGAAGCCAAGTTGTGTGTATAACGGCTTCCTTTTTGCCATAATCGCTACATTTTATTCTGCTTTCTATCCCTTTCAGCAATTCTCGACAGTAAAGCAATAGACTCGAATCAGCCCATGAATGCTCTCATGCGGTTGAACCAGATCCGGCCGGGGCTGCAGTATAAACTGCTGTCTCAGTCAGGTCCGGTTCACGCCCCTGTCTTCACCATGTCCGTAGACGTCGATGGTACGGTTTACGAGGCCTCTGGCTCCTCTAAGAAGACCGCCAAGCTCCACGTGGCTGTCAAGGTAAGTGTGGTCTGAGTGGTATATGTTTTGGAAGTTTTTAAAGGATTGGTTCACTCACAAGTTATTTTTTGCTTTCGTCATAGTTTACTTACCATTATTTATTGTGAAACCCATGAAGAAATAGTCTGAATTATCAAGCTGCTATGTTCCATGCTAATTCAAGCTTATGTTTAAAGCTTTAGCCACTTGTATGGATAAGAGCAGCTTGAGCTTTCAGCCAGATTTCTTATGTTGACTATCTCAAACCAGTTGATTAACGGTGAGTAAATTATGATAGGAGTGAGGTTATCCTTTAAATTAACCACTCTGTTACAGTTGCGTTTAATTGGTTTAATGTAACAACTTTTTGATCGTATCTCTGTCACAGGGCAGTCCTGGTTCAAACTGAAGTCTGAACCCACTGTGAAACACAATTTATATTTAGAAAATGATAAATGGTAAACGAAAAAATGAAACGATGACAATGAAAAGATTGAAAGGTGTTTTTTTTTATCCTCAAAAGCCCTCTTTTCTCCTGCTCCAAATAATTTGATTAGATTTGAGCCCTTTGACTTATTTTGCCTCTTTGTACAATCTAGACCGTTCTTAATATGAGCTTTAAACCAAGGTTCTGTTTCTGTGTGATCATTAAAAATTTGAAGATCAAAAAATTTAATAGGTATGTACCTTAACCCCGGCATTCCTGGCCATATTTACCCACTCTTAATAATTCCTGAATTCTAATGGGCTACATTCCTCTGGTTGGTTCCCCATGTTTCCTGTTTACCATTATCTGATACAGGGTTTGAAATAATTTTTCCACAGCTTTTTTCTCTGGAATCCATGTAAAGCTCATTTGATATCCGTATTTTGTTGGTGCTTTGGGTTGCCAGAGATTGACAAAATGCTCCTTAATGCCAAAAACGTAATGTAAACATTAACACTCAATAAATGCTCAAAAACTGGTTGGTGGGGTATACATATGGACATAAGAAAACAAATCAATAACATTTTTAATGTGATTGTAAGGATTGCCAAAGATTGAGAAAAATCTCACAAATGCTCAAAGGCATCAAAAATGGAGATTTAGTGCATTTTTCTTAAATGTAAAAATTATGCATAGGGTTGCCAGAGTTGCTCATAAATGGTCAACTTTGAAAAAGGCTTGGTTATGGTTGTCAAAGTTGTTTGAGAAATGTGTGCGAAAACCTCTGAAAATGCTTAAAAACATAAAAGTGATTGTAAAAAAATGTATTTGAAGCCTACTGCTTATTATGTGAAAAAGTTTTCAATGTATTTTTGATGTTATGATGTATGTCTTAAATTTGATTCTTAACTGTCTTGAAAAGTTGATATTAACTTATTTTGAGGTCTTCCAGTTTGGATGTGCAGCCTATTTAGTTGCTGCTATCTAAACACAGTGTGGACACTTTGAACCTAAAGGTTTGTAGTGTGGGTTATAGTTAGTTGTATTTAAAAGACCCAAAATTCTACTTTAAATATGTGTTTTAGGGAAAATTATTTTATGCTGTAAAATGTGTGATTCTGAGGTGTATGTGTATTTGTTTGAGGTCTAAATATTTTAAAATAATTCCATCAACAAAATATAAAAAAATAGTTTATCATTCTTATAACCCTGACCTAATTACAAAAAAAATGACATATATTTTACATATATTTATGAATAAATGTCAATTCCATTAAGAATCATAACACATTTCCTCTTCTGTCCTACTGTTAGGTTAGATGATAACCTGTAGGCTGAAGTCCATTAACCCGGTTAAGTTTTCTGTTTATTGTCACTGTTAGTGACCCTCACCGGCTATGTTGGGTGTCTAGTCGTGCGCACACTGTAGTATGTAAGTGAAATTATGCTCTCTTGTATGAGGACTGGTTAACCTCATTACAAGAAGCCCTCACTGAATGTTATTCTTGTGATGTGTGAAATGGTTCAGAGTTATTTAATCCCAAAGTACTTGTGAACAAAGGCTCCAGAGTGCCGATCTGTGCTAATCTCTTTTTTCTTTGAGATTGGCGAAATGAACAGCATCAAGAGCTTCAATCTGGGTCAGACTGAAAAAGAACACTGATGCTTTTGATCTAATCTTCTCCCTTGTGAAAAACCTCACTTTAAGCATTCATCCCGTATACTGCAGAGAATCTGAGACCAATGATAAAACTAATGTTTCTTAACTCAAAATAAAACTTGTTTATCTTAAGTGTGGGCTCATTTATGTGGATGTCAATATAAGTAAAATTTTACATTTCTGCCCTTTACTGACCATGTTCAACCACAAGAAATGAAAAGATCTGACCCTTCAGAGTAGGGTTCTGAAGTTACTGGAATTTTCAAGGCTAGAATCCTTCCTTGGAAACAAACAGGATCAAACTATGAAGTTGCAAAATTTGTGTCATAAATGGAAACCAGAGAATCAATGAAAGAGATTAGATTTGATAGCAGGGCTATGAAAGCCACACCTCCACATTCACTGTACATTCTTTCATGTGCAGATCCTTTCTTCAATACTGCACACAAAATAATTGTCAAAACATGTTAAACATTTTTTAAATGGTCTAAATTCCTCAAAAATGTTAAATCGTTTAATTCATGTAAACTCCTGGTATATCCCCAAGTTTTCCGAATATTTGAATATTTCCAAATTCCGAAAATCCCATGGAAATTTGACAGAATTCTCACCCCTTTGCAACCCAAACTCTGTCAAAGTCAGTTTTATTGTCGATACTGCCATTTGTGCAATGCATACAGAGTTTTGCAATTAGGGCTATTAACATATAAACAAAACAATTTACAAAATATACAATAAAAATACTAAATGTAAGACAGAGGCACAAGGTGCAAACAGTATTGTACATACAGAAAGATAAAAAATATATATAATTCGAGTTTATATAATTCAAATGTTTCTTTAAAAGCATTGTTTTGTTTCTCAATATGGCATTGCTCATACAAATGTTGTATTTAATAAAAATTCTGCCGGCAGTCTGAAAAAAATCCAATTCTTCATTTACAATTGACCGTGTTGTGTGATGGGCTTTATTGGTGTTGTCTAGGTGCTGCAGGCGATGGGTTACCCCACAGGCTTCGACACAGACCTGGACTCCATGAGTGCAGATGAGAAGTCAGACGGAGAGGGAAAGAGCGAAACCTCGACACACTCTAGCAATAACACGACACACTCCTCAGACAGCTCCAACACTTTGGAGGTACAAACTGAAGAAAGATTAATTTATAATATGTCAGATACTTAATATTGGTTCAGTTTAGATAATTAAATCTTGTGTAAATGAGTTCATGTCTTGTGATGAGTGTCATGCGATTTTGATTAGTTTTGTTTTTTTATCCAGGTTCGAACTCAGGGTCCTATTTTGACGGCCAGTGGGAAGAATCCAGTTATGGAGCTTAACGAGAAGAGGCGCGGTTTAAAGTATGAGCTCATCTCAGAGAGCGGAGGAAGTCACGACAAACGCTTCATCATGGAGGTCCGTCTTCCTTAACAAAAACAATTCCTTTGTTCATTCTTTTTGAGTAGATGTTTATTAAAATTACTTGGTGGTTATATTTTTCTAACCCTAACCCTAACCAGTATTGGAAACATACTCTATTATATATTACATGTTACATGTGGGTCGGATTTACAAAAGTACAACTGTATTTGCACAAAACCACATGTGTGATAAATGCAAGCTGACAACAAAAACTTGATTATTGAATAAATGTATAATTAGAAATATATATTTTTTATCTATACAGTCTTGCGTGAGGTGGAGAAAATTGAAGCCCAAAGTGAACAAACACATGAATTATAATTTTTTTAAATAATTGTTCAAGTACAAAATAGTGCATATTCATGTAACCGGTTGCATTTTTTAATGAATGAATAAGCTTGAATATTTATAGATCCATCACTGTTTTTAAACAACTATGACGTTTCAGCATGTTCAGCATGACAATATCTGTTAAATCTCTTTGTAAGTTATATTTTTAGGTATTATATTATCGTTTTAACAGCCAGATATTTATCATAAAGGGAAATTGTTTTAAAATCTTGCTGCCACGTCCAAATGAATGGGGAATACCTCCACATACGTTACCAGAATGCGCACAACTATTTTATCACGTGACATGTAAAAGTGTCTCTAAAAGCACAAGAATATTACTAATCAAATTTTCAACTTTTTCACTAAATTGGTATTTTCTTACGTAAGATCTACAGTGTGCTTTGTCATATACTTTTCCACTTTAAATGCGCAAGGAGATATTTTATCCTGTTAATTTGCTTCTCGTTTTGTTCACTCTTGCAGGTGGAAGTGGATGGACAAAAGTTTCGCGGTGCAGGTCCCAATAAAAAAGTAGCCAAAGCCAGCGCAGCCCTCGCGGCTCTAGAAAAGCTATTCTCTGGACCCAATGCTCCCGGAAACAAGAAGAAAAAAATAATCTCTCAGGTAAGAGTTGTTTTGTGGAGCTTGTGTTTGTCAGATAACGGGTATCAGAAACTGGAAATGAATGACTGTTCTATTTATGACCTTGGGATCGACATTTCGTCCTTGCAACTGAGACATCCTGAGCTATTCATCCATTTTCTTCTTCAATCAATCTCTGTTACACTTTAACATACAACATTGTCGTGCTATTATTGAAGGGCATTGCTCATTAAAGCCTGGGGATCATCAGTGTGTGGATGTATGTTGTAGAGCAAAGGGGCGTTAGCTGCAGCAGCTGCTGTATCTGCCGCTGCGATTCAGGCAGCACGGGGGAGAGGAAGACCCACGCTCACAAGAGGAGCCTTCATCAGTACTGCAGCAACTCCAGGATATGTTACGTCAGGTGTGTGTTTGATACCAATATTGCGTCTGTAGTGAATAATAGCCTTTGACTATCCATTACTGTTACTAAACTACATATTGTTCTAATTGCAGCAATCACTTTGTTTTTGTTCCAAAGCCGAAGTTAAACGCCAATTAATACAATGAGATAGTGACCGACCTGAAGTCTATTTTGGTCATAATTGATAAAGCCATAATCGATTTTCCACTAGGCACAATATCTGCTGTAATTCCAAGCTATAATAAATGCTAGTGGATGCTTCCTGAAAAGTACCATAACTCAATTCAAACCAATAACAGCATGCCATATGCTTTGTTAACTACTCTGTGTCATCATAGAAAGTTTTAGAAAAAAAACATGAATGTTTTTGATGACCAGTGGTGGTGGCCAAAAGTGAAAGCTGTCGAAAAATCTTATTTGTGAGGATATAAAAACAGGTGAAGCACTAAGAAGATGGAAAACGCTGACAGTCATCTGCAGTCAAAAATAATCTTCTCTTGAGAAACCTTCCTCTTCTACTAGTTGAGATAGAAATCAAATTTGTGCTCAACTTGATCAAAATTGATTACTTTTTAATAGGAAATTACCCTTCAAAAATGAATTTAGAACACATGTTTAAAATGTGTTTTAAAAAAGGATCGATTTTGAAACTATGCTGTTTATTTAAAAAGTGTAACGCAAGTAAACAAAAATTCTTTGCTTTGTAATTATTTTAAATGTAGTGGTGATATAATTTCTCAAAGTACATAAATAAGAGTTTAAACCATTTTTAGCAAGTTATTTAAGATTTGAACAAACCTGGTTGACACACAAGTTTTTGATAACTGGGTATCTGGGTATAGTGCCACAGAATGCCACTCATGTAGACTTTTTGTTATCTATGAGACGTATCTTACTTGACTGTCCCTTTTTAACCCTGTAGTATTAGTTATATGTTATCGGAAGTAAACATTGTGGGCTGAGAATATTGTCAACTTGCTAACTGTTTGGTACCACATTGCTATGGGCAAACCATTCAAGAAATAAAAACTCTGAATTATGTATCATCTGTGGCAACTTGATTCAGAGTGATTCTGGAAAAATTGATCTTTTTTTAAACATGGATTTTACATTTTCAGACACTACTGGTTAACCTCCTGTTGATGATGTCTAAATTTGCTTCGAGTTGGGTGAAAAATCTGTGTATAATTCTGGGAAATATTGAGCTTCTAAGCCCTGTCCTGGTGACTACAGGCTCCAAGCATGGGAAAAACTTTAAGTTTTGGAGATTGTTAAGGTCCTCAAAAAATGCATGTTGTCAAATTAAGCTGAATAATACAAGCCCTAAAAACTTATTCGTGGACTGGAAAATACATGTTGTAAAATTATAACATGCTGAGTTGAAGCCCCATTTAAAATGTAACCCACTGTGACATCAGTCAAGTTTTTCCCTGTTCTTGCAGGCTTCGGCACACCATACGGGTATAGCGCAGCGGCTGCCACTCCTGCATACGGTACGTACTCCTCCCTCCCCCTCCCTCTACCTCTGGTCAAGGTCTAGGGTCCAAATCTGCCCCGACTTACTCTCTATTCAACTCTAAAATTGGGTCTCCTGTAACCAAAATGCCTCGAAATGCCTCCCTGGTCGATGGGAGCGAACCATAACCTTTTGGTTCTTAAGTGTGGTTGGAGCAAGACTTGCTGCACCTGGCCTGAGTGACGCTGCTCGCTTGCCTGCTCGACGCTTGGCCCTTATCTCCATCTGAAGTCAGTGTAGTGCTGAGGTCTACACCATTCAAAGCAGCCTCTGGGTTTGATGGGGAGAGGAAAAATTTTAAAGTTATTAAAAGTATCAATATTTTTGTGTTGATCGTAGCTTAGGGGTTAGTTAATGTCCTCATTTAAACTCATGGAAGTGTCTTTCATTGATTTTTGTTTTATAAAGTGTGAATTCAAGCCGGGAGGTCATTTATAAACAGCATTCTAAGCAATTCAAGAAATGTATTTGTGCACTACTATTTAAGTCAAAGCTACATTATGGAAAGTCAGCTTAATAATTTCTTTAAGTTGAATTTTTGATCTAGTAGCTAACTTTTTCAATAGGGGAAATCCCATGCTCCATTGTGCCATATTCTTATACTTCAATATTGGAGAAAAAAACGTATGTTTATCTGCAACTTTGGGATGCAACGATTAACCGATTCACTATTAACCACACTTAAATTCAGCTAGGTTTATTAACCGTAAAGGCTTCTCGACACCGTGTCTGTTTCGTGCAATGAAACGCCATGGTACTACCACAGACTTACAGCCTTAAAAATCCTGATGCATGCAACGAGACCCCTGCCAAAACGTGATCACCCTTAGCTGTATTTTTATGAGCCAGAATATTTGTTAGAAACAACAAAGATCAGCAGTGCAGCACATCTCTCAGGTGATTGCTGTCTTTGTTTCACTGTGCATTATTTTATGGATTGTTAGAATTTCAGATACTGTATCACCATTGAGTTCAAAACCATTCACATGATTGAAATTTTTGATATTTAGAAAACACAATGTAAAGGACAAGACTAGGAGGTATTGGTTGTGGATCAGAGGTTTGATTGGCAGAGGTTAGTAGTTGTGACTTTTTTTAAGAAAACTTTTAGCTGTTTTCCCAGTTATACTTTACTACTTTTTGAAGATTTGTTGGTTGTTGATGGTACCTCAAATCTATAAAAGAGTAAAATGATATGACATTTACAATAAAACAGAAGCCCAAAGAAAGATGTTTATTATTATTTTAATCTGAATTATGTGGCTACTAGGTAGCAACAACTTAAACTATGAGTTTTCATGCGTTTTTTTACTTAATAATGTTTTTAAAATTAATGACTTCAAAATAATCTTGAAAACCGTGATTATTTATGAGACATTCCATAATCGTAAAACCAAAATATATAATCCTTGCATCCCTATCTGCAACAAACGCTCATGAAAAACAGCTGTTGCTTGACTTTTTAGTTAATTTAAGGTAATATCTGAATAGTTTTACTAAATTTGTTTTCAATTTTTTTTCTGACGTTCCCAAAGGTAACTTGTCTGAAGTCTAGTTTTATGTACCCTTTCAAGTTATTGCTTTTGTGTACAAGAGACAATGAGGATCGTCTTTTTTTAAACATATTAGAAAAATGGTGAAGGCAAACACTACCCAAAAGTAGTTCATAATGCCAAAATATGTTTGCTTGTTTGTTTTTCAAACATGCATATATGTGTATTTATTATGCTTGTTTGTTTTTCAAACATGCATATATGTGTATTTTATATCGTATCAAGATATCCAAATTGTTACATACAGCTCAGCCTCTACGCCAAACTCTGCTTTATTCAACCAATACGAACCCCATCCGTGCCTCTCGTATCATCCCCAGACGCAGATGCTTTGAATGAGCCTTATGTGCAGGGGGACTAGTTTAAGCGGGCTTAATGTGAATTCTAGGGTTCTTTGCTCGTGGGTTTGGTAGAGGTGAGAAGGAAGAAATGTTGTTGATCCGAGCGCCCTGGTCTCTGCCTGCCACATAAAGACTGTTCCTTTAGCTGGAAGGTGAAAGGTGTTCTTGTGCTGGAAGTGAACAGTGCGCCCCTCTCTCTCTGGTTTGGTGCCTGAGAGCTGTGTGCATGCAGTTCTGTATTTCTCACCAGTCATCTTCCGCTGTCCAACCCTCTTCCTCCTGTTGCTGCTTTGGGATTTCTAAATGGGAATGACTTTCAGACTACTTTACTCACTTACAACAACCACAGGACATAGAATGAACACTCCACATAAGAGCAGCTACCAGCGAATCACTCCTTTAACCCTCCATTTCAGTTCCTTTTATTTGTGAAGAAGTGTTGATTTAAACTCCAAAACTTCATTCGTTTTAGTCAATTTGCATTGTAAAGTAATTGCAAATACTTTATTTCAGAACTTGTGTTTGTTATTCAAAGAGAGTTTGTTTTTTTTAATGATTCGCATGTCAACTAGCATCCGATGTAGCAAGCAGCCTTATGTGTGACGCAGTTGCATAGTATCTATATCACTAGTCATTTTATGATGGCACTTGCAGATTTTCTTTGAATAGTAAGCTTCTCTTACCTTTAATTTAGGGTTAATTTAATGGGAAATGTATCTTATACACAGGAGTTTTTAAGTTATTTTTCTTGTGATGCTGTGTACGTCTGTGTACGCATTATAATAAAAAAAATAATAACTCAATTTGGAATAAATACATGTCTTCTGAAGTTCTTCGGGATAATTAGTTTTGAGACTATGCTGATTAACAGAAGAAAAAAAACTTCTTTCTATTTGTCAGCACATGTGGAAGTCCGACGACTTGGGGTACCTTTTTTAAATGATGCATATTCACAAAAATGTGCCAAAAACTTTTTTTAATGCAAAAATTTAACAGTTTTAAGAGAACTGTTAGTCAGTAAAGACTTACAAAGATACATTTTGCAGGAAGGCTTTATATTAGTTAGGTAAAGTGATCACTTTGAAGTAGAAGAAATTGTGAGTGATTTAGAAAATAATAAATGTACAAAATGTAATTTTTGTGCAGATCTGTGGCGGTTAAATAATCACAGTAAAGATAAAAATGTAATATTAAAAACTTTTGATTGATTTCATCTGTACTATATTCTAACTAAAGCCTTGTCTGTCTGCGCATACCTTGATTATATTAGCCTTATCTATACCCTTACCTATATGTGCCTCTACAGTTTCAAAGGTTGCCAAATCCTTGGGAATGGAGTGGAAGAGATGGGGCAGTATGCATGGGTTACTTCAAATCTAAATATTTATAGTGTATAGTGGATGTAAAGTAGAAACATATATGAATTATATAGCATAAATACATAGACGGCAGGTACTATTCACACACGTCCTCACTCTGTGTCAATATCACTCTCCTGCTTCTTCAGACCTCATTCTTCTCATAGTGCCCCTTTTCCCCCTGTCCCCTGCTTGGGATCCTGTTCTAGAATAAAACTGAATTGGCTCTTGCTTCATTTAAACCAACACACCTTCATGTCTTTTCTTTTGTCCTGGACTTATGTGGAGTGCTCTTCTCATTTTCTCTCTAGGTTTGCCCAAGAGAATGCTTCTGTTGCCCATCATGAAAGTACCTGCCTACCCCGTCCCTCACTACTCTTTCTTTTAGCTCAGGAGCCACACTCAGATTACATGTACATGACAAGGGAAGGCCAGGCACACACAGGGACAGCTATAAGGGAATTTGTAAAGGTCTTTCTTATTTGGTTAAGATTTTAATGATCTTTTATCTATTTAAAACAAACGTAGGTTTTATGTTCATCTAAAAAAAACTTGAAAGAATTTTACTGTGAACTGTTACCTCGCTGTTGGAGACTTCCAAGGCTTCTAGCAGTTTCTTCTGTTCTCATCATGGTGGTTTGGCTTGTTATTTGCAATAAGCCTTCATGACAGCCTTTGTCTGTGTGTGGAAGACAGGAGCCATGTTTAAGATGTATAGATTCAATTCAAACAACCGCTAACAAATAAACCTTTATCACCTTCAACTGTAAAGCGCTGGCTGGTTTATATTTGATATTTTAGCTTTTATTTTTAAATAAAAAATGTTAGTGTAGTTCCTTCTAGTGTAGATTTTTTTTTACTCTGTTTAGCAAAACACAAAGGTTTTTTGATGCACTTTTATTTATGATTTTGTTAAAAATGTGTTCAGTTGAATTGTTTTATAAACAGTTCTCTCAAGTTGCTCCTGACTGCTTTTTGCTTTTTATTTTAAGATTGTTATTTATTTGCATCAAAGTGCGTCTCTCCCTCTCCTTTTCTCAAACCAGTTTGAGTTTCCTTCACAAAATTCAGAGGAAGTCAGATGCAAAAGCCTTCCAAAATACTCTTTCAAATTTAGTTTATTCCACATTCTCAGATATTAAACGGTTGATGAAATAAGAAAAAGTCAAGCACCTGATATTTTTTATGCAATACATTTTCAGAAACTTTTCAACAGTTTTTATTAGAGTAATTTTTGTATTGTGTTGAGATCCACCAAATGCACTGTTTACCCCAGTTTCTCCCCGTCATGTTTCCGCCACTTCAGTCAGGATTAGGCAAAACATCAACATTACATTAAACACTTCTTTAAAAAATTTTTATTAAGACGTTGTTCGGCGCAGGTCTGCTAGTCTTAAACTGAATTTTCAGTTCATTTGATTGATCAGTAGGAGCCACTGTAATAATGGGCAGTGCTGTGATCATCAAGCAGTTTGAGCTCCCAGAAAAAGAAAATAGGACCACACAAACATGCATGAACCAATCTGAATATGACACGAGGAATGGTTTTTAATGAGGAAACAATATTAAACATGCAAGAAATTACAAGCCCTAGTGGCATCAAAACTTCATTTTACTTCCTTTTTTAACAGTTATGCACTTTTTCTTGTGAAATAGCTAGATACCCTTGATAAAAGGGGGCAACTCTACTAGCAATTATACAAATCTGATCAGAAAATATTTAAAAACTTTTAGCTAATAAGAGAGCATTGAATTTGAAATTCCAAGTCCTTAACAAGTGTCGTCACTTAAACAAGCACTAAACTACATATAAAACTACATATAATGTTATGTGTTTTTATTTTGGACTTAAAATTAGTATTCAAGACATTTATGTTTTTAAAATGACCCTTGTTTTGTTTTTTTTTTTGTTTTTTTTTATTAAAGTTGTTTTTCCTAGTTTTTTCCATTTAAAGTGAAGTGGTGTTACTACTACTTCTACTACTATTGCAAAGAAACACTTCAGAAGGCTTTTTCACTAGAATTCTTCTATTCAGCAGAATTATTTTATGTGTTATATTTTAAATGTTTTCTTAAAAATTCATTGTTGTAGAAAAGAGGAAAGAAACTTAAGGACCTTGAGAAAAGGATAGCTTGTAAACTACGCAAAAGAATTTCCTCACAATTGGAGATTTCAGAACTAAATACTAAGACCTTTTCACACCCCTGACACCAGTGGCTGTCCCAGTAAAAGAAACCTGTTAAATTAGTAATGCTCTGATGGCCAGTGGCAGTTATTCTCATACCAGTTAATACTCCAGGCGTAGACATGGAGTACTCTTGCACGCAGTAGGGTATACACACACATTAGACAGGTCCCTCACATGGAAACACAGCAGAGCCACAGCCTTACAGAGGAGAATCGAAAGCAGCAACAAGGGATCCATGGAGACATGCTACTGAAATGTCTTTGTCCTTTTTGTTTTAAAGTATTGGTGAGTGTCTCACAGTGTGAAATGTGATTTCATACTCCTCCAAAGGTCAGCACAGTGGACTTATTGGCTATAAAAGCGGCTATATGCCTACAATTTCATTAACCTATATCAGAACTTTGTCGATTTTGAGATTTGTAAATTTTTCTTGTACTTGCTTCATTTTGATAGATGGTAACCTTGTCCCTCTCCATTTACAAAGAAATCTCTATTAAACTTAGTCGTTTTTACACTTAAGCGTCCTTATTGAGTTACCTTGTTTTTCCCTGTACTTCTAAAATTTAGCTTGAACTGTGCACGTGCTGGCTTTTGGTTGGGTCATGATTGTCACTTACCAAAGAGGAACTCCATCGCCATGGTTAGACGAGTGGTCACTAAGCATCCATACATTGTCAAAGGATCCCTCGCATTCATTACAGTCATCAAGTGTCCACTCCAAACCGATGGCCTTGTCCTCTTTGGTAGTGATTGCTGTCATTGTACTATACTCTCTCTAAAATCATGACGGATCTGATTTGTCAGAGTTATGTACTAACTACATCTGTATTGAAACGTTTCATATCTCCTCTGCCTTCTCTCAAAGGAATGAACTCCAAGTTTTATTTTTCAGTTGAGTTGGAAAGATGTTTTTATTTGGTATTAACCTGAGATGCTCCCGATGCAATGAAAACCCCACGTACAGCCCGAAAGAGCAGAGACCCTAGTGTCCACCCCTGTGGCACACCCTAACCCCTTTCTCCTCCTGCCATCAGAATGTTTTTAACAATGCCTCCTGCCAGGCCGAGCCATTAATCGCAGCTCTCTCTGCTCTTGTCCTCACTGTAGGTGGTCTTTTCATTGACAATCCCTTTTACCAGCCGCGGACCATCGCTCCTTTTTTTATTCACTTGGGTCCTCAAGATCTCTTCTCTGACTTCTAGAACCATCAGGTTGTGTGGCTCTAAACTGTCGTGCCACCACAGGCTTGACCAGGCTGTCTCCACCTCAGAGAAATGACCCAAACCTCACACACAAACTCATTCAAACCCAAACTGAGGATGCAAAAATGCTCCAGTCTTACAAAAGCAATATTCTTTTTCATCCCGAAAAATGGCTGGGGAACGTCTGTTCCTTCTTATATAGCAATACTCTTGAACTCTTTTGGGCTTTAAGCTTGAGATGTAAATGTTTGGTTGAGTCCTACTCAAACTTGGCATTGCAATATATTCATTATCATTGAATATTTAGCACATGTGTATATGTGGCTAATGGCTATGATAAAACATTCACATATATGTACGGTCTACGGCACTATGAATATATATGTGTAGAAACAACTATGTACCTATGTATATTTATATACAGTATAAATATATACAGATTCTTGGTATTGATTATTTTAGAATTGGAAGGTTATTGGTTATCATTATACTAAAATTTCTTCCAGTTTACGGTATACTTGTATATGTATATATATATATATATATACATATAAGCTAAGCAATTTAATCTCCTGATTCATTCTTGTGAAGATGCAATATCATAGCCTTCTTAATCTACCTGTTGTAGGTTAGCAATGCTTCCTTCTCGCTTACTCGAGCAGCTTTGCTCTGTCTTTTACTGTCGACCAAAGTCTTGCGTCCTGGCTGGGTTAAGCGCTTGTCCTCCAAACATCTGGCTACTGTGCCAGCTGCTCCCATATCTCACAGGTCCTTCTAAAGCACATTCGATGGCAGTCCAGCCGTTGACCCGGGGTATACTAACCATAAAATGAGGGCAGCTAGTGTTACCCGGTCACTTTTTTGTAAAAGCACAGTTTATTCAGAGTGATGATGTGTACGATGCTCTTTGTCTTTCTGGTCTTATTGGCATTAGTTCTTCCCAGGCCTGTTTCACAATACACATCTATGTTTGGAGAGCGTTTTCAAGAGAGCATTTTGTATTTCTCCAAATTTGACACACACAGTCATCTATATTGTGTTAGTAGTGTGTGAACTAAAGCAAGGGTCCTGATGCCACATGAAAGGATTGTAAACTGGACTTGGTGCTCAGATCAGTTTAGTGCAAGTGTTTTGAGACCTTTTAATAGTTCCCTGTCTTGGGGAGTAGTTCTTAGTGTTGTATTGTTTAAAATAATCTATTGGCTGATAACAAAAATACTACCAATTATACATTTGTTTAATGGTTGTTTACATTACTTGTTTTTTTTTTGAGGGTTTCTTAAAACCAACATCAAAATATCATTTATGAAATATAAACATAGAACAAACAAAAGATGCCTACTTTAAAAAAAGAAGTGGATTTGTAGTCACTATTTCATCTAAAACATACTTGTAAAGCAGTCAGTGAGCAGGGCAAGCAAAGCATAGTTTGTGGTCTTTTCTCTCTCTCTCTTCCTGTTAGACTCCTCACTGATCTTTCACCAAAAAAGGCAAAATGGGCCCTAAAAATTATCAATTATAAATAATAATAAATTGGTCAAATACACCACCTGCATCCATCTCATGTTCTCCTGTACGCAACAATTTTGTATACTCCAGGTGATCTGTTTTTGTTTCTCCCACCACTCTTTATTTTTGTTTATCCCAGCACTCAATCGGTTACTCTTTATTGCCCATTAGACAAAAAAAAAACAGAAATGTTTCCCTGCCTCTAAATCTAGCTGATATGAATTTACATCTTCATACACTTAATGAATTGGTTTTGATTTAGGTTAACAAACACTGCTCAAACCTGTACAAATTCTTGAAAATAAAAAGTCAGCTGAACAACATTCTTTCAGATGATTGCATAGGCTATTTCATAGGTATTTTAAGATAAACATAATAAAAAGGAAAGTCTTACAATTTCCTGTGTGAACACTAACAAACAGTGGATTTAATACATTTTTATGGTTGTTCTGAAAAGAGAAGCTCTCTCTCATCAGTCAGCAGATCCTCATTTTATTGCCTCTTGTGTTGTGGAACAGGCCTCTGGTTGATGCAGCAGCTGCAGGGAGACACTTTTCTTACCTTTTGAGTTACTCTTCAGCAGATACTCTGATGGCTGGTGCAGTTTTAGGTGAACTAATTAACCGTTAAGTGATTTCAAGAGCACAGTAAGGGGAAAGATCCAGCTGCTTTTGCATTAGAAACATCCCACCTTTAGAAAGATAGTTGGAATGCTTATCGTTAAGATTTGTAAGTAATTTTTAAATAAATCATGCTTCACTTGCTAGCTCCACTTGTGTAGACTTGATACATTGGAAGAAAGTATAACCTATTGATCAGATTTAAGAATGTTCAAGCGTTTTCACAAATTGGGAATAAAGTGGGGTTCACTTAAGCACTGAATGTGACTCCTTATATAGATTCCCCTTCTATTTATTCATATTTAAATGTTGTGTTTGAATGTGATATATCGTAGCTCTCAAGTAGGAACCAATGGGATATAATCACACAGTTACTACCGGGTAGTATTTTAGTCGTTTAATTGTAATTGTGCAGCATACGGTTCTTTAATAAAAGCAATAGTAAAAGAGGCATCGAAGTTAGAGTTTAAGTCTACGTTCTTGTGATTGCTGTTGTTTTTTTTTTTTGTTGGTTTTTTTTGTTACTTTTATCAAGCACTTTTGAACATGAATGAATTTTTCTGTTTCCTAACCAGACGAGACTTCGGTCAGGTTTGAATTAGAGCTGGTAAGTGTTTTGAGGGTAAGTTTCAATGTTTAAATGCAATACTGTAGATAGAGATTGACAGTAAAGCAACAGTTTCGTAGCGTTTCTTAAATGGTTGTCCAACACACAAGCTTCTTTCCTTTATTTGATGCAGTCCTCGTTTCACAGGTTGCATTTGAGAAAGCTGCAGGGAATGGGATTGATTAAACCATTTTATCATCCTCATATTGGGACAATGCAATCGTGAATGCATGTATGTTAATCCTTTACTAACATACTGATAAATTTTTTTTTTTTTTAATAATTCAGGACATTTAGATGGTTCTACTCTTAACACTCAAATGGCTTTTAGTGATCAGAAATGAGCTTGTGATTGTAAAATAATGCGTTAGCGAATCATCATGTTCGATGGGCTGGCGATGTGATTAGGACCAGATCAGATCTGCCAGGACCCCTTTTGTGAGGTCACATCCACCTTTCTGAGGAACATCTTGCTTGGGGTAGCTGGTTTCTTTTGTGAGTAGGTTTTCTACTATGTGTGATATGTTTTATAACGTTGAAGATAAATAAAAAAAACTGAAGATAAATAATTTGCAAACTATATTCTCAACAAATTAGCCTAAATTAGGTTTGCAATGATTACAACAAAGTTCTTAATTCTAATATTTGTATGTACCTCACACTGTATTTCCTTTACGTTTGTTTTATTTTTATGTGTGAAGAATGACAAATTTCAAGAGTTGAATTTGAATCAAGTCTTTGCTGGATCTCCCCAATTCCTGTTCATGCCAGCCTGTTCCGCAGGTGGTATTGTTGGCCAGATGCTTGTCATAAATATGTTGTGAGAACTCGTTTTTATGTTGAGATGAGCTTTTAATTCTGCTCATCGGAATTGAGTGAGATGTGTTTGACTGTCATGGGAAAAGAGAGGAGGAGACATCTGCACAGCTGTATCTCCTGGTAGAGGAATGGTAAAGGAGACGGTTCCAATACAATTTCATTAAAAGACCAAGAGAGGCTTCCCATCCTCAAGACTGGGTTGAATGTCATCTTAATAACTTCACCATCCTCTGATGCGGTTCGGCTTATTTAAATGCAATGCAATTTGCATCTTGACGTTTTTCAAGTTAGTAAGCTTGCAAAAATCTGTTATAAGTTATAAGACAAAACTGGTGATCTTTTTAACAGTTCTCAGTGTCTTGGGGAATAGTTAGAAATTCTTAAAACTAGCACAGACCCAATTAAAATATGATTCTATTGTTACTGATATGTCCAGAATATTATTAAATAAATGAAATTGCAATGGATATGTAGTGGTTAGTCATCAGTCCATGATTATTAAGAATGGATGATCAAAGGAACTGTAGCACACAAGTGTTTTTATATTTACCGATTTCAAGTTTTCAAACCTAGGCACTGACTTTTTTTTTCAAATGAGAATTTTATTCACTCGTCATGTCTTCTCTCGCTCATTGAAAGATAAGTGTGGGGAGCTGTAACTGTAAGTGTGGGGAGCAAGTACACACTAAATAATTTCTAAGTTAGGAGGGTATTATGTGTTTAAACCAAGGACATAGTATCCATGAGGTCATCCATGAGGATTTTCTCAGCTCTGCTCTATGGCTCCCACTCAAATGACCAATCCCTAAGCCATTGGCCGTAATATCATCTAAGCTAAAAATGGAGGCAATAATTTATGTAAAGAAAGGTTTTCACCAGACCATGGTTTCAATGATCTAATGTAATTTTGGTCACTTTAACACTGAGAGTATGTGATTTAGTGTCATTTGGAGCTAGGCTCAAGTGTCCATTCCACTGCAATTTTGACTTCAAGAACCAACTTGGTTAGTGGGTTTCACCTTACATAACAAGTAGTAATTGAACAATCTAGAAATCTGTACTGAGCAGCTCCGATTTGGTTTGAGCAATTATGATCACCTTCTGCAACTCTTTGCAGTGTTGTATTTGTCCTGACTCATGCATCTCAAAGGGAAGGGTCTTGTGTGTTTGTGACTGGACTTTAGAAACGCTAAAAAAATTTCCTTCACGAGCTTGCAGTGTTTGAGGAGTAATCTCGATCAGGTTTCAGCATGAGCAAGCCTTGCAGAATGAATTGCTGAAGAGAATGTTTTCTCCATGTCGCCCATCTCCCCATGCATGCATCGCAGCTGGGGCAGATGGGGACGGCTGACATTTGAGCTGCGATGCTGATCTTCTCGTAGACTCAACCAGCAATAGCCATCTTTAGCTTTGGAATGTATTTACCTTGTAGAATGTGCTTTCATAGAAGAGCTAACCATGTATCCGTACACCCATCCAAGTAGATTGATCAAAGATGTCCTCATTCTGTGTCTTTGTTTGTTTTTAACTATGGGGTGCATTGTTTACTTTTATTTATTAGGTTTTTTTTACAACCTGACCAGCATGGCAAACCTTTTCTTGCGTGCTCCTCTATGATTGTGTAAATACTGGTTTTGATTCAGGTTGTGAATGAAAGCAATCTGTGGAGTTCTGTTTTTCATTTCACTATTCTGTAAATGGACAAATGCTGTAAACAAATTTAGATTTGAGGTATTTAAAGGGTAACCAACAATATGATGTGAAGTGGTGATTGTGCACAACTTCTGTGAGTGAGCAGCGCTTCAACTTGAAACAGTAGATGTTTGCTAGCCGTGGTATCAAATTGCAGCTCAGTTGTGAAAATGCTTTGTGGGTTTGTCTGTCACTTTGTTGACATAATTTATGCGTTTAAAATGAAGTGCTACATCTCTATAAAGTGTAAACTTTTATAAAAAATAAATAAATACATATATGAAGACATTGTGTTTGGTGTTATTTGCATGTTCAATGTACACTACAAACTTGTCACAAATGTATTGTTCAGCTGTGTAGCTTTGAAATAAAGCCAGTGTGTTTTAGAAATCTCACTCAACTGCAAAGAATTACTCCAAGGGTGAGTGAAAGGTTGCGTTGTAAACAGGTGGAACCATCATGCTTAAGCTGCTGAAGCTTCGATTTCTCTTGAGAGACATGATCATCAGAGAAGGTAAGTATGTGCAGAGTTGAAACTAAACAAAAGTTGTAAGAATTACTGGGTAAGATTTTTCTCTTTCTTTTCTTCAGCCATTAGGCAAGGCAAGGCAAGTTTATTTGTATAGCACATTTCGTACACAGGGTAATTCAAAGTGCTTTACATTAAAATGAACAGCAAGCTCTAGTCCTAGTTTTTAGGGGGAAATTTGACACACTTTTAAGCCAAAATTCTAACCTACAAAATGAACTCAAACGTTCTAGTGCCACCACTTGGCCAAACATTCACTTACATTTGTGCTAATAAGTTTGGAACCTTAGTACGTACAAAACAAATTTTCCTTGACACATGTCCATTGTTTACTATACTTGGACATATGACTCATGTCCATACAATTATTCGATGTGTCCCAGAAAGTATCAAGGTACTAGAGCAGTTTTGGTCTGGTGGATAAGGAGATCGACTTGTGATCAGAAGGTCGCCGGTTCTATCCCCAGATCCACTGAGTTGAAGGTGCTGTGAGTGATGAAACACTCTCCCATCCTCAACAACTACAGCTCCCCGGGCGCCTCAACCATGGCTGCCCTCTGCTCCGGGTGAGTGTTCACTGCGTGCTTGTTCACTGCTGTGTGTGTACACTGGGATGGGTTAAACACAGAGCACAAATTATGGGTATGGGTCACTCTATATCTGGACAACTGGTCACTTTCACTATAGGACACAGCAACAACGGCAGTTTATTCTAAGAACATTAATGAAATAAATACTCGTTTATCACATGCTCAGATGCTAACTCAAGAGTGGATAAGAAGTTAAAAGAGACTGGACGTTCCCGTCACTCTGGGCTTGATGCCTTCCTCCCATGGGGGTGAATGTATAAGAGTGTCACAGCTTGGGTGTCTTTTCAGTCTCTCTCACACGTCTCTTTATTACAGCTCAGCACATCACAGTTTATTTACCACAATAACTTTAAATAGTAAACCATTGTAAACACTATTGCCAAAATTTAATATAATGGTTTACAACGTCTATTACAGATGTCATTTTCTGTCATTAACATTTTTCTACCATTTTTAATTATTAACTTCAAAGCGCGCAAAGTTTTAGCGTAAAGGGGCACTATTACTGGAATATAATAACAGGTGACGTTGATCTTCTGGCTCTCCTGAAAATGCCAAGCTAAATTGAATGTTTTTATAAAATGATCCAGCTTATATTTATTAGGTAAAAACTCCCAATTTGGGGGTGTCAACGATTAGTGATGTTTTAGGGGCGTGTTGCTGTAAATGCGCTATGATGTAATGTCTTGAGCTCCAAAAGATGGCAGGATCAAGACAACCCCTGCACTGTCTGTTAACTAAAGAGAAATAGTGAGGAGTAGAAGCATGTATGTACATGAACAAATCAGAGGCAGAGCCAGAAATTTAAGGAGGCAATAACCGAGCATGGGTGTTGGTTCTTTGTGGACTTTGCTTCTACTCCTTTGTTTGAGGCCCATGGGCTAATAATAGCAGACATCACCTCCCTGTAAAACCTAAATCGGCAAAAGGTATGCTAATGTATGACTGTATATCAAACTTTTTACAAGTTTTCCAGAAATTATTTAATGAAAAGAAACCACTCTAGTATTGTTTTGTACACGGCATTAGTGAAAAAGTTGTATTCCAATGATAGGACATCTTTTATGTACTTAAATTGGTACACAGCACATCTACTGTAAATACATCAAAATATCAACTACCCTGGTACATATTTTTATATAATTAAACCTAATTTAAACTGTGTTGCTTGTACTTGGACATGTGTAATAACATATCATTTGAAAGTAATGAAATCTAAATATTTCTTCCAAAAATAACGCTTGAGGCTTGATACACATTTTTTTTTATATCGATTAGGTATTTGATGCTGCACTGGTGGAGCCATTCTCTTCTGAATGCATGAATTCCTGCAGTTCCATTTATAATTCAAAATATTTCAAGATTATGTATGTGAATATGCCTTGTATGTGTATTTCAATATATAATCAAAGGAAGGCTTTGCGGTGGAAGTTTAATGTCTTGTAATTTCAAAGAGACAACGGAGCATCACTTGGGTGGTTATTAAAGAATGTACTTTGATGCAGGAGTTAAGATATAGCAAAAAAACCCATTTGGTGAAAGACTTAGTCTCAGTATAAGAATCTCTTTACTTTATTCGTAAAATCTGTCTTCATCGTTGATTTCATGAGGAATTCGATTCCTGAGGCTTCCTTTTAAATTATCTGTACATGCACAGGATCCAACAATCAGAATCCATTTACTCTCATGACTGCAAGCTGTGAGCTATTGTCTCTTTTTCACAATGTGTGCTATGAAAATGTCCAAAATACTTTTGGGGGGCCTCCAGTCTGCTGGAACGTTTAGCCCCTGAACTCAGACAGTCAATTTATTATTACTTCTGAGACTTGATGTACTTTGGTTGTGGATAGTTGGGTTGAGGTTTAGCGGCTTAACCCCTCAATGCTGGACACTGACTCTACGGGGCGAAGTTGGGATATATTTAAGGTGCACTTGCCCTTTGGCTGAACCCTCTCTCTGGGATTCTGCCTAACGATCCATCCGACCATCAAGATTATTTCCATTCTCTCCTCACTCACTCACTCACTCAAATAGAATTCTCCAATAGTGGTCGAGTATGAGAAATGTCTTCTTAATTACTGCTCTAATCTCTCTTTAAATACGGCCAGAGCTACAAGTCTCTGTGCTGCAGCATGTGTGAAATAAATGATCCTAGGAATGCAAATCCTCCCTAGAGAGGGGGTAAATGTTCTCTAAATCAAATACTGACTTCGCTGCATGAAATGCCAAGAGATTATTTGATGACATCAGTGATTGCTCTGAAGTTGACGAAAACAAACTTAGTCACAAGTTTGGGATTGCTGAGGTGACGGCTCTCAACACAAAAGGATTAAAAACAACTTTGGGATGTCTGGCCGATGCATGTGTGGGGTTTGAAAGATTTAAGTCTGCCAATCTTTACTGATCCACACTAAAAAGAAACAGCAGTCTGGGCAGCAGTGACTTTATCTGAAGTTCCATTTAAAGCCTCCCATGATGCCTTCTTGTCCAAAGTGGATAACGGACCAGTGGCGAGGTGATAAAGTATTTGAGCATGTCACAATATATGTCACCAGAATGAAAAAGATCCCAACTGTTTATGAGACAGCTCTCATGTGGGAAAACGATCACGGTTTTTTTTCTTCCACGCAGCTGTCTCTTGCTTCCATTAGAAGCTATTTTTGATGACTGAGCAAGCAGAAGTCAAGGGCTGCATCAGCAAAACCGTGCCAGCACTGGAGAGTTGATTCTTCAGCCGGTCAAAGTGGAGCTGTGAGTACTGTAAACGAATGCCATCAATGTTCCCTCATTCCTTACCAATTAACAAACTCATCAACAAGTGATAAGTGAGCGCACGAATTGAGTTTCATGATGTTCCTGTTTGGACGTAGACCAGAAAACCGGTAGAAACATGATTCCTACACCTGCCTAACATAGCAGCCCTGAGTGATGGCTTTCAAATGTGCTATTTAAAGGATGAATATACCTTACTATTCTATAAACAAATAGTGGATATATTTGTTCTAGTTTATGAGGGGGAAAAACAAGTGGCGTTAAGGTAACTTGATCCTACTTTTATCTGGTGATGCAATTCAAGCTGTGAAGTACATTATTTAAATAGATCAGTTTCATAATGTCAAATATAAGACTTTTTAAGACCAATAAAAAGTCTTGGAGAGACTTTAAGATCTATATCTTTGCACGAGATGCATAACTATCATTGTATCGTTCGACTCTTGGCGCAAAAGATACACTTCCCCATATCTAACACGTATCTGTGGTGACTTTACAACTCGAGAATCGTGCAAATAATTGAAAGATGATTGGTTGTTGCATGTTGGACTCATTTGTATTTGGACTGTTAGAAAAAAACTACAGAATCAACCAAGCAATAAAAAAAAATTAATTAACACGAGCATTGATATATTACATAAGACTTGTGAAATATTATTTAAGACCTAGAACAGCAAATTAAATACGCTAAAAATTAGTATTGTATTATTTTAGGCTTTGAAAGACCCTGCAGAAACTGTAGTGTACAAAACTATCTCCAAATTTACTTTTGCTCGGCCACACCTCCCTAAAGTCACCAATTTTATTTTTTTTAAATATAGATAAAGATAAAGGTACATTTCTCAAACCCTTTACCTCGGAGTCTTGAGCAGCCGTTTAAAACATTGTAGATCAAACAATTATAAATCCTTTCGCTTCAAGAAATATTGCCACTTTTCCACCTAATTTTAGTACCGATTAGACTTCACTCGAATGGCTACAGTTTGAGGGTTCTTTCACTGTTATTAGTGGACATATTAGACATCTCACTCAATATACTTCCCTTTGCTTGTTTTGTGAATAGTTTGCAATGAAAGCTGATAATAATTCGTCAACAAGTAATCACTCGTATAAATTGCCTAGAAGTAGTGGTGTTTTTAAGATGCTGAGTATATGGTGACGTCAGAGGGCGCTGGAGTGTGACGAATTTGTTACATTCTATCTAGATAATCTAAAAATGTTGTAATCTACTGAAAATTTGTACAATTTAAGTTAACAAACCATTAAATATGGAATACATAATTTAATGTATATCTTTCAAATATATATGTTTATCCTCCGTTGAACTCAATGAGGACATTGTTTGCCATGCTTATAACACAACGGTAATCGTTCTGTCAACCATTGCAGCTTAAAATCCTTAATGTAACTTGCAGTATGGGAAGCCACTAAACCACTCACTCACTTCCTTACTTGAGCAAATTATTTCATATATTTAACTTTTTCATGACTAATTATTCATTATACCCATAATTTGTCAGAAATCGATTATTCTCATCTTTACAGTTTTCTTAATCAGTTAAAGGTTTAAATGTTAAAACAGTTTACCATATTGGCGATGCGTCTTTGAGCATTGAATGCATCATGATAAGAATATTTACCCATTAATCAGCACTATTCATTCACACTCTTTAAACAAAACTTTAACAAGTAATTTTTCTACATTCAGAAGATTAAATATTACTATAACATGTAAAATAAATAAATGTATATATGTAAATTATTAGTATAAAGTGCTAATCTAAATGTATGAACAAGGGTTTCACACAGGGAATCATTCATCTGTACCCAAACAGTTTCTCCTCCTCTCTAATCCCCCGCAGCTTTCTGTAACTTCTGATCTGTTTCCGTGAACACGCAAATGCACTGTGTGCATGAATCTCTTGAACTGTTTCAATCTCTACAAGTATTCCCAGGACCAAAATTATTGCATTTACAATTTTAAAATTCAGCCACCCCGAGGAGCAAGCATGCTCGGAAACAGATCGCATACCTCAATGTGAAAGGATCCTAAACTTCAACATCAGTTCCAAGAAGTGATTTACCTTTATGCGAACATCAATATTTCTTATTAAATTTATCATTAATCTTCCATTTACCGTTTAGAAAAAACAGACACAAGACCAGTGAGGACATGTTCATGGATTTATATTGAAATTTATGGAAGTTTACATGATGCGTTCTACACTATCAGCATGTCCACACACGAGAGTTCTGGGTAGCAGACTAGCAGGACATTTGGCATGTAATGATGAGAGCTTGGAAAGCAAAACTCAGGTAGCACAGTACAATTAGGCAACATTAGTACAGATACCAAATAGTTTTACAAGTATAAAATTAATCAAAAAGAAAAAAAAAAACGTTTATTTACAACCCAGTGCCTTTTAAAACAGCCTCCATTGTCTACAGAGACTGTTAGGGATTATTTTTGACAAGGACAAGAACTTGAGCAAGCCTGATATTTATATAAATATGTCTGTAAAGTGCAAAGACTTTCCCCATAGCGAGCCAGACTCCATCACATACATTGACTCCCACATTTTGTTTTCCTCTAGATGTGCTTCCCAATAGAGCTTGTGCTCACTGCGTACTGTAAGTGCTTCCTGTAATTTGTGTCAAGCGGCTCCTGTAAAAAAGACCCTCTGTAGCATCACACGCCGGACTGTACGGCGCATGAACAGTGTGCTAATATTAACTTTCTTGGAACAGAGTCGAGTACAAGCAGAGCTCAGTCATTCACATGCACACAAGCAACATACTCACCCTCCTGTTCCCCGCACCATTGATTTAGGAGCCCTAGTACCTTACGTCCAGGGACTGTGTTTGTGTGCAAGTAGTCATGAGCGGAACAACAGATCCCCCAGAAGCCTTTGCAATCAGTTCCAGAGCACAGAGCTTACTTTAACTTCAGTAGTAAATTAGCGTTATTACACTCTTTAGTAAGTATTTGTGTGTCAAAGGGCCCTCAAGCTGGAGGAAAGGTTTTTACAAAAGAAATGAGGAGGAAGAAGTCCAGCAGTCACAGGATACGTGGACAACAGCTAGACGCCCTCTTTGCCTTGAGCCCCCGTCACAGTCTTGATGGAGCTTAACGTTCGGTTGAACCAGGTCTTTTTGGCTGCTTGGACTTCATTCAGGGCCAGCCCCAGATGATGCTCCAGGTCCTACAGAACATATTTATTGTCCCTTAGTTTACCCTCCTTTTGTAGTAAATCATTAATCATAAATCACTCTTTTACAGAAGACAAAACTAACAGTATTTAAAGGAAAATATTTAAATTGCACATTCAAATTCAAGCATTCTGTTCCCCAAATAGTAACCCTTAAAGAGATACTCCCCGCAAATTAAAATACAGTCATTAAACACTTACTCTCACATCTTTCAAAACCGGTAAAGTCTAAGAGTGGTACAATGCTTGGTTTCATACCGACTCTTTAGTACTTCGTCTTCGGTTCAATACATGCATTTTTAATAAGGTTTTTAGGATCCTCATTTAAATCACCCGCATACATAATATTATTTTAAGAAGCTTGACAGTACGGAAGTGAGAGCACATGTCAGAGCGACACCTGTCTGTGAGCGAATATCCAATCAATTAACTGCTCACTTGTGTAATTATCCAATAATTGCGCATCATTTGTCCAGTCATACCTGACTAATTAAAGTACTAACTCCCAGTGGCAGATGATGTAATTTACTGGTGTTTAAATTTTTTAAGGCTTTAAAACAGTATTCCGAGGAGGCCTTTGGGGATTTAGTTTTTTTGTACAATTAATATTCATACTTTCCTCTGCACAATATCAGACCATTGTGTCTTGAAGAGTAAAAGTAGTCAGGAGCACTCACTCTTTACACCTATGACTAGGATGAACATTTTTAAGGCATATTTTTATCGAACATCTGATGAGAAATGTAGAATTTGAAAATTCATAATGACAGTAATACTCGGTTAGAATTACATTTTTTAATCATTTCTGACTTTCTTTGGTGGTCCTATTTTTTTTGGAATTTAACAAAATGTTTTCAGGTTTATTGTTCACTCGAAATGTCAAATAGTTTGTTAAAGAACAATTGTTTAATTCATGTAAAACTGTATTAATACTCGCTGACCTGTTTCTTTTTGTGAAGTACATTTTTTTACATAAAATCATTAACAAATAACACCAAATAATACAATCATTTGTAAAAAAAAAAAAAAACATCTCTTGTCATTGCTTAATTTTAAATTCTCTTGTGTCAATTTAATAGAGTAGGGGCTATTCCACTGGTGTTTGCTAATTTTATAGTAATTAATTACAAAAACTCATCTGTTTTTACCTGGATAAACAACCCTAAAGCACTTGAACATATTCAACATTCTGCATTTAAAGGTTGAATATTTCTCTAAGTCTGACTGAAACCCAACATTATTTTCTGAGGGGGGGCAGAACATCACCTGGATCCTGCACTCAGCCTCCACCAGCTGCAGTTTGGTCTGTGCTAGCTCCAGCTCCATCTCTCTCAGCTGATTCTTCAACATCTCCTTTTCCTCATCCGCGTCCTCCTCGCTGCCTTCCTTCTGAGTGCTGAGAGCCTTCAGACGGCCTTCTTTATTGAAGAGAATACTACACTTCTCACAGCCCTCCACCTTCGTCTATAAACAAACACATCCAGATGCAATCAATAAAAAAATCATCATTAATCTATTTTCGGTTCTCAAAATAAGCTAACATTTTCAATAATAACAGTCTTCAAGATGTGTGTGGTTCAGATTATAATTAATGTTAAACATTTAATTCTGGTTTCACTTGACTTTCAAATAACTATCACATCAGCATTATTTATTGATTTATCAATGTAATTAATATAATCAAGGAAAATGTAAATTAGACAAAGCAGTGAGAAGTTCACTTCAAAAATCTGATCAAAACCAGAGAAAGTACCGGGAGATAATAAATAATCTCTATTTTAAAGCAGTCATTTCTTTAATTTTTCAGTCTTATGGTAACTGCCTTTCTATATTAAATAATGTTAAATTAATATTGAATTATGCTATAAAGGACCTGCTCACTGGTAGCTATACCTCGAGCTACCACCCATAATTATTTGGTTTTAACTGTTTTCAGACCTGAACATATTTTATAGGTGATTAGAACGCGTGACACCTGTACAAGCAAGTTTTTTTTATTAAGTCAACACAGACAGAAACATAACATCTAACTGTGTCCTTTAGTTAAGTGTAAGCTTTAGCTTCCCCTGTATTTGAGGTGTAACGCTACATTTTCACGCAGAATCCAACATACATCACATGTTCAAAAATGAGAATAAGACCCTGTAAATCATGGGACCAGAATATTATGTAAAATTAACAATGTCA
The DNA here is from genome assembly GCA_900490495.1 of Danionella dracula. Lineage (NCBI taxonomy): Eukaryota > Metazoa > Chordata > Actinopteri > Cypriniformes > Danionidae > Danionella > Danionella dracula. Next base: position 166,463 of record UELW01000006.1, read on the forward strand.
ATTTGCCAGTTCTACAAATATTTGTATATATTATGTTTTTAAAGTGTCTAGACACTATTTATCACCATATGGAATACTAAGTTACCTAAACCCAATGGATACATTCATACACTATAAAAAAAACACTGTAAATATACAGGGCAAATATGTTTAAATGCCATTGCTTTCATTTATTCGATAAAACTAACCCAAAGTAAAAAAAAAACAAAAAAAAAAACAGTGGAGCATAATAATATAAAAGATTACTGCGAGCGTGATTGGTAACTCACCCGGATCTTCTCAAGTTCTCCTCTGTTAGCCGTCTGCTGTTTCTCCAATCGTTCGCTGAGCTGAGAGCAGATCTGGAAAAGAGACACAGATCAAACATCTTAAGCTGCTTCAAATACAGGATTGGAACATGGTTTAAACACACTACCTGTTAGTTATGTTTCAGGATCTCTCAGTACATTCTCCTCATGGCTGAAAAGCTCAAGTCATCAAATCTCTGATCAATTTTACAAAAACGCAAATGAAATTTTATGCTGTCTTTTGATCAGGAGAACAAAGACTTTCATCAGTTTTGCCCATCATGAATGACATCCCCTTCCTAAAGGAGGCTTTTGGATCAATGCAGTCGGCAAATATTAATTTGGCAAACACCCTCATTAAACATACATTCCTCACCGGAGAGAATGAAGTCTCAAACGTACCAATGAATAAAGGAGCAGCGATGACAGCCTCCAGAACAATACTGCTAGAACTTGACACTGCTAAAGGCTTCTCCAAGGTTGAACAATGGAAGATAAATCGTAGAAAAACTAAACAATTGTAAAACATGTGGCATTAAACCGTAGTCTACCGCACACAAAATGTCCAAATCAGAAAAGCAACTTACCAGATAAAAACCTTCATTACAGAGCCATTACTATGGCATTTTCAATGCATTTAGAATTAACTTTAAATGCCTCTATACTAGCACTGCATATTTTATACCTTTCAAAATGCATATTTAATCTACAGTCTCAACAAAACACACAATTTCCTCCTATCGCCATGCTTCACCCATCCCCCCTTAGAACAAACCACAATCATGGTTAAAAAGTTTCAAACTTTTTTTAAATTAGCTTTGATTGACATTTTATACTTTTTATTGTTTTTAACTTTGGCCCTTGACTTTCATTTCCTTAGCAGACTAAATGTTTTGTTTTACTTTTGTTCTCTGTTCAGTGCTTTGAGAGGTCAGCTTGAAAAGCGCTTTATGATATAAAGTTTATTATAATTTTTATTATAAAACTAAGGGGAAAGCTCTAAGTCCAGTATGTATAATGGCAAGTGTGAAAAGGCCAGTAGTCTCAATGACTCAGCAACTCTCCCTCTACCAACAATTATCAAAATTTACAACTAATAAAAGTATTTAAACAAAGATGCACATACTTTATGCATCCCAATAATGTTGATTTTCAAACATTACTTTTTTTATTTCATTAAAATGTTAGCTTGGACTTCATACGGCAGGTGTGTTGAAGCGTTCCCCTCACACTAATGAGCCGTCAGTGTGATGTGTGTTCAAGATAGCTGCAGACCTTTGTGTTTCCTGGATCCTGTGAGCGCTATAAGAGCATCTGAGTGTAAGTGTGTGTGAGAGCCAGAGCCGCTTCTGCTCAGAGGACACCATTATCATGCTCCACCATGAATCAAACTGTCAGCGGCCCCATTAAAATGAGCTCTGCAGGGACAGCAGCTCAACTATTTTTACAGGAAGGCTCTCATACCTGCACTCAAGGTGCCAGTTTCAGGCCAGCCTCTCCTCTGCATAACAGAGACTTCTATGCTCTAGTTTGCAAAAGAACATTACGTCGTTTGATTTAATTCCTTATTGAATTCATCTTCATCTATGAAAAATGACCACATCTCTGAATTTGTTCTTTACCACTTCTCTGATACGATAAGTGGTAAAAAGCTGGATGGGTCGGTTTTGCACTTCCCGGTTTGAGAGGAAATAAAGATGAACTCTATGTGGCAGCGGCCCAGTCATTGTTTCGAAATGGGTTAGCATCACTGGTTTTCTGTGAATATGCATGACTAAAAACTGTGGTACATCCAATCAGCAAGTAGTTTTCTGAATGTGTTTAAACTGCATGAATACACACAAGATGGGAGTCTACTTGTACCTCTACCAAGATGCTTATCTCTCTCTCTCCTCCTCTGTGTGAAGTTAGCTTGTTACACTGGCTACTGTGCTGTTTGTATATGCAGAAATAAGAAAGTATTAGTTCTGTTTCCACGCGATGCAAGCCTATATTCAATAAATCATCTTTTTCTTTTTAAATTTAATTTGTGCAGTTAATATTCAGGTGCGGTGAATTAACTGTTGTTACTTATTCTAAAAATAAACACATTTCAATCAATATTGTGAATTCGAAAACTATGAAAAACAAATTTTTATTTTTGCTAAATCACCCAACCTGAAATTCTGTGCAAAAAAAAAATCCCCTAAAAAGTCTAATGAAAAACTAAAAAAGTTGGATTACAGAATAATTATGCTATCAGGGGGGTTCTTTCAATGTAAATATAGATCATGTTCCCGAGCCAGGAAATCATCAAATCAAAAATGTAAAAAAATAAATAAAAAAAAAAAGTTGTGGCCAATAAAAAATTGAAATCAGGCCACCCCTACTCAAAAGTTAAAGAAAGAATGTAAAGATTGCCACAGATCAACTTATATTTTAGAGACTTACTCGTTATCCCATAATATACTTATAAACCATTTGAAAAAGATGAGAATGCCGAAAGTGAATTTGTTAGACACAGCCGACACATTAAACAGCCGAGGTGTGAATCTAATGAAAAAGCCCCCTGCAGAGCAGCCAACCGTGTGAGAATGAGCAAATTTCAATGTGTGGGGTGACTAATAGTTTCATGAAAAAGTTCCGTATGAAGAGAACACTGCACTCTGTTATAGTGATAGAAGCAGAAACAATCCCAACCAGGCATAGCATGTGTGAGTATTCACCTGTTTGTATTCTCCAATGATGGAGCCATTCTTCTTAATTTCCGACTCAGATTTGTCCAGTTCCCTCCGACACATCTCTTTAAGCTGGAAACACGAAGTACAAAATTTAAAAGCAGTTTACAAAAGATAAATAATTAAATCCACACCGTTCCAAATTTAACTCGAGCAGCAAGCCGTCTCTGCCTTTCTAAAGACAAGTGAGTCCACAGGCCATCATGTCCCTGTCTGATCTCTGTCTGAGCACGCAAAGCAATCGATTCAAACCGAGGAAGTCTGAGGTCTTTCCTTGGGAGCAGTCCATCATAAATACATTGTGGTTTATGAATGATTTTATGTTTGTACATTCTGAAAAGCATTTTAATAAAGTATTTCACTAAAATGTAATTTATAAAACTAAAGCTTCAAGTCACAGGTTTTAATTTACACTTACCTAAAAACAAATAGTTTTAAAATTTCACTCAATAAAATGTTTTTGTTTTGCCTGATGGCTAGGATTTATTCATCACACTGCAGATGTAGAGCGATTTTGAAGGGATCATGAACTGAGAATCCAAAAATCTTTTTGTGCATGTGAAAATAATTCACATGCGGTTTTGCTGTCACCGCAAACATTTTACTTTTTTGAATACTATCAAGTTTTTGTTGCTCTTGTTACATGTGTATGTTATATATATAAATTTATTTACAGTGAATCAACATATACTTAATTTCAAGTTATGATTTTTTAAAAATACAATTATTCTTATTTTTTTAAGTGTTAGAGTAGAGAGAGGGTGAGAGAAATGGCTTTGAACAAGTGAAATAAAACATATATATATATATATATAAAAAAAAAAAAAAATATATATATATATATATATATATATATATAAATATATATATTTATATATATATATATATATATATATATATATATATATATATATATATATATATAAATATAAATATATATATATTTATATATATATATATATTTTTTTTTTTTTTTACTTCAGTGTTTTAGCAGACGTTTTCAGACCTGAGCAGACTCTTCCTCCAGCCGCCTCTTCTCATCTTCAGAATCCACCAGCTTCTGTTTAGTGATTAGAAGCTCTTTGTTGAGTGCGTCTGCTTTCTCCTCAGCCTGAATAGCAAATGACACTGGGTATTAATCTACGATTTAGAGAAACCGGAACATCAAGATCAGTACTCCTTACATTGTCCAGATCTTTCCTCAGGGCTATCTTACTGCTGACCAGCTCATGGGCCAGATCATCGTTCTCTTGTTCCAGACGCATGTTGGCTTCCTGCAGCCGACGGTTTTCTCTCTGCAGAGCAGACAAGGTGTGTGAGTGTGAGTGTTGGTGTCTCGTGACAGTCTATAATGGCTAACTGTGCTGAGAACAGAAGGAAGTAGCCGGATTAAAAATTGACCAGTCTGAAGGAAACCTGTCCTGCAAATTCACAGACTCCTCAGGCTATGTGCCAAAGAGACTATTTTACAAGCCAAGTCTGTGTTTGTGTTGGGAATGGCAGCGAGTGAATGGCAAACGTCACAGATACAAATCTTACAGCACGAGGCTTGAAGCACAAAGGGATGCCATTTAGAACATCTTGTTTTTCTTTCAGTGAGTAGAGCTGCTTTGATAGAGCTTTTTATAAACAACCATGTAACGCAACCATAAAAAAATTGGATTGTAGCTTTAAAACAATGTTCTTTTTTCAGTAAAAGACTGAATTTGTGTAGTTAAAAGATCACAAGGAGAAACATTTTATTAAATGTAACTATGCATATTTCAGTAATGCAAACAGTAGCCAATGCTTTTATCTATTATAAACAAATAATGTTTCCTAATCTGTGATTCTGTCAGTCAAAACAAAAAAATGTGTCTAGATATGCAGATGGTGAGCCCAGACTGCCAGTTCCTAAATTAGATTAGAGAAACTCCTCATGAGGACCATAAGCATTAAACAAACCAGTGCTTACAAAGAAAACATTAAAACATAAGGAGTAATCTTTTAAACCAGCACCATATTTTCAGAAAAAAATCAATAATTAAACTTTAGCCATAACGACTCTGTGAAAATTAAAATTGAAAAGTGTTTTTCATTTTAAAATGTGAATAGCTGAAATAAATAAAAGGAGAACTTAATGCATCAAAAGAGCATATATTTTCTTATAAGTCAGTCAAATAGAAAAAAAGCTCTGAATATTTTTACACACCAGGTCAAGATTAGATTGCTATATTGTTAAATATGGTTTTAATATTTGTTTTTAGTTTTTTTGGATTTTATAATCACCTATTTGTGACTACACTGTGTTGGGTTAATTTAATTAATACACCATCATTTCATTTATTAGAGAGAGAGAGAGAATGAGGAGAGAGAGAGAGAGAGAGAGAGAGAGAGAGAGAGAGAGAGAGAGAGAGAGAAAGTGAGAGAGTGTTTTGGGTGAATGTTTGGATGTGGCGGGGAATAATATTAATACTCTGATGCCCAAACATTTCTAAAGATATTGCCAACTTAGCCAGTTTTTTACAGCTAAAACTACAAATACACACAAAATTTTCGAACACAAACACATTTTGAACAGAAATATCAATCTGATTGATCAATCCATTTTTAGCATGTTATATTAACACAACACATACATTATTACTGCTAACTTCAAATACAATCTAACAATAATCTATCGAACGTTTATATAAAGTTATTTCAAAAGAAAAAAAGTGTGTCTGCGTCTGCATGTGCAGATGGCGAGCCCAGACTGGCAGATCCTAAATGATCAGAGTAATTCCTCACGAGGCGAGCAGTTGAGTGCCATCAGGAATCCATCTGGCTATCTTTCTTCTCATCTAGGAGGCCAGCAGTGACCTCGTCCCACATCGCTGCTCATTATCAGCGTAAAGCACATATGCTAACAGCAGCAGACACAGAATATAAATGGGGGAAAATGAGTTTGAGCTGAGCGCACTACAGAAAACTAGTTCTGATTGAGGTGGAGAACCAAATCTTACCCGAGATTAAACGCATTTGAGCCAATGCACGTGTACGCAAATGGATGATGTAAATATTCATGTGCACACAGTCATGAATGCAGATGAGAAAATCCAACTGAGTACCTCATATCTCTCGATGGGAGCCTCCTGCTGCTCCTGCTGCTCTCGGATGGTGTGGTATTCCTTCTCGTACTTCTTGAGCTTCTTCTGGCTGATCTGTAATAAACAAGAGAACTCTGATGCAAAGATGAACAAAGCACAAACCAAAAGCACACCAAATCTAGTACTGTGCTTGCCTTTATGCTACAGAGTAAAATATGAACAATATGTATTGTTGCATTGCTAAGACATAAGAAATAACTGTGAATATATGTTAATATTTAGCTTTTTATATATATTTATAAATAGATCTATTACCATCATGTCTTTTAGAAATCCTCCCCAACATTAGATGTATTGAAAGTCAAAGATGTCCGCTCATAGGGACAGTTCAGATTTTTTTATCCTGAGAATATATTAGGTAAAATTTTAGGAATGTACGAACAATGCTTTATATCTTATGAATTATTAACTTTATATTTTTCTGTTTACTCATATCCCTTGAATGTTAGCGGTGGCATTTCATTTCAGGTTTCTTTGTCTGTTTTTGTTTTTTAAATATAAATATCTTCCCTTATCATCCATTAAATGTTAGTGGACGAGCGAGTATGGAAATGTCTACATAGACATAATAAATAACTTCTCTTTTATGTATATTGAGGAATTAGAGAGAAAACGAATTAGAAACAACAGATATGTATCATTAGTAAAACATAGCGTTACTGACAGGATTTGGAGAGACTCCAGCCCCAAATTGACCCTTGTTTGCAAATAAGTCCTCAATTAAATGCTGGGTTCTTTCATAGCCTAAATGCTAGTCTATACTTGTCCATCAAGCATACAAACTCCTCTTTGCAAAGACTCCTTACGCACCCATTGGTTATCAAAAGCATCTATAGTTCTGCACTTTGTTTTGCACTGACCGACACTGACCTGATAAGGATGCTAACACAACAAAGGCTAACAAAATCCAAGGTATATTTGCCTTGTCGTATATCATAGAGATAAACCCATACATACATACATCTGTTGCTGCTGTAGAAAAACTATCTTTGCAGTGATCAATATTATAATTTGGCATGATAACAATGCTAACTTCTAGTTAAACAAAACACCACACAAATAACAAAGGAAGGTTATTTACTTTATCGCCAAAGTTTGACTCCATTTTTCAAGTTTAAAATGGATCACAAGCCAAAAAAAGAGAGTGTAAGAGCTTGCTCTGTACCACATGAATTTCAGAGGCAGGCTAATTGAACGTATTATTTGAATTTTGATCCAGTTTGAGACCAGAGAGAAACATAAGATTTCAGTGATTCAGAAATACAGTTTATTTGTTTCATAATGCTAAAAAAATAGATCATGCTAATTCATTTAATAGATTTCTCTTCAAACTCTAAACAAAAACACCAGGCGTAGCACATTGATCCACCTGCAGCACAACACACCTCCCTATTTTCATCCAATGATCCAATTTCTAGAGACTGAGTGTGTTTTGTGTGCAGAGCACAAACCATTTCTCATCAGAACGCTGCGAGTCGAAGCGAGAGCCACAGGTACTGGTTTGTTTGTAAATGAGCTCTATTTAGCACTGTGCTAAATCGGTCTCGCTGAAGGACACAGAACCGGCTCTGTTCCATACTTATTTCGTAATGCCTCCACAGATGAAATGGGATCCATAAAAGCTCTTGATGTAGCAGGACTTCATCTGTCAGCGTGTTTCTGCGACACCCTGGGGATTGCTTAGATTGGGGAGTGTTGAAATGAAATGTGTGTCTTTGTGATGCAGCTCTTTTGATCATGAAGGGCGTGTGCTAAGGAAAAGGATGTGGTCTTTTTTTATTTTGTAGAGTTGGGTCTCTTGTATAAAAAAAATGATGGGAAAGAAAGTATCATGTTATGTAAGGACTAAAGGATGAAAAATAAGGATAGTTTGTATTTGGGTAAAGAAGAATGAAAAATAGAAACATGACTAATTTTATCTTTAGACAAGTAGAAACATACTAGTTTGTATGTATGTAAAAATTATTATTTTTAGTAAATAACTATTGAACATCATTGTAAAGCAATGTGTTTAATGTGATGTATGTATACATTCACACACACACACACACACACACACATATATATATATATATATATATATATATATATATATATATATATATATATATATATATATATATATACACATACACACACGCATTTATAATACTTCAACGTAAAGAATGGTTGAAGCAGAATTTGCCTTTGTGAAGGTGAAATGACATTAAAAAACTAGCCGCCAACCAGTGTTTCACAAAAAGCTATTCTAGACAATTTGCATAATTATATATGCTCTTGATAACTAATAATTCAAAAGGATGCTCCCAAATATAAACACAGATTAACTGTCGTAAAACCCAGTGGAACACATTTGACACATTTATGAGGACTGCAGCTTTAGCATTTTAAAACACACTTTGTAAAATTAAAAAATTTAAAAAATCTTCCAACTGAGAGAATAATACAAATGATTGCATATACCTCACTGTATATTAAAACCTTATTCACTTTATAATTCTAAAGCATAAAATGTTGCCAGTGTCCTAAGAATACAAAAAATTAACTATACATATTAATAATTATAGATAATTAATCTCTTAAAAAGCCTATTTTGAGAAAAGGAGGGAAAAAAAGAACTTGTGTTATGTGAAGCCATAGGCCAATAAACAGGTGCAATGGTATTGTGTGACTTGTGGTTGTCAATCAAAGAATTCACCTCAATAAAAAAAACTGATTTATGATCAAATAAATTGAAAGTACCATTTTTTTCTGTTTCCCCCAAAACATAACAGAGAAACTTCATATCTTTTGAAATTAATTAAAATGTGTCTATTTAAAAAAATAACCATTTTCAGCACAGACAATGACAAGGAAAACATTTTTTATAGTTTTATGAAATATTTTAAGAAGGGACAAGATATGTGTCCTGAATATATAGTTCTGAATTAGAGAAGGAAAACGAGGTGGAACAGTAAAAGTGGGCTCTGAGATTAAGGGTACAAGCTGAAATTTAAACCATTGATTATAAAATCCACAATTCTGCTAATTATGGTCCAGGGTAGTCTGTTGTTGCCTGCCTTGAGTTCTTGTAGCTAAATATGTTAATCTACATCAGACTAGCGCACACAGTCCCTGATTAAGTTGCCAACAATCTGTTTGTAGAATCTCTCCCCATATTGATAAACGCAGCTTTAAAAGCATGTTTTAGCTTTCTGAGACATATCTGAAGAGAGCTGCAGGAGATAAAGAAAAAGTAAAGAATGAGCTGTTTTGGCTCATGACTGATTTTCTCTCCTGCAGTGTCCTCTGCTGGAGATGTACGAGATTAGATTTTTACAGGACCAATCGATGCTGAATCCCCCTATCTACCAAGCATTCCCAGTCAAAAATGATCATTTTCACATTGAGTTTTTACATTTGTTGATGCATTGTTAGCCAACCACAGTGCCCTACAAAACAAAAAGGCAGTAACTGCACAGAGAGCAGAACTGATTTTTTTTAATGATCCTCTTACGTAGTTTTAAGTAGACAAATGGTTATCGTAAAGTTTTAGGACAAGATACATTTTAGGTAATAGATATTTTTAGATCCCCTAAAATTAATGAAAATAATTAGATGATTTAGTAAAACAAAGCCTATATATTCTTTTAAGAAATACAGAGCTACAGTTTGGTAGCTCACCGCAAAGTGTCAAACGTTTCTGTAAAAACTTGTTTTCAATCTAAGAATTAATCAAAAGGTGGTATAAAGTATAAACACACTTACAAAACTTGAACCATTTTCTTATAGCTGCTATAAGTTTAGTAACACGTTAATTACTTTCAGAAATAACATTTGTGTAGAAGCAAAATCTCATAAAATGCTAAAGCAGAACTTGTATCTATTGTTATCCATGGAAAAAAAATTCTAATGCTAAATTTTCCATTCAAGCTTTCTTTAAAAATGTAAAAATCATTGTTTACCTTCATACTGCAAGCAAGCTCCATCAGTTTCTTGGCATTTTCCTCTGAGCGATAGCGCTTGGGCACTGGTACTCGAAAAAACTTTAGTGCACCTTCAAAGTCAGTCTGTAAAAGATCATCTTTCGAAGTCTATGGATGGGGGGACAGAGACAGAGAGAGATGATTCGCAAGATGATGCTCAATTTTAGCACTTGAGGACTGACTGGCATACTTCTAGCATGAACGAAAAAACGAGTAATAATCATGTGATAAAACGTTCATTTAAAAGAAGGGCAAAACAGCTATATCCAAATATATGGCTTCAAGACATTTTCAGGAAACAGAACCAGACTGCAGTGTTTTTCCTGGTGAAAGACAGAAGTATAATAATACATGAGTGGATCCTTACCTTCAGTAAAGAAAGAGCCACATTGAAAATGACACTGATGCCCTGAAAGAAGAAAACAGCAGATTAAGTGGGTATTTAAACAACAGTGATGCAATAACAACTTAGGTTCTAAAATGAATTAATTAAAGGATTTCAATTTTAAGTTTCAAGGTTCACAAAATCCCTTTAGACCATTGGCTCCTAAACTGGGAATGCAGGAGGCTGTAGTGTGTATGTGAGAGTAATACTTTTAATTATCGCCAACACTGTTTTTCACTAATTCGTTTTTATTAACAATTAAGGTTAAAAATCCCAAATGAACAGGTGACCCGTGTAGTGAGAGCTAGAATTGTGATTGGGTGAAAAGCAGGTGTTGATGAGGGTTTACCTCACACAGCAGGAGATCGATGATGTGAAAGACCATGTAGAGAGGGAATTTGGCTGTGAAAAGTGTGAGGAACCACTGCGAGGCATACATGTGCGCCTCCAAGCCCAAGTTCAAGAAGTGTGTGTACAGCTCTGGAATGCACTCCTACGACACAGAGATGAAGATAAAACTGACTGTGCACGACAGAGAACCTTGCATATTAAGCAACACAACTGTTTCTCCAGAATAAAATTATAAACATTTATGAAGCTATTCATTAAATTATACACTTTTTTTAATATCATATTAAAACTTGTTTTTTTTAAACTGGCTTATTTTTACGTAAAATTTGTTGATTTTTTTTTTTGCCTTTAACTTTAGTCCTTGATTTTAATTTCAGTTTATTAATTTTATCTCTGTTGTTTCTTTTGTTTTGCTTTACTTTTGTTGTCTGTACACGCTTTGGGAAGCCAGCTTTATAAAATAGGTTTAATGTTGTAATATCCAAATCTTATGCTTAGCACTAAGAGTACATTACAAACTGCATAATAAAGTTTACTATATACTTTTCCCCCTCTAAACAAGTCATGCAGTATCTAGTACATAGTATCTAATTTAATTCTCTATGTTAAAATGTCACATATATGATGGTTCAGCAAGTTGATGATGCATCATGGGATTGAGAGAAGACCTTTTATACACTCAAGATTCTTATCAGATTTGAAAAAATAAGAAAGAAAAAATACAATAATTCTCCCTCAAAATAATCAACTTTTTATTTTGAAGCTTCCGTGTTTTAATCTTCCTATTCTAAACGAATTATCTTGTAATTTTGAAATTATTTGCAGCAATTGCCCATTTGTTTCAAACAGAAATAAGACTACCACTTCTGAAAAATAAAATAAAAATTAAAATACTTTTTTGACTTTTGATATAAAAGTGTTCTAGTTTATATTGATTTGTTTTATATATATTTATTTTGTTTTACTAAATACCATATACAGTACTGCCAAATTGAATCTAAACCAAATTTCCACTTCAAAATTTTGAATTGAAAGATGAAAATAAACACAAAAAAATTATATTTCCATACTTAATTGATTTTATAGTTGACAGTTAGATTTTGAAACCCCTCTTGTAACACGAAGACGGTCTCATCCTTACATTGGAATAACTTTCATAGTTATAAATACAACACATTTATTTCCCACCTGCATGAGTCTCTCCAGCTGGAAGAACTTGCAGTGGAGATCTTCAAAGTTCTGCTTGAAGAGTTCCCTGAGACCATATTCAAACATGATCTTGACCAGAACGCTGAACGCCTGCTCTTCTGGCATCTGCAAAGAAAAAAATCCTTACAGCAAGGAGAGATTTTACAACACCACTAGATGGCACTAAATGTAAATAATGCCAACTTGACAAACACATGCATACACCTTTGACTGAATTTACACTTCATCTGTGATTATCGGTATGTTACATAATTAAAACCAAAAAAGCTTGAAAGGGTCCTGCATCAAACATCTGTGAAACTCACGTGGAGTAGCAGCACCGCAGCCAGGAAGGACTGTCCTTGACAGTAGCCAATTTCTTCATCATAAACAGAATACGCCTGGAGAATGTCAGATTAATAATAATTCAGTCGAATTACAGGTAAATGCAGTTAACAATCCTAATCAAGCTCAATAACTTCAACAAATTATAATTCTCTCTTTAAATGTAATTGCATTCAGCATAATATAAGCAAAACCTAGCCTTCAGAACATATATTGGGCCCAGAGGATTGCTCCACACTGGCCTGCATACTGGAAAAGGATGTTTAAAAACCTCCCTTTAATCACAAGGTGCTGTGCTAATAAACTTTGTAAACTGCCTTCTATGTGGTTAATGAGAAATCTATATGTGCTGTATGAGTGATGGCAGTAACAGCCAGAGAGAGTTGAATTATTAAGAGATGCTCATTACTGCCAGCCGAACCATCAATCATTTTATGTGGGCCTCGCACTACACCCACTGACCTTGTTATCTGAGGACAAAACTCTGAAACTTAATGGGTAAAAACTTCCCTCTTTCTGAAATAATTTGCTGTGTTTTCTATACATGAAGGTGTACTCTATTGAACAGTTATTTAACTTTAAATATAAAATTAGCAAATCAAAATGTGTGTACAAGCACAGATAAGGAATATGTTTGCCGATGGACTTCTGCGCTGAACAGTACATTTCCCAGGTCACAAGCTCACCTTGCAGATCTTATAGAGCGAGTCCTGTCCATCGCCCCCTGTGTCTTTGAAGTAGTCATGAGCAGGAAAGGTTCGATTGATATCACGAGTGATGGCACTGTCCTGTGGAGACTCCTATTAAATAACACACAAGAGAATTTTAAAGTGTAGAGAAGTATAACTTTAAAAAAGAGAATGTTAAAGTGTAGCGAAGTATAACTTAAAAAAAGAGAATGTTAAAGTGTAGAGAAAAAATTTGAGCCAAAGTATGTTGCCTATTTTATAAAATGCAAACACAGAGATCATCCCATCCTAAAAAACCAGCCCGCATTACCTCTGGGGGCCAGCCGCTCCACTCACCCATGGACATTTTAAGAATTTTACTGAAACTTAAACATTATTACATCAACAGCGTCAAGTTTATGTTCTACATCAAGCGAGACATTATGTTTTGAAAACCAATAATGAGCCATAATCAAATTAGGAAATGTCATTAAAAATAGGTTTATAAAGTGGAATGTAATTTTCTGTAGAGCAGTTAGAGGAGAAAACCTTGTGTCTTTTTCTTTTCGGACAGCAGTGTACACACAACAGATTCCGAATCAACAGTTTTCCACAAACAATCTTTTTAGGATACCTTGACTCTAACTTCTACTACAGCACATTATTAGTAATCTAAACATACAGTCCCGCTTGAATTAAAACTGATTTAGAGTGTTGTTGATGTAACAATGATCACATTTTTAGCCTCTTCTCTCATTATCGGTCAACAGGGGAGTACAGTGGCTAATCCTGGAAGCAGTGCATGACATCGGAAAAAACCAAACGGATAGCCGATTAATTCTGCTGTGCATGCTGACGCATGTCAGCTTTCATAGGAATCTCTAGAAAATATTCATCTTAAACCACTTTCCACTCACTCCAACTCAATAAACCTTCTCCTTTGGGCACCCCTGTATGTCTTAAACAAAAAATTAATGCAGGGCATCTAGTGGTGAGCAGTTTTTTTCCTTTGTTTTTAGTAATTCCAAACGGTCATAAAAAAGATGATTGTGCATTGCATAAAGGAACTGTGTTTTTAAAATATATTTAAGATGCATTGCAAAACACATTTGCTACTTTTTCTCATTCAACTCAGCGTTTCCTACTAAATTCAGCAACTTTTTTTAATCTAGCAACTAACTCCAGATCGAGCAATATTTCTTCCAGTAAAAATAGTAACAGCCGCCATTAATTTACTCTAATTTAAACAGAGGAAAAGAAATTAGCAGGTTTGTAGCACCTTTTTCCTCTGCTTCATATTCCAGTATTTTTTTTTCACTTTTATTATTTGATTAAGTTATTCATTCTTTCCTTCCTTTTAAAAGATGAATGTTTGATACAGTACCAAAATGTAACTAAAAAGAGATTGTTATTGTGTTAATGCTTTTTTTATTTATCTTGTTACACATAAAAAAAAAATCTAATTCTTTTTTTTTTTTAAGTACGGGAGGAAATAAAGAAAGGTAAAAGACTATCAAACAGGTATTTATTTGATCACATGTTTTCCACTAGGGGTTTCGCTGAAAACTTACCATACATTTTGGTGGGTTTAAAAAAATATGAAGTATGTGTTATTTTGTTGTGCAGAGCCAGTTGTGTAATATGACCACTGTGAATTATAATACGCAGAGAAAAAAAAAACCCATTCATGTCATTCGAGCCTAATTCACTTGATCACAAAAAAGCAATTCCTCTCATGAACAACAAAGTTTAGCATTTCTGCAGTTACTGAAATAACATAAGTGACCAGCATGTTAGTCTGAGCACGACATCATTGACATGCTACTATATTTTGTTATTTTTAATCAAATAGCAGCCATGGCAAATAGAAACCAATGCTTTTTCTCTTCTGGGATGTTTGGTCCAACAGTAAAGGAAATTAATGCTGCCTTTGTGTCGATCCCGAGTTAGGGTCAGACATTTTTGCATTTATGAGTTTCATAGTTTTACATCTGCTGTTCATTCATCGAGATATTTTGTCCTTATTTGCATCTTAATTTAATACCTTAAAATACAATCTAATGCTTTGTTTATCGACTTCAGTGGAACAGATGTGGATGACAGGTTGTTTCTCTTACAGAAAGCTAGTAGTGTATGCAGAAATAGCAGATTTATTTTATTTTTATTTAGCCATGGCACCTCCTCTACATATAATTGATTAAAAAGATCTTTCTAGGCCAACAATGCTTAAAATTCTCAGACGATTATCAAAGACCCTCCAGGTAAGAGCGAACACAAGTGTTTCTGAAATATGCATAATTTTTTTTACATGCATTACATCTTCAAAAAAAAAGGTAGGAATGTATGATTGCATGATCATGGATCGTAGCTAACTGCAGGAGGCCATTAGGTCGTATCTTCCTCTCTCCTAGCAAAGTTCATTTTCTTGAAAGAAAGCACTGGCTTCAGCAGGTACGCTATTGCGTTATGGCTCCTAAAAGCCCAGATTGAGCCATAAAAAGCTAAGCAGGGAAAATCTGATAATCAGAGATCATACGAAATATAGCTGGAAACATCCCTAATAATTAATACTATAGTGAAAACAAATTATGATGTCCTAAATGTTTTTTTAATGATCTTCATAGCACTTTTTGTTCTGGCCATAAAGTAATTATTTATTTATTTTCATCAATTAGTATTCAGTCAAGCAATTGGCATATATTTATAAAGCATTTTTGGTAGTTGCTACAAAGCGACTTGACAAGCAAGAGACCTGATAAAATTACAATACACACTTATTTTAGTGTCTTTTAAAATCGGGAAAATATTTTATAAATTGTTGCCAGTTTAGATTTTAAAAAAGTCTTGTAATCATTAAAATGTTATATAAGCCTGGCTTAGCCTAATTTTGCCTTTTTTTGAGCAATATGGTGTATCCAATTTACTTTTTTTCCATGTTTTTATTTGGTGGGATGAAAAAAAATGTAAGCACTTAAAGTATAAAAGACCCCAAGCACACAAAAGAATATGTCCTTCAGCATGCTTGATGTGATTACATGTCTTGTGAAAACCTCATGGCCAATCTAACAAACGAGAGGCTTGAGAAGATGCAGGTTAAAGTCCTAGAGTGGACTAGCCTTTCTGCAGACTATAATTACAACAATCCGAGAGCTTTGAGTTGCCATAATTCAGCCTCAAAGCTTTAATCTAGCCCTAATCTAAAAAAGCTAAAATCAAGTCCAATTTTCAAAAACGTTTTTTCTGGCGGTGTGTTGATTAAGCTGCCCACTGTTAAAATAAACCTAGCGTCACATTAAAAGATGCTATTTTTCTCAGTGAGTGAACTTTCAAAATCAGTAGGGGGTCACATTCTTAATTTCTTTAATGTAGGTCTCTTCTTGTTATGAAGCTGTTTAAAGTGATTTACAATTTTACAGACGACTGCTCTCTTTTTCTCCCAAACTCTCACAAGCATAGCCAGCAGGTGTCTTAGAAGCCTGAGGGCAAACTGCTGCTGCCTTTTTTCTCATCCATATAAGACAATAATGCAAATTATAACAGCATGAATGTTTGCATAGTGAAAAAAGCTATACAATACAATAATGTTACAGACACTACCATCAACAGATTAATGTACATTATTTGTTATGTACATTGCCCTCAACAACGAGAAGTATAATATTACACACAAAAAAATCATCCTCTGAAATCAGCACACAGCAAAGAACAGTTATACAATCCATCAACAGAAAATAACTTCTAAAACACACCAAACAACACCCGTTCTGAACAGTGATCACATGACTAAACTCTCATCCAATCAAGACTGAAAGCTGGTCATCACAATAATACAGGTCCAAGATCAAGAAAAGTCTCCCACCTGCACAACAGATCGGCAGGAAAACAAGGAGGCTAATGTTAACTCTAAGCTAGTTAGCAAAGAAAAATAATAATAATTACAATTTTTTTTAATTCTACTTGAGGCGACCTCCGCATGCTCAGTGGATCAGTTGGTTCTAAATGAACTAATTCACTTTACGTTTATAAAACTCAGATGAGCATCTATTAGTTAATTTTGAGTTAAAGCTATGAATTGTGTGATAATAATAAAAAAAATTGTATTTATAAAAAAAGAAAATAAAACAGAATAAAATTTTGTCCATTTTAAAAGGGGCTTGAATAATTTTTTTGAGAGCATGGATAAAATCTAAACGAGCTGGACAGTGAGTCCTGAATTCAGGACACAATGTTTTATTCATCCGTTTCCCACCACAAACCACGATCTACTCCAAAGAGTCTGATTAATATCAGCCGTCATGCACTGGTTTTCGTCCATTGTGCTGATAAAGTAGCGACAGAGGAGCGGAGTATGCCATTGGAGTACGTAACTTGGCTTCTTCCAATTGTTCCACACCTCCTCTAACCTCTTCTCATACAGCTAAGCAAACAGATTATTAAACAGTTCACCTGTTTAAAATCACACCAACAGACAAGCCAACAACAGCAAGACCCGGAAATAACCTTTTATGAAAAATTGTTCCGTGAAAAACAGCAGCATGTGCCCATGCAAGAACTCAAGAACACTCCCATGCACTGGCACTAACAGTGGATTCCTGCCGTAGTAAGCATACCCCCTTTTCAAAGATTCATTACCCTCTCTTTCTATAATTGATGCTATGTTTATGTGGAAGAGAGTAGCCACTAAATAATGCATCCACAGCCAGCAGCTCGGCTGAAGTGCTCGGCAGATTCAGCATGAACACAGGCAGACTGACCCACTGCTCCCATCACAGCAGCCAGGCCTGCAAGATGAGAAGAGAATGGAAAAAGGTCTGAAAGGAAACTAGTGCGGGGGTTTGGTGAATCCACTGGACTAGAGGCAAAAAATAGGTCAGCTGGTGATCTACAGCATAAAGTCACCTGACAAGACTGTACCTGATCAGATCAGCTCCCAGATAGATCAGAATTTACAGTGACTAGTTCAGCTTGGTACTGGTTAAGGGATGTTTTCTATTCTCTTAGTGTAGATTAAATAGTATATAAAGTAACACTGTTAATAATTTCTTCTTTTCCTAAGTTTAAAACCATAGTATTGATATATTAAAGGAGACCTCAGATGAAAATCCAAACTTTACAGCTGTTTGAACAGAAATTATACAAATCATTTGAAGGTTTTTTTTTTGTTTGTTTTTTTATCACAAAAAATAGTTTAAACCAGGGGTCTCAAACTCAATTCCTGGAGAGCCGCAGACCCAGCAGGTTATTTGTCCAACCCTATTTAAGGATAAACACCAGTAGCTTCAAACAAACTCTGAGAAGCCTAATCAATGGAATCAGGTGTGTTCATTTAAGGTTGGAGCAAAACTGTGTAGAGTTTCGACCCTCCAGGAATTGTGCGAGAGAGACCCCCTGCTTTATACCCTTTGAGAATCAAACACCGTGGCCCTTCTAGTAATTGATATAGACTCCGCCCCTCTGCATCTGGTTGTAAACACAATCGGCCATCAATTCGCTCTTGAGTAACTCTGGCTTCGAAGGTTCAAGATGTTTTGGGATGTAAAAAAGTACACAACTGTGCTCATTTATCATCAGAGGAACCTGTAAATACTGAGTGGATAACTTTTATTTATTAAGGAAATGCAACAGCAGATTTACCAAAATTCAAGCAATTATGCTCCAGACTGTAGGGTCAGTACAAAGTAGGATTTGTTGAAACTGAATCTTGGATCTGTACCAACTCTACATGATCCAAATCCAGAACAATTAAGGATATCATTTTAAATTAGCATAAATAGTTACAGTTTTAGAGTCACGGTGGCGCAGTGGGTAGCACGGTCGTCTCAGAGCAAGAAGGTCCCTGTTCTAGGCTCGGCTGGGGCAGGTGGCATTTCTGTGTGGAGTTTGCATGTTCTCCCCGTGATCGCGTGGGTTTTCTCCGGGTGCTCCGGTTTCCCACAAGTCCAAAGACATGCGGTATAAGTGAACTGAGTAAGAACGATTGCCCATAGAGTTAATGTTTGAATGAGTGTGTGAATGTTTCCCAGCGATGGGTTGCGGCTGGATCCGCCGCGTAAAACATATGCCAGAGAGTTGGCGGTTCATTCCGCTGTGGCGAGCGAAGAAAGCCGACATGAAAATGAATGAATGAGTTACAGTTTTTTTTGTACAGTTGAGGTGACTCGGGCATTTTTTCTGGGTGCCTACTGAAAGTCTCCTTAGGATGGTGTTTCAGGCATGTCCTGCCAGGGGGAGGCCCCGGATAAGACCCAGAACTCAAAAAGGAGAGATTTCCCTACTTTAAGTTGTATTAGTTGATCCATCAACCATACATAGTTGGAAGGAAATATAAAGGAAAAAAGAAAAAAGAAGGATTTTTTTTTTAAGATTGTAAGTGTTCCTAAAAAAGAAAAATGTTGGCCGCTTTTTGAAAGTAGTTAGTGTTGCTGCTTTCTAACTGGATCAGGGAGTTGATCAACCAGCCAGGAACAATGAGAGAACGTATTTCTATACGATGAACATACAGATGCGACAGAGTAGCCAAGTTGGTGATTATGTATATTTAATGTGGTTAATTATAAGCACATAAGCTATTGTTATTCAAAGGGTTTACTTTTTCATGTGCTTTGCTGTGTTTTTAGATGTCGAGAGGATGAAATTTTTATTACTTTTTTTTATACTTTTATTACTGGGCAAAGCTAAATGAAACATCAAGTTGTATTATTTTTGCACTACCTGGTCTCTCAGATATGAGGTCATACGATATTGTGTTGTGTTGTGCCAGTGTTTGAAAACCTTCTTTTTGATTCTGAAAATTGCTAAGAAAACTTGATGATGTAATATTGCTAAAAACAGAGCTCTGTGTGAAAATCCTGCTGAGTACAAAACCTCACTTGTGTTGGTTTTCGAAAGTACTTTAGAGATTGTGTATATAGAGGGGGAAGGTTTCTTCCGCAGGAAGCACTGAACTTTTTCCCCTGACCATTGTTTACGCTCGTTTATTCTGATCACCAACAATGGGTGAAAATTGGCATTTTGTTTTTCTTAAGGGAGGCTGATTATACGAGTAGTAGCGAGTTTGATGAAAGCGATTCAGCAGCGGAGGAGGTGAGTAAGCGTAAATGGACTAGTCTCTTGGTAAGAGAAGGCTGGGAGGGTCTACATCCTCTTCCCTTCCACTTTTCACTCTCTTCACTCACATGAGGGGAAAGTTTGTGAACTCTGGGGTGTAATACAATTAAAAATTGCTAATGTAGAGTTTTAATGAGGCGTAATGGTACACTATTATGTAATCAGTCATTGTGTGAGCTATAACTGTGTGTTTCACTCAAGACACTGACTAATATTTTATTTTTATTACTGTGTATCTGGTGAAAATATTAATTTGGTTTAGCTTGCAATAGTGTTAATACCAATATTTCATCTTTAGTTAACCTATAGTTAGTTAAATAAGAATATAGATATTTTAATCTTTCCCCCAAAAAATGAGTAAAGGTTCCATTCATTATTTTTTTTAAGTCTCTTTTTTTCCTTTATTGTGTGTTAGCATAAGTGCATGGTAAAAAATTAACAAGGCGGCATAAAAATAATTCTTTATTGAAAAATAATTGTTCTTGAGTTAGGCAACAGCTACTTTCTTTCGATCAAATTGACAAAAATACAATGACATCAGAGTCGTACATTGCTTGTTAACCATTTAACACCGGAGCTGTATGACACAATACCGGTGACACAATAGTGACTTGAGTACTTCAAACTTTCGTAGCTCTGGTAATTTTTGTTTGAAAAAACTTCAACAGATTCTAAAAGCTGAGAAACGGCTCTTTCGACTGATATTACATTTATTACGGGAATGACAACGTTGCTTGTGTTCCAGGGACAGGAAGTTAGGGAAGCATAAGAGAGCGGTGACAGATGAGTGATTGATTGCTTGTTAATTACTTTAGCTATACTTAACTGTGTTTTAGATGCGGTTTCATTTTAAATATTATATTTGTAATGTATATAATAGTATAGGCATTGTTTTCGCTGTAGTTATAGGTTTATGTACTGCATTTGCATCCAGGATTCTGTCACGTCCGTGACACACTCACACATTCTTCCGCCGGTTTTATCCGATTTAAACAAACAACTTGTGAAATGAACACTGAACGCTCTATTCAAACAAAACTGTTTGAGTTGATGTAAAATAGTTTGAGGTTCATTTCTGTAATCTCAAAATTCGTTTTTTTTCTTTTCTTGTTATTACACACTGAGGATTTATAACATAATATTAAAAAAGTTGTGTCAGATTTTGAAAGTTTTATTTAATCTGAAAAGAAAAACATGCAAAAAAATATATACAAAGAACATTTTATGGCAGAAAGACTAAAAACAAGACAATACCAGGTGAACTGTAATAATTACAGTATCATTATAGGGGTTAAAGAGTTAAGAAGATAATGGATTATCTCTTGACTGATGTTATGTCAGTGACTAGACAACATTCTAATCAAAGCTGATCCAAAACCTCTAAGGAGTCTCAAATACCTCATAACTGCATTAACATTTTAGGTACTTAAGCACAAAAGCTTCTTTTTTAGAAATTGAAATATCATCATTAGTCAAACAAACCAATTTTTTTAAAGCGGTAATTTTTTATAATTTCATCTCTGTGGCATTACACAACTTTAATTAACGTCATGAAAACTTTGATGAAGAAAGCCATCTTCAGTTTGTGGATGTGTAGATGTGCTAATACAACCAGCCAAAGAAAAATAGTGATGGCTGGTCAAAAAAAAACACATCAAGAAAAATGACAAAGGTTCCAACTTGACTGATTAGGATCACATTTATTTGCTCAGTGCACAATTTACAGGATATAAATATAACTGGTGGTACACTATATCGGGACCTCAGGTCCAGTCATTCAGACCTTGGAAATTGGCTGAAAAAGAAGAGGCCAAAAAAGATCTTTACAATGCTTTCATTTTCTCTTAGAAAGAGGGATCGCTTCTGATTAAGAATATATATATATATATATATATATATATATATATATATATATATATATATATATACACATACATATATATGTATTTAACAATTTAAAAAATATATAAGGTGAAATGCAAAAAAATCCAGTTAATCAAATAATGATAAATAAAGCTACTTAGGTGGGCAAAATCAAGAGCAAAACACCAGGCTCAGAAATGTAATGTTCTTTTAAAACATAAATGAAAAACATAAATGAATGCTGGAAGCAAAATGAGTGTTTAAAGACGATCATGGTCTCTTCAAAGACAAAAAAAAAACCACGCTGTTCTAGAGCAGTCCTCCATTTTCAGCCATAGCAGGGGTTGGTTGGGTCTGCATCCTAATATGGCACGGCAGAGAGCAAGCCATCATGGGAGATATCCTCCCTTGAGAGTGATAGCCCTTGACTTTGATTTCAGGAACAGAGAATTTTCCCACAGGATATCAAAAAATGGCATTTCGTAGAGAACAAAAAACAGACATCATTAAAAGATCCCAAAAGCTGAACTCTTGCTAAAACTTTGATCAATTACAAAAGTACCATTGCCTGTAAACAAACAACACTAACAGCTTTTGGGCAGTGCTGGAGCATTTTTTCATTCTCATACTTTTACATAAAATCAACTTGCAATTTAATCAACTTCATAGACAATGACATTTTATAAAGACAACAACCACAGGACCTGAAACATGCTTTAGGATCTGAATAACTAGAACCAATCTGAAAGTGCCATTTTGGAGGCATCTTATCAAAGCCAAAGAGTTTATTCAATTCATTCATGTAAGAGTAGACAGTGTAAGAAAACAGTCCTGAAAGTGTCTCAAAGAACAATTAATAAGTCCCAAAAGCAGTCGAGACGACAGCTAAGTACAAGGACTTATCTACAAGGACACATATGTTTTGTTGCATGCATGTACTGCCAAGTTTGTTCAATCGTCTTCAGGTTGAAAAAGATAGAAAACTCTCAACTCTGTTAAAGACTATAAAATATACATTTACATTTTAAATAAGCACACTCTGGGAAAACAAACTCAAGCCCTTTTTTCTATAGTGCACAATATACTATTCATCTCTTGTGAGTTAATGCACAAAAACCTGCCATGGCCCAGCAAATCACCTTACAAATCACCCATCAAAACACTCCATCACATCACAGTATTACAGTTATGAAAGCAAAGCTAAAGGCAATTCAGTCTGCTGTTAAAGTGATGTGGAATTCAGCCAGAATTGAAGCATATTGAAGCATAGACAAATATTTCCGTAACACTATACAAAAAAGCGATACAAAAAATATATCACAAAACATAACCCTCTCCATTGAACAGTCTCCAAATTAAAAATAAATACTCTCAGTTTAAATACAAAGAGGAAGGCTTGTATTTAACATTAATAATGTTTTTATAATAAATGCTTTGCATACTACAAATAAGCAATCCATTCAACAAGGTAATATATTTAATGATTCCTGTATATATATTTTAAATATAAAACATTAAATATTGTTACTTTGGTCAGCTACTGTATAAGTCCACATATATCTGAAACTAGAAACAGTACCATCCAAGTGGGTGAATTCATGATCATTGGCACAACAGGACAAAAGAAACAACAATTTTGATCATTTCATTGGCACATTCACCTATAAACTATTTACACAATTGCTTTCAGAGGTTTCTAAATGTCTCATACAGATAAATAGTGTAAGACAGTCATATGAAGTTCAGTAGAGTTGCGACTCTGAAATCAGAGTCTGCATGAAATGTCAATGATTTGGCCAGATAAACCTTGGTACTTCCTCAAATCAGCATGATTTACCACAGCGGCAATGCTCCATCAAATGTCTGCAACCAGAATTAAGACACCAACATCTGTTCTGGTCATGAGCTACAGTGTTGTGCTTAACTAGACTATTTTATATTTTTAGTGCTACAGTGCAGTTGAACAATATGTAGGAACAGATGCTCCCCTTAAACTCTCAAAAAAGGGAAAAACAGGTATGAAAGACTGCCACATCAGAGCACTGAATAAATCCAAACGTCCGTTCAAGCAGCCAAAGCAATCAAAACTAATCAGTGTTTCATCCAATTGAAGAAGTAAAATACATTTCTAAAGTATATTAGAATAATGTGATGAGAACTGCTGCACGTTCTTGTCCAGTGTGATCTCAGGTTCAAAAAGAGCCTGGTTGGTTGGATTATAAATAGATGCATTTTTGACGCTCTCTGGTTGTTGTGTAATTGCTTCATAGCTTTATAAGCAAAAAAGTCTATTCAAATCCAGCATTGCAGGGTTTGATCTTCGGCTTTTAAAATTAAAGTAAAAAAAGTTATAGATTCAACAACAATGCCTGAATAATAAGGCAAAAAAAGTATTGTTAGTAAAAAAAAAAAAAGTCCCCATTAAGACATTAGCCCTTCAAAGTCGCAAGATTTATTCCTCTATTCCAACATTAATTAATTAACCAGGAGAAATACAGACAGCCTGTACTCACTGCACAAACCTCATGAGAAGAACAAATTAACAATGCTCAAAAGCAAGTTAATCTCATCCTAATCCTTCCAGATAAGTGAGAACATGTTACAAAGACATGGTTTTTGAGTACATCTTCTTTACACTGTCTTGTCTCATCAATGCAAAGATTATTTTTTGCATACAGGCTAATTTAATGCACTCTATTCTAGTGATCCCCAATTCCATAGTTCATTCTTACAGCAAAAGCAGCTGAAAAGTCTCAAACATATAAAGTATTAAACTACATGTTAGTGTGGATAGATCTATCCACTAAATGCAAAGTTAATATCCAACTTCTTCCTACAAATGAATCTTGCAACACACTGACAAACAAAAATGTTTTGGTTGCCAAGTTAAAAACCCTCAAAGCAAACAGTGACGAATACAAACACTGGTATTCTTTCAGTCTCAACCTCAGACAAGGCTGATGTTCTTGATCAACATCATGATCACGATAACCTCAAAGAATTATATTACACATGACAAGCCGTGTGTAAAGGTGCTGGAGGATCTCCTAGGGGTTTCTTTGTGTCAGGGCGATGGAGACAAATAAGGCAGATTCGCTTGAGGCCTTTACGAAAAGCACTGTTGGACAGGCTGTAGATAAGACAGTTGCAAAAACTATTGCTTATGGCAAGCCATGTGGTTAGAAATGAAGCAATTGCATGGTGGTAAATCCCTGCACTCTCCAATAAAAAGTACAGGATGTAAGGTAACCATAGGAGGTAGAACACACTCGTAATCCGGAAGAGCACGGTGGCATATCGTTTGTCAGTTCGGTCTTGTTCGCCTGGCTCTGGATCTTGTGGGCCAAAACGAGCTCTCCTTTCACTGATCTGCCGGGTGTGTTGGCGACAAATCCGAAATATATGAGCATAGGTAAAACAAATCGTTAAAGCAGCAGGCGCATAGAGAGCAGCAACAATAAATGCAGTAAAGAGGGGCTGGGTGTCCCAAGAAGAGCACCACTGAAATACATCTCCGTGGTATCCAGGCTTACCCCAACCAAAGAAAGATGGCAAAAAGATGAGCAATGAATAAAGCCAAATGAGGGTAATACAAGTGCGGAGACGGCAGGGTGTGACGAGAGCCGTGTAGGAAAGAGGTCGGGTGATGGCGATGTAGCGATCAATGCTAACACACGCTAAAGAAGCCATGGAGACGCTCTTCAACACAGAGACCATGTAGCTGAAGACCATGCAGATGAGTCTCTCGTTCAAACCCTCCAGATGATGCAAGAGGGACAGCGATGGTATAAGACAGCTGACACCTACCAGGAAATCTGCATATGCCATAGTCTGTATAAAGGAGCTAGTGGTGTGGTGGCTCAGCAGTGGAGCACAGTGGAACACAAAAATAACCACCAGGTTCCCGGAGATGATGAGCACCGTCAAGAAGAGGATAACTGCAACTTCTAGCAGGCAGGCGTTGAAGATCTGAGAGTAGCCGACGTTCAGCAAGCAAAAGGGTTCTGTGCTGTAGTTCAGGTCAGTTGCATTCATTTTGTTCAAGGTGGGCTTGTGTACAAAATGGGGTGCTAGTTCCTGGGGACCCTAGCTCAGCAAAGACTGCTCAGTAACAATTGTCCTTGATCGGTAAAGGATTGGTGTTTTTCCTCTGTGCTTTCCATTTCAGCAGCAATATAACCAGGTTGTTCGCCAGAACAAGTGTCAATCTCAATCAAGGTGTTGTCTGAGTGGTAAATAGTGGGAAAAATATCAGAATGAAACACTGACATTATTCAGTCCATCACCTTTAGACAAAGCATCGCAAATCCACTTTGCCAGGTTAGTCAGCTGCCAGCACAAAATGTTCAAAAGTCCTTCCCTCTCCGGATTAGTGAATCCTTGGTCTCAAGCAGTTATTTCAATAGGTAGGAGATTCCTCATACGTTCTCTTTTGAAATTCCCAACAGGATGCAATCCAGACCTTTTGTACAACTTCTTTCATCGGTTAAATGAAGAGTGAGGAATCACCTCACCGTATATTGAGTTTGCAGTCAAGTCACCCCAATGTGAAGTAAGCGAGAGATCAAAGATAAAGGAGCAGCAAGTGACTGATGTTTCAAGCAGAGAAGGGGCTCACCGGAGAGTAGCCAGCAAATGGAATGTAAATGAAGGATAAAATGGTGTTATGCATAAAGCAGTCTCTCCCACTCTCCTGTGTGGCACTGATGTACCCTTTCTCCTTCGTTCCCTCTCTCCCTCCCTTTCCCTGCTGCAGCAGGAGCGCACAAACCCCTCCCACCCTTGGCTCTGGCCAGCGAGCAGATGTCAGAGCACCAGCAGAGGCATTCCCTTCCCTCATCAGCCCATCCTCTCCTTCTGCCTCTCATATACAACTTTTAATCTCGAAAGCAATCCGAAAAACTAAATTACTTTCATATTCAAGACTACCAAAAACAATCTTTTCTCTGTCCTTCCCATTTTCGTGTGCAATTTCACTCCTACACACACTCCCTTTCTACTGCCTATGCGGGCACAGAAAAAAACAGCAAGTCCGAGTGCACAGACGCCATTTACAAAGTCACACATATAAGCGCTCATATAGCTCAGTGGCTAGAGTAAGATTATAGGTTAGGAAGAACTGATAATATGTCTACTTTAGTTACAACAAAAAAGTAGGGATTATAATATTCACCCACAACAACAAAAATATAATATTGTTTTTGGCAGCATTTTAGTCTTTATTTTTTTTATTCATTTTTTGTCTTTCTGATGAAAATGACCTCTTAATTTAAACCACTGTAATAGGTTTTAGTCACAGTAATTCTTTGAATCATGTTTTAGTTGACGAAAATCAAAAACTTTTTAGTCTGCAAAAAATAAAAGGTTTTAGTCTACTTTTAGTTTTTTTACAATTAGTTTTTTAGTAATTTACAATTTAGTTTTAATAAGCTAATTTACCTTTATAAATATTAGAAATTATGTACTAACATTTATTTAATAAATGAATGCTCCATTTCACATTGTGAGATTGTTAATAGGCTTTTCATTAGTAAATACAGCAATGTATAATCTAAGAATTTACAAAAAAAAACATTCTTAATTCGGCATTCATGGCTTTTTTTCTGAGCAATTGAGTAAGGGCACATACTTACATATTTAAAAGCATGACGAAAAAAAGATAGTTGAAGTTTTGAAAAATGAAATCAAGAAAATTGTGTGTGCAGAGTGTTTTAGATTGTGTATTAAATTTCATAGTATTACTATAAACAAAGCAAGTTATAGGCAATGTGGTATAGAAAACGTTCATAGCTCGCTAAAAATGAACTCCTACATGGAGTCAACATTGTGTAGCTTTAGAGAAAATTCATATAGTAGAATGAGGACATATACATTTTATCATGGAGTCATAAAAACACAATTTTTTTTATGTGTTTAATGAGCATTAATAAGTAGAGTGATCAAACAAATGTCTTGTAAAGTTACTCAAACATTAAATACTTTAAACAGAATGAACTATGTGTTTGTCCACCCATCATTTATTCCCAGATGTGTGAATGAATCCAAAAGAGGTTTTACATTTAGTAAAGTGTCGTTATCCAAGCGATGTTTTCACACACAAGTTTTTTTTTGTTTGTTTCAACTTGTTCTGACCAGAGCAGTCACAGTGTTCTGACAAGATGTGCAAGACAAATGCAACCATCCATCAGATTTCCCCAAATGAACCAAACCACAGGTCTAAAAAGAACTCTCAGTTCTATTATATTTTAGTGCAATTGGCCCTCAACTCTAAAACTCACTTCCTGAGATCTTTTTTGACTGGCTTTTAGATGTAGTGGTCAATTTTAAATAGTATATAGATGTGTTCTGCATTTGCTTGTATTACTCATATGATGACTCTGTGCTAACTACCTCCAGAACCAGCTGTGTCTTGCAGCGCTATAGAAAAAGACTTGGAACTCAATTATAAATGACATGAATCACAAAAAATTATAAGTAAACAACCAGAATCCAAATCAGAAATACGCCCTATCTTATTTATCTTATTTGTGTTTTAGTGTTTCGCAATGCTCATCAATAAATATATTGTTTTCCAAAAATAAACTTGCCTGTTTCTACCACACCATTTTACAACCCCTTGTCTCCAATAACAATTGATTTAGCTCAAAACAAGCATCCTCCAGGTCCTTTCATTGTGTCATAGACAGAATCTTCAGCCACACACGGTCCCACTTTCACACATTCCCTCAGCCAAGCACACAATTTGCTAAAAATAGACATGTCTTGAAAGGTGGAGAGTGGACCACAGGGGTTCATCCATTATAAGGTCGACAATAAAGAGGAAAAGGAGAAATTAAAGATCATGGCTACACACTGCATAATTGTTTTCAAAATAAGGGTTTTTCTTACACTGTTAAAAAAAATCTCATCCACACGAGCATGGGTAGAAAAAATGACGTAAACATGAAAATGCTAAAAGGCTCATAAATCGCTGTGAAGATAAGCTGCTCTAATAGAGGGCTTCTTTAAAAACTTCTTTCACCAATATTTACCGGTAACTGTTTAGATGCCGAAACATAATTTATATGAGGCTACATCGGTATTATCCGAAACTGGTGCTGTTTGCGAGGAAAAATCAGTGTATCAGGAACATTAACCAGCATTTGTTTGCAGTTTGGTGCATCTGATCTGTTATTAAATATGCAAAGTGTGTTTGTAATCCAGTACATTTCAGAAGATATTCTCTGTCACAGAATCTCTTACTCTGTCCACTAGTTTCCAGTCATGAGCTCACACATCCAAATGTTTGTTTTTTTATGCCCTACTTACATCATCAGTTTTTCTTGCTAAAAACCAAACTGCTAGGCAGAATCAAACTTTTTTTTTTATTCTCACTGATTGTTCAACTAGCTGAGTTTGGTTGTGATGGCGCTCATCGTTTTTATTAAGCGAAACCTGGGAGCAAAAATTGAGACCATGCTGAAATTTTGCTCCATGTACATGTGGCACATCGTAACCATATAAAAAAATTTGGATACAAAATAACCAGATATGTGTGGACAGGGCACAATACACATATAACAATAACAAATGTAACAAAATAAAATATCATTCAGGAAAAAAATGTAATAAAGGGTTTTAAATTTCTTAAGACTCAAATCTTATAAGTGTCATATAACACCTACATGCCCTGTCTGGTTTCAGGTGGTTAGAAGCTGAGAAGAGAAAGGCTAGGCTTACAATAGAGTGAAAGAGTGAAGAGAGTTCACCCTGACTCAGCTCCAAGAAAAAAAACAGCAAACACAAACAGCACATTCTCAGTCCTTCATATAGTGACACAGCACCTTTACTTTAAGAGTCAGCCAAACGCTCAGCACTGCATACCTGAACACTGCTGCAGCAGAGTGCCATTGAGACCACCCACAGACTTCCTCCATAAAACTTGCACAATCCCCCGAGTGCTGGCCATTCACTGTGACATTAACCCCACAGAGCAGCAAGCTATTTTTGAACAGACAAGTATGCCTTTATTTGCTGAGGAAAAACGATGCATTCTATTGAATGTGCTCGAGCTATCTATTCCCTGCTTTGTTAAATCCGAGAGCAGAGATCCCTTTTTCTTAGTATTTTAAGAAAGCTGTGATTTGAAGTGAGAATAGGTGCAAGCTGGTAGTGAGTAACAAGCCAGGCTTTGTGTTAGCAGTTTGTTTTTATTAACCACATGGGGTGTATGTGAGAAGTGTCTGGAGAATTCTGTGTGTATGTCTGACCTCTGAGTCTGTGTTTATGGACAGGCGAACATCTGGTTAGAGTATGAGTTTAAGAAAAACAGCCCGAATATTCTGCAAGGATGAGTAGTCAACCAATGAGCGACAATTTGTTGCTGGTAAGTGAATACAATCTAATAAAATATGATTATTACATTACCAAAAATTGAATCTGAGCCCCGTGGATGGGGACTGTAAATGTAGGCTTGATGCCAGTTTCCAAGGCATTACTGACTTGACTGGATTTGTAATGACACAAATGAAAACATCGCAAAACAAAATAAGTTAACTAAGGTTATTTTAAGGCTGGGAACGTCTCATCTGTTCAGTTTCCAGAAATGTTCCCTTCACCTCTCAAATCCTCAGCAGTTTTATGGTTATACAGTAATTTCTGATCCGGTTCAGCTTACGTATTTAAGTACCCGGAATTCACGTAAAGAAACCTCATGTTGTCAGTGTGCGGACAGCTTGTACACAAAACTGTGTGACATGGAGTGCTTTTTTTCAGAGATCAAAGGAGACCTTCACTTTGAAGCACTGGGAGCCAATCAGAATTTGTTCATGGGAGTTCCTCTTTGCACGACAGTTCCTGGGCTAGGCTACTGAAAGATCAACAGAATTCTATCAAATGTATTATTCATGAATGTTTACATAAAGAATAATGGGATTAGAAAACCTTGTTTGACGTTAAATTGGTATTTAAACTCTACAATACTGTAGTTTAAACAAGCTAATTAAAATCAATTAAAACTAGCAGAACGAGTTTCGACATTTTTCCGGTTAAAACATTATCCGTATAAAAGCTAAAGTTGTGTGGCAAGAGAAGTGGAGAAAAATCTTAAGAATCTTATATTGAATATAATAAGAAGATTATATTGAAATTCTCCGAAAATCTAATTTTATTGACCTGCTATAAAAATGAGTGTTTTTTACTCATTAAATCTCCAAGGTAATTTTTGTAGCCTGTACCTTTGGTGGCAGTAGTCATTTCCAAGGCAACACGTGTAAATAGGTGAACAGTTTGTACCTGAGCACTTTTAATACTTGAGTAATTCATGGAAAAGTTGACAGCACCAAGTTTAACTAAATCACAACTGTCATCACTCAAGCCATGGTGTTAAGACACGTCTGTATTTATGAGCCAGCCCTGGAGAAAATCAGCACCCTTCTTAATCCAGCCATTTGGCCAGATACATCAGAGGGAGGCCTGTCTTTCAAAACATAGGAAACTCTATATTTCTCACTAAATTGTTTATGGGAAGCCAAGTCAGGTCACTTAATCAATGTCACTGTTGCCTGCCTTGCAGTGAGCACACTGAACTATTGAGCAGCCAACCAGTTCCATGATAACAACTCAAAATAGAAACGTGTCCATTGAGTCGAACACAATGGTAAATTCTGAGAGAGTGGCTATTCTTTGTGCAAAACCTTAAAAGAATTGAATCACCATGGTTCCCAGGCATCAAGCACAAGTGCACACCCAACCCAAAGTGACAGGAACTTAAAATCATCTGCTTTGTCGTGGCAGGTAAACTTCTCATTTTTATAAAATTATTACCATTACCTGGTGCATCTGAACTCAGTTGAAGGTTAAGATAGTTGTAGATTTCTTATTGTGAAACACAAGAGAAAAGCATTGCTTGTGGGTTGGTTTCACATAAAAGCAATTTTCAGGCTTAGCATTAATTGCTTAAAGGGCAGACAGGGTAAAGTGCAGGTCTGAGATACGCAGCCCAGCGGAAATGGAGACCCAAGCGTGATGTCAGCTTATAGAAGTTTACGACTGGGTCTGTCTTACAATATCTTTTCATAACAGATGATGAATCCAGGCTTGAATAGGTTGACTTTATTAGCATTAAGGCGTGAAGATATAATGGTTTGCTGCATTTTGCAATCACAAAATAATAAGTGGAGTATTTTCACACCCTCTCCGATCTGGAATCCAGGTTGCCACCTCATAACTTAAGACTAAAAGAGGACTCAACTGAGATACTGACTTGATCGATCAGACCAAAACACCAAAGTTAAAAGTAAACATTATTTGCAGGTTGCAACAAAGCTTTTCAAATGTGAATTTTTCAAATGGGTGTACCAGCACATTAGAAACATTTAATGATTTCTAGTGTTACTTTAATTGCATACTGGACCTTTAATGCCTAAATATATATATATATATATATATATATTTAAATTCTGTAATTCTTTGGTTAATAGACAATTGAACTGTTAAAATATATGATTAGCTTATCCCAAAAGTTAAAACTGCTAAAATATGTTTCAAGGTTCAAATGTTTTAGGTTTTAGATATTGAAAATACAGACAGGTTTCTTTTTTTGTGAGTTTAACAAAAACAAAACTTTTTTTTGATAAAAAGATGGATTTTTGGTTCTGAGAAATTAACTGATACGTGCAAGCATTGCTCAGCTCGGCTGTTGTCCATTCGATTTGAGCAAATAACTTGGGCTTTAGGGTTGGTGCAAGAGAAGAACATCTTGATACCACCTGGGACCTTAGAGCTGTGGGATATTTTCTTTACATAATGACAGCTGAGATGGAGAAGCCAAGAGTAATCATAGTGAAAGTGCAGCCTAGCGGAACTAAAAAGAACTACAAGAGATCTTTTTACCCCTTTGAGTTGTACCAGCATTAAAACTATTATGAAACATAACAATGGAAAAGAAAAAATGTTTTCCCCCAATTATCTCTTAAATCTGATCCAGTCTCTGCTGCAAATCACAATCAGTGCCAACATCCTTCAATTTCAACATACATATTTTAAAAAGGATTTGTGAATGTGCCTTAACTGTAAACATTAAGAGATTTTCATAAACTTGCATGAGTTTAACATTACTAAAGATAATTTTACCGTCTCTTACATTTAGTTTTGGGGAAAAGGGGGTAATGTCCATCTTTTCTGTCCAGCCTATTTCTGACTTACTAAGTAGAAAACCAACTTCTCTTTTCACTTTGGTGTAAGATCATGCATCGTTATTATTCATGAGCTTGAGCTTATACTATAAGAATAAGATATTTTTGACTCAACGCTTCCTGTCGAGTTTTAAGATGGTGCAGTAGTTGGAAGTAGAGTATGGGTTACATTTGTTGGTTTCTGCAGAAGAAAAGTTCTGTTGTTTCGAATGACTTTCACTGCAGAGCCACCAGAGCTCTCATGGTTTAAGGGCAAAAATAAATATTTTGAATCTTTGTCCCTCCCTCCCTCATACGAGAGGTATTGTATGATGTGCATTTTCTTAGCTATTAATTGTAATATTATTAAATACTAATTAAACACTCAGTTTAAAAATTAAACAATAATAGTCCTATAACAATCAGCTTGTGATGTAGTCATCATTAGATACTTTTGACTTGTATTTCATTTGGTGTCAAACTGGTTTTTCTAATTCTGTTAGCCTCAAGTTAGTTAGGAGACGTATGAGTTGGCTAAAAATCTCAGCCCTCTACACAAGCCACAATTCAGTAGCATTTATTGAGAATATTCTCTGGCAGATAAGATCTGAAACAGGCAGGTATCATGGCCTTATTGAAAGTCTTATCAAGGGACAACAAGCTTTCACATTGGAGACAAATCACATTAGACTAAGAGAATAGTCAGAATAGTGTCCTTCATTTTCGAGGGTGAATCTTCAACACTAAAAATAATCTTGCTTCAAGATAAAACAAGAATAAATCTTGTTAAATCAATCTGTAGTCATACGGTCATGACTTGCACAATACAAGTGCATTAAAAGCATCAACTAAAAGTGCATTTAGCACAGAATAAATGAGAATTCACTGTTGTTTTGGATAGCTACATTAAGTACATGGATCATTGCACTGCTGTAGAATACACAAAAACTAATCTTTCACATCAACATGAATTTAAACTCGAAAATAAATATGAGTGCAAAAAAACACTTCCAGATGCCCTGCTATTACCCTTTTTCTATGAATAAACCATGAGGCTTAAGAAGGAAAACAACTAGCGTGCTGTTTTCTAATATGCAGAACTTCACCATTAGCAATGTGTTGCCTCTAGCAGTCCTATAAAATGCTCCTCCTGTCTATTCTATTTAATGGTATCAAGTGGCTCTCAGGTGCCATTCAAACTGAGCCATGCAGAGTACCTCATCAATCCAACTCTTGACTTGTACAGTGAGGACATGAAAACAAATATTTTTCACGATTATCAAATTACAATGATATTGTCTAATATAAGAGAGAACATTTGTTGATAATCAACTCCTTCCTGAATCTGACAAAGACCTTTGCCAAACTTAATTTTTAAAATAATTCAATAGCATAATCAAATACGTGATAGCAAAATGATTTAAAACTTTTGACTGTTTGTGTGGTTTATTGCCTCATAACAGTCAATTCTTACCTAGAGAGTAGAAAATGTTTTTTGTAAAAAACCAGATCAATAATTGCTAACCGAGATAAAACACAAAATAATTTAATAAAAAAAAAACAAGTTAACCTCAAAGAGGATAAGTATCACATATGTTTTATCTGTGTTTTAAAAATGAAACCTCATTTAATTATCTCATGGACCAAGTAGATGTGTTTTTCGGAAAGTGTTCCATGTGTCTAGCTTTATCCTTTAAATAAGACAGATTCGACTCAGACACAGTGAACTGAATCACCATTTAAACAATTATTTTTCTTAAACATTGTGACAGAAAGTCTGAAATTTCTCTCTACTGACTATAAAAAAAAATTCCACTCTCCAGAAAGATTCTGCTCACAAAGACGATTATGATCAAGTGAGCTTTTCTATCTCCTCTATAGACACTAACATTAGTTTTTTGTTTATATTTTGAGTTATTATCTGTTATAACAGTGGTCCCAAGAGCTTTTTTTTTATCACAGACCAGTTGACGATTGACAATATTGGACAGCTTCCTTGTAACATTGTGGCAACAACATAACCTGAGTATGTACCCATGAGATTCAAGTAATTTTTCAAAATAAAAGACTGTTCAGACTCAGATACAATCCAATACAAACATTGACCCAGAAAATAATGAAACGTTTAAAACATCAATAGGCAAATAATTAAGAACTAGTAAAAAAATAGATAAATAAAAAATAAATGTAAAAATTATATATATATATAGTTATCTTTATATGAGTTATCGTTATATGAGGCGTCCAATAACTACCGACCTGTGGCTAACTCCTAACTGCTGAAAAAAAACTTCACATAAAAGAGGGATTTTGAACACCGAGAAGTGTTGAATGAATCATTTGGGAGTTAAAGGGATACATATAGATAGTAATCTGTATTATAAGAGAATAAACAAATTGCATATGTGTTAACCAGCAGCCGGAGTCAAAACCTAACTATAAACCTGTCAAAATCATACTGTAGCACTTTATAAAAAATGATAAACATAAATAAAGTTTCTGACAAGTAACTGACCTTTTTAGGCATTATTCGTGTCATCATCATACATGTTTCCCAAGGCAACACATTAAAGAATAAATTCGATAAACAATTCAGTTGATTTGTCGTCAAAACTAATGATATAAGCACTGACAATTGAGGATGCTTTAAAGATGAGAAGTGCTTTGAGCCACTGTAACGTATCACAGATCTGTTCACTCACTTTAGTGATGAGAGTACGATACTCCTCCACCAGATGGTCATTGTTATGGCACCCGGCCAGAAGCTGCCAGACCTCTCCTCTCAGGGCCTCTGGAACACCACTGCGGACGAGCGCCGGAAGCTGTTTGGGTCGAACCGCCAAGTTCAGATGCCTAAGTAAATAATGGCCACATCAACATCACAAATTCGTGATTATAATTGATAGCAAACCAGTATACAATGGGGAAAGAGAGAGACAACATGCTTATTTAATCACAAAATAGCCATTTACTAGTATTTAGTAAATCAAAAGGTAGGCCAAAATAAGTTTTGAATGTTGTACTAAAAGACAAAAAAAGTGACAGCTGACTGTCAATTGAACTAAAACACCACAACTTTCACCAAGATTTGAAAGCCAATAGGCTTTAGGTTTTCTTGCTTTTGAGTCTGGACAAAGCAAACTGGGGAAGCAACCTTATGATTCATCAAAAATCTTAGAGGGTTTTAGATTCAACAGTTTATTGCATCAACAACTGATTAGTTAGGAAGCTGAAATCTTAACCATATTTTATCTTCACAACTTAAGCGCTTTCTTCTCATTCATGAAAAACAAATATAAATGTATCAAATAAATCCTAATTAAACATGTAGTGTCATGTAAACTTAACTTTTCATCCTTTTTCTGCTTTTGCATGTTCAGTATCGTTTCCTCATCAAAAACATAATGTAAGTCATATTCAGATTGGTTCATGCATTTTTGTATAATCTTATTTTACTAATTTTGTGTTTTGGATGTCTCAGGCCAAATGTGTTTTTTGCTTATCCAAAAAAAGAATGTACTCATCTGAAATGGGTGGATTATCTGTGTGCCAAAAAACAAGGCAGTAGGGAATTCTGTCAGTGGGAGGAACCATTTGAGGCGATTCAAAGACATTGTTTACGATAAATACTGCCTTTTGAAGATTATTAAGTGTGCAGTGATAGTCTGGAGGAGTCATTCATTTATTATAAATGATTTAAAATGGGCATACTATGGAACCGTTAAGCAATACATAACATGTGATTTCAATTTCACGTTTAGCCCCACTTGGTGAAAAAATACACACAAATAAATATAAAAAACAAAACAACATAAACCTGTAGGCTATAGATATGTATTGATGTGTTTTCTTGGCTTTGCATAACTCTAATAGTCACTGAATGACAACGTCTGCTTTAAAATCCCTCCACGAACACTGCTCTCCTATAAAAACCAGACAGATTTTTTATATATACACTTGTGCGATGCACAGTATATTAAGCACCTTTAAGATCACTACACACCTATGGGACCATAAATTCCGCACTGCCTTCTCTGCAGGCAAATTTCATGTCTCTGATGATGCAATGA
Source organism: Danionella dracula (assembly GCA_900490495.1). Taxonomy (NCBI): domain Eukaryota; kingdom Metazoa; phylum Chordata; class Actinopteri; order Cypriniformes; family Danionidae; genus Danionella; species Danionella dracula. The sequence goes on from UELW01000006.1 coordinate 203,690, forward strand.
TGCTTCATGCTCTTGGATGGAGCTCAGGGACTACAGTGACAATAATGTGCCACATCTTATTGTTTGTGTTGTTGTAGTTATGGAACATAAAATGTGACCTCAATCACAAATACGTCAAACAAATGGATTAAAATAATTTTGGGAAAAATTACATGAAGAGCTTGTGATGCATAAAGGAAATTAACTTTTTCCATGTCAGATCATATGAGGTCAAGAATATGGACTGGAAAATTATCGATTTTAAAAAGTTAATCAAGTCTCCATGAATATTTACAAAAATCGGTACTCTTTAGAATTATGATGAATCAGTTAATTAAAATAAATACATAAATAACTAAATGTTTTTCTACTGTACAGTTTGTAAATGAATGAATACATTTCCATAACATTATAAATGCATTTAGTCAATTTTGGTCCATTTTAATCCTTCTTGGATGGAGCTCAGGGGACTACAGTGACAATAATATGCCACATCATATTGTTTCCTTTTGTTTATGCTTTTGTAGTCTTTATATTTAGTCTAAATAACAGCACCATGATAAGCGCGTCACTTTCCATTCTCTTCCGTAAACAACTTCTGCTCCATTTCCTGTTGTGAATCTACGTTGTGAGTGTGTTGAGCGCCACACAGTTTGCCTTTTTTTGTCTCGAAAGTACTTTGAGCATGTGATTAAAAGCACCAGTTTTCATTGGTAGACCATGACAATACACACTGCAAAAACCGAGGCGACATGGAAACTTTTTTTTTTACAGTCGATAACCACATGGGTGAATCCAATATTTTTGGCTTGAGGTGCAGTCACATGCGTTATGCGTTCACACTGATTATAACTATAAGTGTGTGGTAGCCTTTAGACTTTATTTCATTATGAGGCTTATTTAAGATTAGATGTTTTGATAAATAAAAAAAAAATCAACAAAGATGTTCCCCAAATGATTAATTATTACATTGTATTTGGATTAAGACTAAACTAATCTCTAGAGCTTGAACCGAAAGCCCTTTAAACCTGCAGTTGGAACCAAAAAGCAAACAAAAGGTCAAAGCTTCACTAGAACTAATGATTTAAAGTTTTTGTTCAAAAGAGTGACTTTATTCACAAGTATGCCATTCAAATGGATTAATATGATCTTAGTGAAACAACATGACCAAGCTTGTGACCATATAAACGAGATGAAGGACCTAAAAACAAAGACACTACCTTGACTTTTTCTTGCATGGAGTTAGTTAAGCAGTTTCATTTGAAATTTTAATTAGACAAAAAAAATGTAAAAAGGTACAATCTTTTCAACAAAGTTAAATAGTCTATTTCAATGATCTGAGGCAGCAGAAAATGCATGTCTTTTTTACATTTTGCATAATTTACATAAAATGCTAAACTTCTTAAATATTTTCAAGTAGAATAGAGATAAAATTAAAAAGTAATATCTTACTCAAAGACTAATCAATATGTAAAGCTGCCACTATTCTTAAAGTTACTTTGGACATACTTGAAGTAAATATCTGTTTTGCTCATTTTATCTGTGTAACCTCTCATGTTTGTTGCTATTTAATGGCTATAGAAGAAATGAATTAACTATATAGAATATTAACTTACTTGAGCTTTAATAAAAGTAGCTGCAAAATGATGATCAATAATTTACAATTCATTAACTAAATAATAAATATCTTTAGTAGGTTATAGCTTCATATAAAACTTCGGTTTGTCCATCACTGCTGTATTAAACTACCAAAACTTTCCCTCAACAACAAATGTAGGGACATCCTTCTCTGTTTTCTTGCTGGTTTGCCAAAAAAAATTCTCATTGTCGCTAAAGTCGATCCAGTTGTTGACAATATTAAACATCCAGGTTACATTGAGCATTCCCAAAAGGAAAGATAGAACCAAATAATTAATAATTAATTAATTAAAAACTAATCATTATTCCTTTTTTGATGTAAAAAAAACAAATTTGTTTAAATCTTTTAGTTCTTATTTTTAATTTGAAAATCCTATTAGTATAATGAAAAATAATCATTGTACATCTATAAAACATACAGGGGACCACATGTCTCATGTGGAGTTAAAAGCTAGAGTAAAAATGGGTCTGAAGACGCAATGTTCAATGTATAAAATAAAAGTAATTTTGTCTGTTCTTTTGTGATTCAAAGAACATATAATCCTAAAATAAATTTTTTAAAAGTTATAAGAAAACTTAATGTAAAGATGCCTTTATATTTGATGTAAGTAACCATCTCATTTAAATTCTAAAGCTAATCTGTTCTCAATCTTGATCTCAGCCAGTCATTGTTTTGGACTTTTCTTAATCTCAATACTCTCTGGTCTCAGTTTAGAACGAATTGACTGCAATAATAATAAACAGAAGACTCATTAAACACATTCCATTCATAAAGAATAAGTAACATTTTACTTTTTTAAGAAAAATATTTAAATAATATTTTATTTAATATTTAAATAATAAATGGTAATAGTTTACCATCACAACAAGAAGTTATATTCAGTGCGCAGAAAAGATACAAATATTTTTAATTAATGTGTGACAACACCTATTCAGAAACAAAAACCATGAGAAATAGCTAGAACATGTTCCAGGCTTTCAACCTGGAGGCGCTCATATAAACGTTCAAAGCTCCGCCGAACTATATTTTACGACTGGCTAAAAAACAGTAACTTTATTCACAATTGTATTATAATGCATTCATTTGAATTAAAGAGAAACAACATGACGAGCTTGTGACTGCGTAAAGGAGATGAACCTTTTCAGGTCAAGAATGTGAAGACTGAAAGATCATTGATTCCAATAAACCACAGTTCAACAGGATGTCCTGCATCCAGAAGCATTACAACTATGAAAATCATTAAGCACTGTGAAATAGGTTAGCTTAAAGAATAAACTGTTTTCAAATCATGTGTTTTATAACAGAAATGAAATCTTCTTTAAAATGGTCTATCTTTAGTAAAATAAGCTGTACACAAATCCTGAATTTTTCAGATATGAAATGTCAAATTTATTTGAAAAAAGGATTATAAAAGTCTGTTAAAAGATTGGGTATTGTATTTTTGAATCCCAATCTGCATACAACAAACTGCTTAGAATATTTTCTACAAACTAAACATTAATAATCAACATGATTTGCCTTGTTGTTGATGAAAAGAACAGCTTCAGAATCAAACAGGAGCCTCTATCTATGAACCCAGTTTACTAAGGGGACCATTTTGGACCATTAATAATGTTACTCTACATCTACAAAGCGGTTTCTCCATCATCACATTCCTAAAATAATTGTAGGAAATATTTATTCAAAAATAGGGGACAATTAGGGCCATCTAAACCTGCCGGCTTGAACAAGAAGCCAAAAACATAAAAGGTCAAAGCTACAGCGAAACTAATTTGTTAGGTTTTATTTATAAAAATGTGACCTCAATCACAAATGCGCCATACAAATGGATTAAAATAATTTTGGGAGAAATTACATGACGAGCTTCTGATGCATAAAAGAAATTAACTTTTTCCATTTCAGATCATATGAGGTCAAGAATTTAGACTGGAAAATATTGATTTTAATAAGTTAATCAAGTCTCCACGATGATTTATTACAATCGGTATACATTAGAATAAAATTAATTAAATTAGTTAATTAAAATAAATACATAAATAACTAAATTTTTTTACTGTACAGTTTGTAAATTAATGAAAATATTTCCATAAGATTATAAATACACTTCGTCAATTTTGGTAATTAAAAAAATATATTTTCTACAATTTATAATAGATTTATTTACTTAGCTTCAGCAAGTCTAAATTGCTTAAGAATTTAGAAAAAAAATTTGGTTGCTTATTTCAGGTCAACCGCAGCAACCTTCACCTTCATATACATTAGTCTAATATATATGAATAATGTTTTGACCTGTATAAATACATAACACAAGTTCATTTTAAATGGCAGACTCCATGTCAAAACCCAGAGAGTTTATAAATCAAGTAAACTTTTTCATACAAAAGTCAAAATCATTGTATATTAAAACATCCCTTCCTGTTCCACTTCCTGAAACCCTGATTCTGATTAAACAAGGTTTCCACTGTTTTGATAGAGATTTAACAGCATCATATTATTTGCTGATTATCAAATCTAAAAATCTTAACAAAATGTTTCCAATCAGTTATCCAATTAATTGTTTTTCCAAATATCAACAAAAAAGCTAACTGAAAAAAGCTAAATATTTCATTAATAATTATAATAAAAAAACATTGAAAATCATTTTCAGGGAATTTTAAGCTACAATTTAAAGGCTGTTCGACTCAAACACTAAAGCATTTATACAAAGCAAACCGAAGATTAAACAAACAGCAAAAGCAGTGACTACATGGTGATGCGAACCAAACACAGACACAGCTGTGTTCTTCTGAGTCGGTCGTGAGCCTATAATTAAATTCCTGGGATTTTTAATTGAATTCATCTTGAGGTTTTGATTAGCAACAATAAGAGTAATGACAGTGGGAAATAATCTTAATAAGGGCTTTATCTCTTTTTAAGCATTCCTCCATCCCCACACTCTTCACATTAAATCATCGCCCGTTTCCCTGCCACGAATGAGTTCTTAAATTAGAGATGGTGAGTGAATGTGTGTGTTCATGATGAGATATTTTTGGCTGCAGATAAAAAAGGAGAGTGTGGGATGGGAAGCGCTTGATTTTCAGTACGGTAATAGTGCTTTCCGCATGGAAGGCAGACGGCAGCCGTTCAAGACTGTCAAGAAGAAACAGACAACCTCTAATCTGAATCTACATACGCTAACAATTAATCCCTACAGGAATCTGTGCAATCTTCCATATCCAACCCATCCTAACAATAGAGCAACTTGAGGTCTATTGTTAAAGCTGCACCAGCATCTAAAATGAAGTGAGCTGTGTGGAATAGGCTTATCACGAAAAAAGAAACTTGTAGCACAAAAAGCGAAGATTTTCAAAACCTGGAGGAACTCTTTTCTTTTCAAAGATTTCAGTTGAGTTATTTAAATGTATAACCAGCTACAAGATTATTACTTAGAAAATGTCCATTACTGACATTTCATTAAATATTAAAAATCAGCAAAATAAAGAAATCTTAACTAAAAAAAAACACACACAAATGAAGCTGAAAGAAGTTAATATGTTCAAACACTCAAAATTTTGGGAAAAGAGGCATTTACCCTTTACAGCACACATGATCGAATAGTTGAACACACATTTTGCCAACAAATTTAGTGTACAGGCACAATATACCTGATACGCACTCCTAACTTTCTCTTAATCGAAGGAGAAGAAATCTTCATGGTGGAAATTTAAAAGTACATTTCGTATAAAAATGATGGACAAAAAGTTAATATTCGTCATCTGGAAGAATGCAATATTCAAAAATGGCTAATTGTCTATCAGGAAAGCTGTGGTACCTGTTATATATCTGGCACAGATATAGTCGCACGGATACCATTTGACAAAGTCAATTTATTAAAATAGCATTAACATTTTTTGTTGGATAATGCAAATTTATAGCTTGATAAGCTACTGATCCAAATACAATAATAAACTTTTCCATCCTCACTAGATGTTTATTTCTCACTTATCTACTAACATCTATTACCAAATTGTTAAACTTTTCTTTATTTAATAAAGTGGCTGCAAAGTGAATTAATTTTGCAAAGTGACTATAATTAACTAAATATGTAGACAGCTATACTTATGATTAGATGTGCTTCTGAGTAAATACTTTTATGAATAAATGTAAATTATGAGAAGACAATATAATACAGCCAAGAACTGTTTTATTAACTTAACTGGCTACAAATAGTTTGGCATAAAACATATTTTGTTTTCTGTATAAACTCTTGAAAAATTATTTAAACAGATCAATCTATCAATCAATGAACTATATGCTATACTATATATGTTAACGGTGTAAAAAACACTTACCATCTAGATAACAACTCTCCCCAGGTTTCCAAAATTTTTTCGGCACATTCTTTAGAGACGTCTCCAGAGCCACTCAATAACGGCTCATCATTATCTGTGGAGAAATTACAAATTAATACATCTAACTATAAAATAGAACTTACTCTAGAACTTACAGAAGACAACATTCTTGCTCACCTTCCTCCTCTTCATCCTCTGGAGGAGATGGCACTGTTGAACCGTGGGATCCTGTTGAAAAGATGCCAGGGCTGGCTGTGGTCTTCTTGCGCTCTCGTTCAGTCTCGCTCTCTAAACTCACCACTTCATACAGCGTGTCGGAGTTGCTCTTCCTCTCCTTGTTCTCCATCTGAAATCAAACGAAAACAAGAAATTATTTTTATTTAATAGAATGTATTGGTGTTGTGGCTCAAACATGTTTTGCAATCATCTATTTCTGAAGACTTTACAAAAAGGTTTGATTCACTCCCCTCTTTACCTACTTTTACCCAATAAATTACCCAAAACACAGTGCACATTTAAACATTGCTTTGAAAAGTAAAATAAATGATGAATTAATGAGTCACTGGAAGTCAAAATAATTTTAGTTTTGGGTGATTATTTTATGCTGATAAAAAAAATCCTACCAGATGTCACTTTTGCATGTTCAGTCAAAATGTTGTGGTTCCTCTTCTTTTCTTTATTTTAACTTAATTACAACATTTAATGCTTAATCAAACAAAAAATGTTTGAGGGATAGAAGTATTTTTCCCTGTATAATTAAGCCTGAATGATGGCATTACATTATGAACCAAACTGTTACTTAAGCAAGCTTTCACAGACACAGTTTAGTGAACAGAGTAAACTTGATCAAATAATCAGAAAGTGATGGAAAGGAAGTGAGAAGTTAAGGAGCATTAACTGATGTGCAGCCTAAATATGTCAGCTTACTGAACTACAAGCAAAAGAATATGTCTCAAGTGTTCGGTTTGAGTTCCATTAAGGTGATCCATCAAGGTACCTTACAATACATGTACAGAAGACTAGGTAAACCTTTGAGGTTTTTCATGTTTTTGTGGCTCTAAAAAGGTCAGATGGCATTCTGAAAATAATTTAAAGTTGCCTGTGTTAAATTAATTTTATTTTTGGTTTGGATCTGCTCGAAAGTTACACATGAATATGGATAGACATATACATTTTCCAATTCAATCTATTTAAGTTCTTTGATTTAGGGTCCATCCCAGAGTTCCTCACCGGCTTGAGTTTGAGATAGAAGTTCTCTGTGTAGCTGCGTTTGCTGAAAGGCCAGAAAAGCCTGTCGTTGGGAGAGCAAACACGGACGCGTGTCTCCAGCAGGAACCTCACAGGTTCTTCCACCTCTGTGATCACCAGGTCTACTGCCGTGGTCATGTACATAAATTTATCTGAAAACAAGAACTGCAGCTTTTAAAATCTGTTTGTACAAAAATTCACATCCAATTCCTAAATTCACAAATGCTTATATTGCATTATTATTTTTTCTTCAAGACTACCATTAACGTTTCCCGTTTCTGCTTTAGATTTCTCAACTTCTAATTGCTTAACTCGTGATTTAAAACAGAAGGCTCTTCTCTTCTCTACCTTTAGGAGTCTCCTCATTCACAGGTTGAAACTGAGGGGTGTTGGGATTCCAGCTCCCAGTGATAATGTAAGACTTCCCATCAGAACTCTTACCCATCGATTCCTAGAAGATAAGGACAAGGCAAGGTAAATTGGCAAAAAGTAACAGGTAAAAAAAATATGCATGCCCCTCCAGAGGGTTTTTCTTTTTGAATTTAATTATGGTCATAAAATAGTTAAATCTGTGTAAAATTAATAATATCTTCTGCTGAGAAAGACATTTATATGCTGGTGAAGTGGCTTGCCTAAGGCCACAACAGCAGAATGGACCTGATGGGGATCAAACCACCAACTCTAGTTATAGGACGACAAACTCTACCACTACACCACTTGACTATTGTGTTGTACAATTAAATATACAGAAGAACATAAGCACTGTGGGGTAAAAAAGCAAAATAGTTTTTAAAAAATCTTAAAATAGACCTTATTAAGCTTTGGCTTAAAGTGCAGTGAATGTGAATTTTTGGCTAGCTTTTTCCTCCCAGTCACAATCAGGAAGTACTAATACAATGGTACCAGCCGCAGTATTGTTCCCTGTCTGGCAGCAAACCAACTGTTTAACAAAGTTACAACTAACGAATGTTTAGATACTAAACATTCACCGTGGCTTCCGATAATATGAGCGGCAATTTGCTTCAAACACTGAATCACATTTGAAATAAACTTCTCTATTTAGAATGCTTTAAAAATTAAAAATACTTTAGGTAAATCACTTTAGTTTAAAACACTAAACATTTGCCATAGATTGAGAATAAAAAACACAAACATTGGATTGCATGATTTATGATATTTTTAATGCTCTGCTTTGCGTTTTAATTGAAATATTTTATAGTTTGACATTAATAATTCTTCTATATTTCTTCATCAGATTCACACAATTCTGAAACCCCCATTAAAGAGTTTTAGATGATCCTGTAACTCCTTAAAATCTGCTATCTATTGTATTGCTCCACCTACCAGATCAAGCAGGTGCATGTCACTGTTCTTCACGTTCTTTCCTGGACTCAAGAGCAGACCGAAACACCTGAAACACAAGTATGTACCTCATCAGAAAAGAACATGTTTTTACTCAAAACCTCAAACATTCACTGCGGGGAAAGCCTGGGAAAGCCTATATACACAGAAAAGCACAGCTGTGCTTTCAGACAGCGTTGGTTTGAGTTCAACACATCAGTCACCATGGAGAAAAGCCACCCTCCATTTTCTCATGGCCTTAAAGGAACACTTGAGCTCGGAGACCACAATACAGGACATGTTAAGCATTAATAAAGGAATAATTGATTGTATATGACTGCAGATGTTCTCTGTGTGTACCTCTCGATGGCCAACTCTTTGTTGGACATCTGCTGGACGTAGACCACAATCTTCTTGTCCATTCCAGGCCGCAGTTTGAAACTTTGTCTGTCCTTATCCTTTGATACGGTGCTGTAGGTAACAAAGATTTTTTCTTTATTAATTATATAAAGGGCCATGCTCTATGGTGCATCATGCTCTTAGCAACTAAGACACTGAGGCCACCTTTGTATTTTCTTTGCATGTATCAATGCCCCTTAACCCACAAAAAATATTTATACACTGCTATTGCATACATTTGAACTTAAAATAAACAAGACTTAAAATAATAAGGAAAGACAATTTTAGCACATTTTCATACATATACGCAACTCAAAGGGCTTTACAGATTAATAAAAAGTTTTAATGTTGAGAATTGTGACATGTCAAACAATAGAATCTAGCACAACATCAAAAAGGAAATGTTTCTTCAGATTCCCTGATTTACAGTGCAGGTCTGTAAAAGATTTGTGTAAATAGGAACCTCTTTCGACCAGAAGAATGAACTAAAACTGTGACTCATGATAAACGGCAGGAAGCGTGTGTCGAAGAAAGGAGCGAACTGCCAGATGTAGCTATTTTTATCTTTCCCTTTATCAAAGCAGGGTGAATGACTTCTGGGGACTTAACAGCCGACTATTTGACAGTATTTAATTAAGTATGGATGAGAAAATAGGGGTGTAATCGAAAGACCTTGATTGGAGGTAGATATGCAAAGAGATTCACCTAAAAATGCCCTTCCCATCATCCTCCTTGATTTCCAAGCTGACTGTGAACGTGAACACATCACTGTCTGGTGTGAGCGGTGGGGCTTTGGCTGCCAACGGCACTTTATTGGCTGATCTGCGAAAAGCTGTGGCAAAGCTGTAGAGTATCCGACTGACCTACAAAAACACAAAAATACTTTATTAAACCTGATCTCGCAGATTCAGGCAGTTTCAGTGTCTCAAGTGTGCTTGTATTAAAGTTGGCAAAAAACTCATCAGTATTTTGTAACAAAATTGAAATTGCTGCTAAAGGTGAATGGAGTCGATTTGGTCTGACTCATCCTAAAATGAAACCAAAAACATGCTTGTAGCCAACCACCAAGAGCAATCACTACTAATGGTCTAGTTGCTACAAGGAACCTCAAAAAAGCATCTTTTTAAACCTATTGAAATAGTGGATTATTATTCTTTTGTCATACCGCCTCTTGGATCTCACAGCGGAAGACATGGATTCGGAAGATCTCTGTGTTGTAGTGGCTCTCAGTGAAAGCAAAGCAGTCGCTCTCGGGTGTGCTATCATGTCCACGAACACAGAACAGGATCTTGTAAATGGGGTAGTTGGCAATCTCTGTGCTACCCTGAGGGTCCAGCAGTCTTGTGAAAACAACAGACAATTTTACAGCATGATCGCATGCCTTTATAGTTCACAGACATGTCTACAGTTCCAGCAGTTACCATACCTGACTGTGCCCTCTGAGACTCCAGGAACAGAGAGCGTGACGTCAAGGGGCATCTGGCACTGACTGCGGAGGATGCTCACCATGCGTAGGGCCTCCACCTCACTTCGAGGAGCATTAACTGATGCGCAGCCTAAATACGTCAGCTTACTGAACACCACACTGTCATCGTCTGGGACAGGAGTACTAGGGCTGAGGTCAGAGGGCTCATCTATAAACAGCAAGGACAAGAAACCCACTGAATTTATCATTCTTGTAATGCGCACTGGAACATTGAGTTAATTTCAGACTCTTAATGTCGAAAGAAAGCAGACAAAGATCATTTATTCCGAAATTTGTATTGGAATCAGGGCTGCAATAACGAATTGATTACTAAAAAAGTACGAAACAAATTTCATAATCGATTTGTTTTGTCGCATGACACATTTGTTTTACACTCTATAGAAGTTGTTAATTTCAGTTACACTTAATTTTCCTTTTACAACACTTGGTCATTTTAAGCTGTGTTAACATGTGTATAAATGATTTCTTAAAAATTTCTTAATTTTGTAGTTCTGTTATTGAATAAAAGGTTGGCAATTAATGCTTTTAATCAAAAAAATAATTGTCTGATTGATCAATTATTAAAATAATCATTAGTTGCTGCTCTAATTGGAATCAAACTATTTGCTTGCAACAGAAAAATCAGAAACAATACAAAAAAGTACCCAAAATGTCCACATGTATGACAAATACTAAAAAAAATATACAAAACAGTCATAAAGCCTGCTTAATCTGTCTGAAGCTGCTGAAGAATACACAATGAAATTAGCTTCTTTATACCTCTGTAAGACCTCTCGTTGAGTTCACTCTCCTGAGCTCCCTGAACAGGTAGCACAATCTCAAGTTTAGCGGGAATTGATGTGGTTCGTGGTGGCATAGCCGTAGTTGGATAACCATGGTTACCACCCTCCAGAGAGTCTGGTTCACCCACCAGTTCAGCTACAGAAGGGTCCATCAGCACATCCTCCAGCTCCTGCTGTAACTGCTGCTCGCTGCCGTTCCCAACAATCTGAACACACACAGAGACCCTTCAGTGCAGGTGGTCAGTGGCTCAGCCAATCAACAATAAAGGGTTGGAAACTGCCTCTCCCCACTAACATTCAATATTTTCACATTTGGAGCCATTATTGAAAAAGTAAAAGGGGGCATGAACTGAGAAAACAAAAAGCTTTTGATCTTTTGATATATAAGAACTGATGGAAACATAAAACATCACAAAGTTTCAGAACTCTTTTTTTTTTTTTTATTAGAGCCAGTGATGAGCGAAACATTCTTTATCTTTATCTTGATTATTCTTTAATCAAGTGAAGAGGACTGACCTGAGAGGCAGTCAGATTGTGCAGAGCACTCACACACCAAACAACTAAATGAACAAAATCAGGAGATTCAGGGCTTGGAAACTATAATACTCGGTCACAGAGGATTGAGCTATATTGTAGTACTTACTGGTGAAGAGGCATCTGACATAAAAATCTGTGTATGCTCAAGTTGAATGCCAGAGAGGAGGCATTAAATCTAGAGACGTGACTGAGTCTAGAGAGCGCCTGGCAGCATAGCAGTAATTGACTAGCCTTGCATCCACCATACAGTTCAGGAGCACATAGAAAACCAGACAACACTCAAGATACATATTTGAGGTGGATTTGGAAGTTGAGCAATGACGTAGTGGACTGCTAGTGCTGAATGCAATAAACGGAAGTCACGCAACACAGCCACTAGACAGGACAAAAAGTGTCATGGTTTCGCAGAGTGCGAGCTCCGTGATAGGTCAAGATGGACCAGAGTAAGCGTTTTGGAGTTTTCGGTCTCTTTCTTGGCTTGTGCTCCAAGTTAAACACAGAATAATAGAGTTAAGCTTTGGTTATAAATTAAAAAATCTTCCCTTGTTCTCTGTCTTGCGTTTTGGCTAGCTAGATGTTAGCATTGTTATCACACTACATTGTAAAATCAAGCAGTGCCTTTACAGCAGCAGCAGAAGAACATATGGAGTTTTTTACATATGGAAAATGTATTTGAAATATGATGAGGCAAATAAAACCAGTCCTTTGTTAGCATCTGTGTTGTGTTTGATTAGCTATAAGTTAGCATTTTCAACATGACAATACTGATCAGAGCAAAGACACTGTGCAACGAAGCACAAAACTATAGATCTTTTTGTTGACAAATTGGTGCGCACTCCTCAGAAAGCAGTTTGGAGGCGTAATGGACAAATAGATTGGGCTATACTATGCTTGATTGTATAGTATCTGTATCTGCCTAAGCTGATTTGTGTTAAAGATTTCAGAAAAGCCCTATTTATGAAAACAGGATGAAGAATTTAACCACTAGATAAAAATATTAAATATTAAAAATTCCAATTTTATCAAAAACAATGTAACCTCTACAATAGGATCAAATCAAATCTCATTCATGACCACTTTATTACATTGATATCCATGAATAAAATAGAGTTAACACAAAGAATGAAAATAAGAATTGTTAAATAAAATTTAAAACTAGGTTACGCTGTATAGAATTTCTGCACTTTTTTTAGTCAGTTAAACAGGGAAAGAGAGAGAGTTGATAAGACCTGGAGATGAACATTTCTGTCTCTGGATGTGCAAGTATATGCAGCAGACTGTTAGCGATATCCGTTCATAAAAAATAATCAGAGTCTAATATGTTCTTTACACCTTAAACATTTTAAAATTATGACATGTTGAGATCTGTCTGTATTGCAAAAAACAATGCTAGGCTGTTCCTCACATTTACAGAGACTTGTTTAACTTGTGGGGTGCCAATATGACAAATGAGCACCATACATCCTGTGTTCCTAACTTGTAGCCGATTGAAATGTGGAATTGGAAAAGGATGTCATGGTGACTGCTTGCATGTCATGTGGAAAGTCTGAAATGTGTCATTCATGAATAAGTTGTTAAAATTTTCATTGTTTTCATTCCTCGTATTAAAGCTTCCCCCATTTAAGCATGTTAGGAGATGGAGGAAGTGTTTTGTGATCATTGTGTCATTGATGATGGCTGAAAAAAGAGAAACTCAGAACATTTAAGATATCATTTGAAGCATCTGAAGACAGACCTATAAATAAGCTTTTGGGCAGGGGGTTATTTTTAAAAGCAGGAATAAAAGCTTCAAGATACAAGCCTAAGGAGTCTACCATGGATCATTTTTGTCACTACATTAAAGGCAAAGTTCACTCAAATTAAATTCAAAATAGTTCCTCATTCGGAAGTGTTTCCAAACCTTTCCAAATATGAAAACATTTTCTGTACTATATCAGAGCAACAAAAAAAATGACTTTGAGGACGAGGAAATAAAGTCATTTCCTTTTGGGTGAACTATTGCTTTGAGGTCTGAGACGAGGGCAACATTGAAAGCACCAAACACAAAATAGCAGCCTTTTAAGATTCTACAGAGCACAATCACAATATCACTGTCCCGTTATATCCCACACCAAGCAGCTGTGTTGGGCAATGAAGTTGTCAACCAAACTGTTCAGCCAATTAGACAAAGGGCACAGACACAGTGTGTTCACCACAGAGGACAAAAAAGAGAGGAAAATATAAAGACTGACCTTAAAGCTGACCCCTTCCTCAGAAATCACCTGTGTGACAAACAGAGTGTTTAAGAGATGCCCAGAGAATGTGTTTAGATGAGAGCGAAGGTTCACTGTAGTTATGGGATGTGATGGTGTCATCTAGTGGCGAAGAACAGTGTTTCAGTCTAATAACAACTTTCCCTTCTATGGGATTACACAATGAATATTCCCACATTTCACATATTTTAACAAAAATTACATCAAATCTTTCATGCTTAAATTGTTTGTAGTTTTTGGCTGTCCTGACATTTTTTTTTAACTAAAAGAGTCTTGGTATATAATCAACATAGTCTTTTTAAAAGGCCTCAAGCAGATCAAAATAAAAGCTGCTTTTCAGCATCACTGATTGCACAAATTCCTTTGTGAATTTTTGTCAAAAACATTTTTGATTCAAAATGTGATGAGTGGAGATCATAGGGGAAAAAAAAGAGTACTTTGAGTAAAGCTGGTCCAAAGCTATGATCAATTTCAAATGACTGAAGAGCGTTTACAAGCCAACAAAAAGTGCAAATCCTCCAAAGCAGAAAGACAAGATGAAGGAACATGATTCGAGAGAAAACTGGAGAGGGATTGATCAAATGAGGAAGAAATGTGATTCATGATACTGCACCCCAGAATATAGTTCAACAAGAAATATGTGTTGATGTAGAAAGAACCAACACGGAGTCAAGTTAAGAAAAAGAAGAAACTAATTCCAACTGGGAAAAAATTTAATTAAAGAAAATCAAGATGGGATTCTTATGTGGTGTGATGGGTTACAATGTCCAAGCCAAAATATCAAACATGAAACATGAAATAGGAAAAAGCAAGTCAAAATAAGTGGCCTTAAGGAATCTTAATAGCAAGGATTTCAAATTTCAGTCTGATGATTAAAATGATATATCTTATAGGACTAAATCATACATAGGATGATATTCTTGGGGTGATTCTTCAATTAGGAAATAAAGTCCTTGTTTAAGGTTCCTGAACTGCTATGTCCAAAATTGAAGAAATCCAGCCCTCAAACAAAGAAGGATGTCTGTGTTAACTCTCCAGTCTACTCTTACCTTCAATCCTGTCTTTTCATCATCGCTACCATTATTAGCCGATGGGGTCTCATCCCCCACACGAGAAACCAGCACAAAGTCCTCACTGTTGAGTGTGGACACGGAGTCTGAGGACACGCTAATTTTCCCCACCGAGGCCTTGTCATCCATGACTGCTAAATTAAGCTGGATGTAATCATGAATGGAGGGTTAAAGAGCAAAATACCTGAAAAACAAAGAGATGAGGAAAAACAATGAGCCAGGTGGTAGATATTAAAGGAAGAACATGGAATTAAGAAAGAGAAATGTGTCCTGACTATCCATCAAAAGGTGTACAACAACATGGGACCCATTTTAGAACACTTGGACAAGGTGTCACCTCAATAACGTTCTGATGCTTCACTTGTATAGCACTTAAGCTGTTTTGTTTCTCTGTATTGTTTTATCTATTTATCTTATTTTTGATAAAGATTATTATGTTTTCTTTTTTTCTTTTTCTGTCCAGATATTTCCAACATTACACTTGTCTTGTTTTACTTTGCACAAGCCCTTGTTTGTTGTTGTTCACTTGTTATTTCTGTAAAAATCAATAAAACTTTAATACAAGGTGTTTTTAAAACGTGTGTCTGGAGGACAACAGCTGCCAAGAACACGTTTAACTTGACAATTACCTCATTTAATTGTAAATTTTTTTCTAGATCAAATTAGAAAAGGCCATCTGAGGGTCTCCGACTGCACTGTTAGTTTACAGTTCATAACAAACAAAATTACATTATATAATGATGATGATAAACAGTACTTCGCTCAATCTCTGCCATGATTTATTAAAAGATGTCAGTAGACTTTCCCAGCTTTGCCGACCAAGTCCATCAAGTTAAAATATTTGAGAAATAGGCATGCCTACAGTGAAAAAGAGTCATTGGGACACAACATGCAAATGTGCTCATCATCACCTCAGCAACAGTCAAATAACAAACAAACTCAATGTTGTAGGTGACCGTAAAGTGCGCAGCCAGTGCTGTTGATATATCCAATGTAAGGTACTAGATAAGCAGCAAAATAGAATTGCATTGTTTAAAAGAACTGATTGCATACATGCTGAGAGGACTGAGTGCTGAACTATATTTGGATACGGAAGGAAATAGTGGGACTGAACAAGTTCAAACATGAACACAAACAAAAGCTGCAGTGCTGTTTTACTTTAAAGAGGAAATGTTTGAGAATGACTGGACTCTTATAAAAACAATGACTAACAATCTTAAAACCTTCAAGAAATCAATGTTGATTAGATAAACATGTACCAGGAGATAAAAAGCAGAGAGTTTTGGCACTAAAGCTGCTGAATAAACTGCCGACAGTTTCTTAAATCAATCCATTTCAATTGAACATTTAGAGAGAGGGAGGGAAGAAGACCAACTTAGCCAAGACAAAACTAACCAGGCACAGATATCCAAAAGCTGCAGCCATTTTAAAAATCGTGACTTAGAAATAAAAGTAAAATAAATGTATTGCAAAATAAAGATCAATCACGATGACTACAGTTGATATATTTTTTTTATTTATTTATTTTTTTAATAAACCCAGGGCTTTGCGATTGAATGTAGATGACAATATTGATTCATGGCCTTAACAATAACAAAAAGGATATTATCAAGTTGTAAAAAGATCTTTCTTGTTTAATCCAAGTGTTCAAATTCATTTATTTATACATTCATTCCTTCATATTTATTTACTTATTATAGATTATTTGTGTTTTGTATAGTGATTTCAAATATAACCTAAATAATTGTAGTCATCATTTTTCCCCATGATCGTGGAGCTCTACCAGTCGCACAAAAAGCAAAATCTTAGATAAGGATTTTCAAAGTCAAACACATCAGGTCTCCCTTTACATACAATACCCAAAGGCACTTCGCTCTCTGTGTGCCAGGCATGTGATGGCTCAGCCTGAAGAATTAAAGCATCTAGTGCGCTCAACTCAACTAGCTCAAAAAGCAACACAATGCAAAACTTGAGCTGAGTAAACATTCGTCTGTTTTGGATGTAAAATTTGCTTATTTTCTGACGAACAAAAAACAGAAGAAATTGAATGTATTGCGCTACGAGTCAAGGAGTGGCTCCCTAAACAGACTACAGAGCCGTGCTCACTGATGTCTGTGTGTATTTGTGTTGAGCAGACAGGAAGCTTCCTCACACTGACTCCCTGTTCTCTCTACAGTATAAAGAATGGCTTGTCTGCTTTTGCTTTCTCTCTCCCTCATGCCGTTTAAGACTATAGAGAAATGGAGAGAGGTTGAGATTTCATAAAGAAGACAGAGAGAGAGAGAGGAGAAGAACTGAGCTACAACTAGACTCAAGTTAAGAGAGATAAAGGAAGGGAGCGAGACTAGTCAGGAAAAACGAAACCAATTGAACTTGTAAAAAATAATTCATATGAGGGAGAAAAATAAATAAATATTCAGAAGACTAAAAGAGGCAGGAGGAATCATGCCACGAAAGAGAGAGGAGATTAAAGCCCTATACACACCTATGCAGCTGTAAGATAACAACAAAGAGCACTAGCGCCATTTCTCTCACTGCTGTCTACCCTGAAAAAATCTAATTATACATCTTCAAGTCTAATTTATATATTGGCTAAGTGTGCAATACACTGCCAAGTTTGATCGCAAGTATTTCAGACTTTGCTGTCTAGAGTAATAGTTACAAGTAGTTATAATTTTTCTAAGGCATATCAGGCACAAGGTCAGCACTTACACATTATAATATTATGTGATGCTTAAAAATAAATTACCAAAAGCAAAGGTGATGCAAAAGAGCCCCTTGGAAAACTAAACAGCACTGCCTTGAACATCCACCCTAGAGAATGTTTATTATCAAGAAACACACGTGTACAGGGCATAAATGAATTTATAATGCTAACAGCGCTAACTTGGTATTATCTTCACAATTATCTGTCACAACTATCCATTAGTCAGAATATGAACATGAGTATTACAACATTTAATTTGTGTACAAATTTTCTTAACTATAACAACTCGTAGTAGTTTAAGTAATGTGATGTTTACAAAAAAGTTTTGGGGAGTAGCATGCTCAGACTATTAGCACTGGGCGGTCATGCTGTTAATTCTTCCTTTAGAAACTACGGTGGCCGAGAGGTGTCACATTTACATAACGTGCAACACTTTCACAAGGTACAAAACAAATTAAAACGTTTACAAGTTACAACACACTTTTACAATTCAGAAAACATATTTGCATGTGATAAAACAAACGTACAAATTCCAAAACAATTTTACATTTTAGAAAACACATATACATGTTGCAAAACACTTTTACAAATTCCGAAACACAAATACATTTCAGAAACCCGGAAAGGCAGGGTACCATTGAGAACCGACAACTTAACTCTGATTGGGCGAGACTTCTGTAAGTCATTAAAAATGCTCATATAAGAAAAGTGTTTCTGTAGTTTTTACAACAAGAAGGCTTACAATTACTTTATTGGCATAAAGTAAATTCTAATATGAAGAAGGACAAGATTATTTGGTGATTGTGAACATCTCACCAGTCCATGAAGTAATTGTCAGTCTTTGTTTGGTCAAAAATGCACTCGGAGGAAGCTGAGTCTTTGCAGAACAGTTGTTTGGCTAGCGGACAATGTGGTTAGTGCTTTTACACAAATACAAATTGCACATTTAACATTATGTTAGCAACAGACTACCGCACTGATAGTTTAAATCTTAAGAATCGTCAGATAATGGTGTTCTTGGAATGTTCCTCTGCGGTTTAACGTTACGATGTGTGCCTTGTGATGTCACTTCCTCAGTGATTGACAGAAGTCTCCCCAATCAACGGCAAGTTGTCAGTTCTCAATAGTACCCTCCCTTTCCGGGTTTCTGAAATGTATTTGTGTTTCGGAATTTGTAAAAGTGCTTTATCACATGCAAATGTGTTTTCTGAAATGTAAAATATTAATTTGTTTTGTAACTTTTAAAAGTGCTTCACGTAATGTAAATGTACATTGCACCTTCTCAGCCACCGTACTTAACCATCATGTTTTCCCCAATTTCTCAAACAATCAACAGCAAAAACCCTTCAAATGGGGGGTCTCCGCCGGACAGCTTTGCTGGTATGCTTTATACACACAAATTCTACTTGCTCAACCAAAGCCTAATTTATGCTAGTGTGCCCTTGTGAAATTAGTGATGTCATCAATAGAGAAAGAAAACACAATTATAGAAACTGAGGCTTGATTTTTTTGTTATTTTTTCATGGCTTATTTTGAAATTATTTCAGTTTTTTTTTTTTATAAAAGACATCTATCGAAATAAGCTACTTACCCAATTACTATTTTGTGGCTTTTTTGAAGTTAATATCTGACCAGAGCTTAATTTATATTAACAAAATTAAATGGAAGTGACTAAGTATTTTAGAATGGTGCTGGAGGTGGTGAAAATGATGGGATAGAGAATTCTACAGGTTTCATGAGGTGAAATTTAAGACAAATGTGTCATGACCATTCATTCAAGCTAAGGTCACGTCTCATCAAATCTAAATTGAGCTTTACAGACAATACAGAAAATATCCAATAGAGGTTAAAAATAAGAGAGACTGAGTATAATCAACATACTCTCTAAAATAAAATGCACTCAATTATATTACATAAATGACAGCTTTTATAGAAATGCACACATTTAGTGCACATAGTGAACAGGAATCGGATGCTTTTTAGAGGATGTTGATCATTTGCACCTTTGGTCAGCTCTGTTTTGTGCACGCATGTGTGCTTCATGATGAATCTGATGCTGACTCTGTACACTCCTGCACTGTGATTAATCAGCAATGATTATCCTGTTACTTCCCTTGTCAGGAAAAGTTACCAATCCAGAATGAAGCCATAAGGAGTGGCTGGAGGCTCTTTGTGCACCAGACAAACTGATCCTCCAAAGACAACAAGCCTACTGTTATGTAATCTAAAATCACATTAGCAGCATCACCATCTGCTTCAAGTTGAAAGAAAATATTTCTCTAACTCTATAACAATAATAATAATAATAATACTATAATGTCTAAATCAAGGTTCAATGTCTGTTTGGTTAATTTGCAATTGTATTGTGAATCCTAGGTATTTGTTAATATAAAAAAAATGTTTACTTAAAATTTAATTTCTACACTCAATCAAATTGTGGCAAACTATTGAGTTATTTTTTTATTTAACAAGTTGTTTGTGGGTTTAATTTTTAAACCTGCATTAACAAAAAAAACAGCTGTGAATCTTAACTTTTGGATGGACATTAAACAGATGTACAAAACTTGATGCATCTTAAAAATAGCCTTTTAGGCAATTATATAGATTTTTTGTGTGTGTATCGTTGATATACGAACTACCAAGACCTCAATCAGTAGCTCTTAAAATCGTAAAATATAATATGAGGTTCGTACAATGTGTCCAAGTCAAATTATAACAAATGTAACAAGCGAATACAAAACTTAACGGCGCATCTCAGCTTGATTGCAATGCAATTCATGCATTTCTAGTCTGAGGAAGCGAACAAGTCTTCCACTTTAAACGTTAGAAATGCATAATCAACATCCAAAATATTTCCAACACATATACTGAAAGAGTGTTTTGCACCAAAACAGTTTTTTGAAGGTTTCGTGTCGTGCAGAAAGACAGAGCACACCACACGGCCTTTAACGGCTAACTATCTATAACGTTAGCATGCTAGCATCGAATGCATATCTCCACAATAATATCAGTTAGCTGCTAAATTAAACGCTAAATTACATGAAAATTAAACGGAAGTGCTGAATACAGAATTTTACGGAGATTTGCATCGTTGCCATTCATCCTACCTGTGTCTATAAAGGCGCTTAATTCCAGAAAGGCTTGACATAACAGCGCTGATTACTAGCCTCCAATAGTGCAGCTGTAAACACAAACCAAACCCCGGGCTGACTGCGCATGCGCCATTATACTTTATGTATTTTTTTATAATACATAAAATTCGCCCTGAGACGAGTAATAATGGCATTATATATGTTATGGAAATACCAATTGTATAATTAATGTAAGAATTTTTCATTGTGATGTTTGATTTGATTACAACTATAGTTATTATTATTCATTTATACAACCTGATGTTTTGAAAACAATATTACAGGCAGTATTAAAAAGGGTAAACTTGATAATGTGAAACAGAGAGCTGAGAGAGTAGAATCTACATAATACTGGCATGGTGGCATTTAGTTAAAGTCCTTTCAAGTACCCGATAGGTCCGTTTTTAATTATTTAAAATCAATAGTGGGTGTGGAAGAAGACCAACATTACAGCAGTACAACGTACACAAATGGCTAAAACATTTTTAAACACCAGGGGGTGCTCTAAGATCATAGTTTCTTGCATAAGATGGTCTACCTGGGTGGTTCCATCCTCTGAAATAAGCTGCTGAGTTTCCTCTTTCCAAACAAACTCTTTCAGGTGAAAAAGCCGATTTCTGCGACAGAGTTTGTTGAAATCCATAACCTTGAGGTCGATGATGCCAGCAGCACTGTTTTCTTGATGTTCCCATAATGTTCCCTACAGTGTCCAATTTAACACTGAGACAGTTTCATAAAATCTTCTTCTCCTGAAAGTTCAGTTTCAGATCGGTCTCTTTAGAATTTGTCATACTTAAACAGAGAAGGCAATTGGGACGTCAAAAACTTTTATCATGGTTCTCATTGAGTCATGATCTTCCACGAAGGTGTGTTAATTTGTGCAAATGTGGTTCACCAAGCACCTAAAGGTCAGGTCATATTGCTCACAATGACTGAACGCAGCTAATGCTCAACTTTGCATTGGCACCTTAGCTGAGTTGAAGGATGTTCCATGGAATAGGTAAATCGTTAGAACAAATATACATAATCTTTTGTGTGGATCCTCAAAGTGTTTTTGTATGCTCGAGTTTAAGAGGATCAGGTTATAAGAGCTGTGAGGTCTGCTATAGGTGTACTTTATGGTTATGGAACAGGGCCAGGTTTCTTAAGCTTTTTTAAGTCTCTCGTGAATGTGAGAGAAAAACTTTTAAAATACTTATCAATTGTAGTTACACCAAACTGTGGTTTCAATTCATAAACTTACTACTTTGATACAAGTGCAGTAATATAAATATATGCTATAACATGAAGACAATTAATAAAAGTGTTTCCCTGAGAGACCAGGAAAGAGCAAGGAAAGGGTCAGCACACTAGGTCTTTTCCAAATTGCCAGTTGTTTATTAGTGAAGTTGCCACCATATTTACAAACCAAAAATGAAGAAACCAATAAAATTAAATTAAATAAAAAACTATAAAGCACACACTGAAAATGACAAACAATAAAAACATGCTCTCAGCAGCTAAGTTACCCATTTAGAGGGGCAAACAAAAATCTCCCAGCCGATTTGTATGGTCTGATATCAGGCGCAGCTTCACCTCATTACACCCATCTCTAGACTTGAACACACACACTTCTTTTATAGACATTTTCCCCACCAAAATAAATTGGAAGATACCATACTTCTGACACTTACTTCTGAAACCCGCACCACCAGCACTGCGTGCGTTCTCTACCCGCTACTCTTCTCCCTCTATACCAACAACTGGACCTCTCAAGTCTCCTCTGTGAAGCTCCTGAAGTTCGCAGATGACACTACTGTCATCGGTCTCATCCAAGATGGTGAGAAGTCTACATACAGACAGGAAGAGGAGCGGCTGGCAAGAACAACCTGGAGCTTAACACGCTCAAAACCATGGAGATGGTAGCTCCTGTACCCTCCATTAAAAACTTTGCACTTCAAGAATGAGAATATATTCTATTTACTTTTAACTTGATCAACTTACTTATATAACCTGTGTTATTGTGTCAGGTTTTTGTATCAACATTGGAGAGTACCCCTGTACAAAATCCTTGTCTGTGTGCACATGCACACTTGGCAATAAAGATCTTTCTGATTCTTATAACTGGGGGAGTGTTCAATGCAGAGCATGGTTACAAGGTTAAATATACATTTAATCAACATGCCTAAACATTCTTAAATAATATACAACTAATAAAACCAGCTCTTCACATCACCAGGACCTTCATAACCACCAGCATAACTTTAAACCCTTCACACATTTAGGAAACCATGTATATAGAATGGCCCCCTCAATTTTTTTTATTTTACCCACTATAATCCAATAAAATGTCTCCTCCAAACTACTTTTGGATCATTGGGGGAAAAACACATAAAATAATAATGTGATAAATGATAGATATTGGCATCATCATATGTTCCAGAATTAAATCCTCATTAGATTTCATATATTGATTTTATTACAAATGTAACACTTTTTCTGTTTTGTGTTTAAGTTTCTTATTTTAGTGATTAAATTATTTACTTGTCATTATCATTACTTTTTTTTAGTATATTTTGTTATTTTGCATCAGTTGAGATGGAGACCTGACACCGGTGATCAGTGATGTTTCTTCTTCATGGTCTCTTGCTAATCTCGATTGTCTGGAGATAGAACACAGCACCGGTTTCTCATGTTTCTTATTTGCCACTGAAATTTTTATCAAATAATGCACACATATTTTTCTTCTCAGTAGAGGTTGAAGATCTGCAGATCATCTTCAGAGTCTCTCAGAGAAGAATCAGTTTACGGCAGTGGTTCTCAAATAGTGGGGTTCCGCCAAATAAATTAAGGCTTCACTTAGAGACATCACACCCCAATCACGCTGATAAGCCGCTTGAGTTTTTTCAGCGAAAACGTGCCAAATATTGGCAGCAATCACGGTTAGTCAAACAATGTTACAGTTTTATTAAGGATTTAATGTTTTTTTTTTCCATTTCAGATACACTTTTTGTTACAGTTACCAAAGCTATTCATTGTTGTAAGTTGGTCCATATTTCTTTCTTTTTTCTCTAATACGTTAATAAGGATACTGTGTTATGCAGAGGTGTACTTATAACAAATTTAAAGACAAACAATACTCTTTATAGTTGCGCGGGGGTGCGAGATCTTTTTTTCTTCTTGGGGGCGCGACAGAAAATAATTGAGAAACACTCAATTACAGTAAGGCTGATTTGAAATGGACACATTATTATTTATTTATTTTTAAAATGGTCTTTTTTGTTATTATTTATTATTAATTTAGTACTGGAGATATAAATCTTTTTCACATTTTCTATGATTTGCTGCTCAATAATTCAAAGTTCAAATTTTGGTTTTGATCAATTTATTTTAATTTAGTGTAAGAGTGTAGAATATCAAAGGTAACACCTAAAATCAGCTAAAATATAAACAAGTATAAAATAAATATACAATAAATAAATAAGCCACATGGTTTTCAGAGGAAATTGCAATGAAAATATATGCATTTGCTCTATTATGCAGCTACTGTATATTTAAAGCTTTTCCTGGCTTTTGGAAGGGCATTGCGCAGTAAACCTACCATTTCCAGAAGTAATGAAGTTGAGGTTGAGCCACCTCTTCTGTCTAGACTGTTTTCTTGCAACTGTTATCATAGGATAAGCATGTGCTAATCAGCGACTGAGACAACCACCACAGTGTTATTAAAGTCTCTTTAGCAACCATAATTTGTGGCTTTTAAGGATCATTATCCTTGTTGAGTGTTTTGATTGGACAGGAAGCTATTGACAGATCTTTGGTTGTTTTCTCCATTGACCCGAGGACTGCTTTAGAGCTCCACTTTTCTATCTGATGTAAAATCTAAATAAAAAATATTTTTTTCACTTTTAAAGCTATTAAATAGTCAATGATTCTTGATGACTCAAGTACCTGGTCAAGATAGCGTCATGTCAGAGGTTTTATTTCATAATTTTCTTAATTAGATGCACTTCACTGGTTACTAAGAATCACTTCACTGTGCTCTTTTATTTGACATTTTTAATCAGGTTGCTCATGCAGGTTAAATGTCTACCTCATTCATGTGTGTCGTCCTAAACTACACTGGCAGAGGATCACACAAACATGTTGTTTTGCTCTGTAAATGTCAGACTTCACTACAGGAGCACTGATTTTATAGATAAAATGGTACTCTCTTTGAAAATGTGTTTTTTTAGAGTAACATTTTAACATTAGCATCCATCCAACCATCTTCCTGTCGGCTTAATGAACCGCCAATTAATCCAGCATTTTTTTTTATGCAGCGGATGCCCTTCCAGCCGCAACTGGAATATATGAATTCACTCACTGTGGACAACTTTGTTTACCCAATTTACCTGTTTACCGCATGTCTTCGAACTTGTGGGGGAAACTGGAGCAAACCTATGAGATGACATGGAGAACATGCAAACTCCAGACAGAAATGCCAACTGACCCAGCCGAGTCTCGAACCAGCGACCTTCTTGCTGTGAGATGACTGTGCTACCCAATGCATCAACATTATTTAAAATGTCGATAAATCAGTGTTGTCAAGATTTTCTTTAAAAAAACACACATATATCAGTAAAACAAAATAGCTACCAATCTGCATCATCTCTTCTCTTTTGTAGGACTCTTAGAAGTGTGATGTAATCCAGCATCTGCCAGCAGCTTGCTCAGAACCCCAAAACTCATGTGCCAACAATGTTAAGATAAGAATTTTTTCAATTTTTTTGTACAAATTTCAACATTCATATTTTACTGTTACATGAGTCATATAAGAACAGAACAGTTATTAAAAACAATCTGTATATGAACACAGCAGATTAAAAGTTATAGACATTTTTATTAAACTTATTTATTTAAGAAAAAAACATAAACCTGTACATTAGGTTATTACTGTAAATATGGATGCTAAATGAATTAAACATGCAGCTTTGCTTTATAAAAATCAATAGTTTTTCAAGCTAGTACCAAAAAAAGGGAAAATAATTCAAAGTAAACAACACTGTGATTTGCCGTTGTTCTACAACATACTGTAAATAAACACACAGAAAAATATTTTAAAATAATCATAACAGTTGCTTAACTCTGACTTAAATGCAACTAATAGAGAACTTTGCTGTCAGACATTTTATCGAATGTTATATCCAATTAAAATAGTGTTTTTCTTCTGCAACTCCATACAGAATATACCTGATCTGCAGTAACATACATTATGTCAGTCACAAGGTGTCTGTATTATAACAATAATGAATGGAGGGGGAGGCTGATCAAAGGAAGTTGGTTGTCCTGAGACCTCTAATGCGAAACTCACCTGTGTAACTGTTACTTACCACTCTATTATTAGGCCTGCACAAATAATTATTATGATTTTCTGCTCAAAGTGTCTGCACTTGCTCTACTCAGATGACCCACGAGTGATGAAATATTTCCAAATATTTAAGTGATGCACAAGTGACGTCGTTTGTCCCAAAAAAAAATTTAATACCAACAATGGCATAATTATGGACGTGTCAATCACTTAAAAGATGTTTTCCAACCATCTTAAAAGAGGTTTTCTGAAATAGTTTTTAAAAGGATCAAGAGTGCCATCTTGTACTATAGTTATGGCTCTGATTGTGTGTGTGATTGCTTTCCATAGTGATGTCATTACAATACAAGAACTAAACATCAATGTAGCTAAACGGTGCAGTGGAAAACCACACCTAATAAACACAAAACATAATAAAAGCTTAGGTTATACCTAATGATCGAATGCTCTCCGCTTTAAAAAAAAGTTAAACGAAAAATGTGTCCTCTTTCAAATGAACTATTTTTCCACCGTTTTTACACGATCATCAGGATATGAGTCAAATAGTTTTTTAAGCTTTTAAGCACGAGTTTAACATCTTACCACATCATAACCATGGACTTTCACGCTGCTGTTTGGCTGAAGGCTGAATAGTGGGATTGCAGGGATTTCTGTTCATAACCTTTGGAATCAAAACCTACATTTGTTGGCTCTAGTTGCACCACGGTGTATGTTTGAGCTAAAGTGTAATTATAAAATAAACTAAGAAATATATTAAATGATTTCCCAGCGATGGGTTGCGCCTGGAAAGGCATCCGATGCGTAAAAAACATATGCCAGAGAGTTGGCGGTTCATTGCGCTGTGGCGAACCCGAAAGGGAACAAAGCTGACATGAAGATGATTGAATGAATAAATTAAAAGAAAATCAAGATAAAGCAAATTCCAGCATAAAAAATGTGTATATTAAAAATTGTGTATTATTTTTTATATATATATATATATATATACAAATGCAACATTAAGACCAGCTCCTCGTATACATGTACTGTACATTTGCTGGACCACTAGGATGATTTGACAAAAAATATATATATAATAAAATATTAATTACCCCTTTTATTGTACATTTTTTATAAATTATTTACATGCTATATTATGTTATTTGACATGTGTCAATAGAAAAAAGGAACATTTAATATCTATTAAAATTGTGATACTGAATATGCATTAATAATTTTGCTGCACTCATCGTCTTTGTAAAATTTCTTTTTGTGTCAATGAAGCCATTTCAAACTAGTTCCAACATCATGCAATAGCAACAGGAACGAATGTCCAAATTTAGTGTTGCAAGCAATGGAACACAATTAAAAGCAACTTTCCATTTCACTAAACCAGTAAATAAGTTTAAAAGCAGGAGTGCAAAATCAGGAGAGCATACTGAGTTCCTGTCTCAAACCTAGCACAAGTCCTAATTAATCCTGATTATTAAAAAAAACAAGCAACCTTTAAAAATACCTTTGTAAGCACTTGATTGGGTGTTTGGAATGCTGCAATATAACATTACTTCACACTTGCCAGTGACAGTCTCAACCATTTCAGATGGCAAGCATTTTTATTTTAGATAAGAATGAAGCCGATTACAGAAAGAACAGTGCCTCCATTCTTAATCCGTACACACTACTCCGATATAAATATCGCAAGAGAAAAGAAAAGAAAGAGTTCAGTCTGATAAATTCCTAAAAGCAATAACAGAGCACTTGTTTTTCCTTCAGTTTCACCTCTAAATCTGATGGCTTTCCTAGTAATTTCAGCCCTTTGTGGCTTGAGAAAGGAAACACGATCTCTTTGAAAGACCTGGAATGAAAGGAAAATCAAGGACCCAGAGGGGCCCGACAGTAATGCGGCTCCTAAATGCACAATAGAGGCTTTTATACACAGAATCACACAGACAGTCTTGGCCTTCTTTTACTTCTTTGTCTCCTCAATCTGTTCGACCTCACTGGATTCGTCCACCACTTTGCCATTGATCATGGTTTGCGTTACCACCTTCACTATCTTACGGGTTCGAACATCAGGCTCCTCTGAAAGAGAGAGATGGAGATATGTTAGGGATACGTCACATTCCTCTCAATCTAACAGACAGTGGTCTATATGCTGTGATATGAGAGGCTGTTCTGTTTTGCACTCTTCAGCGTTCCATTCATTTTCACTATGAAGCTTGAGTGAGAAGACAAACTCTGTTTGTTTTTTGGTTGAAATATAGGGTGGTTTAGAATGAACCAAACAAATAATATTCAAGATAGGAAACTATACAAAAAAGGTTAGTTAAAGTCTACTTTGATTGCTGTTACTACATTTTTATGAGGAAGTTAAAATACTAACAGGGAGCACGCAGTAAACTTCTCAAACTTGAAATCAAACTTGACATCATCAATGTTGTATGATGTTGTATGTTGTTATTTTATGTTGTAATATATATTAAAAAACACATCTTTTCTAGTAAGTGATTATCCTATTAACTTGTTTGGTTTATTAGCAATCCAGCCTCGGTGGGTTAGTGGTTGGTGAACGGAACATTCAGCGCGTGGCTGACCATCTGGCATTTACGTTTCTTTCACAGAACTTTCCCGGACTCGTTTTCTGCTCTCTCTCCCAATTTCCTTCCTGTTTCAATTAAATTCAATTACCTCTTAATGAAGGCAAACATGTCCCCAATTAAAAAACATGTTAAAACAATATTTTTGTGGATCAATATTCAATAACTTCTATGAATTTATTGAGAGTTGGCTTTATTTGTGGCATATAGCCACCAGCTTAAAGATTTAGTAATAGACTATTTAGTAATAACAAGTCTGTTGATTGTATTGTGCAAATCATGCATTGTTAACTATACAATCATACAGTCTCCTAACAGCTGAACTATAAGTACAGATTTTGTAAACATCTACTTGTTTATAAATGTTCTACAGTAGTCGTAAAACAGCGAGTGTTTAGTTTAGAATAGGAACTATGTTTTACATTAATACTTGACAGCATCGTCCAAGCCAAGAGTAGTTTTGTAACTTTTGGCAACAAACATGAGAACAATAATGTAGTGAAGAAGCTAGAATGTAGTGAAGACAGCAAGGAAATCCAACAGAGAGAGCATGATAAAAGCATAAAAATAATTACAACTAATGAGTGTGGGGAAACAGAACTCACAGAGAGGAACGCTGAGATTGAATAACACCCTATCAAGGTAAGAACTGTCATGATTGCAACAATTCAATTTAAAAACTAGGGTGCAAATTGGAATGATGACTAGAACCAAGGTAAACATACACAAAACAGAAAACAACTGTGAATAAAATCGAGGAGTAATTCCGTTAGGAAGCAGTTGTTAACATTTAAAAATTAACCATGAGTTAATGTTTCATTGCTATTTTCAAATATATTAGTCATTCATGTTTAGATCATTCTTATAATTTACATATTCACACAATGTTCTGATTATTTTAAATGTCTAATTTCCATAATACAAGCTATAAATTAGAAGTATTTGAAGTTAAATTGGTAAATTGGTTAGAGAAAACATATACAAAGGGGGTATGAGACATATCTGAGGACTGCAATCATTATAAAAAAATGCAATTTCAGTGAATGACATTTTGTCATACATTTGCCAATTGGTCCCTTTTGCTGCCGATTAGCGCGATCTTACCATATAAATAAACAACCTAAGCCCGTTTCCAATCTGACGATTAAGCAACAGCAAAGCATCACCCCTTCACCTTTTTTCTTTTGGGAGGTTCTCTGGTCTGGGTCACTCCTAGGCTCCGGGGCCCTTCCTCAAACAGCTCGCCCAGTACTCTTGTTATTGCTTGCCAAAATCATGTGCGACTGTGCTATTTATGTAAGCAAATTCATGAAACATGTTTATTAGGTACAGATCCTTTAAAAAGTGTTACCCTTAAAAATAACTTTTAAATTGTTTCACAAAGCTATAAAATGCCGCAACAATAATTTGGCTGTAATTATTGCTCATTAATCAATTCATAAACTTCACCACGTGAGCTTGTTGTTATTTATGCTTTATTATTAATTGAGTTGTTTGTAGTAAATATGGACTAATATAAAAAAAACAGTACAAAGGACCTTAAAGGAACAATCCTCTTTTTTTTTGGTGTGGAGTGTTCCTTTAAGTATACATGTATAAAGCACTCAGAGTGTGAAAGTATGTAAAACAGAAGCATTTGTAAGATCTTATAGGAAACTGACCAAAAAGGAACACATATGAGACATTTTATAGAAGGAAAGAAGAAAGATCATTTCAGATGTATTATTGTGAAAGGTTTGCACACAAACTCCAGTGGGACAAGAGACAGTTTCCTGTGAATGTTGCATCACACACCACATTGTACAGCAGAGAAACACAGAAAGACACACAGATTGAGATTATTTTTGGTGAATTAGTCAACATTCAAGAGTTATATACGTCTTTGAAATTGTTAACCCAGCTAACAAATTTATGTTACAAGAACGTTCTGGGAACGTTCTCTCAAGGTTATTAAAACATTTTTAAATCATTCATCACTCACAAAAACGTTTAAGGAGCGTTCTGAGAACAATGTTCCCAGAACGTTTTTTTTCAACACTGTAACATTCACCACTCACTAAAAACATTCTAGGAATGTTCTGAGAATGTTGTTTATATACCGTTTTCATTATGTCTTTTGGAAACGTTGTGCACTAACATTTAGACAACCTTTAAAGAACGTTAGTGAACGTTATGAGAACGCTCTCTGTTTGCTTGAAAGGTCCTCTAATTGTAACAGTGATTGATTGTTAATGATTGATTGTTTTAACATCAATAGAATGGCTTGGTGTTTAGTAAAAGAGAGATGAAAATTAATTTTGGCTTTATAGAAAACATTAAAAGACTTGAAGCAGAAGCAGATGCAGGTGAAAAAAGAGCTTTTGAAACACATTTAAGGATCTGTTTTGTCACCAATCCCTGTCCTGCACTTGTCATCACCAAAGGAATAAAAATGTAAATATTTTAAAAATGAATATAAAACTTTCTTACTATTTCTTTAAAAAAAAATAGTAACACTTTATAATAACTGCTGACTCATCAATTAAGCATCAGCAAATAGTTAATAAATATTAATAAATCATTTATAAATCCTTGTTTTCATGTTAATACACATTTCTAAGCCGTTTATAAAGATAACTCTTGGTTTATAACTATCCTTATAATATACTTAGAAACATTATTTTCATGCTTTATTGAGGATCAGTTCATCATTTATAAATACATCTTTTCACCAGTTAGTTATCAGTGATTCATGAGATAGTTTAGAAAGTATTTTTAATGTATGATTAATTCAGATAGTTATAAAGCATTTTCTAGCTGTCAGTTAACTGTTTGTGTGAACTCATCTACAGTGAGGACTATTTATACCTTGTGAAGAATTAACTTGAGACTAAGTATTTCAATAGTCTGGTTTCCTTTGAACCTAGTTTTCATTTGTCTGTTTAGAATAAAACAGAGCCTTAAAATCTACTATAGTAATGCTTCTTTACAAGGCATACATAGTCCTCACCTTAAATAAGCTTTACAAGGCATAAATGATTAATAAATGATGAACCGATCCTCAATAAAGCATGAAATAAATGTTGTTATGTATATCATAAAGATGCTTATAAACCAAGGATAAAGCATTTAAAGTTATATGTATTAACTGTTAGCAAATGTGTTATAACATAGAAACAATGTTCTTTAAATGACTAACTAACAACTTGCTGATGCTTAAGTAATGATCAGTAGTGTGTAGATATTATAAAGTGCTACAAAGAATCTACAAATATATGAAAATCCATGTTAGTTCCACTGAGCTCCTTCACTTCCCACCCGAGGTAATTCAGTTAGGCTTGTTAGACTTTCTCAAATGTTTGTTGAACACAAGACCAGTTTGTGTATGTTTGTTTTAGCGTTTGTTGAGTGCAGTTGTGACACACTGAGAACGGTTGAGAACTCACTCTTGGGTGGTGGAGGAATCTCTTTAACCCTGTGAATCAGACCAGAGACATGACATGCAGTATCAATGCAGCTGCAAGTATTTCAGACACCTACATCAGCGTGTGAATATAATGGGAGGGTGTGAGAAAGCAGCCACTCACATCTCCTCTCCCTCCAGGAGCCGCCTGTATGTGGCGATCTCCATCTCCAGGTTTTGTTTGATGCGCAGGAGCTGCTCGTAATCCGTCTTGTTCCGCTGCATGTCCAGGCGCAAATGTGACAGGCTTTCTTCCAGCTGGGCAAGAGTGGACTGCAGGCGCTCCATCTCCAGGGTGTATTTCTGGCCTGTTTCTGCCAGGTTCCCCTCCAGAGCTGCGACCTGTGGGTCAGTGGGAGATGTGGCTATTAAAGACTCAATGATACCCCTCAATTGACCTTGAGAGAAAGTGAAAGGGTCCTGTTGAGCAGCATCCGAAGAGGAGTGATAAGGCAATCCTTTTTTGACCATTCAATCGCATTTTTAAAGGCATTTTTAAAATCCCTGATCATAAACAATAAGTGAATTGGTTACCTTGCTTTTACGACAAAATTGGTTGAAACCAGAATTTTATAATACATTAGTGTTTACACGACAGTTTAAATTAACCCATTGTTCAAACTTCACTTTATTGACTGCACTAGTATAATTATACTTCCTCACCTCGGAAGGAACTTTACAATCCCCAAGGTGGCATTATATTGTAATTCTATTTCTATCACATAGAACTATCCAATAGGAATTCCTATTAAACTCTTTAATCACACTAGGCCTTTGTGAAGCTACTTTGAAGTATCTGCTAAAAATGTGCTACATAAAAACATTTTGATTGATTGAAAGGGTTTACTTAGAAAAGTGTTGTACAAATCAAACCCAGAGTTTACCCAAGTACTCCCGACTGTCATTTGGGAAAGAGCAGAGCAATGATATTCTCTATCTTTATATACTGAATATAAGATGAGTAAGATAAGCAAACTTCAAAAGCTGCACTATGGGGCCAAAATGGAGACTTTATTGTGCCATTGAAAAATATTCTTGAAGGAAAAACAAAAAAGTTGAAATCATTACCACTGAAAACCAACGTAAAAAAAATATTTGAATGATAAAATAAATTAAAGCACAAATATTTTTTGCTTATTTTTAACTTTCCCTCCAATGACATTTTTTGTAATGCCGAATAGTTTGTTTCAAAGCCAAAATAAAGTCTTCCGTATACTAGCAAATATCCCACCATGAAACAACCTTTATATAAAATATTATCTTATTCCCACACCCATCACTTGTTGATAGTAAACAAATCTGAGAAGCTGAGACAGACATGAACTCTTCAGCTTACAAACACAAGCCAACCTGTTTCTGCTGGAAACGCTTTTTTCCACTTCTCCTTTTAGAAGGATTTCGACTGACCCCTTTTTGCTGACATAATCCAGCATCAAACCTCTTCTGAGCTTCCTGCCGCTCACATTTGACTTGTGAAAGTAAGTGAAGGCATGTGAGGGAGCATTTATGGTCTGGGTCATTTAAAAAGCCTCGACATAAAGGCCAGCGTTTTACTTTCCAGTGCTTAGCTGTAACTGTAGCTGCTCTGGTCGTGGCTTTAAAAGATCACCCAGGGAACAGAAACGGTCGCTAATAGGTTCCCGTTGCCTGCTTCTGACCTGCTTATGAAGGCTCTCCAGTTCCACTTCCAGGGTCTGCAGAAAGCGTTGTCTTTCTGTGAGTTCACTGTGAGCTCCTCTCAGGGCTTCGTTGCTCTCGCGCACCTGAGTTTGCACCGTCTCCAACTAAACCACACAAAAAGACAACAAACAGATGATGAACTCTTCTGCAGCCAAGACAACAATGAATGGAGGATAAACAGAAGGTGTCTTCGGTAACAAAACTTGAATCAAAGAGCTTACTTTGTTATTGATTCTAACTACACCAGGACAGCCCGGAACAAATACAGCTTCTTCCATCAGGCCATTCAGCTCACGAACCCATAAATTTCCCCACCAACACGCTCATATATTTAATCTAAATTTTGCACTAAGCAAAAGGACTCTGATGAGGACTCTTTGCACATTTCCAGTCACTCCACATTCTGTTCTGTTGCTGCACTTTATTTTTACTTTAAGCTTTGGTCTGCACATTACCGCCAAAGTGCATCTTTTAAGCACCTTGGATTTCTGATATAGTTAAAGTTCTATTACTTTATATTTTACTACCTCTATTTGTAAAAAATGACTATAACCAGTGTTACTGTGCAACGTTATTTTGCAGTTTTTGTACGATCACTGGAGAGTACCCCAGTACCACAACAAATTCCTTGTGTGTGTGCACATGGACAGATTTCTGATTCTTTGCATTGAAATAATTCTAAGTGTCATTTTAAAATCTAGATGTTTTTCAGGTTCTTTTTTTTTAGAAGACAACAGATCTAAACTGACATGATTACAAAAACAACAGAAACAAACTTCCATAGGTCAACTACGGGAACAACGGCCAACTACAGAAATAAATTAGGTAACTTACCATGACTTTTTATTAAATGTTTTTATTAAAGTGCATGCCTTTTTTTAACCTTATTTTTAAATGTACTTATACTTGTATGTCACTTTCTTCATAAAATATTTTCAATTCAATTCAATGTAATATTTTGATTATATACAAAATGATCAAAATTATAATTATAAATAAGATACTCATATATTATACAAAATACTAAACAATGTCTGGGCACATTCATAACACATAAAAAAAAAACATAATAAAAAAACAAAAGATATCATAGTCCAGATTACGTCTTGAATTTTTTGGTTTAAAAGTTGGTGTCTATTGCTGAGGAGGACATAAAACTGTTTACCGAATGCACATTTTGAAAAGAGGAGGATGTATCATTCACACTCTGACTGATGAGTTATCTTGGGAACACCTTTGACTGTGAGTTATGGAATTATGGGAGATGGAGTCCAGGTGTGACCAGTTGAAATGTTCTCCAGCTCCTCAGTGTTTACACGTTAGACAACCCAAAAAATATGAATAAGTAAGTTTTATAATGTTAATAAGTTAATAAGAAAGGTGTGCATATTGAGGGAATAACATTTTTTCAGTCGCAATTTTTAACCAGATCATAACATTTTGTTGGAATTTCAGCAGATCAAACCATGGGTGAAATCTCCATGACAATGCTGTAGAGTGTTTTGTTTGGAGATAAGTACCATCAGAATCAAATTATTTCCATTCCCTTGTGCACGTCTAAGAAAGCAGGTGTGTGAAATGAGATCTGTGGTTAAGAAACTAGGGATGGGAACTGGGCCGGTAAACATGGTACTAGCCCTGACCCTATTCCTCTGGGAGGACCAACCTTTTTACGGTACCAGCTCTCAGCTTCCTCCTTGTTCTTCTGGACAATGCCTTCATACTGAGACCTGAGATCGGAGAGAACGCTCCCCAGTTCTGGCCCACGAGCAGCATCCACCTCCACATTAACATCCTCTTGAGCGATCCGGGCTCTCAGGCTGTCCATTTCCTGCAGATATGGTGGGAAAAGGTGAATACAGAGGAAGATGTGTATGACTTAAACAGGGAAATCGTTTTCGACAAGCATTGGTCTTGGAAAAAAAAGCTTATTTGAATATTCTAGTTCTCCTGTTTTGTGTTTGAACACTGTAGTGTGGTTTGTGTGGTCATTTGAGACTTGTGAAGTGAATGTAAGAAATTCAATACCATGTGGTGGCACACGGTTGGTGGACGTTTCTCCATTATTAACTTCTTTTCAATTAATATTTTAGCGGCTTGATCTCAAATTGCACTAAATTGAATTATGAAACGTGCCTCAACAAAACACTCCATGTAGATTTTTATAATATATGTTTCTTTTGAGCATTCATAGTCTTTTGGAGTGGGTTGGAGGAAAAAATCTAAACAACTATGTCCCAATTTTCCAGCTAGCTACTGGAATTTGTCTGTTAATGGTAACTCATTCATCCACAGAAACAAAAAGGGATTAATTAGAAATAAAAAGGGATTAATTTTTTAAAGGGTTAAATTTTTTGTATCCTTTTAATAATTTTACCAGAAAAATGCCCATGAATTCTGTTGTTGGCTGTGAGGCTCTAATTTGCAATTGACAAAGAAACCATGTAGATTGGGTTACAAGTGACTCCAAGTATGTCCAAGCTGTCCATCGGTGGCAACAACGTCACTGCTCAAGGATCTTTAAAGGTTTGTCATTCATGTAACAGAGGTACACTACATGGCAAGGTAAGGCAAGGCAAGGCAAGTTTATTTGTGTAGCACATTTCGTACCCAGGGTAATTCAAAGTGCTTTACATTGGAAACAAAGAATAGAAAATGTACACTATACAATGTACATGTACTCCATTTATCTCTTGAGGAAAAACTTGCAAAGATTGAGAAACAAATCAGTAGGGTTAAAACTTTTTTGTTATTGTCTGAAGTATTTATTTAAGCAATAAAAAATGTATTGTGCAAAATACATATTGATACATTTGCAGTTTAATTTTAATTTGAAAACAGAATGCTTAAACATTTTGTTGTCATTTTACAGTAGAATAGTGACAGCCAGGTTGGCTCACAAGTAACAGCTGCCATGCCAATTTAGTGCATCCAGCACTATTCAAAACCTATGGGTAATGTCATAAGTATGACTAAAATGACTATTTTTTTGGACCTCTTTACTGCTTTGAAGTAATTTGAACAGAGCTTGCTAACAAACTAGCCTAGAAAAGATTCAGATTTTCCATTGGTCTTATACGATGTAAAAATCGAACAGCAGTCAAGTTCTAAATACTGATTAGGAAAAGTATTGAAACTCTTTCTGATCCTTCTGATTATTCTGTTTCAGGTATATAAAACCAGTTACTGGTCTAAACCATAGACTGTATAAAACAGGAACTTTGGGTCTGTGACATCATCAATAGGCTTCTGATCAAGAAAAAATGCTTTAAAGTGGGCGCAGTCTACCTTTGTGTGAGAATTGAAAAAGAGTCTTCAGAGGCAGGACACGGACATGTATGATTCCTTAAAGGTTTAAATCTCAACATATCTTAAACAAACTAATTTATTAAAAATATTTCACTCGCAGAGTCTTAATGAAGGTCTAAACTGATTCCCTGATATGTAGTAAACTATGGTTAAAGTGCTATTGACATAGAAGAGATGAACAAACTCCAAAATGGTCCAAAACTACTAACTGTCTCTGAGGGCAATATAGAATACGCTTATTTCCAAAAAAACTGAAGTAGCTGGCCACCCAAGTGAATATTATGCTCTTAACGGCTACTGCAAAAAAAATTGTCCCAAGCTTGGCACTTGTCAGTCACATCTGGCAATTGTCTAGCAATGCCATATGGTATATGGGGTCAAACTTGGCCCAAGTCTGGCAGAAGTGGTGCCATTTTTAGTGAGGCACAGAAGACTTGTACCAGAAATCATATGTAGTGCTTGACCAAGACATCAAATATTATTTTATAAATAATATATAAATAAAATAGATTAAAATAAAATAATAATACTGAGTATGTCCCACATTTAAAATAGAATCACTATTTTAAATACAGTAAGTCATACACAATGCTATGACAATGTAGAGTTTTAGGTATTGAGACTTGGGCCAGACAAACCCCATCTGTGTCCTTTGTCTGGTATCAAGACTTGGTCCATACATGTAGCATAATTCATTGCAGTACGTGGGCCGAGCAAACGCTGAAAGTTTTTAATCAGTTTTTAGACTGGGAAAGAAACACAGGGTTCAAATGATGTGTCTGCAAAGATCATACCTCCTCATGGTTCTTCCTCAGGAAGTACAGCTCTTCCTTCAGGCTGTCCAGGTCACCACGAAGCGTGGCGATGATCTGGTCATGGTCTGATTTGGCTTTTTTCAGAGCCACACAGTCACGCTCCACTGACTGACACATGGCGCTCTCCGTCTCCCATCTGCAAATACACAGTCAACAATCATCTTCTAAATTTGTTCAGATTTCTTTCAGGCACACTCACTTGATTCTGAAATCATCTGCAGCCAGCTTGGCGTTGTCAATCTCAAGCATGATCCGAGCATTCTCCAAAGTTTTCTTCCTGACCTGCAAGAGAACATTATTCAACATGAAGAAGGTCTTAGGATGCATGTATTTACAGAAAAGTGCACGAAAGCCGAAAACCAGGGGGTCGATATTGAACAATGCTGGAGTAACTGCTGTAATTAAGGTCTTTAGAGTAACTCAAAACTCTTGGGAATGTTTGCTTGGGAAAATCCCCCTCTGGGACCACTGCGCATATCTTTAATCTTACTTTCGTTTTATTACAGTATTTGCAGTTATGAATTAACTTTCCTTTGTTAAAACATTACCACCATTAAGCCTTACCATAGGTAACTATTTAAGAAAAGTGTCTGTATGGGTAACAAACAAAGAGCATCTATCTGCACAATCTGTTTACATGACGTTTAAAAACAAGACATACTTCCTGTTCAAGAGCATGAGCTTGAGCCATCATGGAATCAATATCATGTCCTTTCGGGACACGCTCCAGCATCAGTTGTTTGATCCTCAGCTCCAGATCAGCGTTGGACTTCTCCAGAGAACGGACCTTATCTAGATAGTTGGCCAATCGGCTGTTAAGGCTTTGCATTGCCTCTTTCTCATTGGTGCTGTTGCCATGCAAGCC
The DNA here is from genome assembly GCA_900490495.1 of Danionella dracula. NCBI lineage: Eukaryota > Metazoa > Chordata > Actinopteri > Cypriniformes > Danionidae > Danionella > Danionella dracula. Next base: position 242,605 of record UELW01000006.1, read on the forward strand.
ATTGAGAGACATGCTGCCAATGCCGTTCAGATCGGACATGCTCATGGAGGAAGAGCGAGATAAGGGCTTGGAGGCTGCAAATGAGACTGCAGCTTTGGATCGGGCTCGTCCACTGTCCCGAAGAGACATACTGGAAAAAGAGGGCTGCCGGCCCAGAGAGAAGCTCCGTACCGAAAGACTGGAAGCCATGTCCTCTGAGGAAGACAATAAGATGAATTTCAGAATCACAAGCAAACAATGGGAGATTGCTTTTCAGCTTAGCCTGAAATAATTTTTGGTTAGAGCCACTGTTTGAGAATAAAATTCAAGTAATAACATGATAAATCAATTCATGCTCGTTGGGAAACCTAACCTCATGATATCTAAGAGAAAATACTCATTTTTCAAACCAACAATTTTCCGTGTTGAAATTTACAGGTGGAAGTAACTGTCCAAACTCTGTAACAAATTACTTCTCAGCTCATGTTCACTTAAGAGCGCAGCTTCACACCTTCCTAGTCTATTTATCTCCAGGCATAAAGTGATAGCTGTCTGACAGCTGGTTTCTGTTTGAGAGCTGAGGGCTGAAGGAGCTCTTTATGCTGTCTCAGACCAAAACTACAAGTATTATCGAGATTGAATATGTCTAAAATATTTGGTTTATCCCAAATCCAGTTTTTGGTTATGATTCAACCCAAAATCTTGCTCATGGGATGATCAATATTCGCTAATGCATTTCAGGGAATTTAAATCATCAGTCATTTTTTGTGCAATTTTTTCGCAATATTATAAGTATCCCATAAAAGTATTTTTCAACAGTTCTGCTGCACTCTCGCAAAACTGTCATTTTCAAAAGTCATAATGTTCATGTCCAGTCCTCTAAAATTTGCTCAAGTATTGAAGCCTCTTTCAACGCACAAGGCTTCACTGAATGACGGTAATCATGCGGCATGTAAATGTACACGGCTTTGTGGCTTTGTGTTGACACATCAAACATTAGACCTTGATCTGGCGCTAGGTTTGTTGTCTTGGAGACGATGCTGCCTTGAGTTCTCTAAAATGCAAATTGTCCTAATCAAGACTACACAATTTTAACAAACCATCAGTACAACAAAAACAACAGTAGAAAAACTTCTCAAGAAATTGGGGTCAGAGGCTTTCATTCAAATGTTGATTTATTTTGAAGCAAATAATAGGCTATATCAGCTTTTTTTTTACCCCTTCAGACCTGAATTATGTTCTTTTATTTTAACTATTTTGTGTTTGGAGAATAGAGTAGCTTCTTTTTTCAGATTTTAGAGAGCCATTCTCTAAAACGATACTAGATAAAATACATCCAATGTCAGGAAAAACGAGCACTAATTAAGTTTATTTGTCAACAAAATCTAATTTCAATTTTAATGGATGCATGGTCTGAAAGGGTTAAATAGATTGAGGAGAACATCTGTTTTCCTCCATGTTGGGCATCGCATTCAAAATACCTGTAAGGAATGGAAAACCTGTTAATGTCTTACTGATCCATACACTATTTTTATTTGCAAGCAGTTTTTCCCTGCAGTGAAGAGCAACATTTTGACTGTTCTTCCCAAGCTATTTATTCATTTGAATGTCGATGGTGGAGCAAACAAATTAAGCATTGGCAGAGTCAAACAGATGTCCTGCTGCACACATGAAATTATTGTGGTTCTGAATCTTTTACAAAGTTTTTGTCATTCATATAAAGCCGGCTTCACTTGCTCGATATCTCTGTTCAAGATCTATGAAGCTTTTTAAACTTAAACCAAACTTTAGTATGTTTTTTTTTAATTTGGCCTAAGTGTAAGAAAAGGTTAAATAAATTCATACCTTTTGAAGGCTGGGTGTTTGAAGGCTGTGTGTTTTCTGTAGAGAGTGATGGGAAGAAGAGTGTAAGGTTGTGGTCAGCGCCTCACAGTGCCCTCATATAGTTAAAGGACAAGTGGGTGGGGCTTAGATCCTGAACACCTGTGGAAGAAGTCACCTGACTCTCTCTCTTGCGCTCTCATCCTGGAGTTGTAACTCAAGACTCCAGAGATCATAGCATGAAATATTCAACAGGTTTCCTCTGTAACATGAACAAAGAGATAGAAAAAACAAAGAGTGCACTATGTGGCTGCAAGACAAGATCTATGAGCCGGAACAGTGTTTATTATGCCATCCTTATCATCTACAAACTCTTTCAGTAAGATCTCAAGGAACTTGAACCATTTCAGTGTTTTATCTATCAACGTTGCAAACAGTGCTCGGTTCTTGACCTAAACGAACATTGAGCGTGGCCTAATTTACTGAAACAGAACAGTGCTGCATTTGACTGTGTTAAGTGATTAACTCAATTTGTTTGTGGCTTTCTCAGCTTCAAGACATGAGATGCAGGTGATTGTTTATCACTGGAACACTCAAGAACATGTCAGCTTTGGCCATTTGTAAGTTGAATTGAACAATTGACCAATGGTTCCCCAAAACCTGTGGTCCATTCTCAGGTCCTGTAAGATAAATAGTTGTGTGTTTAATTATGGCAGTCTGAAGTCAGGAAGGTAACCATCATTTATAGTTTTCATTTTGTTTTTACAATTAAGATTTACAAAATAAGATTACGTGGGACAAATTTTTATTTCAAGAGGTATATTATTTATTTATTTATGTATTATTTTATTTTAGTAAACATACTGTACAGTACAGTACAGTACCTGCATCCATGTAACTTGCCTAAAGCTAAATGCACAATTATACATATAATTTACTTAAAAACAAAACGATTATAAGAAAGAATTATGTCTCCCTAAAATTTTTTAGGAGATAAAAAGAAGCCTCAAAGAAGTTGCTAAGTATATACATCCCCAAAAACAGCTTGCTAAAGCCGAAATGCACAATTAAATGCACTGTAACATACTCAAAATAAAAAAACAAATGAAAAATAAAAAACATAATTTGTCCCTGAGAAGTCTCAAGGACTTTTTTTTTTTAATATGAAACATACAGTACAGTACAGATACAGTACCCACTTGCCAAAGTCTAGACCAGATTCAATGTATTTGTTAAGGGGAACATAACTTAAAAATACCTCTGAATCTACATTTTGAAACAATATTCCATTCAGCCAATCTTTTTTTTCTTCATCCCTTTAAGTGCCTTAAACTCCCATTGAGTGAAAGCAGGTGTAGACCTTACAGATCCCCAGTCCATCCAGGGCACCCAATTCCCTCTCCGTTCAATCTAACAATCACTTATAAGGTACACCCTAAAAACTCATTTGTTGAAACGACCCTAAAAACTTGGTACTGCAATATTCTGAGACAAAAAAAGGAAATAGCAAACGAAAGACAAATAGATACACAGTGTACTTAAAAAATGTTCATCTATAAGAATTTTAACCAGAAAATGTCCTTTCTTAAGGACAAAAGTCACCTGTAACTATTTTTAGATAGTATTTTAGATTTTAGATAGCAGTAGTTGGAAGTTTGTGTTACCCCTTCAACTGTCCACACCTTTGACATATGTTCATCATTTATAATAAATATTTTACCCATCTATAACATCAGATATTAATAACCTTAAAAAGCAGTATTATCATAACAATCTCTTTGATGAGCTGTTTATCCTCATCACCAGAAGAGTTGGAAAGCATCCATTTTCATGTTTTGTACCTGGACAATGTAACATGTAAACTCCACCAAGGAAGACCCTGGCTGACCCCATGACCTTCTGCCCTGATTAGATAACAGTACTATTTATATCATGTTAAAAAAAGATCCAATATATTAGTCGCAGAAAAAAAACATGGCACTTTTATCTAAACCTAGTCTTTATTTTTTACCTTTCTTTCTTTCCTACCCCTACTTCTTTCTTTCTTTCTTTCTTTCTGCTTTCTTTTTTGTTTCTTACTTCTTTCCTACCTTCTTTTGTTCTTCCTTTCTTGGGTCTTTCCTTCATCTCTAAATAGCACTTTAAAAGATCAGTTATAAATGGTACATTTGGTAACTCTTTCTAAATGGCACCAAAATAGGTTTGAGCCAAAGAACCATATTTGGTGCTATGTACCTGCTGCAACATTTTTTCATCTTTAAAAGAAAACGTTGAGTCCGACTACTAATAAGTGATTTGAATTAAAGAAGCAAATCCACAAAATACTATTTTGTATCTAATTATACAAAATATATAATTATGTAATTTTGTTTGGGTACACACCTCACATTAGCATAATCCTCTCGTAGCCAGGAACTCTCAAACTGTGTCATGGGAACTGCAGCTGAGTAGCAAACAGAGATCTATTGTGTCAGCTCATTTAAACACAATAAAGGCAGAGTTAAAGTTCTAGAGCTGTGAGACTGGATGCACCTCTGCAGTTGATTTGGAATCAGGTTAACTCATGGATCAGTGTTTCAGGTTACCCGTTGCTCCACATTTCTAATGGTGCAAGTCTGTAAACACAAGCTCTGAGAAAGCTGTTGATGCTTCTGTGGTCCAGAAAACACTGAAATCAAACCAATGCATGTGTAAAGTTCTTTTTGTAAAATTGTAAAGGATTAAAAAAGACATTTTCAATACAACAATGGCACAAAAATTGGGTTTTACAATAAGACACCTTCTTCATTTTTACCTTCCTTCTTTCCTTCATTGCATCTTTTCTTCTTTGTGTCTTTGCTTCTTTCTTTCTTTCCTTCCTTCCTTTCTTCCTTCCTTACTTACTTCCTTATTCCTTTATTTCCTTTTACACTGCTTCCTTCTTTTTTCATTGACCCTACCTCCTGCCTTTCTTTCCTTCATCATTTCTTCCTTCCTCCTTGACCCTCCCTCCTTCTTTCTTTCTTTCTTTCTTTCCTTCCTTCCTTCCTTCCTTCTTGCTTCCTCACTTGTTTCCTTTCTTCAATCTTTCTTTGTTCCTTCCTTCCTTCATTCATTCATTCATTCATTCCTTCTTTCTTGATTGCTTCTTTCCTTCCTTTTATCTTTCTTTCTTACTACCTTGATTGCTTCTACTTTTATTCCTTCCTTCATTCCTTGCTTGCTTCCTTCATTCCTTCATTCCTTGCATCCTTTCTTTCTTTCTTTCTTCCATACAACTATGGCACAAAAACGGGCTTTAAGAATGAAACACTTTCACGTTTAATTTCCATTTCATACATTTTAATTGGTAAACACCAACATCTGACCAAAATGTAAAACTCTTTAAAAAGTTAAATAAATTAAGTTACTCTCAAAAATGGAAATAATCCAGTTCTCCAGATCTGCTTACTTCAAACTTACTGATCAAGCACAAACGTGCAACAGCTCAGTGGAACGGAAAATGATCCCAGAAAGAGTAGTCTAAACGTTCAATTTCATATTCAAAACTTCAAAATACACCCTAAACACAGTGAGCGCACAATTTCTTGCTTTCTTTTCATCTCTGAGAAGCTTGAAAAGAGTCTCGTTCAGAACACAGGAGCCCATCTGTTTCTTGAAAAACTCATCTGCTGTGTTCAAAGTAAAAAGGTACACTACTGAAGTAAACATTGTCATTTTGGAGTGAGCTAATCCTTTAACATATAACTCATTCAACAAGAAGACGGTTCGTGATGACAGCTTAACGACAGAGGTGGGAGAGACAAGATAAAACAAACTCAAGCGACATGGAGTCATGTCATAAAAAGAGAAGTCTCCCAGTTCGTAAAGGAGACTTGCTAAACACACACACACACACACATGCACAAAAACGGATCTGCACTTCAGCTGATCTTTTTAAGCATGTTCATGTTATATTTGCCTCACATTATGGGCCCACATTTCACATTTGGCTGAAAAGGAGAAGCGTTATATGCTGACCGGGTGGTGAGTTATGAACTGCTCAGCGATTCCTCACCACACATTTACATGTTTATCAGAGAGGAGCATTTCATGGTTGGCTTATCAAGTGGAAGTGAAGTTTAAAACTTAACACTTTGTTAGTGAACGCAATTATTCATTTAATGAAGAAGAAGAAAAAGGAGTATAGTAACACTTTAGAACACTGTAACTCTTAACTACCATTAACAAAGAAGTAACTATTGATTTTAGTCACAACTCCTAAATAAATATCAGAAACGAATCAGTAGTTGATGAGTGATATAGTCCCAGCCTCAAAACTCATGCCCACAGAATTTTGGCTAAAGGTCTGATGGATTTGGTGCTTTTTTTATGACAGGCACTTCAAGAATCCTGAAGTCGTGATCTAATTTGTTGAATTTGGTCAGATTTCCAGGAGAAGCAATTGTCGCATTTGTTTTCATTCTGCTCAAAAACTAAGTTCAAGGTCAGCTGTACCATCGCTAAAAGAGGCTTTTACTAAATGTGTGCTCCCTCAATTTAATTTGAAGATTGTTGTTCTATTCTTCTAAATTTTTGTTATCTCTCATCTTCTGTGATGAGAGATAACGTGGTTTATATGGAAAATCCATAACGGATTGTTATGGATTGTAGAGGAAATCCATAACAATCCAATCTGCCAGTTAATGCTAGTTAATTCCAGTAAAAACACAATCCCGAACTGATCCAAAAAAACTCTCTCTGCACCTTGAAGAGTTTATGTAGGTTAAAACGCTGATTTCCATCAATCTCAGACGATTGGGATAACAATAGTGATATTGTTCCAGTCGCAAGCTGTCCCGAGCTGATCCTCAGACATCAAAAACAATATAAAAACAATAACAAACACAGCTCACTCTCATTAAAAAAAAATCTTTGGTCTAAAACTTCAGAAGTTCAATGTTCAAGTCCAATGAAGGAATTCAAATTCAAAACATGTTGGAATGGCATATAATAGTCTGTAATTATTAAATTAAATTGTCAATAATTCAATAGTTAACACAATTCTAATTATGATTGCTTTGTCAGATCTTTAGCTCCATACAGTTTAATTCTCTTCCTACTACACAGCAGCAGGGAAAGCAAGAGGTTTTCTCATGGACAGTGGCCTACCCTGGTAACCTCTGATCAAGCAAGAACTGGTGTATACAACAGCTCAGACCAATGTCTCCACCTTGAGGATGGAGGAAAAAACGCATTTACTTTAATTCTCTTTCAAGCAGGTTTTTGTGAAAGTAAGATATTGTCTATAAGTTGTACATACACAACTCGTTTTTAGGCTATGGTGCATGACATGTATCTTTAAGGTTAAAGGAATAAATTATCAAACATCAGTACTCGAGTTGAGACACCAGGGGTCAGTAAAGACCTTCAAGAGGCCCCTCGATGCATTTTGTTCAGACGAGCTTCAGCTTTTCTTTTATTCTCAGTCTTCAGGAGAGCAACACTGGATGGAAGAATATGAGGGAGGAAAGCTTAAGATGGAAGAGTAAGCGAGGGGCAGTTTGAGTCACATATTACTCTAGGATCAGAGATATGAAGGTGCAAAAGTGTAATCTCACTGGAGTCAGTTAAATCAATAAAAAGACTGATCAGTGAGTGTAAAGTCAGGATACAGCCTCTGACCCCACTTGACCTCTGGCGACCTCTGTCATCCTTGATTAGCCTGGACAGAGCTCTGTAGCTTCCTCTCACTTTCCAGCACCGAGCTGTCTACCTCTGTCCGAAAGCTTATTTTCTTATAATCAAGAATTTGAATGGATTTGACTAAAGTTTGTGTTCATGTCACTCCTCATTTTTGGCATTTCAAAGCTAAAATACTAAAAATAATAATATTTTTTTAAGCATTCTTTACGTCTGGAAGTAAATAAAAAAAATGTAAAATTTAAACATTATTATTACTATTTTTTATACTTTAAAATAATGTCTTTCAAGTTAATGATTTAAATGCAACTTTTTATTGAGATAAAAAACACTCAATATCTAAGTGTTCTTGAAAAGTAAAAATTAACAAATAAATTCCACTTAAAAACCCCTCATTCGAATGTATGTTTTAAAAATGAATGTAGCTAGACACTTTTACTGTTCAGCAGATTAATTTCAGTATTTAAACAAATTATTTATCTTATGCCTGTTTGTATATGTTGTTTTCTTTTTTGTTTACATTGAGAAGATTACATGACTACTCCCTCTTTATAAGAACTATTTCAAAAATAAATAAATGAGTAAAAACATAAATACATAAATAAATAAATTATTAACAACAACAAACAAATATAAAAATAAATAAATAAGTAAATGATAAATAAATGAATTAATTAATAAATAATCAAGTAAATATAAAAATCACTAACTAAACAAAATAAAAAAAATTGTTGCTTTAAAGATATAGAGAGAAAAGACCTTCAGAGAAAATACTTTCACTGGAGCTTTCAGATGTTTGAACCTTTTCCACTCTCAATTTCATGGCCAAACTGCTGTATCTAAAGCCTTTTTTTGTTCTTATCTCTCTCTAGTGTTATCCTAAGTCATTCTTTCCTGTTGGATCATCTATTGCGAATGCTGTTTATATGCACCGATGCTGCCAGGCTGTTTACTGTTTGCCTTCCAAACTGAGCACTTATCAGAATTAGTCGAAGGGGAAGTGGGAAGGTTTTCACAGTCTCTGAAGGCAGCTCAGCTCCTTTGAAAAGCTGCCAGAGCGTTCGGCCAGGAAAGACTCGAGCCCGAAACTGCACTTCAGTGCTCAAACGAATCGACGATAAAGATCACTGCTGGTGAAATTGCAAGCAGATTCCAACAGATGTGTGGAACGCTGGAGGTCAGCACCTGCATGGGCCTTTTGCGTGTTACTTTTGTCTCTTGGTGTATACTCTGGAGTTTCCTCTGCCAGAGCACAGGTTGCTTTTATGCTTGATAAGGCTGAACAGAGGCAGTGGTGATGTGATTGAACATGTCTGAGAGTGAGAGAGATCCTATCTTGAGAGGGCCCGTGTGAGTACTTCAACCGCCGGGACGTTAAAGCACTGCTTTTACAAGGGTTCTTCATCCTCTCTGCAATTAGTAGTCTGGGTGAAACAGTGGAGAGCTGAAAAGCTTAAGAGGAAATAGTTCAAATATATAATCGAGGAGAAATATGCAAATGAAAATAGATTTTTAGTCTTGAAACTCTTGCTCAAGTTGTTGTGGTTCTTGTGCTTGCACAAACATTTTATCTTTAACCATTATATGGTTCAGAGGAGATTGGAGAAATAAAGCTTCAATTTCAACTTTTTCATTTTAACTTATTTTTATTAAAAAGCTAACGCATCTAACCAACTTAACAAAACATAACACGCAATGTAAATAAGATGCAAAAGAATCAGAATATTTAAATAACTCAGTTTTGACCAAAATGTCAGCTAGAACAATAAAATGCAGTAATTTAACTTCTTCAGAAGCCAGAATTCCTTCCAATAGACAATGTGTTTTATTCCTCATATTAAAATATTTTTTCCCGACAAAACATCCACCAATAGAATGCCATTTTCTCAAAACCAAAAATGTATTAAATGTTTTTTTGGTTTAAATATTTTTATGTTTTGATATTTTTTGACATGGATTGAACATCAATGTATACATCTAAAAAATGTTTAGTTGTTTAAATCTGAAAGGGTTAAAAGGAAGTATTTGTAAAAAAGGTAAATGCAGAAATAACACTGAGTCCTAAAAATACCAAAACAAACTTGTAGCCAATCAGTAGCTACTAAAATTGGTGACATATGCTGTTAATTTGTTCAGAGGTATATTTGTTTAGTTTGCTACCCTTGTCAACACTGAAATCGGATACTGCACCTTTAAATGCATTTGATCAGACTTATAAATGAATGCATTGCAATAAAACTCCTTGGTTGAAAGCTCTTATTATGTTGTGCAGATCTGTACTCAAATCATTTTGATTTCCTGTAATAGGATCACTGTGACCTGTAATATGCGCTCATTAGAAAACCTCGAAAAATAGCTGGAACTTAAATACCACATGAAACGTCTTTCAAGATTGCAAAAGTCTTGTTACCGCCAATTACAAACACCAGGAGAAATACCTTCGACTTCCGACCCAAAAAATTCAAGTCCTTTCTAGCTGGTGGTGGTGGTGCTCAAGTTGTTGATCAATATGCTAAACAGGCTGATGAATATGCATGAAGGAGGCCCGGTAATTGCCTGGCAGCATGGCGGCACTGCTAATTTACGGCTCGGGATCCTGCAATCAGCACGCTATTCATTAACACGGCAGCCATTTCATCCGTGAGCTCTTGAGTCTGCCAATCACCTCCGCAGACACAAAAGCTGAATAAAAAAAAAGTTTCAATTACCAGCCAACAACACTAAACACTGTATTTACCCCGCTTTATGCTCTGAATGGCTGTTAACGCATTGTGAAAGAGAAGGGAGACAAACTTAATGAAACAACATAATCTTATGCATTCATTTCACCTTTTCCCTCGGCGGGCTCATGCTCATTAGATGCTGCTTGTCTCGCTTGGAGAACAACAATTACCTTCTCGTTATATTGGAAATTTGATAAATGTCAGATGGAAAGCTATAGAGGGCTAGGCTACAGATGGATTTGTGGTAATTCCTGTTGTTTGTGGAAGATTTTGACTTTCTTGTAAATAGAGACCTTTCTCTAGAGAAGAGAAGAGAAGAGAAGAGAAGAAGAAGAGAAGAGAAGAGAGAGAAGAGAAGAGAAAAGAGAAGAGAAGAGAAAAAAAGAGATAAAAGATAAAATAGAAGATTATAATAAAAGAAGAGAGAAGAGAAGAGAGGAAAAGAAAGGAAAGAAAGAGATTTGAGGAGAGGGAGGAGGAGCGAGAGAGGGAGAGGATGGTAAATCAGTAATTGAGCAAAAGATGTGCTTCATTCCAAAATGTGACATTTATATAATCCCTTTCTATTGTCTTTTTGAAGGAAGCTGCTCATGTGTCGAACAGTTTTAATCTCTGACAACAGGGGCACTGTTGAGCACATTTTAGTCTTGCAATACAGTAGGTGGTATGTCTCAATATTATAACATGGCATCAGGCCAGCTTAGACAGGAACCTCACCTCACAGCCTCCATGTGGGGTCTGCTGAAACCATTTATCAGCATGTGATGTTCTAAAGGCGTGTGCTGTCACGACACCAGCTGACCTCTCATCAGATATTGATATCGCTTTTCTCCTGCTCTCTCTGACTAGGGAAGCTGGCCTTTCTTGGCACTCTGCAGGAAGGGAGTTCCTGGCAAGGGGAAAGAGCCCTGAATAAAAGTGTCTGTCCAAAGGACACCACTGCTGTGTGAATCCCCTATTGTTCTCTTTGACACCCATCTCTGTTTCCTCAGCTATAAATCTGCCCCTTCGGTCCTGGATTGTCCCTGTGCAGCCCCCCATTGTCTCTCAAAGGAAATCTGTGCACAAGTGAGGCCTGGCTACGTCTTCACTCCATCCAGGGGCCAGAGTGGAAGATGTTTTAAAGAGTAACTGATACTTTTTACAACAATGTGAGGGAAGAAGCTTTTATCCATTTATTCCTATTAGTTTACTCATGGGGTTTTTGGCCATTTCACTTTTTTGTATTTTTGTCTTATTATGAGTAACAGGAAGTGACTAAAGTTGTACTTTCTCGACTGACAACTTGAGGCTGGCTTCAGAAGCGACCACATTCTCGTTGACACCCATGTTAAAAGTTTTTCTTTTTACATCTGAATTAAATACATCTATTGTTTGGAAACATTAAGTTCACAACATAAATGTTGACCATGATCAAAACTATTTTTTACTATTATTTCTTTCTTTAGTTTATTTTAAAATGTAAAGTTTTGCATAATAAATAGCTGGCTAATTAAGCCGGAGGCACTTACCAAGCATTGAGGTTTAGTTACCATCATTTCTGATCTCCAAAATAACATCTTTCTCCCATTGTTAGCACTCTTGTGATAATGCTTTGTTAACAAGGAAGTGGTCGATTTACACAAATTCTGAGTTTTATTTGCGTTCAACTAAACTGTTTGGGTGACGTGACATCTTACATGCTACGCCCATGCTGGATACAGTCAAGGCTCATTATCCATACACCTCTGATGTAGTTCTGTCTCAATAGGTTGATAGTTTTGGAATTACGAATGAAACGATCAACTTTTATTTCTGGGTCAGACTCAATTTCCAACCCTCCTTGAAATAATCACTTGTTTCATCGTTTTGGAATCTGTTCAATTGGGAGGGTTTTGGTCTGGTGATTACAACTTTTAGCGTAGCTTAGCATAGACCTTTTAACATGATTAGATAGCTTGCATTTTCGTATCAAAGGCTGCCATGGACACAAGTCATCACAGAGGAAGTTAGTTAAACATATATGAATAAAGATAAACTTTTTTGAAGGAAACATACAGGAACAACACCTGGCGAAAACAACTGTTGGCAGACAGTGACTGATGGGAAGTGTGGTACTTTAATGGAGATCCAATATGGTCACTATTGGATAATCACCCAATGAGAACACTAGAAATCAGGTGATGTGGATCTTGAGTGATTGAATCCAGGTGATAATTGAGATCTCACCAAATAGATCTCTGAGAGAGACAAAGATGTATTTTTTATTGGTTATGTTGTGTACTAAGAACAAAACAAAAAAAGATTTCATGCCAATATTGTTAAAATTATGCTCTCATTCCTGCTAAATAATTGCAGAGGGATGTCCTGCACCCAAAAAAAATTATTTCCGACCTCAAGGTTTAAAATAAATAAGTCTTGTTACTTGTTAGTGGTACAACAATGTTACTGGTCTAATCTGATTCCATTATATATGATAAAGTTCCTATCGGAGAATGACTGAACAGATTCCAATGTGATTTAAAGAAATACTCTTTTGCAAACTGAGAATGAAAAAAGGTGCTGTTTCTTTCATTTTCACACAGTGTTTAATATCGCTTTTTTTCATATTTCTTCCATATCACAAAGTCTTTTCAACTACTATAAGTTAATTTTCTAAAATATAGTGTTCCTGACAAATGTTTTGCTGGATGGATATTTGAGATACAACTTCTCAATGTAAACTCAAAGGCAGCAGTAGCGCACTGCATAAATACATTTGACCCCATCCCTGGTAAAGGAAACAAAAGACTTGTTTTGCATTGATTGTTCATTTTTGTCAAATATTTTTACATTTTAACTGCAAAGTTGTCTTGACAGGCATAGTTAACCTCAGACAATCTATGTGGGACAGGAAAACTTAGTGTGTACAAAGGTACACTATAAGATGCGAGGAAGAAAACATGGAATTTATGGCATTCCAAACTGTGTGTAACAAACCACAGGAAGGTGTGAGCTGCACGCCAGCCCCGATCCGCTACCTGGCAATGAATACAACTCTGCTGTCCAAGGTCAGTGTAGGAACCCTTGACTTGTCTTGACATTTGCCTGTCAATTCCAGTGGCTTAGTGGGTGGCGCAGGAGAGGGATTGTTCTATTTGACAGCAGCTATTTTGCTAATCCAAAACAACAGCTGTAAGGTAAAAATGAGCAAGACGAGGGTTTAGAAGGACAGAAAGAAAATTAAATCCGCATGTTGCCAAACAGAAAAAAAACAGGGCTAAAAAATGGATTTCAGGGGAGAATCAAAAAAGGAAAGGAATCCGGTACTTGGCAGGATCAAGGTCATGTTTTACTTTTCTTCATTTGCCAAGAGGAGGCGTAGCTTTGGGCCAATGGCCACACGGAAATGATGGAGAAGTTTGAGAGGTTCATTTAGTCTCTGAGGAGCAGATGAGGGTCATGGTGGGGCTGCACATTAGTATGTACATGGGAGATGGTCGCAGGACAGGTGAAAATAATTACTACTACTAGCACAGCGAAGCTCATTACACATCTGGTTGAGTTTTGGGAGGGAAAAGTAGTATTGGGGTGGTCCTCTCACAACAAGGAGGATGCCATGTTATAGAAAAATGTCCACCCTGCAGTTCAAACCCACACTATAAAAAAATTGCTTTCTTTTTTACTGAAATGACCTACAGAGAATGGACAGTCACTGGTTATGTTCAACAAACACTTACCTCTAAAAGTACTAGATTAAAAGAAATATGTTTGTTGAAATTGAAGTTTTCAATTTGGCAAATTATGAGAATCAGATTGCTTTATTAGGCTGTACTGTTTTTAACATTTTTAATATGTTTTTTTTTAATTCATGAAAAAATCACAAGGGTTTACAGTCTCTGTTAGACTTAATTTTAGACTTAAGCTTGATTTATCCTTCTGTGTCAGCTCGACGAATTTCTCTCTGCCGAAGCTACGTGCGCACCCATATGTAAACAAGCATTACATGCCTCTAAGCTTTGGTAAAAAAAAAAGCATAACACAATAGAGATACGAACAAAAGACAGGTTTTAGTTACATTACCATAAATAGTTTCAATATAAGTGCTTACAAACATCCGCTGGTGCTGTGGAAGCTCTGTCTCTAAACTGATCAATATCACAGCATGGCGTGATGACCATGCTAACTTCTAGCTAGCTAAAACTCAGCACAGATAACAAAGGAAGGTTATTTTCTTCACCGCCAAAGTTTTATTTCACAATCCACCATTTAACTCGGAGCGCAAGCCCAGAAAGAGAGAGGACTGCTCCGCTTCACCCATCGTGCCCGCTATGTGTTTGAGGCTCCTTGCCATATCTTGCATGTTTTTCCTCATTTGGCAGATGAGCATGATATCGTCAAGCCAATTTAGGCAGAGTGAGTCTCTCCATGGGATGCTGAAATCCATATTGCTCATGGTTTAAGTCATGATGTGGTCAATTGCCAAGAGGAATAGGAAGGGCGCAAGGATGCAACATTGTCGCACACCAGTATCAATGTATAAATATTGTTTAGCTTCGTTGTCCGTTCGGATACAGTAGCTTGATCTGTTGTGTAGCACCTGGAAAATGCAGACAAAGCCACCAGGAATGCCGTATGCCTGTGCCTTTTGAATGAGGATCTCTCAACAAGATAAAGTCATGAGAAAATGTGACCCTGACTTTTCACAGTTTTTGTTTACAGTGTAACAGTAAAAAAGTGGGGGTGTTCAATTTCCAGGGCAGATTCCCAGACTTTACAAAAGTCTTTTAGCCTTTGCTAATCAATGGAAAAGTGATAGAACTGATCTTTTGCTTAGCTGTCATCAACAGAAGGAAGAGCCTGAGCCAGTAGGAAATCACAGATGCACATGCTTGAGACAGACCAGTAGCTGCCAAATCTGAGAAATCTGCTTTCGAGATGTTCCCCATTGGCAGAGCCCAGAAGGGTTTCCTATTTTGGAGTGTGTACTTTCAGTTTGAGATTGAGAAAACAAAAGAACAGCTTGAGGAAACTGCCAAAAAGTAAATTAATAAGCTAGTGTAGGCACTGACTGAGTATTCCAGTGTTGTCAAGAGTCTCACAAATTCAAAAGTGGAGCTATTTGATGAAATTGTCCTTGATGCTTTGAGATGAGGCCAGCCTGTGATGTTTTTCATATGGTTCTTTTTGGCATTTTCTTTGTTATACTACTTCAATGTTCATCTATGCCATTTTTAGATTCTGGAAACCTGAATGGTGTTTTTAGTTGAACATATAAACAAAATATTCTTCACATGTTTTAGGTGTCTTATGGACTCTTTCCTTGTGAAGAACCCATTTTCCTAAATTTGGTTGTTTTAGCAGAACCTTTGAAGATTGCTAAATGGCAGATTACAGGCCAAAGAACTGGATTTGGTGTTATGTAGCACTAATAATAATAATGCATTAAATTTATAAAGAGCTTTTCCAGAGCTGAAAGATGCTTTCCAATGTTTAGAGCATTATTCATTCATTCCGCATTCACACACTGGTGGTGATAAGCTACCTTGGTAGCCCTCAGCTGCCCTGGTGCAGTCTGACAGGTTGTGGCTGCCAATCCAAGCCTACAACCTCCTGACCACCACCAAACACACCCCACCAGTTACACACATCCATACAGGGCAATGTTGGTGAAGTTGCTTGCCCAATGTCACGACAACAGAATGGACCTAGCAGGGATTGAACTGCCAACCCTCTGGTTAAAGAACAACCAAATCCACCACATCTTTCCACCAACTGTTTTTATAGAGTGTACGAGGTAACCATGCTAACAGTAGAATTTATACATGCCTGTTAGTTTGCCTGTAACTCCCTCTTAGATATGGATTAGGTATACGTATGTCATACATACGTAAATACGTATGGATATATCTAAACTCAGAAACATTTTCTTTTTCGGGGAGAGCTATTCATTGCGCTAACCAATATATTAATTCTGTAGTTTTGCCAGAATCATTAGACTTTTTGTCCTAACAAGATTCTGAAGATGCCATCATTCACAAGAGAGTGGGCTTACTCTACTTCCCTAACAACCAACACAAAGCAACAAATGCATATTAAACATAAGCAGCAACAGATGCTGTGCTCTGACCTCAGCCACTTCCTGGAAAAACTAATTTGTCTAAAACATGAAAAAGGGACCGTTAGATAAATGTAGAAAGGGCTTCTGTCATTATTTTAAACTAGTAATGTAGTGCTTTTCACAGATGTACAAAAATATTCCTAGCAAACGAAGATGGAGAAAATTGGAATCAGATAACAGTTTGGAGAGGAAATATTTAAATCCTTTGAAGTCCTCACAGGAATTTATCAAATTATGATTTCTTTGGCTCCAAATAAAGTCTACTCTTGTAGAAAATTACAGTGTGTTCCAACACATCCACAAGTGCAACAGCTGGGTGTCCCTGGCTGAAACCAGGCTGAAATTTCCCTCTCAATTTAAAAAACATCTTGCACATCTTTAAGCTCAATTGCAGTCAAATTTCCCAGTAGCATCATTGAAAGCAAATCCTGCAGCAACTAAGTCCAGAATGTGTTATGTTGAATATTGTTGAATAGTGTTGAAATAAGGTACCTGCGATCTTGGTTTTAACCTAGGAAGCACTTAAAGCATCACAGGAAACCTCTAATCACATTTCACCTTCAAAACGGAGCAAACATGCTCCAGCAGTCTCACATGTGATCAATTATTTCACATAATGCGTACCCTGAAAATTTCAACCATTAGCTCTAAACTGGGATCATGACCAGAGTAAACACATTTGGTTAATAGGTGAACAGACCTGATGTGAAAAACTTGTCATTTCAACTGTCTGGGCGGGTGGTACAGTTCACATTTAAGCATTAGCTTGGTTAACTGAAGGGTGTCATAGTGCCACCTGACTCCAAAGAGTGTCCCAATTCTATTTAACTGATGGAAGAGGGGTAAAGGCCAATATACTTGAGAGTCAAGCGTACTAATTGTCCACTGTTAAGGCTGCACATTTATATTACACTGCTCTGACTCCCAGGCCAAACCAGACACATGAAAAAATTATGTGCTAAAGCCATGCAGGCCGAAAGCTCTGGTCAACAAGGTGAAAAGCAGGCACTTCCTCTGTAGTATCGATAAATCGCAGCTTTGATCAAGATAGCTAGTATCTGGCGCAAGAGATACTGACCACTGGAAGATTAGGAAAAAAATTGTGTAGCTCCACAAGAAGATTATCACAGCTGACCCAGGTGGACAATAAGTGCATGCATTGTTTCATTTTTCATTTTGGCTAACAACACTTTAGTGTGACAGATGGGATATAGAGAAACTCAAATATCTACAAATGCATCTTATGATTGTGATACTTATATCACAGTTATGACTTAATAGCTCGTAATTATGAGATACAATGTCCAAAAACGACTTTGGTTAAAGCAATGAGCTTACAAATCAAAAACCTTGTCATATCATGATTTAAAATGAAGAAACACAACTTTTATGTTGTACATTGTATCCCAGCTTGTGTCTCCGTATGATTTACTGAAAACAGAAATAACACTCCACTTCACTTTTAATGGAATTTTTTTTTGGTCCTCCATGCTAATGACATGGTCTCCACAGTTGTAAATCTGAGTCTGTCTCTGGCACAGAATGAAGGTGTGAGTAAGGAGTGTCATTTGTTGAAAAAAAGGAGACCAGACACAAAAGAACATGAGCATAGGAACAGGAGCCGCCAAGACATCAGGAACAATCCTGTGAAATCAGGCTACACAGTATCTCTCAGAAGTGTTCGTTTCTATTTTCACTTTTACATCTTGAGATCATGAACATTCTGAGAAGCTGTGTGACTTGGTCCCACTCTTGAATGTCCTTGGATGGTTGCGGTTTCGTCTTCTGCTTTAAATTCTTGCTCTGCAGCCAGACTTTATAGCCCAAAAGACCTTGTTTCCCATGCACACGTCAACTCTTCACATCAACATAATAAAAAAATTCATTTGATGGCTCCCAGTGAGCTAGCTTACCAGATGCCTGCAGATTCTTCAGCTTTGAAAGTTCACTTCCTTTTTCAAATCAATAATGGTTTGTATTGAAACTTAAAGGGATATTCCATCCCATAAATGAAAATGTATTCAATAATCACTTCACCACCTCATTATGTTTCATACCAATGACTTTGTTCCTCATCTGAACACATTTAAATTACCCTTTAGCATATGATATCAGAATTTCACGCCTTAAAACAGCGCTTAAAAACACCCTCACATGTCTTCATTTGCCATCGGTAGATTAATACACATTTATAACCATAACAGGAATATCTTTTGATTGCAAAAGAAAGGAAATAAAAACTTACATTCTATCGTCTGCCCGTCTTTTCTGTCAGTAATCTCATGCTCACTAAAAGTCCTTATTTAGATTATTTTGTGATCAGGGGTTCCTGTCATGATTTTTTTATCTAACCCTCTTTGGCAGATGAAGACATTTGAATGTTCATTTATTGAGTAGACAACCTCTTTTAAAAAACGTGCTGTTCTCAAAAAGACCATTTTGTGTGACAGTTCACTCTAAAAGATACCTTTTATTTAATTTAGTAAACTGTTTTCAAGAATCTGGCCTATATCAGCTAAAAGAGCGCATGCAGTATGATGATGATGTAGAAAATGATTAGTAATAATATAGCCTTGTTTAGGGGAAGGAGGTCCAAAGTCCAACATAAATTAGCTTCAAACTTCACGCAGCACAGCTAATCTTTTAATGAAGCTTTTTTTGTCTTGATTGAGGAGCTTGTGTGTCTTTCGAAACATGGTTGAAACAAAATAAACCATGCATCCCAATTGGCGCACTATCCATATATGTGTAGCTTAATAAGATTGATGCATCCAAAACCATAGTCAACATTTAAAAAGTATCCCGGAAGTGCACTTTTCCTGTTTTTGAAGTGCAGATTGATGGACGATCACAATTCGCTGCACTCCCACAGGAGCAAATTTCACTTCAAATAAGCGAGCCCTTTAAGTAATACGACTAATTTTTAAAGAAAAAGAACAGAAATAATTAACAGCAATCTAGATAGTGTGGTATATGGTATTAAAATATTTTATAAAGAATGAATGGGAAAGGAGGAGGTAAGTTCTAGCACACGGTGTGCATAATGAGTCCAAACCACATCTGTCAGAAGACATTTTAGTGTGTCCTTAACTGTGCTCATATCCTACACGCTCAAAAGTATCTACTTTAAGGGTGCAGTATAAGTATTCAGATTTGGCCATGGCACAGAAGTAGCTGCAGCCCTCATGGAATGACATTGCTCACCACTGAATTATGGGAAATTGAGAAGGTTGTCAGTCCACAGGACCACTCCTAGTAAAAACTGATGAACATATTTTAACATATTTTAAAATCATCAATCAGCTTTCATTAAAACAATTCACCATTTCATCATTTTGGATTGGATGAGAGGCAACTATGCTTACTTAATATCAATTGTTATTTCTTACATTTCAAGACATTATTTACTGAATCTGTCCAGGTGTGAGCTTCTCCAGGTAGGAGAAAAAGGGGTCTCAGAGGTGACACAATCTTAAGAACTTTACTGCATTTCCTCTCCTATTTTAATCCGTTTTTTTCTGTAATGCGCTGCATCGCTAGACATTACCCAAGCATTGAGCAGTAGAGCATCAGCTGAAAGCAATTTACTACCGAGAGCAGCTGCCAGGCAGATAAGACTGTCCCTCGTTCGTTTACTTTGAAAAGCAGCATTTTTTAACCGTCCAAAATACACAAGGCAGTCAAATTGCTCTCATGTGTGCGAAGCAGTGAAATCTTGCATTCTTCCATGCCCCTCTATGCAAAACTCTCCATTGTTTATTTAAAGAACACAGAACACTTTAGCACTATTAAGGAACATGTCATATAGTAAACGAAAGGTTTCCTCCCAGGAAAAATCCCTTGTCGTTTATTTGTCTTTGCAAAAGTTATTTTACTTTCTGTTCCCAAACTCACCGCATGCACAATTAAACCCATGGTGGTTGTAATTGGGTTGTGTATGGCTGGACACTAACAGGCAAGGTAAATGTGGAAGTGAGGTGCTTATTTGTGTTCAGGAAGTTGAAGGGGTGGGCTGGTCTTTGTCTGTCCTTCATGTCACATCAATGTTCATCCAAACCAGACAATGTCCTGGCATGAGCCAAGGCCTCATGCTTCAAGGTACGGTTTCACTACACAACTCTTCTATAGGTCTGTCCTGCAAACATCCATAAAATGTTTTCTAACTACTAAAACATTGTTACTGATGGCTGACTAATTTCAAACAATATGCTGCTGCGTGGTCAAAACTGGTACTGCGCTTAATTAAAAATGCTTTCTCCTGAAGCTAGAGATGGCGGGGTTGCCAGATCCAGGAAGGTTGTTAACTAGGGGCTCTCATTACAAGTGATTGATTAGTCACGGAGAGCTAAAATGTATGAATTATAACTTATTTTATATAACGTTATTAATACAATAGCTCATCCCAACCAAAACGTATGTTTTCGTCATCGCCTTCCTAGAATATCTGGGTTAGGCTATATGCAATTCAAAGCTTTTTCACAAATGCATTAACTCCTTCAGACCTGAGCTATTTTTCAGGTCAGATTTTTATGCAAAAATTGCCAAGTCCTGAGAAACAAAAATATGTCAGCTATCTGATGAAGAATCAACAAATCCTGATGTTTAGTTTGCTATTTTAAATTGTCTTTTAACCTTTAGAAACTTTGAACTCTCCATTTCATGACCAATCTGACAAGTAATTCCAAATACATTTAACAGGGAATAAGACAAATGAAAATCTTACTTTCTTCTCCAATTGGTGTGATGTGCAATTTCTTCAGACTGCATCATACAATGTCTTGTTGCCATTTGATTTTACAACAAATGTCCAACTTAATGAACATTAGGCTTTAATTGGAGTAAAAGTCCTTAGAAGCCCAAAAAAAATCTGGCTGACATGTGAACAGCAAAATCTGCTAATTTAAATAAACTTTTCCCAAAGTGTCCCTTTTGTGAGTATCGATTTGAACTCTCCTGTAGTTAAAATGTTATCAAATCTGGCTTTTTAGTCTTTATGTCTGAGTGGTAGTTAAACCTTTTGCCCCTTAGTTGTAATTAAAGTACTAAATTGGACGAGCGAGGCTGCTGGAATTGAGTTTGAGACCACTGCTCACAAAAATATTATGTCATACTTATAATGTAATAATTTTGACTGTTTGCTGATTTTGGTTTCAAAACCTAAATTGTATTTAGTAGAAGGAAAAATATGTTCTATAAATAAAATAAGATTCAGGTCAGTTGCAACTTGCGAACGGGAAAATAGAATGCAACTAGTCTCAGGCTCAGATATCATGCACACTGAACGTTGGTTAACGTTGTTATTCACAGAACTTAGCAGTGAGTGGAAGGTGGTCTTCGATGACTGATGGCCCACCATGGTCTAGAAGGGAAGTCGCAGAGAATGTTTAACACACCTTGACATGCGTAGGAAAATCAAGTCTAGCTCGAAAGAGAGCTTTATATGTACGACTACCACAAAGCTTTTAACTCAATCTGTTTAGATGAGCGCACAGAAAAAGAATGTCCTCTATTCCACACACTTTCAAGAAGTCTTGAAACAGCCTCCACAAATGCATTAAAATGACATGTATGCAGATAGGTATGGGAAATGAAAATCTGCTATGATGGAGTATTCATTTCTGTGCCAGCCAGTAAGATGACATAATCCCTTGCTTTATTTGCTTGAAAACCAAATATAGCTGCAGACTTCCAGACGGGCCAAACTGTTTGGAGACATTAAGGGAGCAGTTCTCTAGGAACATGACAGTGAAAAGGCAAGAGGCTCTTCTGATGATTGCATGATTTGGCTGGAAAGGTTGTCAGTGATGTAACCTCATTTCAGGATTACTTCTGAGCTATCTAGAGTATAAATGACAATTACAGTATTGTTCTTGTCATATGTTGATAGGTGATGTACAGGTGAAGTTACTGTTAGATTTCCAACATTGAGTCTTTATGTGAATCATCAATTTACAACAAAAAGATCAAAACAAGCCACCAATCCCACGGACAATAATAGGAACCATAACTTTCTTCTGATTTTGCTTCCCTTTGCTTCCTTACATTCAGGGGCGGACTTATCATTAGGCCAGGGGTCTCAAACTCGATTCCTAGAGGGATGTAGCCCTGTACAGTTTGGCTTTAACCTCAACCGAACACACCTGATTCCACTCATTAGGTTCCTTTGGGTTTGTTAGAAGCTACTGGTTTGTCTCTTGAACAGGATTGGAACAAAAACTCGCTGGGGCTGCAGCCCTCCAAGCATTGAGTTTGAGACCCCTGGATTAGGCAAAAGTAGGCGACTGCCTTGGGCCCCCAACTTTTTAGGTTGTCACCCATTCCTTGAAATATAGTTTCATATTAAATTAACTAATAACTAAATTGCTTTATATTTACTCTTTTTTCAGTTTCAATTTTACTCCCCACACGTACAAAGAATAGAAATGACTTTACATTATGCATGTAAGCATTTAACCAGAAAACTCACAGAATTCTCAGGATGCCGCAAGCCCAACTTGTTTTTTCTTTTTCTAAATAAACTAATTTTATGCTTTTATTTCACTAATTCAAGTGCACATATTTGATGTGACCACTATCTAGGATAAACAATTTTACTCTTAAAACAATGCAAGTTTAAGCTTCTAACAAAACTACAAAAATGTTTTCAAATGCAAAATGTTTTGTAAAATTCACAAAAATATTCATGAAAATTTTTAATCTTTTAAGAATTTTTTTTTCTGGTCGCTGCACCTGAAAAGTGCTTTGTTAAAGAAGTATATCTTCATCAAATCTTTTGTTTTCCTTTGGGTCCCTAAATTACAATATCTGCGACTGTTCCTATTTAGAATTAAGTTGTTCTAGGTTTAAACATTAATTTATCAAGAAAGCAAATAGTTCCGAAAGGGAGAAATCTCTGAAAGTTAAAATATATTGAACAAATACTTAAAATGAATGCTCTGTTGAAATTCAACGTGAACTTCCTTGTCTCACAAGGCATCAATTTAACCAAAAAATTAAGGAAACGGGTTAACTTCTAAAGTGCGGAACTATGTTCTGATAATGTATTTCTCTGCCCAACAAATAAGACACTGAAATGACAGTTCATTGGTTAGACACCAATGATAGTTCATTGGTTTTAATGTCAGAACAGAAACTTGCATTGTCAGAAAAAGCTTTTTTTTCTTCTTATAATTTGCATGTAATTTTTACCATTTTTGGTTGTGATTCCCAAAATGATTCAATTAGTGACTGGAACATAATAAACCCCCCTCCATGCAACTGGAGTAGTTTTTGGAGCTGTTGAATGAAATCTACACGACCTGGTTTAGACTGCGTTTAGAGAAATTGCATTGACAGAAATAACAACCAATAAAAAGTACAATCAACACAACATCACACTGCCCTTAATTGAATAAAAAGTCAAGGTTTGAGTCAAGCTCATCAGAGAAACTCGAGGCTTGTTGTGAGTGCGTTCGTCATTCAGGGTCCTGGGTGAAAATATGGTTCCAGCTCCTTACTCCACCTCCCTGGATGCTAATCTCTGTGAAAGGCTTGCACAACCCTGCTTCCCCTCATGAAACTAATCCTAGAGCCATTACCTTGGTGTTTGAGGTGGAGTTTATTTATTTATTGATTTTCCAGTTCAGTTTCAGAATAAATAAATCAAGTGGGAAGTTGTACGGACTGACTTGTGAGCTTGAGGGCTCATTTCAGCAATTCTCAGTCAACTCTTTCTTGTTAAAAGCAATATTTTGACCCAAGCGCTTTCAATTTTAAAACTGCTGCAGGGTCTTCCTCAAACCTTGACCATGAGATGTAATTTTTAAATCCCCCAAATAGCAGCTCTTTAATATAATTTCTTGTGGATTGTTTGAGAATGAAAGGGAAATGGTATTTTTGTAAAGTTGTATATTTTGGTTGTTACAAATAACAATCTGTACTTAAATGTATACTTAAATAGATGTTACACATCAAGCAAATTCTGACAGTTAGCATATAGACAGATAGGATTGTTTATGTGACCAGAGAGTCACGCCAAACATTTCTAATTACTGATGCAATGTCCTGTCTCTCGTGATGACCAGAAATGGTGGTTCTGGTCCAACAATTTAAGCATATCCAATATGTGTAAAAATTTCATTAAATGGCCAATCAATGCAGTGAAGAACATTGAAAATGTTTACATCACTTACACCACATGAACATTAATAAATTATTACAAGCTGTTTAGATCTTTCCTGAACATCTCTTGCTCATTCTCATTCAAGTATTTCCAGGCATGATTCTTCTTTGAAACAAATTAATCAAGGTTTACATTTTATCAAACAATGTCATCCATAACTTCTCCACTGACAAGAAATAAGGGAAAAGAGTAGGAGATTGAAAAAAACAAGCAAACTTTCAGGAATACTCTGGCCAGTGCTTGAAATAGCCATAAAAGCTGTTTAACTGAAGGAGAATAATGTGGCTGGTCACAAGCCAACACAAACAGGGTGCTGGCCCAGGAGGATCTGCACCGCAGGGCCCGTTTTCCTCCTTTTCAAATCCAGAGCCCCATGCCCTCATACACTGCCCTTCTCCATATCTCCCTCACAGCTGTCACCAGCTGGACCTGTCACTCACTGCAGCCTCTTACAATGAGCAATCAATCACATCCCTATTTGTTTATCTACTCATGTACACTGAGAAGTTAAGAATAAGTCTCCAGCACAGCTTGTTGGATGCAAGCAGTTTCATGCTCTTGAATGATGGTCAGTAATATCGTCCTAGACTTTTAGTGGGTTTTATTTACAAAATGTAATGTAAAAAGGAAAAAAATTCAGATGATGAAGAATGGTACCCCTCTCATCAGACGTCTCTTCTGGTGGTTACTACACACACCTTATATGCTTGTGACTCTGGTCTCTAATTCAATGTAATAATGAACTTGTGAAACATGGTTGTGCAAGATCATACTAGTACACCTCCGTGCTGTCTTGTCCATCATCTGTTTAGCTTATGAAGAGGGTCACTAAAGACAAAGCTTGCACATCACTTTTAACTTAAGATTTAAACCTTGTGCTTCATGCATAGTTGCAGATTTTGAAAGGTGACTGTCAAGTTGTTCTTTGTTTTTGTTGCATTCTGCCAACTCCCATTGCATTTTGAGATGAGCATGAGTATAATCAGTCAGTTCTGTAGAAGGCATGCCGTTAGTCCCATCAAAACAAAGGCTCGTGTCATTCACAGTATTCAAAGGTGACATCATTGTGATCTGGTGCATGTATCAACAGACTGTGGCAGCCTGTATATTTTACTCACATGTGTGTGTGTAAAGCCATTCAAATGAGAGAGCACCTCTCAGGAAAAAAATGTGGATGTTATTATAGATAGCAAACTGATGTCTAAGACCATGTTTTCTGTTATCAAGAACGCCTCCTATTACCTTAGGAACATTGTTAAAGTACAAAACAATCTTTCTATTATAGATGCAGAGCAAATACGCCATGCATTCATGACCTCCAGAATGGATTATTGTAACACTCTTGTAGTCCGGCAGCTCAGTCGCCGCACTACATAAATTATAGTTAGTTCAGAACGCAGCTAGAGTTCTCACAAGAACAAAGAAATATGATAACATTACACCTGTCCTCTCTTCATTAGATTCCTGTATAATTTCGTATCGACATGTTTTTAGCCTTAAAGGTTCTAAATGTCTTGGATCTGTTCTACCTGAGCAGTCCTTATTAAGATATATACCAGCTCGCTCGCTTCGATCACAAGAAGCAGGACTTTTGATCATTCTGATGAATCAGTAAATCCACCAGAGGGGGAAGAGCGCCCTCATATAGAGCCCCAAAGCTCTGGAACAAGCTCCCGGATTGTGTTTGGAGCTAAGAGTTTAAAACTAGATTAAAATATATTTGTTTAATCTAGCATTTGAATTATTGGCTCTTGGTATGTTTTCAAACTGGTATGGAGTCTGTGTGCTGTAAGCATACAATGTGGTTCAATAAACCTCTCTAACCCATCTCCATCATTTATCACTCATCCTGCAGGTCATGCTGATCACTTGTTTGTTGCTTTTGTTACACTGTTCTAACTTTGTTTGTTTCTGTTTTTTTTCTCAGGTGCTGTTCATTGATGGATCTTAGGCTCAAATAGTCTTTATCCTGAGGAGGTGGTTACCACCTGCCCCGCCACTGGGGGAGGTCTTTTCTCTGCATGTGTGTGTGGATGTTTCTCCCCACATCAATAAAAAAGTAAGTGTCTTGTTTGCTTTATTTCACCACAAAATCTCTTTGAGTCAGAAATTACTGGTCAACTTAACCTACCAATTTTCTTCATACTATTTATTTCCAATCCCTAAGGTAGCCTAAGGTAGCATTATATGGTAGTTCTATTTCAACCCCATAGAATTATCCAATAGGAATTCCTATTTAACCCAACTTAATCCACACTAGGCCTTTGTGAAGCTCCTTTGAAGTTATATACACATTTTTGATTAATTGACTTGATTGAACATCAAATCAGGCACAGAGAAAGAATCCTTACCTGTAAACACTGAGATAAAAAGCTGACAAAGAATATTTTGATGTTTAAAAAGACCTGGAGGTTTCATTGCAAAGGTCCTCCAAACAGGTCACAACTCAAACTTCACAACATTATGTTCTCCATGACGACATGATAAGGTAATGACAGTCACAAGTGACTTAGTGCAAATATTTATTTGATCCTGCTAAAGTCAGCTTCGAACAATAGGAATATTGACAGTATAGGCATGAGAATGAGCTCGTTTGTTTGAGTGTTTTAGCACCGTGGACTCCCGTGTAGGCCTTTGCTTTTTGAAAGTGGCGTATTGTATTTCTTTCCGCTGCAAACGTGTGCTTCCTGCACCGGGGCAGAGTAGACCAACACTGACCCCAGTTTCCTTTGTTGGGCTCTGAACTAGCCCTTCCACGAGGCCCAGGATTCTGTCTGCAGACTCCAGCAGGGTGGACAGGGTCACAGCATCCCTGTCCATGTTTCCTGAGGGAGTCCGCAGATCTGGCCCTACCTTTTGGGCTCCAGGGATACTTTTTGAGTCTCCTTGCTTTTGTAAAGAAATTCTAAAAAAAAAAAACGACAATTTTGTCTAAACAATAAAAAGTTCTTTTTTTTTGAGGGTAAAATACACTATGTTTTAAACATATTGAGCTAAGGACTTTTATTTTGTCACATGAAGCAACAAAATGGATCTCTCGTTGCTATTTTTTGCTACATTTCCCACAAAAAAGTCATTTTAGAATAAGGCTTCACCTAAAAAATGTCTCAGGGGCCTCATAGCTTTGTACCATTTGAAAATGTTAAGGGGCCCATGTTTCATAAACATACAACTTATCAGTTTTTAGATATTGTTTTGCCCCTGTGTTAACCATTACATATGCGTCACATTTCACTTGATCTTATCCCCTCAAGGCTCATATCCCAGACGTCCTGTTACGAAGCTGCCTAGAAATGTTTCTTGCGCCAAGAAAATGTCAGAGCAGTTCTGTTAGTGCCTCTCAGCCTGCTATCTGACATCAGCTTACTTTTGTTCTTCAAAGAGTGCAAACCCCATCTAGGATGTTTGACTTTTACGGGACAAAATAGAGCCTAGAGAAAAATGGGGACATTTGATAGAGAAAAAAAGAACACGTTTAGTTCCAGTTTGATTAAATTTAACATGCCAGACCTCCCAGAAAATGTTGACAGGACTATACGTGTGTTTTAACCAAAAGTCATGCAGGTTAAGATGTGAAAACCTGTTGAACACATATGCTGCAAAACAGAGCTTTGCACCCAGGTTTATTTTCTTAAAACTGCAGTGCAGTTGCCTGTAGGCTCAATTGACCTCTGCTGCTCTCTGGTTGTGCACCACTGACTTCATGAACCTGCAGTGTTGTTCAGTTCTGCTGAGGAAGTTAACAGAAAGCTCAAGGGGGGAACTGGCCTTTACCCGAGGGGGCCGAAGCCTCCAGGCACTGAGCTCTGTGACACAACACAGCAGAAATCTGCTTTGAAAACACATCTACCATTCTGTTAGCATTAATATGGAGGCTGGTGTCTGGCCTGGCCAAAAGAAAAGCACCTTTATATCAAACTTAAAAGGCTGCCATCACAGGAAAAGTTGTCAATTTATCATTGGGAGAAAGAGCAGACCATAAAAAAGGTTTGTAATTGTGAGTTTTTAAATTTTTATATTATTTTTTTAAATAAGACATTTACATTAAAAATGTAAAAATTAAATGAATGTATTAAATGAAGTTGTTATAGCTCAAGCATACAATGTTCGATCAGACTCAAACTTCCCATCCTCACCATAGTCCAAGGCTGAGACCAAATGGCCAATTATGTCAGCATTAAGTAACCAACTTGCAGCAGCTGTGACTCATTCTTCCCATTCAAAAACTTTCTTTTAAATGTTGAATGAGATTGAGAAGCATGGGTTGAATTCATGCCTTTAGACTTTCCCAGGAAGCAGCAGGTTATCCATGTGCTTATCCCTATATTATATATTTTTTATATATTAAAACTCCATACTTTGTATCGAGGAATCATTTTGGATGCAAGGACGGTCTTCATTTAAAAATAAAATGAATCAAGAACACTTTCATACAAATCGCACAGAATTAAAGGTTTAAATTAAACTTTTTTTAATTGAAGAACAAAATTTATACACATTTCTACAGAGCACATTAGGGTAACACCAGGACCACTGGCACACTGGCACAGGAACCATTTTTACCAGCTCCAGAAGAACATGCGACTCCCGTGCTTGGCTGGCTGTAGCTCAGCCTCGATCGGTGTGTTAGGCTCAGGTCTTGGCCTTGAGTGGTAGGGGTTTTCAGGCAAGGGTCGAGAGGTTTGTACCTTCGTTATCTGTGTGGGAAATTACATGCTTAAGAAAAAGTCAACAAGCATAAGATAGACTCAAAGACTTTCACTGACCTTGGACAGCTCTCCGAGATCAGGTCTCTTCCAGCCCAGCTTGTCCAGCACACAGTTATCAAACACCTTCTGCTGCTTCCGACAGAGGCGCAGGTCCGCCAGGTCTGAGTAATCCAGACAGGTCCAGTACTCTGTGAAGGACTCGGCACAGTTGCCTTTTATCTGCCTAATAATGGACAGAATAGAAATAGACAAACAAAACAATTGAAGCAGGTCACGTGGGTTTAAAGTGATCACAACACATATTTCAGATGGCTTGATTAATTTCTGTGTGATGAGACAAAACCCCCCAAATCATAGGTTCTGAATAAAAAAGGAAAATTCTTTATCAAAAACACAACATGCGATTCACCTTCAAAGAGACACCTAGAACAATTGTGGCTTCAATGACTATTCAAACTGAAGACTTTTTAGGACCATTAGGAGCTTTTTAGCAAAATAATCAGGACACTTCAAATACATTGTTTTACATTGAAACACTACCGATCACTTTTATGGTTTAGAGCATTTACGAAGGTTTTAACAAACTCTGCAACCCTAACCATGAAAGCTGAATGATTTTGAGATTCTTTTATTTTCCATCTCTGGCAATCCTAGCTGTCATTTTTAATATTTAGAAGAATTGCACAATCTCTGACAACTCGTTCAATAATGTTTACAATTGTAACATTTATGAGTCAACATTTATGTTAATATCTAGCAACCACGAAAATCACTTAAGATTTTGAGCAGTTTTGGAGTTTTAAATTTTAGACTTTTTTTAAAAAAGATGTTTTAAGACGCAGAGGAAACCCTGAACAAGAAGATTTTAATTGCATTTTGTACCTTTAAAAGTAAAAGGCAGAGTTTTGACATCTATTAAAATTAAGCCATTCTTTGCTTACAGCTGCATCAAACGATCACACAGTCCACAAAGAACATTTAATATGTTTTAACCCAGGCTACATTCAGGCTGCACCCCAAAGTCAGTCGAATAAGATTTATTTTGGCCAATAAGTGTCCTATGTCCGAAATATTAATGACAGTCTGAAGAGATCAAGTCTGATGTTTTCAAACCAGTCCAGCCCTTTTATATGTGATCCTGAATCTGATAAATATCTGATTTTTTTTGCCATTTGTTCGGTCTGAACAAGCAGGTCATATTTCCCAACTTTTAAGCCATTGTATATGGACTTGTACACTTGTATGTGTATCTTGGCTTGACGTTTCACAACAATCGTGCCTGAAAGCGAAGCTGAAAGCAGAGAATGGAAGGAAATCAAAGAAATAGATTATAGATCTAATAAATATTTCTTCTTTGTCTTCTTCTTGATATGATTTGGTTGCAATGGTTAAATTGAAATAAACCCACAAATTAACTTGAATAGCATTCTTGTCCATGTTTACTTTCATTTTGATCAACGCCATTTTCTATGCATGCAAACACACAAACAGAAAAATCTGACTTGAGCATTAAGACCTGTGGCCATAGTAACACTTTAATTTACACAATAAACTTTACTCTCAACTGATGTCTAAACTAGAGGACATTTAAATCCTGGGCCCCAAATAATAGATTTTATATATATACACACGAGACATATTTAATACAGAATATGTAGGTATTCTTAACATGTAGCTCGGCTATAACAGGAATAGATTATTAGCTCAATATTATATTATAAATTATACATTGCGTGAATGTCAACAATGTAGAGGACAGCACCCATACGTTTTAAAGGCACATTCTGAAGTCAGGAGAACAGAAACTATTTATTAACCTGAAGAAGTTGAGAGCGCACTCGTTGACTTTCCTGCCTTCTTCCAGACACTTTCTTGGGTCCTTCTCCTCCCAGCGACACAGCATAAACTCTTTGTTAGCCTTGTCGCATTGAGAGCCAAAGTGATGAGCAGCAGCCTTCAGGACAGCAGAGGACACATTCACCTGCAAAGAAGACAAGTCAATGTAACAACTTCATGAATACACTATCAATACACCTGGCCCTTGACTGCAAAATGCATTCTGGAAATTAAAGACAAACATAACACAAATTTAAATTTGATACATTCATAATAATTAAACAAGCTGTCAAATATGTAATATGCAAATATCATTTTAATCTTCTCAATAACAAGCAAGACTAAATAACAGCCGTTGTCTTCAACAACAACAAACAGTTCTGAAACACGAATAACGTTACATTAAATGCGTGAAGTGTCTCGTGTATTTTATAGTACCTAGTCATCAAACGGATGTAATTTAAGCTAGTTTTGCAGATAAAAGTCACATTGTGAGTGTTGGAGCTTCAGGCTAACCGACGACTAACTTTAATGTTTTGTTTTGTTTTTGTCAGACGCACCTCTTTGACCTTCAGTTCTTGAAACGTCGGAACCTCGACCTCGGGCATGGTGCAGCCCTTATTTCCCGTCTGAAGAGAGACTAATTTCTTTCAAGATTAAAGACTAAAACACGGATCGATGTCCTCGTCAGCTGCAGGACAAGGCCTCTCGTAGAAGGTCAGCTTACAGCGCAAGCGTGTAAATGCGGGCGCTTTTAGATGACGTCACGAGAGGGGCAGACTGAAATAAACGTAGAAAAATTAATAAATAAACGTGCTTCTCGGTTTAAACGTTGTAAAGCAAATTTATAAATGTTTCTTAATAATTTGTGCCATTAAACATGCCTTCATATTATTCGAATTCAACTGTATAACTAGTTTGGGACAATACTAGCTGTCCAACAGGAGTTGCTTCAGCTGACTCCTGGTTGGGTCTCCATAGAAACGGTCTTTTCATCAACATGGAGTTCATGGGTAGCAGTTATACAGGAGACTACAAGAATGGAAGGTAAAACAAATGCATTTATTGTGCAGCATTTGTATCCGGTGCTAGTAATAAACATTTTATAATGGAATTAGAATAATTTAATTGGGTATATTAGTGTTTATTCTTACAACGTGGTCCTAGTTCAGCAAGCTTACTAGTTCACAGATTAAAGTAACATAACGTGGTTGTCTTAGAAAGAAGTTTCAAGAACAGTTCTTAAATGGTCACAGCTCTGCACACTTTTATTCTAACCACGCTTCAACCTGTATCAGGTGTGTTACATAAAGGTTCCCGCTAAATAGTGTAGAGTTGAGGTTAATGTGTGTGTTGTATAATATTAATAAAGCCTACCTTTAATTAAGAATTTTCCTAATAAAAACTTTTCAACAGAACATTTCAAACCAGTTGCTATATAATAACAAAAAAAATTGCTAAAAATGGTAAAATTATGAAACAATATTATTATATTTTAATTAAAGATGTAAATTTAGTAGTAAAAAGATGTAAAGCAATACTATCTATGTTGTCAAGTAAAAAAAATTATACTGTAGGCTGCAAAAAATTATTTTTATAGGGGGTAAACATTTATTTATTTAGTAGATTATTTTGTTGATTACAGGTGATTTGTTTTGTTACGCAGCCACACCCCTCGCTGGATCTTCTCACGACCAATAAGTGCTGATCGATTGAACCTGTGATCCCGGCTTATTATTATTATTTTTTGTCAAATATTATTCAGATCAATTTCATTTGTATGTTTTTGTTTTTCTGCAAAAAAAATTTATTTAAAGGATAATTTCACAATTTTATCAAAAAAATTCTAACTGAACTTTTTATTAACTGAATGACTTGATGAAGCATTTGAGGTTATCCAAAGACATTATTCATAAATACAGCCTTTTGAAGGTTTTTAAGGGTGCAGTGATGGTCTAGAAATCTGAAATAGGTTTTATAAACGTAATTTACCACCTCTAAATTATTTTTTTATGAACCAAACCAAACAATTTGCTCTCATCACTTTAAAAGGATGGAGGGGATGGGGGAGTACACACTCCCCACCCACACCAAATATATTGGAGAAATGAAAGATGGGATGTTCCATGGAAAAGGAGTGCTGCATTTTCCCAACGGAAGTAAATACACTGGAACCTGGCATAAAGGGAAATGTAAAGAGGTACTAGTCTCTTACAGCTATTAATTTCTGATTGTTCTTATATTTTTATGTAGCATGTTTCCCAAATTAAGCAAAAATATGTTTTAGGAGTCTAAATTCATTATTTAAAGAAATTAGCTTTTTTTAGGAAAATGATAAAATAGAACTATGTTAAGAGACATTAGATGTACTGCACTAGTCCAGCCAGAATTTTCACATTTGAACAGCTAAGTTACTCCCCTGAAATTATGGTTATTTGATGTGCTCCCTCTTTACTCATTGTTTTTTCGCTTCACATGTAGGGAAAGTACACTTTTTCTGATGGGCTGGAGTATCAAGAGACAGACTGGAATTACTGTGATGGACAAGACAGACGCTTCTTCTCAGAAATATGTAACGGGCTCAAACCAGCAGGTATCCTCTTCTGTAAAATGACTGGATTGAGTTCTAAGCTAAGCAGTAGAAGGTAAAAGCATATTTTTGAATAGGAGAATCACAGATGACTAATCGGGACCCCCCATTGGTCATCCCCAATGGTTGCTATGATACTGCAGATGGCTTTTACGATCCCAACACCAGAGTCGTCACAGACTATGACGGCAGTTTCCTCAGAAACGCAGGTAAGAGAAATTTGGCCAAAAAGACTTTCCTCAATTTTCCATATAATCTCGATAGTGCACTTTGCCCCAAGCTTTCCTTTTGTCCCTTCACATGGAACACATAAGACGTAAGCATAAATGGATTAGCTAAATGCACGTAGATAGTGTAAGACTGAAGATTGAGCGCTGAGATAGCGAGATCATTCATGTGTAGTTTTCTTTCTTTTGGCTAGAAATGCCTCTGTGCTGCTGTCATTAGAATTGTTTTCAAGGAAAATTTAAAACAGATTTTCCAGTGCCCAGTATGAAATCTCTGATTTGATTTGGATTCATAATGGCAGCCTCATAGATCTGAGGCCAGTACCCCATCAGGACAAAACCAAACATTGATTAGGAAAGCTTATGGGAGAAATAATACACGGGGACTTGGACTTATTTATTAAATGCTCTTAAGGGTTTTGTGTGTATTTTGTTAGCTACAAGTTACTTCTGAATGAACGTAGAACATAATTTTATAGATGTTTCATGTAATTCAGTGATCTCCAACCCCCAGGGTTGTGGACCCGTACTGGTCCATGTACAATTGATACCGGGCCACCAAAGAAGTAACTAATTTGTTATGATGCATTTATTATATGAGTCTGAATGAAAAAAATATTTATTTAGAAAAATTACCAGATTCTCTGGTTTACTTGTCGAACACTTACACATGTTCTGTTGTGGCTGCAATGTAACGAGAAAACTGCTAATATGTTTATTATTATTTTATTATTATTATTTATCGACCCACACTCCCCATCACCCCAGGTCAACAGTAAAATTGTCACTAATTCACCGGTCCACAGGATAATAAGGTTATGGACAACTGATGTAACTGACCAAAAAGATTTTTTAATAAAATGCATCATTTTTACAGTTACAGTTACAAATTTTTACAAAAACATTTTTATGAATTTTTATTTCATGCTAAATCATTTATTTTAAAACATTATATGATTTTTTTTTATCAGATAACTTTTCCATTTTAAATACATAATTTTGTCTACTTTCCAATTACCATATTTATTCCTAAAACTGTCTGTCAAAATAAAATGGTATGTTTTTAAATCATAGTTAAAGTTAAATACTTTGATTTTACATTCGCTTAAGATTTAAAACAGATGTTTACACTGAACAAAACACAGATCCCATCTCTGGACCAGCTAACATTAGGAATCCTCAATAACAAGGTATTCGAGACTGAACTTAACATATAACTGCTTCACCATTAAACAAAAACACTTCTGCAAGTTAAAGAGTTATGTAGTCAATTATGAATCTCGAGCTCAGAAAAGTTCTATATTTCTATTGTTCTTACTACACAACACAACTGCAGAAGGGTCACAGTTTAAATAGGAAAAACATCACAAACACTTTGATCCTTCTTCTACTATTTCTGGGACTACAATGCTACTGGTGCCATCTGAATCAATAATCTTTGCTAAACTATGCTACAAGATTATTAACCCAAGAGAGGGTGTAAAATTAACCAATGTTTAAAAAATGTTTTCCTTTAACAAGATTGGCTTCAAGTTAAAGTTTTGTGATCTGCAAAATTAATTTAGTATGTACAAATAACAATCTGCAGCACATCACAATTATAGATAAATTAAAAAAATGATAGAACCATATCTGATCAGTTTATTTTTAACTCCTAAAGCTAACTGGGATTTAAGTGGGTGTGACTAACATAATTTATCACCACTAGCTTCCCTCCAGGATAGAGGATCACAGAGTGCAGATGCTGAAGAGGCAAAGAAAGGGAACTACTTTCAAAGTGGGAGGATGTTTTTGGGAGGAGAGGAAGAAGGAGCAAGTCCAAGTACAGCTGTTGAGCAGAGAAACAGGGATCCAGGGGGGCAGGCATGATAGGGGGTAGTAATTCAGGCAGCCACAAACCAGCCTAGACAGGAAGTCTGTGGAAATGCCCCGGCTGAAGGCCAGCTCTAAAGAATGGGAAATGTAGATAGAAGGAACCCTGCAAAATCTCTGTTTGTTTGAAAAAGAAGTCAGAGCGGATGGCTTTTTACAGGCTGTATTTAGTAAAAGTAGCAGGTAGAGTGTCTCTATTAGATATGATCGTGGCTGTTTCTACTGTTTTTCTCCAGTTTACTCCAAAATGCAGTGACAAAATATTAATATAAATAACAGAAATATCCCCAGTATTCTTGTTTTGTTATAAAA
The DNA here is from genome assembly GCA_900490495.1 of Danionella dracula. Lineage (NCBI taxonomy): Eukaryota > Metazoa > Chordata > Actinopteri > Cypriniformes > Danionidae > Danionella > Danionella dracula. The sequence goes on from UELW01000006.1 coordinate 278,575, forward strand.
GGGACCAAATGCAACCAAAACAATGAAAGTGCATGCTATCTGTGATTTGCTCTTGCCTGTTTTCACCACTGACCACAAATATTCAACAAAGGCGTGTAACTGTTTATTTTGTGGAGATGAATGATGTGTCAAAGCCAGGAGATGTCAAGACTTTTGCTTTGACTTCGAACAAGTCAATTCTAGTTACCAAAAGACAGAATGCAGAAATAGACAAACGACTTTTCAGAGGACGTATGGTAGTGGAGCGGAGCCATGACCATAAAAATATGCTTTGCTAAAAAAGCAACACAAAAATGTTCAGAAATTTAGGACACAAACCGAAATTGTGCTTGAAAACAGGGAGAGCTCTTCCTGGAAGACATCATGGGGCATCAGGCGACCAACAGGAGAACAGGATACTACACACAAACACACTGCATCAGGGCTGGCAACGACCAATAGGAGAGCAGTATACTACGCACAAACACACTGCATCAGGGCTGGCAACGACCAATAGGAGAGCAGTATACTACGCACAAACTCACAGCATCAGGGCTGGCAACGACCAATAGGAGAGCAGTATACTACGCACAAACTCACAGCATCAGGGCTGGCAATGACCAATAGGAGAGCAGTATATTACACACAAACACACAGCATCAGGGTTGGAATTGACCAATGAGAGAGCAGATTGCACGTTGAGCGTGTTGAATGCAGTCACGTAATGCCCATTGTTGTTTTCCACCCAAATTTCAAATATTGAATGTGTAATTTTTTCCTTATCTTGAAATTTTATTCGTATCATGACACAAATTTTTCTTTAAATTTCTAGAATTTTTTTCATAAAGGGAAGCTATATATATACATTTATAGTATACCTTTGTGAATGTAATTGCCACACCGCCTACTCTGCAGGGGGTTTTCACACCTCTGTTGATGCAATAACGCTCCTTGCCATTGAATGGCGCTCAGGGGACTACAGTGAAACAGCAAATAAGACAATAATATGCCATGGCATATTTCCTCCTTTTGTCTGTTTTTTTTTTTTTTTGGTAGTCTTCATGGGACTTATCAAACAACTCTGGACACTAGACACCAAAATGATGAACTTGATGAGCTATGAGAAAATTTAATATGAGCTTTATTATTAATCAGAAGCACTTTAAACCTATAGTGTTCATGAAGCTGCGTTGAGACATTTGCAAAAAGAAAAGCTATTTATACATACTTGTTACAACTGAGCGTAATTCCTGCATCATGGCTATATTTACCCTCTGGCCTCAAATCTTCTTGTATTGCCCTGAGATGGCTTCAAATTTTCCCTGTCTCCTTTTTGAGCCAGTGTGTGGTGAGTCATGAAATACAATGGGAGAAGTCACGTCATTAAGGTTAAGAAGACCCTTCTTCGAGATGCAATTATTATTATTGTCAAATTATATTATTATTTATCAAATACAAATTGAGGAAATGTTAAAAGTTTTACTATCAGGATGATGACTGCAAGAGCAAGGTATGATATCTGAGGTTCCTGTCCCACTGTTAAGATGGTAACATGAGTGGGTGATATCCATTAAAGCCTCCGACAATACAAAGAACTAAAGTGTGTGTGGCTCGGTTTTCAAAATGAGGAAAAACTTTCGTTGATGATGGGACTGGAAACCCTGTTCATAATAACTCTGCTAAGCTCTCCACTTACAGCATTTATATTGCATCTGTCAAGACACACATGTAAGGATTACATTTAAAGCAGTGAAATCTTTTTTCAAGGACACATCTACATTTTCTCTTTGTGGTGATTTACCATCAGCGCAAGCCAACTGCTTTTGGTTTTCTGGGATTTCTTTGTTAATTAGGGGCAATACACGTTGTAGCTGCGTGACTGCAAAAGATATTCCTAATGCCAGATTTGAAAAGTTTTTCCATGTTTGTGAACGTTTCTAAAGTTGCAGTTGGCAAAGACCTGAGCCCACTGGTCACTGGATGGACATTATTACAAAGTAAAAGCAGATCAAACAGCTGGATAACAAAAACAGAGCTTTTGGGGGATTTCATGTATTTGAATGAAAATTGTACTGTCTTTCATTTGTTATTTTGTGCACATACAATTAATCTAAATTAACGAAGAACAAAATATATTGTAATACAATTGAGGAAATCATCGAAGGCTTTAGAAGAGTTTATGAATACAAAAACACAATTCAAATTCTTTACAGAGAAATAAAATTAGACAATTAAGCAGTTCAGAGCTAAGGATAAATATTTTTTAATTATTACAGTTAAAAGAGTACAGTTAACTTTCTTTTACTCTCTTAAGACCTTTCTGTAAAAAATTACATTAGAGATTGGTAAGAGTTATGAACAAGATGTTTCAAAATACAATTCACCACAATTAATGAAAGGGTGTACATAACAATAGTAATGAATAAGAAGGTCATTTTGAGTTATGGGTTTACAAGACAATCACTTTTACTAATTATATTATTTGTCATGTGTTTACAAGACAATAACTTTTGTTTAATTGTATTGTTTGTCCAATCACAAATATTCTTATATAGAAATAGTTTTAAACAGAAATAGGTGTACTGTATTTTATTGGCAGATTTATGTATTTGTTAAAACGTATATGTTTTGGCAAATGTCTATATTGAAAGTTTACAAAATAGAAAAAAAAGTTGTGCTTGTTCCCAACTTTTTAAGACAACACAGTATGAATTTACTGAACCTTTTTTGTTACATTGAGAAAGAAACAGTACATTACTTGTGAGTTGTGTATAGCAAATTACAAATATTCGTTCCTGAGTTTTCAGTGAAAACTTGTCTGCTTGATATTTACCCCAGTTTGAGTCCCAATGAGTCAATGTCTCAAGAAATTACTAAAACAGGGTTGAGAATTAGCTTTGCAGGAAATATTTACCATATAGACCCTTTAGGTCACGTGATAAAGTTTAGATATTCGCCATTATTTTGGACGTGTCAACAAGGTTTTAAAACAGTTTCCCTGTAACTCAGCAACCCAAAAAATCTGGTTGTTGCGTTTACATTAATAGATTTTTTAAACATAATAATTATTATACAAAAACAATTTATACATAATTTAGGTACGAAATATAAATATTAATTTATATATATTCATGATATATTTTTATAGACGCTCGCATACCTTGACAAACTGTTGATTTCCGCCATGCTTCGTTACCAAAATGCGCACGCATACGCTGAAACATCATCATTTTTTTACAAACCGTGAGGGTCTTTGTACTGTATATAAAAATGTATGTTATGGTTATGCTCAATACTAGAAGTTACTTTTAAAAGCAAATTATAACACATAATTGACACGGTCTGGGACAGTCAAGGTGGTTTTTCATGTGCAAATTATATTTAAAAACTTGTGGGGGGGTTTTTTGTACAAAAAAAGAAAGTTTCATACAACCAAAAGATGCATTTACTATTATGAGATTGGCTGGGTATATGTTATGTAATATGTTAAAGTGAACTTTCTTTGTTGGGGATATAATATTTCTAAGGGATTTGATGTGAGTGGCACGTGCTCTGCAACAGCCTACGCATTTCTCAAGCGCATGAAAGCCAGCCAAACAATCTGAGGTGCTAATTTTGTGCAAATATAACCGTACGAACTCTTTCAGTTCGTCTCGACGTTTACCGAAACATAATTGTAGACTGACCCTGTCCATCAGACATTGGTTGGAGCGTCGACCGAGGTATTAATTGGTTTAAAATAGTGATGAAATGTTCCTCTCGAGTGTGACCTCCATGTGGAGAGCGCGAGGTGGAAGCGGTTGAATGAAGGAGACGTTAGCGTGCAGCTGCCGCAGAATGGAACGGTCGCGTGCTGGAAAAAGTCTCAATTGCCGCGCGCGGGAGCCAGGTAAAAGTGGCGGGAGGCGCGTGGAGAGGCCGTTTAGGGCCATCGCGTGCAATTATCGACAATCAAAGGGAGCTTAAGACCTGTTCTCAACAATGGGCCCAGTTCTCCACGTTCAGGGGGTGAGCGCTCAAGTGTGTGCAGCTGCGCGCTCACATTCAGCACCAGCAGCAGAACTACCTCGCGCTCCGCAATTAGCAACTCCTTTCAGTTTTAACCGTTTAAAAAAGCTGTATATTATCCACTGTTTTCGGTTGTGGAATCATCTCTGGGTAGCAGAGAAAAGGGAGCGATTGATTGTCGCCTGAAGTAGGCTGCTGAGAGGGAATTTTCATAATTGTTGTCTTAATCCCGCACGTAGCCTAAAAAATGTAAATTGCTCCACCCGCACATGAATGACTTTGACGTGGCTTTCGGAGCTCGATTTTTGACCACAATCAGGAAGAGAAAAGAGGAACGAGCATGCTTTTGTGGCAAATTTGAAAGATTTCTGATCATAATGTGTATCATTTGCACGCAGATGATGAGGAACACGAGTGGATTGTGCGAACCTGCAGGAAGAGCTGGGATGAGTTTGTTGGCCACTGTTCAAGAAGAAGCACACCGCAGAGGAGCGAGGAGAAGTGAGAATATTCACACACAAGCACACATTTTTGTGCTTGGATGACATCTAAATTAGTTTTGGGATGTGGATTTTTGGTTTCAGCCCGGATTTGTCGTTAATTTACAAAAATAAAACACCAGTTTACAACTTTGATGAGCTTTGATTGATGTGCTCAAATCGTCTTTTGTCATTTTGAATGTGATATTGTTTTAATGTTTGTTCTTTGGTATACCTTAAATGCTCTCAATAATAAAAATGCACCAATGGAAAAGAGAAATGTATCATTTCATCCAGAAAATAAGCAAAGCACCAAACCTCACCAAATCAATCACATTTTAGCTTGATTTTAGCTAAAGATTAAATTTTCTTGTATATGTTTTGAGCATTTTCAGTAGGAGTGAGTTGGCTTTAGGGCTGTTCAATTAATCCAAACATAATTTACAATATCATAATTTGTATATCACAAAGACCTAAAATTCGCTCTAGTTACATTTTTTGTTGTCTTTAACTAAGTAGAGAGAGCCCTGATTGGGTAGTGCGCAGCATAACAAAACCAATTTATTCACACAAAATAGTCAGGCATGTTAAAACTGATACCTCAAGATACAAATTTAATCTGTTCCCGGGTGGCCTTTGTATGCTGAATGTTTCATATGTCAAAGCAAGTTTTACATGTAAACTGCCTAATCAGTTCCCCACTCTGGAACAACATAAAAAAATTTAAATAACATGGAAAACCAGAGAAAAATAAACTAGGATTCTTCAGTCCTTAAAAGAACCCATTATAAATAGAATAAATAATAATAAAACAAAGAAAACTAAATAAAATAATACATCTTCTCACTTGTAGTTGGCATTTGGTCTGGAAAATCAAACAACACATTTTTTACTCATGGTCTGGTTAGCATTCACACTAGCTTTTTAATCGCAAACCTAAAGCTGCTTAAAGGACATTTATAGCATGTTTTAGTATAGTTTCTATTTAATTAATGCACACACAAGAAATTAGCCAAACATATGGAGGTATACTTCTTGGTGTGATCTAGTATACTATGTGAGCTGTCTTTAGAGAGGGAGACCAAGAACTAGAAACAAGAGCCCGGAGACCCTCCCATCAAAAGTTGTGGAGAAGGGAGGTGGAGGGGTTGCCAATTGAACATTTGAAGTGTACAGTAGGCGGACGGCTTATAGAGGGTGGATGGAAAGGTTAATTTAGTGTATTGGCCATGTTAATTATTTTACATTAACTTTAATGGTGCCTTATCATAGCAGTAGTCACACCAATTGGCCATAGCACCAATCAGATGAACCGCTAATGCAGCTCATCTCAATGAACAGACGCGCCGACAGACCCAGAAATATAATCATAGTAGAACTGTGTTGGATAAACAATGAAAAGAAAGCATGTTATTGAATGTCCAAATCTAAAAGTGTTTGGTGGAAACGGGTGGATTTTCTGTGTACTAACAAGCAAAACACAGCAGGGGCGTGGTGGAGACAGAACAGAACAGTAGGTACATGTTTTGTTTTCAAAGCCTTTTGATGGTTATTAAAGGTACAGTGATAGTTCATAGGGGTCAAATATTTAATAGAAATGATTTAAAATGTGCATACTGACATCTTTTAATGACATGTGTCATAATATGATACCTTTAAACTGAAAAGGATACATTCATTCATTCATTTTCATGTCGGCTTTCTTCCCTGTCGGGGTCACCACAGCAGAATGAACCGCCAACTCTCTGGCATATGTTTTACGCGGCGGATGCCCTTCCAGCCACAACATTCACACACACTTTAACACTATGGACAATTGTTCTTAATCAATTCACTTATACTGCATGTCTTTGGACTTGTGGCGAAACCGGAGCACCTGGAGAAAACCCACGCGATCACGGGGAGAACATGCAAACTCCACACAGAAATGCCAACCGATCCAGCCGAGGCTCGAACCAGCGACCTTTTTGCTGTGAGACAACCGTGCTACCCACTGCGCCACCGTGACGCCTTGAAAAGGATACATCCATAGGCATAATCTGAAAATGTGATGTGTACCAAATTATGCATAGTCATCGTGCATTTACTTATTTCAACTTTAAACACATTTTTAAACATGTTTTAGTTTTAGCTGTCTGCTTGTTTGGTGTGCACCCGGGTTCTGAAGGAGCCATTTACACTTTCTCAAAAAAGAACTGAGCTATCCAAACAAGAGTGGAAGCACAAACTCAAATGAGACAAATGTAATATTTTAATGAATGAAATTCCTGCCAGCTTCATACAATACGGAGGCTGCCATGATCATGTGATGTACAGTAATTAAGTTGGATCTATAGATCAGTTGTTTGTTAAAAATGTGCATACAGTCATGTTTTTGTTTGTCTTGTAATTGTTTCTCTTTGTTTTGGTTAGCAAAATCAAGTGGGGAAATATTTGATTGTTATGGTTTAAACGCTTTAAATATCTTTACTGAATATATAAAATACAAAATAGCAGCACCAAATGAAGAAATAAAATAGCGTCTCATTATATACCTCTGTAATGTTCATGATTTTTCCTCAAGTGCTGTGTCCTCAAGACTGCTGCTTGGATTCAGCAGCTGAAAACAACTATGGGTTCTTAGTTTAACTCCTCAAAGAAAGAAGATGCAGAGCGCCGAGAATGGTTCCATTTGTAAAAGATTATGTATCAATATGTCTTTTGAAACCGAAGCCAGGTTTGGAGATGAGTGGTGCGATGTGTACTGACAGGGGATGACGATGGAATCAGTGAAGAAGTCTGTCATTATTATGCACAGTGACCCGTGAAGGGTTGCCAGCTCCTCCATCAGCCTGATTGCTTCCTGCTACACTCACATAGACACACACACATGCACACGCGCACATCCAGAGCTTGCAATATCTACCATAATTAACGGAGAAGTTCAATAGTTTATTGTTTATTCGATCTACTTTATTCTAAAACAGATTAACCAAAGTATTACAGTCAAATAGACGCTTTGCATTTAAAGACATATTAGTGTTTCTATCAATATAAAAAAGACTTTGTGAAGTTTTAATTATTTAATTTGCGCTAACTGTCCACCAAACTAAATGGTTGGGCATATGTTAAATAGCTGTATTATTATAATTTTTTTTTTTGTCTTTTATTTGTTTACAGGTTAAAAATCAAAGGAAATAAATATACTGTGTCAAATGAAAAGATTACACATTTTAAGTGATACCTTATTTCATAAAGCTTCAAAGTAAGCTTTTAATATATTTACATATATATTATATTATTTATATTACATAGTTATGTCAAGCATTCGTAGTCATTAATATTTTCAAAGTTATGGGCTGTTGAAAAATTGCAATGATAAAAGTGATATTAGGAGCTAAGAAATACAAACAAATCAATTTTTTTTGTTTCAATTAGTTTGGACAATTAATTTAATTAATGAATAAAAACATTTTTGATCATTTTAATGTCATTGATCAACACTGGGGGAAAGAGAAGGCTGTTATGTATATACAAACAAAGGGATTCATCTATTTACATATATAAACAAATTAAATGTTTTTTAAAAATTCAATGCAATAAAAACAACATTTACCATTTTCACTTGGCAGTTTACAAAAAGTGATGTCAACGCACAGAAGGCATTCCATAAAAATTCAAAGGACACATTCCATAGCAATCGTCTTATTTACAGCATAAATTTAAACAGACAAGATGATACCTTTTGCATAATTTATTTATAGATCAAGTGCTTTTACTAGACTCGTAATTGAAACAAGGACAACACAAACAAAGATTAGTTAATTTTTTCATTTATTTCTCTTTTAGTTAACTTTTTTTTACAAAACAGACACATGGAAGTGGGGAAAGTGCTTTACAGGCTACCTGTCATAATAAATACAAGAACGTTGAGGCCTTGTCCCCCTTTCCAATCACAAGAATGTACTTCTCAGATTTAAGTTAAAACTTCAAACTTTGCTCCATTCACTCTCTCCACACACACAGACATATGCAGCAAGCACACTCCACTCCTGCTGCTCGAGTCACAGCTGAGACTCACATCCTCACAAACGGATGAAGAAAACACTGACGCGTGTGTCTCCCATAAACACGGCTTAAATAAAAATATGTTACAGTTTCTTTACATGTTTCAATCTGTACAGTTTCCTCAAGTGCTCGATTCAGTCTCCGCGTTCCATAAAATACTGTTGTTTGTCATTGATGATGTCTTCTTCATCCTCAGGTTTAATACACAGCAAAAATTAGAGTTGATTTCCTTTTTGTGTTGCTTTTAACACTGTGATTTTTCTTTAACACATCCAGAATTAATTGAGTTGATAGAACGGTGTTCAATTAACACATGTAGAGATGCAGTTACACTTTTTCAATCTTCCATCAGTAGTACTCTAAACAGTTTACATTTAAGCATATTTTTGGGTTAATTCATTAACTAATAAAAATGAATGAATACATACAGAAACTATAATTATAAATTTCTGTAGTTAATCTGTATGCATTTTCTTTAATGAAGTGAAGAACTATTGTTCAGTCAAAATAAAAGCATAGTACCATCTTTTGTTATGTTTGATTCAAATGTATTTTATGAATACAACACAATGAAAAAAAAGAGTTGCTTACAGTTCATTTAGCATTCCTTTGAGTGTAAAATTCTTATTTTTTTCAACATTCTGTTTAACACTTTAACCGCCACACCAAAAAAATTATTTGTTTGTATTTCTTAGTTCTTTCCACATCCCATTATTTTTATATTAATGGCTAATACAGCTTCTATGGTAAAAGTACTGCACACATGTATGGAAATCCTCCACATTTTGAAAGATTATTTAAAAAAACTACTTTTTAAAACATTATCAATTAATGTATCACTTTAAATATTTCAGCTTTTATTTTTCTTTGATTTTCAAACTGTATGACAAAAAGTTAAATAAAGAACAGTGACTCAAGATATGCTCGACCTCGTGCTTGGGAAGGCAGGTAAAGGGTTAAAATAACTGGAACACATTTAGTGTAAAAATAGAAAAACTAAATCACTTATGTTGTTTCTGAGTGATGATTAATAGCTCAGAAAAGAGTTTAAAAAAGTAATACTTTTAGGGAGCTGTTTAATGAACTCTCACTCTGTGTTATAATAGCAACTATTTTGTTTGTGTTAATTTAACTTTAGAAAGGGTGGAGCTACAAAAACACACACAAATTGTTGAAATCAACTATGTGGGAGTTAAATCAACACTCACCTTTTTGCTGTGTATTTTCTTTGTCTGTTTGTCAAAGCATTTCTGCCTCACATTATTTGATCCTGATGAATATTCTCATAGTTTTTTAAAAATAAAATAACCGAGCAGACAAGGGGCTCTTGAAAGAAGCACATCTGAACCATGAAACCCTTTCAAACTATTTCATGAAAAAGTGAACCAAACATCCAGCCACGGATTAGGTACAACTCTCACAATAAACCGTCATATTGGTTTTAAAATGTTCACTTTTATGGAATTGTTTCAACACTTGCTGGTAACTTTACATTCCTTCTTTGCGGTCTCCACACGCAGAACCGGCATCGGATGAGAGCAGACGAAGCACTGGTTTTTACATCGCTTACATCCCAGTCCTGCTCTGGACGACATCACTGCTGCACGTGAGTAAGATCCTGTTCAGTGAAAGCAGAGAGCACACAGTGTCTCTCAAGAACACGCCGTCCCATGAGTCTGTCCTTCTGAGGACAGGGGAGAGGACAGGGGTCAGTCAGAGAGGTCAGGGGTCAGTGCTAGCGGCTCAGAGGAAGCTGCGGGAGCGTCATGGTCTGGTGAGGGAGACTCTGTGCAGTGAGCACTGAAAACGGATGACCTGCAAGAGCAGAGCAAGTGTTAATCTCCCATCCTTTTCTTCTAGTCTCATTTCAGTTTGGTATACTAATATAAAAATAGTTTTTGCGTGTCAGACGCCATTATTCGGAGCAGATTTCACTCTAATCCACATTTAGATTAAAACAATCAAAGATTAAATAAATGAAGAATCTTTGTTTCCAAAACAAAGCGCATCTTAATATTCATGTAAAAATGTATCAATTAGAAAAAAAGGTATTTGTGAAACATTGAAGAAAGTAACTTACTTTAAGCCTGGGAGTTTATTTGATAGTGTATGCCAATCAAAAGAAGTGTTTTCTCTGTATTTACAGTACTAAAATATGCTGAACAAACAGTAAAAATGTACTGTATAAACAGAGTATATATACAGCATACAACTAAAAGTACACTACTGTATACAACTCAGAACTAAAAAAAAAAGGGGGGGGGGGGCACTTACATTGTTCTGTTTATTCCTTTGTGACCGATGTGTACCTGAGTTAGACTTAGTCTCTCCCCCTGGTGTAAGACTTTTTGTATAAACACGACTGCTAAATTAATACAAGATATTAACTTTTTAATTTCTGTTTTATGTTACTACACACATAAAATATGTATAAGTATACTTTTGTATAATATACAGCCTAAAACTTTAATTATGAATGGTGGGTGATTTTTAATAATTATTTCAATTCCAATCTTTTGAAAATAAGATTGTTATAAAAATTAAATTAATTTTGTTTTTAATACATTATTAATGATGCATTAAAGAAAATGTCTTGTTCTTTTTATTGTAACTGCTTTTTGGCTGTTGGGGGGAATTTCAAGGAAATATCACATGACACAGCAAACATAAAATGAAGAAAAGAAATTAAGGAGTCTAAAGTAGATTTAAAGGGTATTAACAGTTCCTATTGAAATTAGTAAATAGAGTTGAGTTAGAGTATACTGAATAAATAATTAATTTTAATCCTTAACATGCTAGAGGTCTAAATAAATTCCTTTACTTTACTGATATACTGAAGAAAATGTCTTGTTCTGCCTTAGTCTCTGCTACTGCTCTTTGCATCGGTGGGAAGCAGGTGATAAAAATCCCATATTAAAATGGCTATAAAGAATAATTAATTATATTACTATTAATTTATCATCCCTATATAAGCGGAAAAAGTTTTGACATTGACGATTCAAATACATTTTTCGTAGAATGTCAGCAAGGCTTCATTTTTTAATTGAAATCAATTGCGTAAATTGAAAATATTTTGCTGCTCACTGGTGACCTCACCAGAGTGTGAAAAAAAGCAATAACTTAAAACTTAAACTTGAAAAAAAACTTAAAAAGCTGTGCTTTGGGAGAGGCCCATGACTTTAGTTTAGTCAGATAGGAACAAAAAGGCTTGGTAAAAAAAATTTAAATAACAATTACATAACAATACAGTAATTTTTTTTTATTTTTGCTCATTAAAATTGTAGTCAAAATCTTTTATTTTACACTATGAAAAGCTATAGTTTTAGAGAATTGTACAGTTGCTTAAACAGTTTTAACTGTGTGATTATTATTTATCAATGTTAGAGCAGCTCAACGCAGTCATTTACTATTTTTTGAAACGTGAATTTCATATAAACATGGTAAAACTGTAATTGTTTATTTTAACTGTAAAGGTTATCTACTGTAAAATGATAGTAACTGTTTGGCAAAATCGCAGCTAAATATTTGACTCTTTTTGTTTTGTGTTTTTGTTACAGTTTAGTGTGGTGAGCATGAAGTGAGCAGGCTGAACACAGAGCTGAAGGCACTCACTGTCGATGTATCCGTGTAGGGCCACCATGCGTGCTCTCTCAGGGCTGCTGAAGGGCGAGTAATGAAGCTCATCAGCCAGCGAGGAAGCCATGCGCCCCTGTGGGTGAGTCTGCGCTGGTCCGCCGTGCTGAGGAGTGTGCTTTTTATGTCTCGCTCTGCAGTTCTGAAACCACACCTACACAACGGAAAAGCTCCTCTGTTTAAAGTGTTTAAACAAGACAACATTTACAGGAGAGCATCACAACAGGAACAGGAAATCAAATAGAAACTACTGGTTTAAAGTCTGGTGCTCAGAATTGAAAGAATGCATCACAAAGTTTGAATTAAGCGAAGGGAGATATTGACCGAGGGCTAATTTGTTTTGGGTGAAGGGTTGCTTTAAGATTGTGAGGTCTTCACCTGGATGACTCGTCTGCTCAGTCCTGTCATGTCTGCCAGCTTCTGTAGCGTCTGGGCATCAGGGTTGTTGTCCTGTGCAAACTGAGCCTGCATTACCTGTGACAAGAGTGTGAGAAACAACAGATCATTTTCTGCAAGACTTTTCCAGTTTGTTATTTATTTATCAGAAAATCCATAAAAATGTCATTAGTATACACCTTTTACCACAGTACCTACTCTCATCATCTATTAGTAAAAGTTTATAGAACTGTTACTTTTGGTGAAGCTCTATACATCGTTACTTGGGTTTTGCCATCACATTTCTTGACACCCATAGACCTGGTTAAGGTCAGATTTGGTGAAAAGGGGGTACAGAATCGGTCGACTGTCCGTTATAGTACCAGATTCACTCTTCATTCCCTCCTAAGTGGAATTTAGAGTCTTCTCTAAAATCACCTGAAGTATCTTTTCAAGAGGTAAGAGGAAACAAGAGGGCCTGGTGGAACCCTAGAAGAAGCAAGTTCCTTCCTATTTTTTTAAGCGAAAGTGCAGCACAGAATTGAAATATCAATATTATGCAACACTGTACAATCTAAAAAATATATTCTTCTCAGAAACGTTCCACCAAAAGGAAAGACAAAATTGACTCAACAAACATAATTGGCATAACACTTCAAAGATCGGCACAACAACAAAATATTCATTTAGCCAACAACTCCTCAACAAAATTGACCTGACTAAAAATAATTCCTTGACTGAATCACGCCTTTAGAAAGAAATGATTAATGAACTTTAATTATTTGGATTTTTTACCTTTTTCATACTGCTTATGAATTATTCATATTGTACAAAGCATGCTTTTAGTTTTGTACAACAACACTGTAACAGTATCACTACAATAGATACTTCCAGCACCAAACAGCATGTTTTCACAAAGGACAGGTCCTTCAGTAAATTAGTTTTACTCAAGAAATGTATGTAACAGGTTTTTAAATAATATTTTTTTGCTTTTCAACATTGACATTTTGACAAGCATTTTGAAAGTTTAGAATTTAGCCAAATGGCATCAATCTCCTAGTCATTAAAAATCTATTTGTATAAAATGTAAAATTGAAAAATGTAAAAATACATTTTGTAGTTGCTGGTAGCTTTTTAGATTTAATAAATATTGCTGTAACAGTTCATAGTGTTTTTTTAAGCCAAATAGAAGTTAGATAATATTTTGATGCCCGATTAAATTAAATTACGAATTCATTATAATCATTTATGTGTTAGAAGCCAAAAATGTAGCCTGTGTAGAGTAACCAATTTAGTTTTATTTACACATTTTTATGTTGTGGTTGGAAAACATGCATTTTTGAGAAAACAGAAACATTTCTAAGATCACGAAATCCTCATTGTATCTTCTCAAGTGACATTTAAGCAATTGCAATAAAAGTGTACTGAAACTGTGATTTAATGATAATTGATAGGAAATGTGTACTGTTTCCTTAAATAACCTTCCGCATTCAACCAACAATAACATATTTCCAGACAGGTCTCATATCTGCAAGAGATTTTTGCAAGATTCACTGAACATCTACTGAACTATATGGCAGAGCTGATACACCCTTATTAGTCTATAAGACCAGCAGACCAGTTCCTCTTAAAAGCATCCAGATCTTGACTCAAAGCAGGGCCTTCACAGTGGCGTCCACAACTTTGCAATGGTTTACCTTTGCAAATAAGACAGACCACCCCTGTAGACTTTTTTAAAACTCTAAAGACTTACATTTATCTGCTGGCTTTTACTGACATGACCTGACTTTTTTACTTTTATGGTGTGGTTTATAGTGCTTTTTATACTTTGAGTTTAATGTTCATGTTTTTGGACATAAACTAATGGAATTTTACTATAAGCCACTTAAAAAAACCCTATGTTGAACTTGCATCACAAATAAAGTTAATGATGATCATTATTAATGATGAGGTATTTTAGTAGAATATGCCTTATTTGTGAATTTAAGTCTTGACTTCTAATGTTACATTCATAATACTGAAATAAGCCATTATTCCTATTAACTTCCTAATAGTGACATATATTGAAATAATAAATATTATTCCATACTGACAAAATCAACTTCCAATCTCACCTGCAGTTGTTCTGCGGTGAAGGACGTCCGTGCTCTTTTAGCTGGTTTTGGTTGACTGTCCTGTTCTGATGGCACCGCCCCCTCCAGAGTGAGACCACTTCCTGTGAACGAAACCTAATGAGCAAACCTTTCCAGATCAGTGACACTAAATTAAAGCAACTAAGCATCCCGCACCACTCTCAGCAGCCCTTTTGAGATTCTCCACCATGGTATCGTAGTGAATACGACAGAGCACCTTTTCCTCGACCAACCCGAACTCCTCTCCCGTGGACAGCTGCCGCTTGCAGGAGAAGCATGCGAAGCAGGCAAGGTGGTACGCATTTCCCCTGGCTCGCCGAACCCAGTCACTGGCATAGATTTGACGACCACAGCGGGCACACTTTGTACCAAACCTACTGTGAGACAGAGAAGATGCCCTCGCATCAATATTCGTCCTGTAAACCTTCTCAGACATGAATAATTATGAAAGCTTCAAAAGTAGACCTCTACGTTGAGCGTGTATATGTAACGTGTTTTCTTTTTAATAATTGAAGAGTGTCTGACACTGCTGTAAGCTTCTCCAATCAAACAGTTCACTGAAAATCATTTTCTTAACTGCAGGTTCCCTGGTTGGATGCATTCACAGACTCAAAGAGATTCTGAAATTGCACAAGATTGATGTATTGGATTTCGTATGTCGCTAAAACAATGCAATTATTTAAAGGAAAGATTGGGAGATCAATAACAACAATAAATCTATAAATGTATTTAATAGTTTTCTTGGTGCTTGAGGGACTGGAGTATGGACATCTGGAGTATGGAGTAAATCGCCACCCAGTAACTATCTAGATGATGGGGTGGGTGCCATTCTGTGACAGAACACTCATCACACTCAGGCCTACTGGTGGACAGGAGACATTGAAGTAACCAAATAAAAGATAGAGTGCAGGGTTAGGCCTTGATGGTCAAATTGGTAAAGGATGCTGGATGTACACCTTACCTATTTTGAAGGAATAAATATGAAATCTGAATCCACTGAATCTCCATCTCAGATCACATGACCATGAATGGGGACAAGGAGACAGATTTATTCATTCATCCGTAAATATTTGATGATTAGGAGTATTAGGCACGATTGGGGTATCGCATTCACTTATCAATGTAGAATTTCCAATTTAGCTGAACTAGGTTTTTTACTGTAGGGAAAACTTACAAAAGAAAAAGAAGAACATGCAAACTTCAAATAGAGAAAATCTAACTGAGAGTTTTTATAAATTTACATTAGAAAATTATCTGGTTTACAAATTATAAATGTTTGTTACAATCTATGTACCATCCCTTGAGATCCATCACCAAATAGATATATATATATATATATATATATATATATATATATATATATATATATATATATATATATATATATAATATATTTTATAATATGTATATGTTTGTATAATATGTTTTTAAAAATAAGTC
This sequence comes from Danionella dracula, assembly GCA_900490495.1. NCBI lineage: Eukaryota > Metazoa > Chordata > Actinopteri > Cypriniformes > Danionidae > Danionella > Danionella dracula. Next base: position 294,668 of record UELW01000006.1, read on the forward strand.
TAATCATTAAAAATTTGAAGCCTTATCCAAATAAATGTCTTCTAACTAAAGTGTTGCTAAGCTTTAAAATAAATCCTGCAGTATGTCACCATGAAAAAGGGACACTTATAGTCAGCTCTGATACAAAAATATTAATATCTGGTTGTCTATTCATTTCCTACACTTACTTATTACCTTCCAGTAATGAATAGGTTCTTGTTCAATGCGTTCTGCTTGATTGGAGCTAGTTGCCATGTAATTAAGCAGTATTGGATCTAAGATGTTAGCCTCCAGGACTCATATGACAATACGAATACTCTAATTCTAGAATTTTTTATATTAATAATAATAATAATAATTAATATTATTTTACAGGTTCTAGATACATAACAAACATGTTATTCTGTATTTGGTTAATGTAACAATGTTTGTTAGTGTAACTAACATTATCTGTTTATTTTCTTTTTTTCTTTTACAGCAGATGATGTTAGTGTAGACTTTTGATGCTCAGCCAACTTTGATCTATAAATGACACGCTGCTCAACATTAAACCTCAGTCTGGAGTCCATGTGGCCGTGTAGTTGCTAACAGCAGCTCTTCTGTTAAACACCAAGCAACATCACTTGAAAAAAAAAACCCTGCGGCTAAACAAACCAACAGCAACTAAACCAACTTTAATGAGGAATCATTTTGACTGGACTGGGCTGACCAGCTCTTTTCTGACTTAGACACTACTTCCAGGTGACCGAAGAGAGTTCCAACATTGAGACGACTAGACTAATGCTCTGCAGATGGCCAGTTGGGGATCTTTTGTTGGCTTAATTCCGAGCCGCCCCCCCTCGATCCACCACACCTCTGTCATTGGGAGCTTTTGTATAAACAAAGTGTCACACTCAACCTCCATCGACTGCAAAGAAACGGGATATCAAGACAGCCATACTTCCCCCATCTACGCTACTGAAGAATGATGACACCGGCCCCCGAACCCTAGAGTGGGGCCCTTTCATCCAATGGAAATGACATCATAGCCCACCGGGGAGCCCCGTGGGACTCAACAAACCAGGAAACTTGGAGCGAGCTTGTAATCATTTGTCTCCGCCAATCAACACTTGAGCAGGATGAGCCAAGTCCCAAAACAAGCTGAATCCAAAAACTTTCAAAAATATTTACAGGCCACTTATGAGCTAAGCTCAGACACTTGAAACAAGCCTAATTCTTGCTTAAAACATACAAAGAGGTTTCTGTACGCAGCACCCACCGTATTCTGACAGCTTCATTCCAGACAAAGAATACAAGGTTTGAGTAATGATGCATTTCAGACGTGTGTTTAGAGGAGAAACATTGTAGAGTGAAACTCTAATTTGTCATTACAGTTCATTTCCCTTAAAAGCGCTGGCTTTTGTTTTGTTACTGTTTTTTTTTTTCAAATCTGCCGCATGTTGTTGTGCATATGCTTGATTCATTTCTCTTCTGTAGATCTCAACCGGCCGAGGAAATTCCGCTCCGCTGCAAAGGCTCTGCAGCAGTTCAGCTCTGCTTTCAGTAGGTGGAGTTTGATACACTTCTGGAGAAACCTGCGGAGACGTGTTAATGCTATCTGCTACGTGGTAAGCATCATCGTTAAGGTGTGCATTCAAAACCGTGCATTCGATTCCCGATGCAAGCATGAAACTAGGGCTGGGCGATATGGCCAAAAATGATCACAAAAATATTTTTGTGTCATAGTAGGCGATACCAAAAATTATCATGATATTGCCAATCTCTATTTCTGGAACAAATAAAACCAAGTTTTTGCTTTGATGTGAATGTTGTACAAACCCGATCAATGATTGTATTTTTTTATTTGTCAAAGCAAGACAAACATTTAGTTTTTTGTTAAAGAAGTAGACATTTTAAGATAAACTGTTATAAAAAGATATTCATAGCCTGTAAAAATTGCACAAATATCAGACACTGAGTGATTTGTTTTTAATACATTACATTTTATTGGGAAAGTTTTTTGTAATTTACAAAAAATTACAAAACTCATACATTGAAACCTTCTGAACTGTGCTTTTAGGTAATTATTTTTCCACTCCAAGCTCAACTTTACTGTCAATGAGCAACAGCTCTTGATCTTATGCTGTTATTGTGATAAACCTTCAGAAAATGTTTAGTCTTCAAATATAATAAATAAAATTTAAAAAGTTCTAAAACTAGTTCCATGGAGGTAGATATACAGAGTGGTGTCAGTGTTTGATCACTCACAGTTTCCAACAGCGACCAATTGAGCTAAAGCCACTCTGTTTATCAGTTCCTCAAACCGCCGTGAGTTTCTCTTCTGGTGAGCATCAGCATGTGTCTCCATTGTCTAAAAAAAGGATGTCAACCAACAAGCTAAACCAATCAGAACTATGAAGCTCAGCTTCTGATTCGTCTTCCAGAAGATTATGTCATGTAACAGGAACTCTCTACAGACACGCAGAGATGATAGTTGAACCAAATATTGTTTTGTTTTTTTGAGGAAACCTAAGATAAAGGTGCTGCGTTTTTATCTCCATGCAGAAATAGTTCAAGTGTTTTATCTCATGTGACTGGAGCTCATACAAACACGGAGAAGACTCAGTATCAACCATTTTATATCATCTTATCGAGACAATGAAGATCGAATTATCACCCAGCCCTACATGAACTGACTAAATTTGTTATCTTCTTGCAATGAACGTTGTATCAAATGAAGTAATCTTCCAAATGCATAAACATAAGTGAGACAAGACCGTAACTGAGACATGCTGATCATCATGTAGCTCAAATGTAGACACCTGGAGTCCTGCAGGCTAACGTCTTAGAGCCAACATTAATTAAATGCATTGCAACTAACTCCAATCAAGCAGAACTCATTGAACAAGAGCCTGTTCATTAATGGAAGGATAAAAAGTAAGTGCAGGAAATTAATAGATACATGAATAGAATTTTGTATCAGAACTGACTATAAGTGTCCCTTTTTCATGGTAACATAATGCAGGATTTATTTTAAAGTCAAGCATTTGGACAAAAAACAGACATCCAAAACTCCTGTGCATCAGTCCAACAATGGCCTAACAAGCTGAAAGTGAACAGCATCACTTAAACGACCGATACTAACCCAACCTAGAAGCTCCAACCCATAACCCTCAATCAGTGAATTTGATTCGGAAATAGGTGGAAAGTAAAGAATTGCATTTACTCACTCTACTGAAATAGTTTCTGTAGTAGTTTTTAATGTTCTTTTACTTAAGTAAACTTGATTAAAGTTCTCTTTAAATTGTGTTCTTTTACCTACAATCTAATTACATGAAATAAACATAATGCATCCTGAAATGCGCATTAAAAGATTAAAAAAATTATAAAACCCAGCCACTTGTGTATGTCTTGTGTTTAAATGGCCGCTTCGATTCAGGAGCAAGACATGCATCAGTTATATTTTGCAGCAAAAGTTGCATTTTGTACAAAGTCCAAACAGCTGGTAACTTTGGACATCAATCCTGAGAAAAGATGCATCTTCCTCCCATTATCTGATCCCAGACATCTCTGGCTTGGTCATAAAACAAGACATTACAATAGTTTTAAGGGCTTTTTCCACAGTAAAGAAAAATAGGTCTGGATCAACCGTAGAAGAGCTCCGACACTAAATGGTGAAACTCATAATCCTCACTTCATTTTAATTGAATGTGCCTAAAATTTTTTCAAGTTTTTCTTTGTTTTTGCAGCATTGAGGAAGCGATTTTAGCATGTTTCCACAAATCGTGTCTCCACTTCACGATTGATGTGTATATTATTATGTGCTAATTTGTGTATATAAGCATCATTAATTCACCTGGTTCCTGAGTTACAAAGGCATTTAACATATTATTTTTACTATATTTCTACTATAGTTTTTTACTATATATCTAAACAAACAGCGTGTTTTTTCACTGAACATTTTGAATAAATATTTATGTTGGAAGGATTTGTTGTTTCTATCTGAATATAACAAAAAAGGTTTAACTTATAAATTAAATTATACCCAGTACAGAATCAATTAAACTATTTTACTCAGTACTTGCATACATTTCACTGAAGTGATGCTACTTTTACTTGAGCACAAAATAGTGTACCCCTTCCACCCCTGCATTTCGATACATCTGCACAACTTTATATAACACAGAGGCAGAGGTGCTGATTGATCCTCTCTTGCTGAGATATTGTGAGATTAACAAGATTTATATCAATGACTAAATTCATGCTTGTTGTGTTTGGCTTTTGTTTAGCTTTTGTCCCAGTGGCTCTACTGAATGACAACCGAGGCTCATAACTATTGATCAATCATCGCTTAGATCATATGTTTCAAACTACATTTCTGGAGGTCCACCGCTCAATTTAGCTGCAACCCTAATGGGATGCACCAGCTTTTTCTGATTAAGATCTTGAGGGTGCTGCATGCAATATCGACACAGTAACATCAAATTTCATACATTTGACATTTACTTAAATCAAAAGTAAGAAGAAATGAGAAATGAGAAAAAAACAACAAAAACATTTGAGTTGGGGTTTTTTTAAGAAAAAGACTAATATTTACTTCAACGTTTTCAGTGAAAAATTTTCTTTTTGATATTTTAACTCAATATGAGTGTTTTTGTTCTCTAACCAGAGATGAATCAAATACACTCTGAATAGAGTTCATTTTTCTCTCTGGGTCTTGCTGTGTACAGGTAAAGTTACCCATCTGAAAAAATTCTATAGTTTTTTTATAGATTGTTACAGGGATGTCCTCATCTTATTTGCTAGTTATTGGCAGGATTTTGTTCTGTGGGAGCCAATGTTGACGCCTGAAATCACCAAAACAAACAGAGCCTCCTAGATCTGTTCCTAGCTCCTGCTAATTGGCTTTGGTAAGTTTGTTTTTGGTACGTCTTCTGTTTGTTCTACCAAGCTCACCTACCCAGCTAACAGGGAACGTTCTCACAATGCTCTGTAAAGGTTGTCTAAATGTTAGCTCATAATGTTTCCAAAAGAATGTTCTAGAAACATTCTATTAGTGTTAAATTAAAAAAGTTATTTAGACAACATTTTTAGAATATTCCTAGAATGCCTTTTGTGAGTGAAAAACCTTTAATTAGCTTGAGAGAATGTTCACAGAATGTAAAAAAAAGACTGTACAAACTAACATTTATGCAACGTTAGAGGTAACGTTATATTAGCTACGTAACGTTAGCTGGTATTAAGTGTTTATGAGAAATGATAGTGTATTTTAATGAATGAACTACCTTATATTTTGTTTTATATTTTTTATTTATTTCTATGCATATATATATTCTGAACTACACTTTTTATTTTCACTGTTCAAGATCCAACCGTCTCAGTCACATTGTTTATTTCTGCCTGGGTTCAAATTCCTGGACTCCTGTCGGCACATACGATCACTACAGTATGTCATCCCCGGATCGAGCCAGGTTACAGGGTTCCTCCATCACCCTCTCCTGATCTTCTGCCCCCTCTGATTAACAACCTCCTCTGACTTCCTGTGTGGCCTGATGCTCGTGCCTTTGTGGCTGTTTCTATTTAGTGTAGGTAGAGTCACCGCTCTGACCCGCACCGGCAGCTCGACCCCCCTTTTAAACACACAGCAAACCCACTTTTGATTTCCCGTAATTACATTTGATTACAGCAGCTGTCAATCTGCTCCAGATGAGAGGCTGACACAAATGAAATAGATCCCCTTATGTTTTGCTTGCCTTTTTGAAGGAATCAATGGCGATCGTTATTTCTTTCAGACTTGTGATAGCTGTCCTTTAATGGTGTTACGGCTGCAGCAAGAGAACAAACATAAAGCTGCATTCATGAGCTTGAGCTTCAGGTACACACCACTCTCAATGTCTCTGCTTCTGAATGAAGGCCCAGAGCATTTCTAAATCAAATAAAGAATATGCAGATAGAGGTCAAAGAGATCTTCAGACCAGTTTTTCTGAAGGTCTTTCTTAAAGCAGGGTGATTTTTTGTAATAGGCAAATTTTTAAAAAAGCAGTAAAATCTACATAGTTAAATTGACTCTGTTCAAAATCTATTTGATCTATTTGAGAGTTAAATTATTACAGAGCCTCTCCCCTCACTCAAACTATCAAGTTTTTTTTACATTGGAATAAAAATGAAAAAAAAAAAGTTTTGGTTTTATAGAGCAAAACACAAATATATATTACAAATTTGGTGAGGAATTCTGTGTGTAGATGATGAGAGAAAGCCTGTCAGTTTGAGTGCTTTTTGGAGCGTATTAGTTCCTACTGTAAACAGAGCTAAGTTTACTCTGAAATCTTTGTTGTGTATTAGCAGCATTGATTAAAAAAAACGTTTTTTCTCACCTACACAGTTTTGAAGGTAAGTTTTACATTTAATTCAAAATCTAACCAAATGAATGAAAAAGGCTAAATGTTTTGATGTCAAATTACATTGAAGTGCTAATATTTGTGGACTGGATTGCAGATATTGCATTTAGTGAATATTTTTGCTCTATTCTAACATATTATTAGTATTTTTTTATTAGTCACATTCTAATAATATTCATGTATTCCTATCAGTTAATCTTAAGTAAATTTTGATATTCAAAACTCAACTGTAGCTGCTCATCTTGGATGGATAGACCTAAATAACTCATAACTCGAATCGTTTGCATAAGAGATATTAATATGCAATAACTAAAAATGGGAATAGCTTCTCTGTTTTTATTCCCTGGATAATGGTGCTAAATCAGCTTAAATTAAGGTTAAACTAATAACTTATTTTTTTAAAGGTTGATAACTGCTCACAGAAAAGTACTGTAAAGAGCCCTTGCTGGAGGATATTTCAGAGAAAGTGCTCCATTCTCTCCATTTCACATCACTGAAACAGACTTCTAAATATGGGCTATTTTTAAACAGCAAACCTTTTTTTATTATGCAGCACCTGTACTTTTACCACTAATAAATAGAGAAATAGTCGTATAATAATGTGTCGGTCTTGTAATTTTATGCTGAACTGTGAAGCAGTGTTTTGCAAAAGGCTTTTATTTTAAAGAAATAATAATGTTTTGACTGTATAATTATAATGAAACACACTGCTCATTTTAAAAAGAATGTTTTTAGAAGACCATAGCTCTTTTCTGACACACAAAAATGTGATTTAAAAGCCACACATTAAGTTAAATGTACATTAAAAGGATAGTTATACAGTAATTTAATTTTATTTTATTGAATAAAAGTAAAAAAATTCATTTCAGAAGAAAAAGAAGATTTCTACTAGAAAATGTGAAAAGAAACTTGAATAACATTAATAAATACCTTAATCTTTTTTTAGTTCCCTTTCTTCATTCATCCTTATCTGGCAAACACTTTCATTTAAATTTAAAAGCAACAAATAAATTAAAAGCTCCATTTAAATATCAGTTTGCATTGTGCTTTTATTTAATTTCATTAAAGTAAAAAAAGGTTTTTATTTAAAATGTTGAAGCTAATTTGAATATGTTCTCAACACTACAACTAATCAAGCAATTGACTAAAATACCAGATCAAGTTAATATCGATAATTAGATAAAATAATATACCATATCTCAGGATCCTCACAAGAATAAAAATAACATGATCCTCACTTTCAGCTGACATCGAACATTTCCAGATTCTTCTTGTAATCTCTCAAACAAACAACCCAAGACTCAAGCGCTCGGTGAAGATCAAGGCATTGATGCACCATCTCAAGGAGCATCACTTCACATTATTGGCCTTAACAGGGAAAACAAACCCTCTGCAGCAACAGTGCCTTGACTTTAAAGGGGCTAGTCATTCACAGTGACGGGCAATAAGCAGAGAATGCTGGCCAGTAGCCCACTGCCCTTCACAGGCTTCCGAGAGCTCTGCAATCATGCCATCTCACAGCCACTCGGCCCTCAGTGTTTGCTCAACCTTTCCGTCTCACATTACTGCATCTCCAGGCTCACAAAATCTAATGCTGCTGATTCCTAACAGATAATAGAGCTCTTCCCAATCAAGAAATTCTTCATAATGTTAAATCTACAAAGAGGGACCAAAGGTTTTTTGGAAATAAAGCACAAGACTCTATGTGACACAAAAAGCCTTTTTAGAAAAGTTATTCAGTGTATAGGGTCATTACAGGTATACATTTACAAAATCTCATATTAAACAAACCACATTAAATGTTGGTAAATACATTGAATGGTATTTTTGGCTCTTTTCTTTTATGTGCAATATGTGCAACCTTTTTTGCCAAAAAAAAACATGCAAAGAATAAGTTTAAATCTAAATTATGTATTATTAATAACTGGAAGTTGGCTGATGCTGATAGCCTATTTTTTTAATAGTTAGGTTTAAGAGCTCCTCTCCATCAAGCAGTATAATGTAGACCTACTCACACTGTAAAATCTACAGAGAGGAACCAAATCTTTTCAAGAAAAAATAAGCTCAAACTAAGTTAAAACAACTCTTCTCTGCGATGTCATATTTCTACACAGAAAGCAGTCTTTTACTAATGCAAGTTTGAAATGTTTGTGGCATTTTTTGTCCCATAAATATCAAGTTACTCTGTGTAGTGACATTCTTACATATAAAATATATTTTTAGCATAAATTATCATATTAGTTAAACTACACTAATGTTATTAAATAGTCTGTATGTGCTATATTTATATATGGAATAGTATGTGTAACCTTTTTTTCCAAATGTGCAAAAAATCCATGAAACGCATAAGTTTAAATCTAAATGATGCATTATAAATAATTGCAAAAAAATTATTAAACCAAGCATTTAGCATAGGCTGGTGCTGAAAGCCTACATTTTTATATGTTTTGTAATTCATATAGAATATAGAAGCAAGGTACAAAAAAAGCATCAATTACTACTTATAAAATGCATGCCAGTTAAAAATCTTGTTTGAATTAACTACACAAAATATTAGTCTATAAAGTGTGTTATATTGTTTTTTAAGCATCAAATCCAACGGGGGTTTTTTCGATAAAAACCCTACCTAAGGTGTTTGTGCAATAAAAATAAAAACATATAAATCTAAAAGATGCACTATAACAACTGAAAAGTATAATTAAACTGCGCGCTCGGGCTGTTGCTGAAATCCTACATTTTATAAATAAGTAAATAAGCGTAAAATCAAACGTTTGGGTCTCCGATAGCATTATTGTGTCTAACGGTTTAACAACGTGTACGACTTTATTTGAAACAACCAATCGAAAACTCATTCGTACGTAAGAAGAGTGCGTACTAACGCGACAGTGAATTAAGCAAAGAAGCCGCAATCCGCGTATTTCCTAATATGCATCCTGTTTATGTACCCCAAATAATGAAAAAACAAGCGGCGCGGTTACAATTTTTCAGCTAAAATCTGTTGCTCGGATGTTAGTTGCATACATGATATTTTGAGGACAAAAAGTGAAAAACTTACCCTACCTGAAATAATCCATTTTACAGAAGATTTCCTTGTTTTTAATGTAGCAGCTGCTGTGCTGCCGCAGAGACGTCCTGCAGACGGAGCATTCCAGACACCTGACGTGCCAGATCAGATTATTCACCTGCAACACACAACAGCGCGGTCACCACACCAACCACCTATAATATATGATATAACAACTTATAATAACCTTCCTAATAATAACTTTTTATTCGGTAAAAATCCCGATTTTCACGTTGTGGTAGAAGTCAAAACGAGTCAGGGCTCTTCGAAATCATAACCCGCCCGCTGCCGCGGCCAAATATCATAATTATCTTTATCACAAATTAGGCGGAAATAGCAAAAGTTTCAAATGCCTGTCTACACTATAGATTATTGGATTAATTTATGACTCTGAAAAGGTGCATGCACGTTAAGATGATCATTATCAATATTATCAATATTATCATTATAATATTTTCAATGGAATTAGACTTTGGAATGTATTATTAATAAATTCACGTATTTGTTTGAAACTAAATTAGCATGTTTCATTTGTGCCTGTAAATATGTTGTATAATTTTTTTATATTTGTATTTCTTTTTTGTGTTTCACAACATTTGATACATTTGCATATATATAAATCTCAGGATCGTTTTATTAGTTTACGCAAAAAAGCAAAACCCACTCCGCCAGATCTTCACTGATCTGAGCACACACACTCACCCACAAACACACACTCACCCACAATCACACAAACACACACTCACCCACAGACACACACTCACCCACAAACACACACACTCACCCACAAACACACACTCACCCACAAACACACACTCACCCACAGACACACACTCACCCTCAAACACACACTCACCCACAGACACACACTCACCCTCAAACACACACTCACCCACAAACACACACTCACCCTCAAACACACACTCACCCACAGACACACACTCACCCTCAAACACACGCTCACCCACACACACACACTCACCCACAGACACACACTCACCTTCAAACACACACTCACCCACAGACACACACTCACCCTCAAACACACACTCACCCACAAACACACACTCACCCTCAAACACACACTCACCCACAGACACACACTCACCCTCAAACACACACTCACCCACAAACACACACTCACCCACAGACACACACTCACCTTCAAACACACACACTCACCCTCAAACACACACTCACCCACAGACACACACTCACCCTCAAACACACACTCACCCACAAACACACACTCACTCACAAAACACACTCACCCACAGACACACACTCACCTTCAAACACACACACTCACCCTCAAACACACACTCACCCACAAACACACACTCACCCACAGACACACACTCACCCTCAAACACACACTCACCCACAGACACACACTCACCCTCAAACACACACTCACCTTCAAACACACACTCACCCTCAAACACACACTCACCTTCAAACACACACTCACCCACAGACACACACTCACCCTCAAACACACACTCACCCACAGACACACACTCACCCACAAACACACACTCACCCACAAACACACACTCACCCACAGACACACACTCACCCACAGACACACACTCACCCTCAAACACACACTCACCCTCAAACACACACTCACCCACAGACACACACTCACCCTCAAACACACACTCACCCACAGACACACACTCACCCACAAACACACACTCACCTTCAAACACACACTCACCCACTAACACACCCTCACCCACAAACACACACTCACCCACAGACACACACTCACCCACAGACACACACTCACCCACAGACACACACTCACCCACAAACACACACTCACCCACAAACACACACTCACCCACAGACACACACTCACCCACAAACACACACTCACCCACAGACACACACACACTCACCCACAGACACACACTCACCCTCAAACACACACTCACCCACTAACACACCCTCACCCACAAACACACAAACACACACTCACCCACAGACACACACTCACCCTCAAACACACACTCACCCACAAACACACACTCACCCACAAACACACACTCACCCACAGACACACACACACTCACCCTCAAACACACACTCACCCACAAACACACAATCACCTTCAAACACACACTCACCTTCAAACACACACTCACCCTCAGACACACACTCACCCACAGACACACACTCACCCACAGACACACACACACTCACCCACAGACACACACTCACCTTCAAACACACACTCACCTTCAAACACACACTCACCCACTAACACACCCTCACCCACAAACACACAAACACACACTCCCCCACAAACACACACTCACCCACAAACACACACTCACCCACAGACACACACTCACCCTCAAACACACACTCACCCACAGACACACACTCACCCTCAAACACACACTCACCCACTAACACACACTCACCCACAAACACACACTCACCCACAAACACACACTCACCCACAGACACACACTCACCCTCAAACACACACTCACCCACAGACACACACTCACCTTCAAACACACACTCACCCACAAACACACACTCACCCACAGACACACACTCACCTTCAAACACACACACGTTTCCTGAAAATCAACATGAGCTCACAGATCCTGGACACAGCTTCGCGAAAAAATACAGCCTTAAAATTAAGCTAGATGGTGAGAATATACTAAAATGCATTTTCGTGAAAATCCGGGTTTCTCGTTTCTTCGGGTGATCGATGATCGGGTTTAGAATCATCGAGAAAGTCTCATTTGAAATGAAGTTGGTCAAAGTTGCAGTTGAAGACACTTCAGAAAAAAATTCGTTTTCTTGACATTTTTGAGGACTGTGCACACATTGGTACCGTAAAATGTTTCAAACTCATTTTCATTATTTAGATCTGCATCCTTAAATGGATGTAACCTCAGCTAAAATGCAATAATGTTCTATTTTAAAAACGATGCTAATGCAAGCAACTGGTCCGGTCTTCATTCGTTTGCGTGAAACCGGTTAAGGCTATAACCCAAATATCTTCTGAACATTTATGTTTTCATCCAGTTCCACCTCTCTCTCTCTCTCGCTCTCTCTCTCTCTCTCTCTCTCTCTCACCCACAAACGCACACACACACACACACACACACACACACACACACACACACACACACACACACACATGCACGCGCGCCGGCGACTATACCTTCAGCAGATATCTGTCGATGATCTCGAGGCCGCAGCTCGCGCACACGTTCTTCCCGGTGGACGGCGCGGAGGATGCGCTGGAGGGCGGCGAGCACAAGGAGGGCGTCGAGGGCGGACTCGGGGACGAGCGAGGCTCCTCTTTCTCCATGACAGCCCTGCAAGACTCCCCGTCAGACTGCGACTGCGAGCGAGAGAGAGAGAGAGCACTGAGACCGAGTCTGAAACGAATCTCTATGATGTTAAGAGGGTCATTTTGAACTCCGGAACATGGAACAAACGCACGACCGGAACCGATCGAAAGTTCTTTTTCGTTCAAACCACCTTACTTTCCAAGTCTTTCAGAATCTACACTGAAAAATAAAACCAATTAAAGTTTGTTGACTCGTGTTTTTAAAAATTCGCAATTCAGTGAAATAATTGTTTTAGTCGGCTCAATTTTTGTTGAAGATTTTAATATTTTTTAATCGAGTTCGCATTCTCAGGGCTGTTATTGACTGGATTAAAAATCCACTGTTGTGTCAATCTGCGTCAGAGCGATGCGTTGAGTCAATTAAACAATGCTTGATTAGTCATTTTGGAAAGAAAAATTATTTTTGTGGAACATTTAAGTTAAGAATTGCACGTGTCAAGTTAACTCACTGTTTAAATTGTTCGACGTTTTTACAGATTATAACATGTAGCCATGAAGATTTACCAAATTTACAGCCTGAATTGTTTTAGACTGAAGAACAAGAGATGCTTCAAAAGTGTTTAACTTTGATATCGACTGAATCAAAACCTAATCTTTGTACTTTATATTTTATACTAAACATTAATATATATATATATATATATATATATATATATATATATATATATATATATATATATATACACACACACACACACACACAAATGTATCAAATGTTTTGAAAACAGACAGAAAAGACGAGCCAAATTTCACAAGTTTTCAAAAACTATCGCTTTACGAACTTTGACTTGTTTTAAATTTATGCCAAACCTACACAAAAACAGTTAAATAACGATAGAATTCCCAGCTCTATCAGCGCATATTCAAAGACACTGATAAAATAATTCCAGGTCTTTCCTTCAGAGTTTTCTCCCGGATTGTCGAGCGAAAAGCGCCGGTGCGGTCACGCGAGGTGCGCAAAGCTTGCACTCACTCACCATGGCGTGTCCGTGGCGTGCGTCCACGCAGCGCGATGCTCCCGGTGTGCTGTGCGAGTCTGGAGAGACCACCTACAACACACGCAAGCCACAATGCTCCATATCAGATCTGCTCTGCTCTATATACGCGTCCTAAAAACAATAAAAGCGCTTTTAACCATGCATCGAGAGCCTCTGCACAAAAGCCCGTTTTAATGAAGCGATTTAAATTTGGATTGATTTTTCCCCAACACTTAACCCGTGCCTCTTCCCATAATCGCATTTCCACGCAATCCAGAGAACTGAAAAAAACAAACTACCTGCAATTACAAATAGCTTGAAATGCTCGCGACAAGAGGACCCCAGAGTGTCAATTTCAACTGCCAATCAGCGAACGCAACGGGCCACCCAAAGAATTGCAAATTTGATTTTTAATGGCAGTAATTAAAATCTAATTTTCCTCTGGAGACTTGGCATGTGAAGAGGACGGACCACAAATCACACCATTCAGAGAGGATCCTGCTTCTCGTGACGCTCGCTTAAAGGTGAGGAGAGGCTGCGCGTGATGTTCCTCTGAATCCACGAACAATTTCGAGCCTTGGAGGTGAGGTGAAAGTCATAAGGGAAGCGTCTCACCTGTTTTAAGGGGATTCCTTCGGAAAGAAACTGGTTTCCCTCCGACAGAGGAGCCAGAGTCTCATTTTTCCAATACATTTGCTGGTTTAAGTTCCCGATCCGATCTTCACGCTTCGAGTTTTTTTTTATGTTCACTATTCCAATTAGATTTATTTCTGCACGTGCTTCAGTTATATCTCCTTCGTTCTCGTAAAAAAGTAGCATCAAACACGCGTCCTCATGCTGGGGAGCCGGTTGGAGCGGCGCGTAACGCAAGCGGTCTTATTTAGAAGCGTTTGCGCGATATTCCCTACTTTTCGCTCTTTTGGGACGCATTCGCTTCTCTACAGGAAGTGAAGAAATTGGGGGCTGGCAGGTCTCGCTCTTGCTCTCCTCATAGGCAGTCAGAGCTCAGCCTGCCTTCTGGAAGCTTACAGAGCAGAGGGAGGGAAGAGATGTAGGGGCCCGACTACGTTTTGATGCGAAAACCCGGAATTATTTGCGTCTTGGAATTGTCTTCAAACGTTAAAGGGATCGAATACACTGAATTTCTCTGTACTCAAATAACACAATATTCAATTAGAACGTGTGCATGTAACAAACATCAAACAAATTAATACTTTTGTATTTGACACAAACAGCGACAATCATGTTATTATCGATGATATTTCAGTCACAAGCAGGTTTTGCTTTAAGAGAGTGTTTTAATATTTAATTTGAATTCTTTTTGTAGCATGGTAAAATAAATGTTATCATCTACTCTACACTAAAAAGGCTTGTCTCTGTGGTGGCGCTTTTTCAGGGAACCAAATGTACTTGCATGCTGAGGTGCATTTTCATCCTTCATCTTTTAAACATGTGAGGACCCGATTCGTGCCATTTAAAGGCACATTTGTACCCCAGTCAGCACCTTAAATGGCCTAATTTGTACCGTTTGAGGACGTGTCTTTAAGGTCCCAGTTTGTACCTTTCTTATTATAGGGTATGATTTAAATGTTATTACATTTTTAACATTCGTTTTTTGGATGTTCTGCTACAATAATAGATCAGTGGAGGCATTTTGTGTCATTAACATGAAAACGTATATCTCACTACAAACAACCACTGCAGATGTTTACAGTTTATTTTCGTTTTTTCTTTTACTTTTCGAAACGTTTATTTACCTTACTTTTATTTAATTTAATTCCTATAAATCTAAAAACTCCCGCAATAATGTAGGTCGTTTGAACTCCCGCAATAATGTAGGTCGTTTGCTTTCAAACAGTAGGCTTTAGTTGTCACGTACGAAATGCGTAAATCTTTTGCGTGCGTTTACGTTCCAAACTTTCCTGTTGCTGCTTTATAACGCGTTTGTTAAATCGAAATCCCTTCCAACCAAAATCTTTAGTCTCTGTTAGGAGAAATAAAACGATTGTTTTGTCTATTGGGTGACAAAACAGACAAGGAATAGATTAGATTATTAAATATAAAAAAGCTTTTGGAAGTTTAAAATGTTATCTTTCTTTTAAAAGAATTAATGCGCAAATTAAGTGCATTTAAGTGACGTCGGTTGGTCCACCGCTCCATTGTTGATGAGGAGCAAGGTCTGGTTTGAGACTGATATTTATTCAGATTAAATAAAACACTCAAAAAGTAAACATATCAACAGAAAGCCAGAACTTTTTTAAAAATAGATTATTATTTAATTTATCATTTAATTATTTTAATTTAAAAATTAAATAAAACTAGATTAAAAGTAATTACATTTCCAGTGAAAATCCAAAAAAACATGAATAAAAAGCAATATTAGAGTAATTTAATAAATTTTAAATGTGTTTAATTGATACATAACAATTTCTAAGAAACATGAACAATTTAGTAATATTCAAATTCATAATTAACTCCAGTAAAGACACCTCACGTAATGTACTTCAACATTTCCAAAATGACCTAAACGCTCGCCGAAACACCTGAACATTTACACTCCTCCTAATCAGAGGACACAAAGAAAGCCCTTTTCTTCATTTCAGTCATGAAAGGCAGATTACTAGCAGTGGAAATATAGGTTACATTAAAACTGTGCTTACTTAGCAAATACAACACTTAAAAAAAGAGTGTACTGTAGATTTAAATCTTAACATGCTCGAAAACAGAAAACAGGACAAGAGCTGTGATCTGACATTTTAACTAAGGTGATTTTACACCCTTGTATTTCAAACCCGCTGTGTAAGTGTTCCACCTGTGAGACTTCTTCGTGATATCATCCAAAGGTTAGCCCACAGAGAGGTCAACGTGTTATCAAAAACTTCCAGATCTCAGTCAGCGTTAGAGAAAAAATACAAATGAAACAAGATCAAAATAAAAGAAAATCATTCTCGAGTTTTGTGGAAGGACAGCAGCAGTCTCCAGACTCCTCCGCTGACCCATGTTAGCTTCTTTTTGATTGAAACTGAAGTCTTTGTTCAAGAAACACAACACCTTTCTACTCAACACAGCAACACTTGGTCATTTCAAGAAAGGTCATCTCCTGAATTTACGGAAAGGCTTGTGGTAAGGCTGAGACCTCCTGTCCTTCTTATCAGTGGGTTTGTTATAGATGTATGGACTGGGTCCTGTAAAGTCATCAGGGTTCTGTTCCATCATCTTCAGTTTCGCTTCAATAGCATGGATCTTTGCATTAACGCTGGGACAGAGAGAAAAGCATACAAGTTAAAATTCCTTCAGACTGGAGAAGGAAAAAATGAAAATGCAAAAAGCAAAAAAAATTGAAGTTAAAAAAAAAAAAAAAAAGACAATCCGTTCTTGCCGTTATGTCACAAACCTCATAATAGTTGGAGCAGCTTCTACATCACTGCACGATGGCTCTAAACTGCAAACCAGAGTTTTTTCACCTTTGAAGGGTTCGTACTTCTGAAAGCAAACAAAAACAGGAGTTTGAGATTGAGATGAAGTTAGAGCTTGATAATAATGTGCTATGGGGAATTGGTGTTGGCTGCTTTTTAACCAGATGGTCCCTTGGAGCAGTGAGGGACAATTCGGTTACCCATCAATGCAAACATTCATTCCAGCAAAAAATCAATCGTCCTTCCTGCAAACCAACCCTCAACCTCACCGATGGTAATCTGTGGAGGAAAAAGTGTAATTAGGAAATGATTAGAAACGGTTAAATTGCTTAAAACGTTCTTTTAAGAGATAAATGATGTGTAATGGTTTAGGTTTAGCACGTAACATTTCTGTTTAAAAACAGGCGTTAATTAATAGGAAAACAGCACTGATTATAAAAGCAATAACCTACAATTTCCCCCCCAAAACTCTCATTGTGCATTTAGGGAAAGGATTATTAAGGAGACATGCCACTATTTCTTTTTTTCAGACCAGGCAGATGATACAAAAGGCTCACACTGAACAAAGACGTTGCAAAAAACTAAATAAACTAAACACCTTTTAGATGTATAGCAAAAAACCCTTCGAGATGCCTTTACTCTCAAAAATTGTATGTTGAGTCAACCAATTTTTTTTTACGTGAAAAGATCCACAGAAGTTTTTAAATTCCCAAAATTGGCACAAAAAAATCTCTTTGAAAGAATCTGACTGAACATATTTTATTAACATCCAGTCAACAACAGCCCTGAGAACGTGAACTCGGTTGGTAAATATGAATTCAGTCAACAACTATTCAACTAAACTAAAATATTTAATTGACCGAATCACGCATTCTGCTGAGTCAATATTTTATTAGCTGGGTTTTATAGAGCGAAGAACACATGTATTCATCTTTCAACATAAAACTGTAAAGCAATTCAGCTTTTAATCTACATAAGATCTACATAAGCACTTTAAGAGACTGTCTAAGACCCGAATCTCCCGAAGACAGCTTTTATAAGACAGGATGTTTCCTTAAACTGATGCCCACACACTTCCCCCAGCACTGTCCGCAGTGATGGCTAAAGATGGTCTGCTAAAGGACCTGGAACCAGAGCTGTGTGCTGCTACTTGTTGTCAACAACCCAGCGCTGTTGACCTTGACCCTGTGCTGGTGTCCCCTTCCCTTTAGACGGGGAGGAGCAGAGGGGCCAGATTCTCAACCATACAGGATTTCCTCACTCCCTGCGGCAGCTGCCTATTGTTAAAGAGCAGGGCAACCTGAGGAGCCCTCTCTTCAGCTCAGCTTTACGACTGATCTCTGTAAACTCTTCAACTAAAACGTATCAAATATATCAGACTCTACTGTTCGTTGGATTAATGTATTCTTTTTAAAAACATGGTAACGCTGGATAAAGCTGGAGTGACTGTAAGTCGTTTGTGGATGTCAGGTCTATGTTTTGTGGTTGCTAAGGTAATATAAATATTTGCAAGGATGTTTTGAGCAGTAACTAGGTGGGCTTTCAAGCTAACCAAGTCAAAATAAGCCCACTACCAAAGACCTTTTTTTTTGGTGTAGATTTAAAATGTCAAGATTTTTTAGTCACTTCTTTGGAAGTCTAAAACAATTGTGACAATGAGTGCTTTTACATGTACTTCAATAAAGGGGTCAGGCATGTGCAGATGGGTAGTGTACGGGGGCGCTCGAGCACCTGCCCCTTTGCCTCCTAATGGCCAAAGTGCCGTTGTGTAAATAAACAGTTACAATTTGGGAGATTTTATAATACTGAGATTGGACCCCACTATGTGCGTGTGAGTGTTATTAGTTTCTGTCAGTAACCGCCAATAGCAGCAGAGCTTTTCTGCCACCTGATGGCGAGTTTGCTGGGAAATGTAGTTTCTTGAGGCAAGTCCGCCACAACAATGTCACATGCTCAACAATTTTATGACTCAAAATAACTGTTGGACAGACATACCCAGTGCTTTAAATAGGCAAAAATAGGCTACCAATTGAACGCAAACTGTTTTATACAAACATTTATAAATATGCAAAAAAACAAAAGAAACAAAAACTGTGCCATATGAAGGCGTGCATCAGCAGAAATGAGGGTAATTGTCATGCACTTACCATAAGACCACTACATCATATAAAAAATATAAACAGGGATAAATTTCTGCCAAATTAAGTGTATTGTCCTTGAATAAAATAGCAAACAGCCTCAGTTACATACTTATAACCAATCTTATGTAAACCCAAGATTCTGCTAAACCGGTTTATTGAAGTGCATGTAAAAGCACTCAATGTTGACTAGTTTGACTAGTGCTGCAATGATTATTCCTCTATTCTTCGACAACAAATTACATAGTTGACTAGTTGCCATGCATTGTTTAAATGGGTTACAAAAAATCTTTTCATCTTAGGTATTTAAGTTAATGAGTGCTCTTTATCATTAAATATACTCGAAGAGAGTTCTCTGGCTCGTTCTCATGAATGTACATGATTACATAAATACATGAACTGAAAACACTCGTGACACTACTCGGTCATTAGTTATCAGAAGTTGATTTTACTTGCTTTCAGTTTCAGTAACTGAACACAAAAACTGGCTCATTTTCATCAACTGGCTAATTTATCCTTCTGTAGCCCATATAAACCTTGAAATAAACACAGTAGCATGATCATAGATGCCCTTTGTATGCAAATTCTATTAAAGAGACAGTATTTACTGGCTGCAATTACCATTCATTTAAAACAACAAACTTAGTAGTTTCCTATTTGTCTATTTTTTAAGAATGTCAAATACAAACTGATTGAAATAAAATGGATGTCTACAAATTTAAATATTTTAACGTTTTGATTATTTCTAAGCTATAAATATGTTAAACATCAAATAAATCCTACATGAGGGTGAAAAAAAACATCCTAAAGCAAAGTGAATAAAAGAACAAGGTAATATATTTCTACTTATACATACAAATAACAAAAATGTGTGTTTTGAACAGTGAAAAATAAAACGAAGATATTCTGTTAATTGTACAAGGAACAGTCAACATTTACTATTCACTCACTTTAGTTGTGTGTTCTATAAGTCATAACGTTTGTATCTTGCTAAAGTGGTTCCAATTTTTTTGACAGCTAGTTTACAGTCATCTATCAGCAGCTTAAATTTTTTCTTATTATCATAGTTCCTCAACAATCACAGTTTCAGGTGTCACCAAAATAGTGAAAATCCTTGTGGTTCCCTGCATTGAATAGAATACTTACCTTTACCTGTGCATGAGCCCAGCGCACCACTAGCTTCTTGGAGAGCGCCAATTTTCCATTGAGACATTGAATTGCTTTTTCAGCCTCCTGGAATGGTCAGAAAACATAGTTCACTATCATATTATCCCCATCATCCACATTTAACCTCTCTGAACTCTGCCATTGTTTTCAATCTTCAGGCTTTTGACGCACGATGTAACAATTAGAAGGAGAATAACAACTGATGACATGTAAGCAGGTTTCCACGCTCCCATAAAAGGTGCGAATGGATCTATAACTGTACATTTCCCCTTCAACAGCACCCTTGGGAGTACCTCATAGTACACTCAGAGAACTTATCTTCATCAGACTTGACCAAAACTGCATCAAAATAGACACTTTCTCAAGAATTTGAGAAGTTTGAGCAGCAAATTGAACAGAACCTCTTTGGTCTGAAAGTTGACAAAGCAGTATCCTCTTGGCTGGCCCTCCAGAGGACCTGACTTATGGAACAGGAAGTCGAATTGCTTTACTTTCCCAAATTTCTCCAGGAGCTTCACCAGGTGAAACCTGCAGGAGACACAAAGGAAGTTGCTTTAAAACATTTTTTTCCTTTGATGCTAAGATACGACACAGGCACAATTGTAGATGAGACTAATAGTTGTCCTAACCAGGAATAAAACATGACGGATCAGCCTCAAGGGAACTACGCATGTCATGGAATCATAATTCTTTATAAGCAAGGTGTGAACAGAGTGACAGGCTTCTTTACACCTTTTTAGGGGCTGTAAATCTTTTATTTATACAATACAGAGGATACAGGAGCAGGACAATGTGGATATAAAACAGAGGAAGACTGAACTCCCTCAAGAGTTTAATTTAAGACCACAATTACAGCCGTTGTAGCTCAAGCCTCTATAATCTGCTGTCTGGTGATGGCCAATCTAAAACATCGGAAATCACAACTATTCTGCTCATATCCCTCAAGATTTTAAAAGAAAGTTTTCTTAGTCACCGATTATTTTCTTTTTAGAAAATCCACCCACGCATCATCACCTGTATCCAGAGTTATTTTTTATCATGACTTTCACGGTCATGATAACTTTCACTGTGTTCAAGTGGAATCAAGAAATTAATTCATTTCACTTCTTTGAATAGAAGTGTGCAAAAATAAACACAATCAGAATAAATCAAAGTTGGAGCAGGTGAACAAAAACTAATTTATTCACTAATCAGTGATAGCCAAGCAGAATTAAAAGAGAGTATTTCTTGCAAATTTTTTGTGAGAATCCAAAGCATGGATATGTTCTATACTTTTTGATTTCCGGCGATGTAATGCTAATGAAATTCTCAATGAGAGGCATGAGCCACAACTGACACAAGCTGGTCACAACATAAATGATCAAATACAGCCTTAAAACCATTGACTGTATATTAAATGGACAGAGTGTTCATGACGTCAGCCGTAGGTTTCTGGCAAAGTCAAAATGGGCGGAGCCAGTACTCAAACACGCGTCCTCAGAGGCGAGACATGGCCGTAGTGAAGGCCTCTGATTGGCTGACGGTTTAAATTTTATACATCCTAAACAAACTAATTTAAAAATAATTTACCCCCCTCAGAGTGTTAATGAAGGTCAAAACTAGCAACAAACCTAATGGAGCCATTGGAGGAAACATGTTTTTTTCCAGCTCCAAAGTTGGTCAGTTTTAACATTGGAGTCAATGCTCCCTTTTGGAGTCAGCCTCAGGGAACTGCGGTTCAGTCAATTCCTATAACGCATTGAGAGGGAAAGGAGGAGGTTGCTGTTTGCTTAAAACCTGAATGGCAGATGTGTCGAGGTCAGCAAGGTGTCACATTTTTGGACTCTTGTAACCACACCTGAACCCAAAGAAAAATGTTCACTTTGTGTTATCAGAATATCTAATACCTCCCGTACTGTTATGTGTGCACATGGCTGTCCATAACACCAAATTCTGCAGTGTTTCCTTCTTGATTGAGTTACTTTTCAGCATGCCTGAAGAAGAGCTCTCAGAGCAGCCTTCCCTTAAACTCTTAGAGATGCTTGGGATTTATTTTTTTGTTTAGAATGCTTGGAGTTATTTTTACTCCTGGAGAGGTAAGACTACAGGTAGAACTGGGGCTTTAGACAAAAATGAATGCTTTCCTCTTCACTCCCAAGAGCTTTTCTCCAAGTCGCTTTTCACACTTTCCCAGGCACCACCCTCTCAGGCTTGGACTGCACCATCTTCCTTTCGGCAGATCCAAGAATTGATAGAGATATAATTCAAAGGGACAACTTTTACGTTTTTTTTTTCAGTCCACAATGCACATCTCTAGAGGGCAATAAAAAGTGTTGTGGGGAGGAAGACAGGGTATGCACAAATGGCTTGAAGCATTTTATGAACTTGTTGACATAAGCCAAGCACGTCATAGGCTGTCAAGACAAATTCTAAGCACTACCTGCAGCATCTTCAGAAAAAAAAGTCAAAGTTTTACCAACTGACACGTGTGTGTCCAAACGTCAGTGTTCCCTGCTGTCCACATAATCAGACAATAAAGCTCTTTTAAGCACAAACAACCTGCAGCACATGGTAGATCCATCACCGGCTCTAAATGGGCCCCAGTGGAGGATGGACAGGTCAATATGTCAGCCTGCTATTACGACAACAGTCTCTGTTTTGAGTGAGCACCCTGAGCCAGTCACTGTGGGAAACCAAGAAAAGGGTTAGTACGTATGTGTCAGCAAAACTATGCATATGTTAGGGGGGAGTTGTATAAACGTCAAATGATGTTTGCTTGATGCAACTTCTAATGACATGACAACACTGGTCAATTGGTCATTGCTGACCAACAATCTGATGAAAATGCAACATTAAGCCCTGAGACACCGCAAGTATAGAGTGAACTGATTGATTACTAAACTATGAATCCTGATCAATGGATCCTTGCTTGTAAACTTGTTTGTGGGAGTCCCCCACATTGTATTAAAACGTATGTATGTTATTATTAAACAAGCATTCATGTAAATCTGTCACTGAGTCTGCATTTTTGGGACATGTGGAGAACAAAGTTTTAAATGTGTTTTACAATGAGACAGAAGTTGGACATTTAATAACAAACTGAGATGAAACATTTCTTGGTGGATGGGGAGAGTAAAGCTGATTAAAAAGTTGAAAATCTACTGAATATGTCACAGCAGATAAAATACATAAAACATACATCTGTCAAAGTAGCAAAATTATATTAAATCTGCATTTCTGTGATTCTATGAAGACAACAACGGCTCAAACATGTTCAGAAGGCAGATGGATAAGCTTTCAAAAAATGTTTATGGAGAAAGGCAGAAGGAATTTATTTTTCTTACACATTTTTGTTGATCACCTGCAGAATTGAAGCAAATTACTTTTTCAAGTTGTTGCCCATTTAAACTTGGGATGTGATCAAATCAATCATAATGAGTAAATAAGGTTGGAGAGCTGTGTTTAGTAAAAGTGACAAATGTCGAAACACAAGAGGAAATCTTTTAAAAAATGTAAAAAAAATCTTAATTTTCACAAATTTCATGTATGAAAAAGTAAAATACAATGCATTACATTAGTAATCAGGTTTTTTTTTCCTGTTACCTTCGTGAAGCTTGCCTCTAAAACTGGCAAAGCAAAATTTCTTTAATAGCTAGTTTCATCATCAATGTGCTGTTGAGAGAGATAGGGACGAGAGAAAGGGGGAGAGAGAAAAAGAAATAGATGAGAGAAAGAAGAGAGAGAGAGAGAGATAACAGAAAGAGAGAGACGAGAGAGATAGAGACATAGATCTGGAGCTATAAGATCTTATTTTAATGTCTCAAAAATACAAAAGCACAATGACAATCCAGTAAGATCAATTCAAATAATTAATATACAACATTTTCAGAGTGGTGTGGGGCATCTTCACATCCATGGCTTGCCAAATAGATTTTTAAAGAATGCTAACTTCTATTAATACGGTAAAAATATTCGATGACTTACAGCTAATACTATCTTAAATGTATTGTAAACGTGTCTGTTTGAAGCATTGCGTCGTTACCTGCCTTACCCTCAGTTCAGCGTGTAATACGCGGCTAAAAATTTGGTGTCTACGTGGTTTAATTTGTTTTATAAATCTCTATCAGAGATTAAAATATTTAGAAGGTAATATTTTAGAAGTCCAATACAGGCAAATGATCAAATATAGCTTTAATTTTGAAAAAGACCATTCTGATTGTGAACCACTAAATTTATGGATTTTCTCCTTTCTGTCCTGAGTTCTTTAAATCTGGCAACCTGGATTCAGTTGCTGACATGAGGTGCTGGAGCAGTTTGCGAAGTGAAAATAAGGCCCAAGCTTTCCTGTAAATGTTTCTTTGAGCGTTTATTTGTGTGGCAACCAAATGCTCGATCATCACCATAACCCTGTTTTTCTTCATAAATCTGTTACAGAACAAGACCTAAAGTACTTTTTCATCTCTCAAATCAATCACGACTCTCAATGATCCACTCACTTGGAAAAACTGCCTTTGGGTGAACACTGACCTTACATTGCAGCACTTCACCATTGTGTGTCTGTGAGTGAAAGATCTGCAGGACCTTGAAGTGGAACTCCCCACTACAAACACTCCCAGCATGTGAACTAATTAATCTTCCCAATCACCAGCCTGTGGGCATCACGGCTGTTTTCATTCAAGCAGAATACTTAAAGAAAAACAGAGGAGCGAGAGGGAAGGAAACGCCTGTCTAGACGCCAGCCCAGGCAAGCCGTACATTTTCCAGAGGTACTCTCGCAACGTGTGCTATTTCTCTCGCACTTCCCTTCTGTGTCACCAACCCACCCCCTCTCCACCTTGAGCAGTCGCTACAGGTTCACAAAGTAAACACACCAGGTGAATGAGGAATGATGGCAGTCCCTCAGCAAAGCAGATCTCCACGGCCGAGAGGCTCTCTTTAACACGCCTCGTTGTCTCTGCTCATTCTCCAGCAACAAAGACACGCTCGACTAATCAATCAACTGGGCAGTTCTGCCTGCGAGCAAGTGCAGTGCTGCTTTCTGCACAGATAAACACTCACTCTGTGATTTTAGGGTCAAGGTTGCCGATCCAGAGCCGATGCCCATCCTGTGTAGAGCCACCTGATAGGATTGAGGCATTCTCCACAGCCTCTACAGCAGACTGCATCAGGCTCCTGAGGAACAGTGATGTTGAGGTTGGTGTTACAACTATTCAGGTATATCGTGAAATGGATTTGATAAAAAACAATTCTCGACAGCTAAGTTAACAAAACTAAGTCTATCTAAATATCAATATAGATATTAATCCAGTAAATAAAAATCTATTCAGATTTTCAGTCAGCACACAACATTTAAAAAAATCTTAGTCTTTTTTGTATTTCATACGTCTTTGTTCTTTAGTATAGTTAGTCTTTAAGAAACATAATATCTGATCATAATAAAAGATCAGTTATACTCCTTTAAATCAAATGTAACAGCTTGTATATATACAGATAATGTTACTTGGAGTGAAATATTGACATACTAAATTTTAGACATTTTAAAAAGTTTCTAAAGTAAATCAACAATGTAAAGTTGACAAGTTCGGAAGATGCATACTTCAAAGTGTAAAACATTTCTAATATAAAGGTAAATAGTGACATAAAAGTACACTTTTAATGAATGACTGTTAAGCCTCTAGCATGCTATGTTTGACAACTCTGAACTCGCTAGCAAATTACTCACTTTCCTCCGGGTGTTTTCTCCAGTGCTACTAGATCTAAATTAAAGACACTATACAAAATGCAATGGCAAAGCCCAAGGAACAAAGACTTATCTCATTTTGCTGAAAAACACATAACTCGGACAAGAGCTTTTATTCGCCTAGTTAGCTTTGCAGCGCGAACAAAAACATCGTCGCAGGAAAATTACGTAAGCGCATATTATAGTGACGTAACACACAACATGCGATGACAAGTGCCCTTGACCAACTCATGTTGGCAACGAGAAACTAAATGGATATTTTAAATAGCTTCTTCTCTATAAAATAGTAAGTATTTGGGAATTTAATTCGTTTTGTCACACTACGCTGCTTGTTTCTGCACACGCTACCATTTTAAAAACATTTTGGCTTTGTTTGGGGGTTTTCTCTCCTTGCTTGCTAGCAGCAGCATGGCTTCACTCCCTTCAAGCCGTGTCGGCTTGAACGTGTCGTTCGTTCTGTTCCGTTATTAAGTAAAACAAATAGCTGAGTAATTTTAACTTATCGTGTGTATTTAGCTGTTTTTAATTTCAGTTAATTTATCTTTGCATTTAGAAAGATTTTCTTTTTCCGTATGAAATAAATTTACAATAACTTTATATTGTTCCTTATTTCGTTTATTTCATTTTAGGTTGCTTTTAGTCATTCTTAAGATATATTTTTCAATGGTTTAATGTTCCACATTAAAACAGCTACTATGACACTCTAAACCTTAAACTATATTTGCTGTTTTCGTAGTCTTAGATTTTAAAAACTGAGGCATTGTTTACACATTTCTCTGGACAACATTGTAACATTTTTTTATTAGTTTGTGCATTTTTAAAAGCAGGTTGCTTTCATTTGTAATAGATAAAAATATATGTTGCATACATACATTTTATAAAATTTCTCCACATAACATAAAACCTGGGCACAGGTATATATTTTTTTAAACGTAAAACATAGTTCTTTCATGTATCAAAGTCAGAGAGCTTGATTTAACTGATATGATGGGTATTGAAAGCACCAATCAGCATCAAAATATCGATTATCAAAATAGTGCTATTGGTCTAGGTCAGGGGTACCAAAATCTGGTCGTGGAGGGCTTCAACCTGCTCATTGTAGTTGCAACCGTGTTCTAGTATGCATTCTACACTAGCAACAGGTAACCCAATATGACTTTAATTGGTGCAACAGGTATGTTTCATTATGGTTAAATAAAATTAATGATGCAGGACTCCGGACCTCCAGGACTGGTTTTAGAGACCCCTGGTTCAGGGATTTTATTCTGGGAATTTCAAAAATGAATCTCAAAGATTGCATAAAGCACCTTTAAGGGGCCTATGGCAAGATGTAAAATTATTAATGATTAAAAAAAAATTTCTGTACCTTCTTTTAATGAACAAAGCCTTAGAGGCCTGTTTCATGAGGTGTATGACAGTCCTATCTACAGCAACCAATGTGTTACTCAATGCTATTTCAATTTCAAAGCAAAGATGTTCACAATGCAAACAAGTCTTTCATGCGGTGAGCTCACGCATTAAGGGGTACACCAGCACTCTCATTCCTGCCGGAATAATTCACACAGCAGCACACTAGACCACCTGTGCTACTGCTTTTCTGCTTGACGTCTCTTGTAAAAACCTCCATCACCTCTTCCCCATCCACACCCCATGGACCAAAACACCAGTGTCCAACAACTCCCATTTCCTACGAATGACGAGAGCAGTCAAGCTTTCATGTTCTGATCTTCATCTAACCGAAGCAGCTGTACCTCCCGTTGAACCTGCAACAGGCTTGATAAAATCACCGCGTGTGTGTTTGGAGAAAAGCTCTTTTAGAGCCTTGCCACTGAGTTATCTTCATCAGAGCAACTGTAAAAACAAATGTTTCAAACACTCTCCTAGAGAAGCAGACTGTATTTTGACTAGATGAAACCTCATGCTAGACATAACAAAGAAGCAATGACAGAGGTGCAAGCAAGCCGTGAGCAAGCGGTTTCAGAGCACCTGCAGAGCAGCGCTGACGTTACACTCCATGTGGATAAACTGCTAAATTTATGCCTAGGTTACAGAGATAGGATTGAGCAAAAGTTTGTAAACTGTCCTAAACTTGAGTTCTAGCCTGTCTGATGTTTGTTAGTGATTGATGCCTGGATTAATTGTCTGGAATTTGAAGAAAGTTGTTTTTAAAAGCCTTCGGTAGATATATTTACATTCTGCAATAGTCTGCTGATTGAACATAGGGATGATTGATTTTGGGGGAAAAATTTTTATTGTGATTAATTAAAATTAGCTAAACATAAACACTGTGAATTCTTGTGATGCAACATACGGTTTTAATAAAAGTAGCATTTATCATTTACAATCACAGTAGTACTTTAATGATGGATTTGTTGAGTTTTCAGCCTTGTAAGCTTAAGCTTACAAGTCAGTAACAAATCAAACAAAAAAAACTAAGATATGGCTTTACTAGGTTTTAGTCTTTCAAAGAAGACGTAGCAAGCATAAACATGTGGACTACACTTTTTAAAGACTGACTGTAAATGTTATCAGATAGAATTTCGCTGAATAAAAAGTCCCAGAAGACTGTATGATTGCAGTTTCAGCAAGTTGAAAAATTGTGTTTTTTCATATTGTGATTTAATTGCAAGTGCAATTTATTGTTTAACCCTAATTGATTTCACAAACACCTGCTGTTTATTTTTATCTAGACACTTAAAACAATGTCTCTGTTTGCACGCTCTCAGTCCTGTCGCTTATTATTTCACAAAAAGTTTCTCCACAAACATTTTGTAAGTTAGGCAGATGATAAAGAAAACCAAAGGTATGTGTGATTTTACTAATAACCAATAAAAGTATCCGAACAAAATAACAAACACATAAAATGTAATGTCGATACTAAACGATGAAATAATAATTGATGAAAATAATAATTTTAAAGGCAATTATTAAAACATTTTATCCAATTTAAACCATCAGCGGAAAAGGTAAAGCGTGCACTTATTTATAAAAGTGCATTTTTTGATTTTCTATACAAACATAGTGTAGTTCAGGGTTCTTCATCAACATATTGTAGTTGCAACCCTGGTCTAGCTGCATACTAATCTAGCTTCGGACAAGCAAGGGTTAAGTAGTGCCACAGGTGTGTTTCATGATGATTGAAGCAAAATGTGCAGGGCTCCAGTGTTCGAGTGATTTTTGCTACCTTGTGAAATATGCCTACCATTGCTTTAAATTGAGTACAGAAGTAATTGTTTAACATAATAATGTTGACTAATCACTGCATTGGGCTCATTGCAATTTTACATGCTTGTACCTAAAAACGATTTTCTTACAGCCAAAATAAAATGTGGACAAGTTAGTTTTTTCTTGAATGCAGATTTTTTTAGGAACCGTATAGATTGTATTTTGCAACAATGTCGAGTTCTGTTCACATTTAATTTAAGTTACAATAATTTCACGATGCATTGATAATGGTAGAGTCTGACTGCTGGACTGTAGTTTCTGCAGTTTTCTCTGCTTCATGCGTGCCAATCAATGACATGATTCTTTTAAAACTGGCTTTTCCATAACCATGTGATGTGTTTTTTGACATGGATGTTTAAGAAATGAAAAGCTTCTCATTGCACCAGTTGGTGTTTAATAACTTGCAGTATTAATCCAATAGGAGGTTCAAGCATATTTACCTTGTTTACTCCAGCTGGATATTTTTCATTAAAGGACAGAAAACATATCACAAAGCACAAAACATGTTGAAAAGTACTTAACCCCCACCCCCCCCAAAAATCAGATGCACTTTGCATGTCAACTCATCCGCTTTTTTTAAAACCTGTTCACATTTTTAGAGATTGACTGTTTAATTTTGGTTATTTGTTTCTCTGGTACTCTTGCACTCGGACTGGTTTTGGACTGATTTTAAATGTGTCCAACTGCTGGCAAGATTGAAATATCCCAGTTTTAATCTCAGATTTAGTTAACGATCCCTTCATTACATTATTTCCTCTTCTTTTCTAGATTAGGCATGGCGTTGCTTCATCTTCATCTCCTGCGGCCGGTATTGTGTAGATTTCTGCCTCCTGCTGTAAGAACGGTTTCAGTGACCGGGTCTAGAGTCCCCTTTCTGCCCCAAGTGAGCCATCCCCTGACCCTGCAGAATGATACTCGTCAATACGCAACAAAGAAGACTAAAGGTGAGTCAAGAACTACAGCTACTCATGTGTGCTAGAGACACTACAAAGAGCATCCAGCATAGGGGCACGAGTAGATATTGCATTTGTTTTTTGTAGAAGTGCTTGTTTAGGTTGACTCAAGTGCCCTTTGAGCGTGTACCAAACCCCAATCCTGCTTTCATTAGTAATAGCTATACAATCAGCCTGCATGCAGGTCAGAGTCTTTCATTTCTATCTCTGCTTCTCTTTTGAGGGTATCAGGGATGAACATAGTAATGCTTCTTTCTTCTTTGTTGCCTTTTTAGCAAAGACAAAAGGGTTGTCGGCTAAAGTGAACATCAATGCAGCTTTGGTGGAGGACATCATCAGCCTGGAGGAGGTGAAGGAGGACATGACTGCAGTACTGACAACTCTGAAAGATGATTTCAGCCGCAACCTCAGCATTCGCACATCTCCAGGTCAGGCTTACTTTTAATTGATTATCCTGAAATAGTTTTTTATATCTGAGAGTGCATATAAGTAATATAAGTTTCGTTTTCTGGATCCTTTGATTAAAGTGATTAACAATTGCATTTGGTGTAGCTGAATTTGAAATCATGAGTTAATTAATTGCATTTGAGGCATATGAGACCAGGTAACTGTAGGAAGTGGTGCTAGTGAGGTCAGCTGGGTGTGCTAACCTTGTGTGGTTCCCAGCGCCCTGGTGGAGGAACAGGGAACTGTGTTAGTGATCAGGGAACCTGCACTGTAATGGAACACCATTTTTCAGATGACATTTAAAACCTTGTCCACACACACCTAGTTATTTTGAAAGCTGTTTGTTCATGTACATGTAGCAGCATTTCCACGTATTTTTTAAAAATGCAAACCAAGATGAAGTTTTTTTTTATAATGGTATGGAAATCGTTGTCGTATGGACAGTGAAACCATTTTTAGGGGGAATACACACACTTAACATATTTAGTAGCATATTTAATTGAAAAACAGAAACCCATTTGCAACAATATGCAGCTCAATGTTGCTGATGCTCATCTTTGCTTACTAGACACATTGTTATCTTTTTGTGAACTTGTTTACACAGACTTTGAAGGGAAGAAACAATGAATCAAAATTTAAACGATTTTGGAAGCTTATGATTGGCCAATATAACTTCAGGCTCGAAACGTCTTCTGCCACCTATTGGATTAGAATGCACTTTACAGCGTTTAGGAGCATTTTAAATCCCCACGAGAATCTCCAGATTTTAGGTAGCTATAAAAAGATTTAGCAACAAAGTATTCACCAACCTTTTGTCCTCCAAGTTATGTCTGGCCCCTTTATGTCAGATCTGACCGATCAAAAAGCCATTCATGAAGTCCCTTTATTGGCTTGTTTAGCCAATGAGTGATGTGGATGTAGTATTACATGGCTGCAGTTTGGCTTACATTACCATTAGTGCTAACCAGAGCGATTACTGTGAATAAAAAATAAATACTGTGTGAATAAAAAAACAGCAAAAGAATACAACAATGTACCATTTTCTATCTTAATTAGATTTATAAAAGCACCCTTAAGTGGTGTTCACACAAAAGATCGGCAGAACATCCCCCACTGTACACAGAAAATCTTCAGAAATAAGTGAATTCCTGCTTGGCCAGCTTGTCTGCCAAACTATACCATCACATCACATCACACTCCAGAGGAAGGTCCTATCAGTTCAAAGTGTTGTAAACCTTTCGAATCTGAAACTATATTATCCACATGGCAGACTTCGTTCCGCTTTCTCTGTAAAGATTGCATTTTCTGATTAGCCTAACATGTATATCACTCATAAATTGGGTAACTTTGTAAATATTACATTCTTTTCTTACATTTAAATGCATAAATATAATAAAATTAATCCAGATTTATGATACTGTGTTATGAGATTTTTGATCAGTCAGAATAATAAGAAAAACACATTCAGTGCTCGATGGTTTATTTCCTGGGATGTTCTGGAATGTAAATCTACACCAAGGTACAGTACTTTGAGTTCAGAGATGGCTTTGTTAAAATTCAAATATTTATAATTTCAGACCCTTTTAAGCTCTGTGCTCGGTCTCTTTATTTAGGTTAATGTTGTCCAGCAACAAGCTTCATCAATGATTTTGAGGTCACACAAGGTTAAAACCTTTATTGTGTTGCCTCGTCTTCCCATGAGAATCAATGCAAATGCATCCACCTTTGCACGTATTCTGGCAATGACCATTGTTCCACAAGGTGGGGTCGCTGTGTTTGTGATCATACTTCCTGAAGTACACACAGGTTGACCTCTATTCATTAAAGTAGAGTCCCTGAAGACCCAGCGTTTTGGACCTGAACAGCCCGTGTTCCTTCTTTTCATCCATTGACCAGGCCTCACTGCGCCTAGATCGAGCTAGTGCTAGAGTTCTGTTCAATGACATGAGCAATGATCAAATCATCTGGAACTAATTAAGGCACTAGTTTATTAAGAAGGACAAGAGAATCACCATGACCCGAGGAAAGAGGTTGTGGAGTTCAGGATTGATGTGGTGACTTTGGTCTGTGCACAGAACAGAAGGATTACGGTCCATCTCGGTCTGTCATCTGTAGGATAGACAGCTTGAACTTGGATCTCCACAAATATACCTTCTCTGGTTGCAGATGAATCTCCTGTCTGAGGACATCCCCTGCAAATCCCTTTGTATTTTTTCCCACACCTCATATCGAGGACAAGGGTTTAGTAGTTTTGCAAATAAGAAAACCTGTAGGTCCATAGAATCTTTTTTTTAAGTTGATTGATTTTTTTTTTTTTTTTTTCACAATTTAGGCTCTTCCAAAGGATCGGAAGCAATTTGTTGGCACAGAATTCACCATACTCAGCAGAATTCCACATATTATAGTGTCTAAAGATTAGTATTTATATAAGATGCTAATGTGTAGCACTGAACTAGTTTTGCAAACAATTGAATTGCGATTAACCATTATTGCGATTACAATTTACAATGTCATTATTATTATTATTATTATTATTATTATTATTATTATTATTATTATTATTATTATTATCAAGGCGTTTTCTGTTTCATATTTGTCCATAAGTAAAATAATCGATGACTTAATAGAACAATATTTAAATTAACTTAACTGATACACAATGGACTCATGTGACAGTAAAATGTAATCAGACCGATTTGCATATTAAATGTAAAAAGTTTTTTTTTGCCTTAGCCGACTTATGTGATCAAGATTGGATTTTGATCGGAAAATCCTTTAGCCAATGATTTTATTTGTAGTTTTTTATTGTTTTTAAAAAAGACTCAAATTCTGTTTCATTATTTAGTGGTTAAATTATGTCAAACCTCAATTATATCTTACCTTCTTAAGTATTCATATAGAAATTCATATAGAGTGGTATCGCAACCAGGAAGTTCCCATTATACTAATAGCTTCCCTATTGAATTCAAGGGGTTTTAGTGGAGGAAACAGCAAATATGTTTGATCCAAGCATTAGCAGATGTGAATGTTTCCAGATACCACACATGCAATCAGAGGTAGGATTCAGAGCCAAATCTATGTTTTCCTTTGTCTTGGCTTCTGAGATTTGCAGGATATAGTCTTTTGGTTATTAATAATCGACACACTGGCAAAACAGAGTTGAGTGTTTTTAAAGTCGAAAGACTCATGCAGGTTCTCTTGTGAATGATCAAAGTGTAGGACCGTGCATCTCAGCTGTTCTCTATGTCTTCAGAAATGTGGGCAGGAGTAGTAAGGAGAGGTTGGGGACAAAGGGCAGTGACTGAAACACTGCTCTGTGAGGTAAGGTAGATGTGGGTGAGAGGTATGCTGGCTCTTTCCCTCTGAAGTGAAAGGAACGAGTGCTTTCCTCTTTTAATGTTTTCACAACGGTTGTTCATCTTTATTGTGGCTAGTTTGAGAATGATACATTGCTCAGAGACACCATTTGATTGAGGGAATTAATGTTTGAAATGAAAATGCATTGTAAAAGCACTGCCACATTCTACTGTTGAAGTGATTTTAAGGTAATTTTGGCTCACTGCTTCTAATCAATGGCATTATGTGTTGTATGATTTTTATTTTACAGACACAAACAATTGAAGCATTCTTTTGTTCTCCAACATTCATGCTGGGTTAGCTTTTAACGTTAATGTTGAGAACTCCGTAATGATCATAGATTGCCTTTCCAGGGAAACTGTTCTGTTGACTCAAGGGCCCAACAAATTCAGTAAAGTTCTGCCAAGTATTTTGTTGACTAGTTATGGCAGTATGTTATTAGTCTTTTAAACCCAAATTATTTATACCCCAATTCATTTTTACTTGCAAATTCATGAACAATACCTTTTACAGAATTCTTTATCTTTCAGCCACCTCGTCACACCTCCCATTCTCCCATGTTCCAATGCATAAAAGAGCTGTTCTTCCTGGTCGAGTAGCATATATCCGTTTCTGCCCCAGGACGCTCCCATAAGGCGTCCTAAGGTCAATTCTGATTGGCTCTCAATGTGAAAGTAGGCTTTTACAAATTGCTTTTTTTGTTCTCTGAATAGAGAAGAAACACTGAGAAACACTTTATTTGGACACACCCTGTCGGTCCATGTTTGGGAAAACAGATCAACAACTGACACTAGTTACAATCCTAACAATGGCAAAACATGTATATGTAACATGTTTAAATTGGGAATGGCTTAAATAGTGGTGCAATTTTTGCCCCCCATTTGCAAAGTCCAGTCACAAGCCTCACCCATCGATGTTAATTGAAAAACCGCATGCACAAACAACTTGTTTTTGCCTGAATGGACTTTTGATTAAGCTCAGCCTTACAAGAGTAAGTATGTGTCGATGTGTCTGATTTGTGGTAAGTATGCATTTTTGGAACTTGGACTTTTCACTTCCCTGGAAGTCGTCTCATTTAGAAGTTGATTGTACAAAAATTACCCAAAGAAAACCATAAAGAACTTTCACTTACCTATGTACAAGTAAAAAAATATTTTAAGCAAAATACAACTATGAAATATGCCATACTAAATTTGATTTAAAAAAATTATACCACTTTGAGGTATTTTAACTGATAAACTGTGTTTTTGTCCAGAATTTTTATGGCAAACATTGGAATAATTATGGAGAAAAACCCTTTGTTGACAAAAACTTGTGTTCTTGTGTTTTCAGGTGCACTCGACCACATTACAGTCACCACAAAGGATGGCAAGTTTCCTCTCAACCAGCTGGGCCAGATATCCATGAAGTCTCCTCAGCTTCTTGTGGTCAACATGACTAGCTTTCCAGAGGTACAGAACCAAACAGATGGCTTTCTAGCAGAAATTGTCAATGCATAAAGTCATGCACACACCAGAAACACACATTTTCTGCTCTGAAACCCGAGCGTGATGGACTTTTTCCAGCCTACATCTAGAGAAATTGATTGATTGTTGGGGGAAGCCCTTTGTTCTTGGAGAACGATTGAAACGAAGGCCAAGAGTTTGTGGTTAGCTGTTAGCTGTCAGGCCAGGAAATGACCGCAAAGTGCCCT
The DNA here is from genome assembly GCA_900490495.1 of Danionella dracula. Lineage (NCBI taxonomy): Eukaryota > Metazoa > Chordata > Actinopteri > Cypriniformes > Danionidae > Danionella > Danionella dracula. The sequence continues at coordinate 330,568 of UELW01000006.1, forward strand.
CTGGAACTTAGACACAAGCAAATGTGTGATATCTCTCTCGCTTTTTTTGTGTGTGTCTATCTCCCTCTGCATGTTATTCACCTTCTCCTATCATGACATTCACTGGTGAAATATATGCAATGTTCAGATAACCCTGTTGAGATTAATGCTCTCTCCTTTGACCTGTTTCCACTCCATACTGATTTTTTTGGTTTTCTGGTGTTTTTAAAACTCACCGATCTACCTCTGTAATCCATCCTGCGAACCTTCCAGCATAATATTGCATTCATATGAAGTTTTTTGCACAGATGATTGGTTGTTATTTCATATTACATGATCAAAAGCATAGGAGGTCACCATAAAATTTGGACTGTTGTAGATTGGGCATTGCTACATTTAAACAGTGTTGTGTTGGAAAAACACTGGACTCTCGAGCCACCAGAATCATGTTTTATAAAAAATAAAAAAATAAAAATATATATATATGACTAAATGTTACTCTGGCATTGAAAGTTGAAAACAGAGTCATCTACTCACTTGTTTTCCTTTTCATTAAAACTCTTTTTTTTATCTCCAAATGTACATTTTTAAGGTGCTACTCTGTATTTTGGAGTTCACTTGCCTGTTTAACTAATTTGGCGTTTGGCTTTTACCTAATAAGCCTGCTAAACGCTGATGTGATGGCACAGAAAGCTAACAGCCTCATGATTGTTCTAATCAATTATGCACTTTTGAAGAAGAAGCTGTTGTTTAAAGTCATTCATTAAAGGGTCGAAGAAGGGTTCAGACCCCACCCCCCTTCCCGATGGCTGTTGTGTGTTGTGGTGCAGAAACCAGTCATTAGCTTTCTTGCGCACGTTTGTGTGTGTGTGTGGGATTCAGAATCATATTATTTTTTTATCATAAAATTGATCCAGAATTATACAATGGTTTGGGACACACTAATTTTAATTTTGCACATTTAAAACTATAAATAGTGCACTAAAACTCACAATGTGCATGTATGTGTGAATGTATGTGAATAATGTGCCAGTGGAACAACTTCAAAACATTTTAATTTCGTTAGTCAGTCATTTTTGACAGGAAACATAATGGGTGTATGCATGATATATCAAACAAAATGTCAACTAGTTTAGTTGACGTGAACTAACATGTGAACAAAGTTCTGTTCTTTGAAAAGTAGAAGAGCACCAACATTTTGGATCAATTGGAGACAAAATACCAGGATGTAGTGTCTAAAACAATGTATACAACTTGCTTTGCATATCTTCCAATTCCTCTGGATATTTATCAGATGTGTATAAAATAAAGCAAATGCAAATTAAAATGTATCTTAAACTGTGAAATTGTTCCCTGGAATGTTTACCAACTGGAGGCACAAGGTACAAGTTCAGAGTGTAGGCTGGGGCTAGCCTGGCCACAGGAGTTGTAATGGGTTATGAGGTGAACAGGCGGAAAGCACTCACAGCGGGTCAATGCCCTTGCCCTGCAACCTCTCAGCTCTGTCCCATGGGAAATAGGGCTGACAGTTCCCTGCGGCACTTCCTGTACCAAGCAGTCACCCCTCCTTGGGTCTCTTTGGAGCTCCGTCAATGCGAGATGCTGCCCAGCTCTTTTGGATCAAAGGTGCTCGTCTCAGGGCACTGAACAGGGTAGATGCAGTGAAAAATGAGGGCCTAAGAGTTGTTATGGGTGTGTGAAGTGTTGCAGCAGGTACCTCGAGCCCAGCTGCCTGTCATTAACTCTGTTGTGTGTATGTGTGTCCTCAGGCCACTGCAGCCGTCACCCGTGCCTTGCGAGAGAGCAGCATGGGACTCAACCCAGAGGTGGAGGGCACCATCATCAGGGTGCCTGTTCCTAAGTGAGTGGTTCACCGCCCAGGGCCTGAATCTCCATAACCACTCTCACTTTTCTCTTTCTACTTGTGTTTGCTTTCACTCCAATTCTTGTCTTCCTGTCTCAGTCCATTCCTGCTGCAGTGTGTGATGTCTTGTGTGGCCTTTAGAGACATCCACAATAAACTCGTTAGTGAATACAAAACCTCTTTTTGGCACCCTTCCGGTTCACTCTGTAAGTAACCTAGCAACAACAGCCCCTTAGCAACCAAAGCAGAATGGGGTGGGTAATAATATCTTTAAATGAATTCAGAATTTGCCATCATTTGAACAAAATATTATGGAATATCTAAAATTTGGGAAAAAGTAATCGCATGAACTCATAGTAATGCAAAGAAACACAAACCGTCTCACAAGATAAGTAAAAACATGGCAATGGCTGTAAACAATACTCTGATTTACAGTTTAATTAGAAAAAAGTGTTTTCATTGCAGTTTTGCTAAATATGTCGATTTCGATATGCCAGAAATAACACCTCCAACTGCAAAATCTTGTTTTGGATAAATGTTTTCATCAGGCGAATTTGTTATATCAAATCCATTTTCAATGGAATTGCGACTAATGCCTGTACAAATTTGTGACTTAGTTCAAGAAGAGTAAAAGTCATCATGTGCTGAAGTCTGAAATGTCACAACTTATTTCAGAAAAACCGCACAATTTGTTAGACGTTTCGTAAAATATACAAAACCACAAAACAATTGTCATGAGCAGGGGGAGCGCTTGTGAGACTGAGCCGTGGGACAATCCGGGCAGATTTTAAATAGCTGATATTATGGGCTAATAATGGGTTAAGTGCTTTGTATCAAATTATTGTCTTTAAAAAGAAAGAGTCGACTCAGAGTTACTGAAATGAGTCCTAGATAAAAACTATTTTTTTGTTCAGTTAGAACTGCCACGTCGTTCATTCATTCTAATTAACCGTATTCCTCCCTCAACATTTCAGAACCTTGTTGTTGTGATTGATGGTCACATCATATCTAGACAGTTTTCATTTGTGAGACTTTGGCAGCTTTGTTTTCTCTGTTGAGAGGAGAATGTGAGGAATCTGTGTTTGAGATGTATTTTTTTACTTCTTTGCTGGAGTTTAACACTAAACCAAAAGCAAACCTAACAACGTTGGCAAATTTTTTGAATTTGTACATATTCAAGTTTCAGTCTTAACTTCATTGCAGTTCCTGTTTTGTACTGACCTTCGTTTAAAAAAAAAACTCATGAGCAAAATGGCTTGAGTGAACAAACATGTGTTTTGGTAGATCTGCTAGTGCGTTTCCTTCATAAATAAAAGTTAGCCACTCAATCTTTAAAGGTTCCTTTTATTGGAGTAAAAGACCAGAGTTGTGCACTTTATATCCCAAAATATCAGACATTTGAAGCCAGAGCAATTCACAAATAAAATGGAGATCTATTGTGTTTACAACCAGACACGGAGTGGCAGAGTTTATGGTATTTAATGCAAAGGGTATTTGATGTAATTTACGATGACTTTCACACACTGACTCGTTCTCAGAAGAGGGTACACATTTGTTGTGAATAAAATAAATGGATTTGTATCATCTTAGGGAGGATTTGCACACACATGAATGAACCACATTTTTGTTCAAACTGCTGGAAAGTTTGGATTTTTATCTGAGGTCTTCTTTAAAGAATGGTGCAGTTGCAAGTTTATATTTACCAGCTTCTTTTTCTTCATCATCGTCATCATCATCACCATCATTACAACAACTACTTATTCTTCAACACAAACCTGCATCTTTATGTTTCTTGCTTCCATCTTTGCTTTACACACTTCCTGCCAGAGCGTGTGAGTGCTCTGTCTCTGAGCATTTCCTGCCAAGAGCAACACCCCGAGAGCTCGGCCTTTGGAGCACACCGCACAAACCCGTTTGATTACGGCCACAGCAGCAGCAGGTGTTTGTCTGGCGCGTGGATCGAGGGGCAGAGCCTCTCGCCCGTAATCAGCAGTCCCTAGTTGCATGCCATTTGCATTTCTAAAGAGAACGACGTGCTTGATTGGCTCCGAATCAGTAATTATGAACATTGTTTGCAGTAAACACACACTACTCTTGGACTGTTTGCAAATGGCTGGCAGCAAAATGGCAATTATAAGAATTCTTATAAACTTCCAGAGAAAGAGGAGGTTTTAGTTAGATCGAGTTACAAACTTATTTTGTTTTCAAACCAATTATTACCAGTTTTGACTTTGTTTCCAGCTGAATGATGAGAAATCGTGTTAACAAAGAAGTTGGATTCTTTTCTGGTATTTATTGGACAAAGAGCTGATGTCGGGCTTAAAGATGTTGGCCCGGTCTGGGCAAAACCCGAGAAAATTTTGCCTTATCTTGAACCAAATTATTATTATTTTCCATTTAATTAGAATTGTAGCTTACAGTTTGTTCCACAGATTTGGGGCTGAAGACCCCAGCTTAGGCTTTGAGGATGACCAAAGCCAAGTTAACGGAAAATGGTAATGCATATTTTTGTCTTCCAGGGTGACGCGTGAACACCGGGAGAATCTGGTGAAACTGGCAAAGCAGTTCAGTAACAAAGCTAAGGACTCACTGAGGAAGGTTCGTTCTAATTCCATCACTCAAGTCAAGAAGAGCAAAGACACCGTCTCTGATGACACCATTCACTTGATCGAAAAACAGGTGATGATGAGGAATTCAAACTAAAGTAATTATGTTTTGTCTGAAGTTACATTTGATTATCTGTTAAAGTAATCTAATTAGATCAGTTGTGTAACCATACACCTATGAAAACTAGTTTAGATGACCAGCATGCCGGTCAGGTTTTGGATTTAAAATAAGGGAAATTTTATATGCTGGAGTGGGGTCGTTAATATAAAATATCTGTAAATGAATTATGCGTACCAGAATAAAACACTGCTCATTTAAAGATCTCTGTACTATAGTTAAGAATTGCTTGCCATAATTTAAATGGCTTCATTAAAGTAACTGCTGATTGAGATCTATCATGTAATGCATGGATTTTAGATAGTGAAAGGAGATGATTGGATTGATTTTGAACAGAGCTGGGAACAACATTTTTTTAGCACCAAATCGGCTCCGAGATTATGAGCATGTTAATGAATTATGAGAATTATCCACATTAATTATTATGGCTACATGCAGTGGTAAAAAAAAAGTGGTACTAGTGGTAAAAAAATGTTTTGTTGTTTATTTTCTCTAACATTAGCATTTGACTTTTTGGCTATAAAAGTATTCTGACTATAAATAAATGTAATTTTAATTACATGAGTTAACTAATGAAAAAATGTTAAAGTACAAATATATACATAAAAATGACCAAATATTATTGTGCTATTTGTAGTGTTTTCCTTTTATAAGTTGTTTAATATATTTACACTCATTATTATTTTAGTTTATTTCAAAAGCACCCCAAAGCAAGTAAAACAAGCAGAGATCGGGTTTTAGGAAGATTAGCCCTACCAATGTTTTTTTTTTGTGTTAGAAATTTAACTTTTGACTGTACATAAATGTTATAAAAAAAATTTACGTTTTTATTGAAAATAAGTGTTTCTTTTATTTATTTATTTATATTTGTTAGGACTAAAATGATAATAAAATAAACAAATAATATAAATAAAAATACATTTTTCAATGTGTTAATTTGACTTTTTGAAGTGTTTTCATTTTAAATGTTGTGTAAATTAATTTTGTTCAGTTCAAAAGGAACAAAAGAATAAGCAGATGAAGCACTACCAGTGTTTAATTTTATTTATTATTTAATTAATTTGAGAGATTGTCTTATTTAACCACATCCAGTATTGTACTTCTGTTTTGTTGGAATGCAACTTCATAAAAAATCATTCCGTCGCGTGCTCACAATGGCAAATAAAGCTTAATAGTTAACTATGGTTGACTTGAAGTTATACACAGGAGAATTCATTTATCTAAACATTTTTTTAGCGATCGTGAAGGGGAGTCATTGACATAAGGAACGCACTTAGAGCGGAGTTAGAGTGGATCGAAAGCTTAAAGACTTTAGCGAGGAGGGAGATATTGTGGTGCCTTTGTAACTAGAATGCTTCTAAGTTTCATGCTTTGCGCTGTTGTCTGCAGATTCAACAAATGGCAGAAAATTTTACAGCAGACATCGACAAGCAGTTCGCCACCAAATCCAAGGAGTTGCTTGGCTGATGACAAGATTTACAGTACAACCATTCACAGATCCTCATGTAAGGTCAGAGTCTCCCCGTGACTGGAAAAAGTGCACCAAACTGAAATGAGACCATGATATTGGTGTTGAAGCCCTGAATGTGGCTTGTTCAGTGCTGTTCATAAACAAATACTAACACAGCACGCTAGTGGGTTATGCTGCTGCCTGTGTTCTCATCTGCATATAAACAAACCGAGGACAAATGATGTTTTAATGGGATTATGGGTACTCCTCCTAATCAAAGCGGTGCCACAGCAGGGTGTTTATGTAAAAAAAGAACTGAAGTAAATTCTCTGCTCCTTAAAAAAAACAAGACACTCTGGGTACCAAACCAGTGCACGCATCAGTCATTTCTTTCACATCTACTATTACAGCTCGAACCTTGTCATTATTTTTTCCTGTTTGATCGGATCTATCTGTGAAAACTGAATAAATGTGGTTTTTGATATGCATGGATTCATGTTTCAAACATTTTGCTGGACTTTGATTTTTTGCTAAATAATGTGTAAAGAAAAAGAAACAAATAATTTTAGCCATGGAATCATTACAAAAAATGTATTTCATGAGTTTGTTTTTTTCTGCTATAAAGAACATTTAATGAAAGTCATGAATGTACAGATCTATTGGTCCACCTCGCTTGGATGTATTTAGTTTTTTAAGCATTAGTGCCGTAAAGGATGATGATGTCTTGTCACCTCCAGTAGATCTTTTACAGGTACCATGCTTCCAGGTGCATCTAATGAATTTAGGGGAAAATGAAGAGAAAAATGAACGTCATATATAGATCTGATACACTCATGGACAATTTGTAATGTTGTAAGCTGTGTGAAGTAAAAAACATGATACAATGACTTACACAAAATGAAAACTAAAATGTTGTGTCTTGGAAAATTAGAATCTTACATCGGCTTAATATAAAATATAAAATTTTAAGCTGACCAGAATGTACAAATTCAAAGTGCTTTACTGAAGAATAAAAACAGAGCAGATACAAAACAGACAATAAAACAGATCTGATAAAAGTTCTGTATGGACAGAAGTGTTCAGACCATAAATAATAACTGAAAGGAGACTCTCCCTGTTTGGAGTGAACCCATGGTAGCAGACCTGTTATGTATTTTGGTAGTGAGCTTTTTTGAGACTTACATTTTTATGAAGCAACACTTAAAAACCTATTCCAAGAGTCACTGGCAGACAATGTGGAGACATGCAGACTATAGCTATGTACAAACTGGAGCTTTCTAATGGTTTTTTTAAGGAGAGCCTTAAGGAGATCAATAGTCCAGCCTGCTGGTGATTAAAGCATGGACTAATTTCTCTAGATCCTGACTGGAAACAAACCATCTGATCTTTGCAATGGTTCTGAGTAGATAATAAGCAGTTTTATTTAGTTATTGCTCTTATGTAACTGATGAAGCTCAGATCAGAATCACCCCGAGAATCTTAGAACTGATGTATCTATTCACCTTGAGAACCTTCGCTTTATTCCCAAAAGCAATGACTTTAGTTTTGTCTGAAGAAAGAAAGCTCTTGGGTATTAGATTGCAGATATTTAATAGTGGGTCTTCTAGATATGTGATTGTGTAACACATTAGCAGTAAATTATTCAGAATTTTGTCTTATTATCTGTAAGCCCAAACAATACAAATAAAAAAAAGTGTGAAATATTATAAAGGTGTAAAAATAAGCTTCTTTTTCCAAATGAGAGAAAAAAAATTGAATATCATTAAGCTTTTTTTTAGATGCCTGTAAACAAAGCAGATTTCTGGCTTAATTGTCAGTATATTCTTTAATTGGAGTTTCATTTGGATCTCTGGTTTACCTATTAAAATGACCAAAACTCTCTCTCGTTGACTGTATATAACACGGACGCACCATGTGCAATCATTTGCCTAGGTTTCTTATGAAGGGTAAAGGAGGTGCAGAATGGGCGTAGCCAGCCATTTCCATCATGGAAGTGGGTTCAGAGAAGCAGGAGAGAGGTGTAGCAAAGGTGTTTGATTGGGTGATGGTTTCATCTTAATACACCTTAAACAAACAAATTAAAATATGTATTTCACCCACCTTATTGTTCATGACTAAAAAACAATTGCAGGACCAGTTGTGTAAACATGTTCCAAATCGGCTCCAAAGTTGGGAGTAAACGAGAACCTGCTTAATTCTGGCCAGTTAAGGTACTCCAGTTCAGTCACTTCCTACTGTAGAAGTTGCCGCTTGGTGTATCTGTATTAATTTTTAATAGCCTGGAGAAAAAAAAGCAGTCATTGATGGTGTAAAATTAAAGTATGACAAGGTTTAAAATTCTCTTGTCACAGGATCCCGCTAGGCTGCAACAATCCTAAAGTTTGAAATGGTTCATCTAACTGATATTCCAAACAAATCCAACATTATTCCTTGCATGTTATTGCCAGTTCCTGAAAAGTGCTGTCTGTAATGGAAGAAAACATGGTTTCACTAAATAAACAAAAGTTTAGAGCAGCTAACTCGCAAACTGAGGAAACGGGCAGGTTTCCTCTGGACCATATGTCAGCAATTGGGGGCATTGTATACCTTGGCCTGAAAAAGAGGTTCATGATCGATGGAGGGGTGAAAATCCTGAGTTTCTGGCTCTCTAACAGCCCCAAAAATTGCTTTCAGCTGATAGCTTCATTTCACTTGACATTTATCAAGTGGATTACTGTGTGTTTCTCTGTTTACCCCTCACATGATGGAGAGGATTCCGATAGCAGGCGGGAGACCAACTGTTTTTCCTTCTGTGTTGCTGGAAACGTACACATGTAAATTGGCTCCGTAAACTCTTGAGCTGACAGTAAATTCAGACAAACCTGTGCCACACATGACATCAACCGTGACCTCTTGACCTGTGTCGAAATGAGGTGAGCGCAAAACAACAGATTTGCTTTTCAACACCTTGAACCTTGCTTGCCATGTGAAATGCTTGCACTATTTTTCCTTCGTTTGCATGCAAATGATTTGGGACTGCACTGCATTATTCATCCTCTCATGCTTGCAACAATTCAAGAACACAGAAATGCTGGTTAGGTGGGAATATGAGCACTTTACAGACAACGGGGTCTCCAGTGAAGGAACAGAGCTGTGCTATTATACTTTCCCTGTCCGTGTGCGCTGATTACAGTCCGCGAACGCATCCATTCGTTGAGACGGTTACCGCCGGCCTCAAGAGCCTGTTTAATCACTTCAGTGGCACTGAATTGGCTCCGGCACGCTCGATGCATCCTCGCCTGAAGTGTGCGAGCCACCCCAACCACCTCATCAAGAATCCAATCAGTTTAAGCGCAAGATGCTCTTCGCTGGAGATGAAAAGAGATTTTTCGTCGGGGTGTCTGTGGCATAAGGGCATGATCACTGCATATGCAAAGTGGGAGGAAATTAGCATGGATTCTCTCCCTTCTGATAGTCATGTATATATCAGAGGAGTTTAAAAACGCTTGTCGCCGAATGCATTATTCATTCTTGTGCTCGGGTCAATCTGAAGGCTTTTTAAAGCATTACACAACTTAATATGTGGCTTGGTTGGAAACTGAAGGCATGATGATATCCTGTGAATGTGCGGTTGGATTTAACCGCTGAATGCTTGTGTCACTTCGCACTCGAGTTGAGCATCAACTTCTCTGTTGTTATTTGATATCCGAAAACTATGTTCTTCATGGACATTTGTTATATTGTCTGCACAACACTGAAGATCTAGCCAGTGAAATAAAATAAATGCAATCGTTCATTTGATTCTATAAAATAAGATTTTACCCATATTTACACATTATAGAAACGGTAAACCTAAATTTTATATTATAACATTATAATTTTACATTATATTTTACATTTAAAAATGAATATGGATTTTAGATTTCAAATGGCTTTATTTTTCTTTCTATTGTAGGAAAATAAACAGTTGCTTATAATCTTAACTTGCAGTATGTGCTGTGATTTTTCACCATAATAGTATTTATGTTAAGCTGCAAGCTTATAACCTAATATATAAGCTATAACCCCAACATTGGAGAAAACCGGAGTTACTTAGCAATTGATAGAATCAGGTTGTTTACACAAAATGCAGTAGATTTATGATATAATGAATATGAGTATTAATTAAAGGCATGAAAACCTATTATTAGGGCCAATCAACCAGTGTTTAAAGTTCACCATGGGCTTTGGAAGAGCCTACTTTGCATGGGTTAAGGCAGGGATCACCAAATACTGTGCTGGAGGTCCGGAGCCCTGGACATTTTAGTTGTAACCCTGTTCTAGCATGCGGACTACTCTAGCTTCAGATTAGCCAAGAGGGCCTTAAATAGTGCAACAGGTGTGTTTAATGATGGTTGAACCAAAAATGTGCAGACCTCAGGACCTCCAGGACCAGATATGAGGGTTTATAACAAAAAGGTACACATGCTATTTCTACTTGTTCTCTGCACTCATCAACGTGCAAGTGAAAAACCAAATTGCCATCCACAACAGTCTAATCAAATGATGTTCGAATTAACACAGTTAGAGTTAAATCAGGCTACAAATGAATACCATAATATTTTTAGATGATTTAGTAACCCACCAAAAGAACAATCCAGCCACAACACAAAAATGCAAAAGCATGCCTTTAATTATTATTATGGAATTGACTTTAGATATTTCTTTAAATTTTGAAATCATATGAGTAATTTTTTTTTTACTTTAAGAATGAAATACCATATAAAACATACATTTCTTTTACTTAAATGGGACAAAGGGAAACTAAGCCCGCATAGTACAATTCCACTATTTTGTTGTTATTCACTGTTTTAATCAATGTTTGTTTGTTTTTTCAGGAGCTGCACAGCGATATTTTCCTTGATGGATCTTAATATCAAATAGTCTTTATACTAGGGAGGTGATTAGCAACAGCCACACACAGAGAGGCAACGTGTGACCTCACATAGGGGTTCTTCTTTGGAGGAGATTTTTTTTGTCTGCATGTGCGTGCAAGTGTTTAACTCGTTTAAGTGTTTAACGGGTTTTTCTTTTTTTTTTTTTTCCCACATCATAAAAATAAGTAAATTGGTTAATTTAGTTTGCCACAAAATTTGTTTAAACCTGGCTTGCACAATAAGTTAGTAATTACTGGTCAGTTTAAGTTGATGCTTTCTTCATATCAGTGAACTTTCCCTTATTGATTAAACTATTATAATTATACTTCCTGATCTCAGGTACAATCCCTAGGTGACAGCATTTGGTAGTTTTATTTCTACCCTATCGAATTATGTAATAGTCCTTCTATCTAACTCTTAATCTGTGTTAAGCCTTTGTAAAGCTGCCTAGAAGCAACTGCAAAAGTGCTATATGAAAACATTTGTATTGATTGATTGAACTTTGACCTGCATTTGAATTGAATTTGCAATTCGTTGCATAGCTCTAGCCATTGGATTGAAGAAGTGAAATTATGAGCTTATTGAAAAGCAAGCTTATAATTTTGACAGTTGCCAATTCAGTGGTTTCTATTTTCAGTTTTGTAGTATTTTTAAATATCTGACTTTAAAAGCAGGGACTTCACTGCCACATCTGTATGAAAAATCTAAACTCTCAAAAGTACTATTGAGGCATTAGCAGGAAACATGATAAACCAAGGATTCTTCTTTGTTGAAATTTTTTCGCAGTGAAAATATTATAATTATCGTTTTTCTCCTAAAATTGGAAGTATGGATTTTATAAAACGAAAATGAATCTCTGGGTCATTGTTTTCCTTCCGGTTGCCCTCCATCCAACCTGAACGTCTTAAATCAAGGCCGCATGTTCATTTACCTCTCCTTGCAGAGTGTGCTCATTAGATGAATCCTATTGAACAGAAACAATCTTTAAGTTTGAAGTGGTTCAAATGTCGTTTCAAATCGTCAGGAGCTTCTGATTACTGGCATGGGACAAATTATACATTTAACTTGAAGTCTGTTGTGATTTCCTTTGCCTGTCTTGATCCTTGGTGACTCAAGCGCTAGGTTCCCCATCTCCGGAGGGTCAAGGTTTCCCCCGAGGGACTGAAGTGGGGGTGGGATTAGGCAGACATGCACACTACCACACATGCAGTAATCTGTGCTAGTTACTTATTGTTCATATGTAGTTATTAACTGGAGAGCGGAGGCACCTGCCCTGGACTCTCGGCTCTGCTGGAGAAAATAGAATGTGCATCTTAGAAGTGTCATGAACAGATTTCCACCTTGTGAGATTTCTCTTTTGGTGTTCCATGGAAAAAGAGAATGTTATGAGACCAATTCATACACAGTCTGGTGATTTTAAAGGACTTCTGGTATGTCTGCCTCATAACAATGTGCATTTGAGCCATCTCATAGAATGGATTTTGTCGTATTGAGCGTTGTTTCTTTGAACATTACTCTACATGTAGACTTAATATTTCAGAATTTCTCCCATCGTTTTGTCAATGGATTTTTTTTGGACATAAAATAATTGGTTAACTTGTTTCATGTTTGTGCATCTTTGCTTTTGTGGAAATGTTTGCCAATTTGCAACCAGTTTCTCCTATGTTATTTCTTTCATTTTTTTATAATTGTAGTCATTTAAAATGTTGATTTATAAAGCACTTTTAAACAGCAGAGCTATCCAAAGTGTTTAACATGAAATCAAGGCAAGTCTAAAATATAAAATAATGACCATAAAATAAAACAAATACGAATTTATTTAAATACACTCGCTTTCTGAAAAACATCACACAGATCTAAAATTCCTGCAAATGCAAGTGAGTCTTCAGTCTGGATTTAAAAACTGCTAAATTAGGAGAGTAAAACTTAAACAGTCTGTGTCTCAGTAAACAGCACTGTTTGTTTTCATTCTGATTTGCAGGATCTCTAGCAGCAATAAATCAATATCGGGAGGATCCTCATCCATTATCCATGCATAATTATTACCTTAATATAGTCATATATCCATTTTCTTTCCTGGTTAGGGTCACAGGGCTTTGCAGCAAATGCTAGAAATACCCTGTGCCTATCACAGGCCATGATCTATCCAAAGGAGAGTTCAGTCTCAATTTTGAACTGAGAGGAAACCAGAGCGCCTGGAGAAAGCCCCTCGCCTAGCCTCGAGATGGTGACCTAACATAACATCTTACCCTCTCCACCACCATGCTGCCTGTAACCTGTTTCTAACTATCATATTGGCACCAGATATTGGAGCCTAGTGGATTTTACTCAAATTTCATTGGGTGAAAGACAGGGGTACATTAAAGACACAGAACTTGTTACAGAAGTTACTTGTGTTTAAACACACAACTTAGCTGCAGTTACTGAATTAATTTAACATTTTGGCTTGTAAAACATAAACAAGTTCTATGAATCTTTATGTGAAGTTAAATTAAACAGTATATTGAAAGTGTTCGAATCTTGGTTCTCCGATGTTACAATTACTTTTTGGTTTTCGACCACAAAGGGAAAGGGATTATACAGAATGAAAACTGACAACATCACACTGATTGAACGAGTCTTCTGTAAATTAATTCTAACAAAGAGACAGCTTCCTTCAAGTGATTTATTCCATGGAGGATTGACATTTTCACAATCAATGCATAAAAATGTATTTCTCAAAATAGTGTTTAATTACGTGTAGCCTTGTTTTTTTATAGCAAAAGCAATAGAACAGTTTGCATGAAGCGATTGTAATAATTGACAGAAGCCTCGTCCAATCAGCACCAATGGTCCAATCCCTTTCCGCTTTGGTCTAAATGTTGTGTTTTCTGAACTGTTCGTTTGTTTTCAAATTTGTCATTGTGTTGTTTAACTTGTTTTTCATTATAACTTCCAGAATTGTGAATTGTTTTGCACCTTTTTTTACATATTAACTAACTTTTTTGATATAGTAACCTGTGATTCTTACACCTAAAAGAAGCCAGAAATAGAAATGTCTGTACCAAGTTTAACACACGATAAGCTTTATTTGAATAGATTGTCTTTGGGGTAAATGTACGGCTTGAACAGGAAGTTTACTAATCTGAAACCTGATGCGCTAGGAAGGAAAGACTCAGGAACCAGCCTTCAGAGCTTTCACCAATCATATTCATCACAGAACCCAGTCCAGCCTCATTAGACCACATCGCAGCACTTAACTAAACATCTTTTCCATAAAATAAATGCTTCCAGGTTACCCTCGGCTCAGGTCGAGTCAGCATCTGATCTCAATTACTGTCGAGCACTGGCCGCTGATCGAGCAGCAGCAATGGCGTCCATGCTGGGCCTTTGCATCAGATCAATTTACTGATGAATTAATTCCTCATAGAAACTTACTGGATACATATTAATTAAAGGTTGATTAGATTTCTTTGGTATCTGGTGTGCTGAGACATGACATTATCAGTAATTTTGGCTAGTTTTGATTAGTTTAGTAACTCTTGAGCTTTGAACCTTCACGCTAAAATGGCCAGCTTGCCTACCAGTGAACACAGTAGGTGAGGCAAGGAGTTATTATTCAAATTCTCTTATTCAAAATGTCTCTCTATGCCATAAAGTTTTTTGGAATAAATTCTTAATGGTTGAGATGGCATGCAACCAACATGTTTCTTTTTATATATATATATATCTTCCTAAAACACATCTGATCTCATTAATTTCAGTTGGAAGTAAAACCAGCAGGGGATACTGCTTTCAGGAATAATTCGCCCACTCCGGGTTTAACCTGGCGATAGTTTTGAGCATCTTTGTTCATCCCTTTATTGGGCAGGTACCCATACATGTCCGCTGCCATCATATCTAATTTTTTATTTATAAAAGTTATGACCGTCTTGTTATAACCATAATAAAACTATTTCATCATGTGCCCTTCAAAGTCTTAAACAAGTCTCCACCATGTGGCCGAAAATGAAATGGCAGCTGAAGGACTTTTGTCTTTATGAATAAACATTTTTTCCTGTAACATAAAATGTTGGAAGAAACTGTTACATTGCTTAAGGAGATTAATATAATATGAAACTATGTATTAAACCTCAACACTGTAATGAGTATAAAAAATAAATCAAGCTCATTGAGTACCACAAATAAAAACCTTTCAACCTCTTGCCACTGAATTTTATTTACATTTATACAGAAAAATTGTTGGCATAACTTTTTGTCTAAATGTTGTCATATAAATACGGGTTACATATTAAAGGTAACAAAAAATTTGTATTTAAAGGGTTTGAACTTTAAATCAGATTAATAATCAATAATTCATTAGAGTGTTTTTCATTTTATTTGATTTGGTTTAAATGTTCCAAAAATAATTCGGAAAGAAAACAAAAGCAAATAACAAACTTTGAATTTAACCCTTTTTATGTGTATCTTCAGAGCTCTTTACAGGTTAGAGAGAGAGATATCAGTGTTGTGAATCAGCTTGCCTTTAAGCCCTGGTTCAGGTCTCGGGATCCTCACTCTTTTCTTAAAACCATCATTTCCTCAAGTGTAGAAGACGAAGAGAAGAGTATTCAACACAGCCCACACTCAGCTGCTCTCTCAATGGAAGCTCAGCTGAGGCCTGCAGATCAACTGCTTTATCTAAGATGTGTGAAGCTCAACAGCTCTCTGTAAATGACATGAGGTTATGATGAGGAAATGGCTCCAGACCTTCATTAAGCTTACTATTCAAACTGTGTACTTTTCTCAAGATCAAAAACCAGGCGGGTGATGTAAGCAGTTAAAGGCCAGCAGAGGGAGACAGGAGACTGTAAATTAAGGTAAATGAAAATGATGGCCTTGATTGCATTATTGAAAAAAGAAAAGGAGTATACAGTACTGAGATGTGCCAACTCAAGCTTCGATTGGAACGTGATAGCTGGTTTAAGTTTTGCAAAAATGGTTTGAGCAGCTGATGGACTAGCTTAAATCATTTTCCAAAACACAGCTTCAGCTGTTTTTTCCACTGGGTTTTGACGCTGAGAAATAGGCAAGCCAAAGCAAGGCAAGTTTATTTGTATAGCACATTTCATACACAGTCATATATAATCATAGTGATTAAAAACTGAAAATTAAGACATAGATGAAGATAGTGAAGTGCAGAGATAAAATAGTTGTTCGGACGTTGGTGCTCAGTTGACAAAAGCGCAACTTTTAGCCTGGATTTAAACGTGAATAAAGTGTTGGCACCCTTGATCTCCTCTGAAAGCTAGTTCATCTGTGGGCTGCATGGTAACTAAAAGAGGATTTACCCTGTCTAGAATGTACCAGGGGTAGATCTAATTTATTTGAACCGAGGGATTTCAGCTCTCTGTTTTGTGTCACTGATATAAAACACCATTCACTGATCATGTCTGTTAGGTATTTAGGTGCTAAGTTATGTTTGGACTTATATACGAGCAGCAGAACTTTAAAATCTATTCTGACGGAGACCGGTAGCCAGTGTAGAAATGTGTTCTGATTTTCTAGTTTTGGTTAAAATTCGAGCCGCTGCATTTTGAACGAGCTGGAGCTGTTTAATAGTTTTTTTTTGGAACACCGTTACAGTAGTCCAGCCTGCTGGAGATGAAAGCATGAATAAGTTTCTCTAAATCTTGTCTGGAAACAAAGCATCTGATTCTTACAATGTTTCTAAAATGGTAATAAGCTGATTTGGTCTTTGCTTTGATGTGGTTGTTGAAACTAAGATCAGAGTCCAGAATCACTCCAAGATTCCTGACCTGATTTGTAGTTATTAGGCCCTTGGCAGTGAGATATGCATAAACCTTAAAAACATCGCTTTTGCTTCCGAATGCAATGACTTCAGTTTTTTCCTTGTTTAATTGAAGAAATTCATTTTTAATCTCATCAAGACACTTGCAGAGAGAGTTTATGGGGTTGTAGTCATTTGAGGAGATAGCTAGATAAATTTGTGTATCATCAGCATAACTATTTGGTTCCTTTTCATAATTTGGCCAGTGGAAGCATGTACAGGTTAAATAGTAAAGGAGCAAGGATTGAGCCTTGAGGGACTCCACATGACACTGCAGTCCACTTCGGCATGTAATCACCTATGTTTACATAGAAGCCTCTTCCTTCTAAGTATGATCTGAACCATTTTATCACAGTTCCTGAAAGATCGACATAGTTTTTTAGTCTATCAAGAAGGATTTTGTTGTCAACTCTGTCGAAGGCAGCGCTCAGATTGAGTAGAACCAGGACAGTAATTTTTTTTCTGACTCTGTGTTTAACCGGATGTCATTGACTATCTTCAGTAGTGCTGTCTCTGTGTTGTGATGAGCTCTGAAACCCAACTGATAGCAATCCATGCATTAATTTTCAGTTGTTTTGCCACAATCTTTTCCATAATTTTACTAATGAAAGGGAGATTTGAGATGGGCCTGTAGTTGCTCAGTACAGTATTATCTAAGTTTATCTTTTTTCAGTAGTGGCTTTACCACTGTGGTTTTAAGGGATTTTGGGAAAGAGCCGGAGCACAAGGAGGTGTTTATAACTTCTAAGAGGTCGTTTTCTAGACTCTTAAGAGCCATTTTAAAAAAGACTGTTGGTGGAGTTTCAAGGCTCTGTTGATGTTCTAAGGCTCTGAACCGTCTCTATTAATGTTTTGCTATCGATTAGATTAAAGGTGCACATTGAGAATGGTGGCTGAGAATGTCTATCTCTAACTCTGCAGGGAGAAGCACTTAAGCCTTTTCTGATGTTACTGATTTTATTGATGAAAAATGAAGCAAACTCATTGCATTTATCTTCAGACAGAAGCTCACTTGGAGTCTGGTTTGGTGGGATGGTTAACTGCTCTACCATTGCAGAGAGTTCGAGTATTGTTAAGGTTTTTATTAGGTTTGAGAAAAACTCTTGCCTAGCTGTGATTAACTCTGAATTAAAAGCACGAAGACTCTATTTATAAAGGTCGTAGTGGATGACAAGTTTGGATTTTCTCCACCTTCTTTCAGCCTTCCTGCAAAGTCTTTTCATACTTTGAACTTGTTGAATTTCTCCAGGGTGTTTTTTGTCTCCCAGGTTTCTTATTGACAGTTATAGGTGCGATGTCGTCTATAATGGACTTGATTTTTAAAGTAAATGTATCAACAAGGAAGTCAACTGTGCCAGCAGTGATGCTTGGTGTTTGAGATATGGCATGCATAAACATCTCGCTGGTGTTATCGTTAATGTGTCTCATTCTAACAGAAATTTATTTTACACTTTTAACGTGGGAGATTGGCGGATCAACAAAAACACAGAAGTGATCAGACAGAGCAACATCTTGCACAATGGTGGATGAAATATTTAAACCCTTACTAAATACTAAGTATGATCGTGACAATGTGTGACACCTTAAACGTGTTGGGTCACGTCAAAGGTGTTTAAAATATTGTTGAGTTGTAAGGTGGTGAAAAGTACTCGTTTGTTGCCTTTTAAAGCTATACTCAAATATTCAAAAGATGTGTAATCCCCAAGATTGACTGTTTGCAATCAAAAATGTTCTTGACAAAAAATGTAAATAATGCTAAATCCAGCAAGACCTGGAATATGGTAGCTGGTTTAAAAAAAAGTAAATCTTGAACATGGAAATTATAATAAAATTGGTAAACATGGACCATTTTAGCAGGTTTAAAATTGGTAAATGTGGACAATGGCAACAGGTTAAAATTTGGTATACCTGTAACATGCTAGCCGGTTCAAGAGGTAAACCTGGAACATGATATCTAGTTTAAAATTAGTAAACCTGGAACTTGGTAGCTGGTTTGAAATTGGCAACCCTGAAACATGTTAGCTGGTTTAAAAAATGTAAACCTGGAACACGGTAGCTGGTTTAAAAGATGTAAACCTGAAACATAGTACCTGATTTAAAAGAGGCGTGTCACTTGTGTTTTCAACATGCTGTTTTTGACACAATGTATCCAACTTGTATTTCTTTTTGATGATCAATAATACGCATTCTGTCCGTCCATTCATCATATTATTGGAATTTAGTGAATTATTTTACATTTATCATTTCTGAGGCCAAGCTCGTGATCTCATCTTGACAACTAGATCCTCTCAGCTCGGGTTTGGGTGTAACCTCACTCCCTCCCTCCTTCAGAAAACAGAGCTCTAGCGGACTCGAGCGCGTCGTTACAGGTAATATAGACTCATTTGTAATGATGTTTGTGTCTATTGTACACGACAAACAACATTTGGTGGTGTTTTCGAGTGTAATGTTCTTCCGCCACGGAATTGTTGCGATAATCGCAACGCGAGTTGCTTCAAGTTGGCTGGAAGTAACTGAACACAGTGATTCTAGCGGATTGTGTCTTTTAGATCCGCTCGTCAACTTTAATTGAGAATAAAGACGTTTTTGATATGTTAGGTCGACAATATAGGCTTATTGTGCTTGTGAAATAGTTTAAGCGTGTACATATGCCAAATAAATCTAAATATTTTCAGGAGTGACTACATCAACCCGCCCTCAGGATCAGGAATGTCGTCTGTATGGGTCAGTAGTGGATTTCATTTATCTGATTTTTCAGTTTAACAGTATATAGCCTGAAAGCGAGTACTTGAAGCTAAAGTTGTATTTATTTAAACACATTCTTTATGTTTAATGTCTGGTTCACGCAGGCAAAAAATTGCTTTTCAAGTTTTAAACAGAAAAGATTGGATTTGTAGTGTCATGGTAATCAAAGTTTAACAAAGTCTTTGTTTGTTGCTTGACCAACTGTAAGCCATGTTTTGTATCAAAACTCAGGCTTAAAAAGAGTTTGTGTTTGTTAAGTATAAGTATGTATGTTTTTTTAGGATGACCTGGATCTTCTACTTGAGTCCCCCTCTTCTCTAACAGTAAATGTAAGGTTGTTATTATATTTTATAGTAGAAATGTGATGTATTGATCAATCAACATGTACTATGCTTCGTTAGTCTAGCGCACGTGGGACTGTTAAAGAAAAGTCAGCCTTTAACCCATGCGAGGATGCTGCTGCTTTGAGGAAAGCCATTGAAGGCATTGGTAAATCTTTTTAGTTTTTGAACTTCTTGTGAATTTACTAAGCAGACATTCAGCTAAGATGATGAAACCATTCTGCAAATGTTTAATCTTCTTTCACAATCCGGAAGTGTGTGTGTGAATGATTGTGTGTGTTTGTAATACCTCAGGCACAACTGAAAAGACTCTTATTGATGTTCTGACTCAAAGGAGCAATGCCCAGCGTCAGCTGATCTGTAAATCTTACCAGGATGCTACCGGGCGGGTAAAATCACACTTGGATACACTTCTTCAAACGGATACTAACTGCTAACTAACAATCACGTTATGTTTGTTTTGTCAACTAAGACTCTCTGTGATGACTTGGAAGGTGATACACGAGGAGAATTTGAAGATGTGTTGGTGGCGCTGATCACTCCTCCTGCCAAATATGACTGCCAAGAGTTCATGCGAGCAATAAAAGTATACAATCCATTTTCTTTACCTTACCGTTTTTTAAAGGCGTGTGTTTTTTGTTTGCTCAGCAATCATTTTTGGCCTTCTAATATAGACATGGAATTTTTTCTGTAATCAGACTGCAGCCTAGTGACAAAAAACTGTATTTCTTTGCCAATTTGCAACCTGTATTGAATATTCTTATGATCCAATCTGACCCAGGTCACTTTCATATGTGGTTCTGAATCAGATTTTGTACTATGTTAAATCTGAATTGGGCTTTTAAACCCTGCAGACTGAACGTTGCCTAAGTGGTGCAGCCAGTCAAGTGCGTGTTTTTATTAAATAAGGGAAATTAGTCTTGTGAATAATGATGTGATACTGATGTGTGTTATTGGTAACAGTCAGTTAGAGCTGGTGAAATTGGAGATCGGAAGTCAAAAATAGATTGGAAAAGAGGGAAGTAAACATATGTTTTTATACTATTGAAAAAGCAAACACTAAAATATCTCTAAATTATGTTCAACACTTACATTTCTCAAAATTAATATTTTCCCACAAGTTTCATGACCCTTTAATGAACCTTGTCTTGTTAAATATTTTTTTATTTTGGTGCTTAGCAGCACATTTAAAGTCTTGTGTTTTAAAGTATAAAACATGACCCTTAATGTCTTCCCAGGGGGCTGGAACAAACGAAAGCCTCTTGATTGAACTATTCGCCTCACGCTCCAACCATCAAATCAAAGCTTTATGTGATGCCTACTTGGCCGGTTTGTATTTCCTCAGTCTGTTTTTTTAAATAGTGGTTTTATTTTATTCTTTGTAATAAACATTTTTTTAGAAACGGGAAGATCCCTAAACCATGACCTGAAATCAGAAGTGTCTGGGGACTTTGAGAAGACCTTATTGATCCTTGCAGAGGTTCAGTGAAATCTATATTCCATCTCTTGGCTTGTATTTAAATTCATTCAAATGCGAGATGCAGCTGCATTACTGAGCGACTGCTCGTGTGTTTAAAGGGAAAGCGCGATGAAACTACCACTGTGAATGCAGCAAAAGCTAAAGAGGATGCAAAGGTGAGATTTTCCTGTTAAACCTGTAAGAAGATTTGCTGATGGATGTTTGTAACAGATCACATTTGGGTTCCTGTGGTGTTCCTTGTTATTTGTTCTAGAACAAAGCTGCTGAAAGGATCTGGTTTCTAGTATTTCTTCAAAGCTGTCAGATGTTATACAGGTTTTAAAGACTATAAGAACTAAAAACCACCAAGCATGTTGACTTACAGTAGTGGTCTTAAAATTCCTGGAGGAAATTTATATATATATTTATATATATTTTTTTATTATACCTCATTAAAAATGAAATAAACATATAAAATCACTTCCCTCAATGTCCATCCTCCCATCAGGCTTAGTGCTGACTAAAACTATCAACAATTCCAGCACAAGAAACACATTTAGGAGACCCTGCATTTAGAGAAGTGTTGATTTTTGTCAATATCACTCACAGCTCCACCGTTTCTCATTTTATTCCTGTTTAGATCTTGTACGAGGCAGGAGAAAAAAAATGGGGAACAGACGAGAGCAAGTTCATCGACATCCTCTGCCACAGGAGTGTTCCTCAGCTCAGACAAAGTACTTAAAGAATTCTCATTTGCTCAATTGCTTAATGGAAAACTCAAGCATGTCCGACTGTTTGGTGAGGTTTTCAAAACGTGTGTGTATGAGTGCGTGCGTGTGTGTGATATGCATGAAACAAACATTGCATTGCATTGCTTTCAGTCGAGTGAAAGATGTTTGTGTCTCAGCTTTTGTCGAGTACAAGAGTTTGAGTGGAAGGACACTCCAGGAAAGCATCGAACGAGAGATGTCTGGAAGACTGGAAGATATTCTGGTGGCCATAGGTAACATGTTGTTTAGGTTGTGATTTTAATTGGATTGTTAACCTGGAAATCTGAATTATTTAATAATTTATCAAACTTCTGCTTGACAATTTGGTGTGTTTAGCTCCAACATTACTGGTAATCTGATACACTGCCTTTCCAAAAAATGATATGAGCCTCCTATTGGATATTAACTGAATTCGCGATTATCTATCAGCTGGTAACACATTACCTGAACACACAGAATGAGCAGGTTTTTCCATTATTTTATTTTTTTGTTCCCTAATGACATAGACACGTTTAAAGATGAAAAGGCCAGGATCTAGTTCAAATTGTGAAAAATTTGTTCTGAGAATAAGAGACGTTTGACCCCATAAAGAATCTTCAAGGTATGCTGGAGAAGGATTTGCCCAGCAAACAGACTCCATATTCAATGTGAGATTTTGGTGAAAAATGAATGCAAACACCGGATGTAAAAAAAACGCCATAGTGAATGCATTCCGCAATCAAAGCTAAATCAAAGTCCAACCAAATATTCCAAAGTGTGTGACTTTTTTTGGCCAGACAGAGTAATTTGTTTTTATGCATTTAGTCTGGTTATTTATTCATGTTTTCTGAAGTAATTCCATTGGTTTAAATTTTAAAGCTTTGTATGATTGTCTCTTTTAGTGAAATGTGTGAAAAGTGTCCCAGCGTACCTTGCAGAGCGTCTTCACAAAAGCATGAAGGTTTGATTTTTTTTTCTTTGTAAACAGGGTTTTTGTTTTTGTATAACTAACAATGTACCCAAAATGAGATCTATTTATAGCTGCCTGATGGGAATTGTAGTAGCAGAAACTCTGGGTATTGTAGTGATTGAAAAAAAACTGTAGTTGATGAAAATGAAATGTGTAAAAATATATCTAAACCATTTAAAAAGAATTATAATATGGTTTAAATAGGAATGATGAATGCTTCTGTTAGAAAAGGACAATTAAATTAGATTTATATACAAAATAATCATGTAGAAATATTGTTTTCTAGTTGTGTTTCATTTTGTTGTGTTTGAGGAAATGAAGGCTTGCATGTTGTAAAATAATAAGTAGACTCATTGTTTTTTTGTGAAGTCAGTGACTAAAGTGTTAATCATCCTTTTTCAGGGAGCAGGAACCACTGAATCAACCCTGACGAGAATCATAGTGAGTCGGTCTGAGCTGGACCTGCAGGACATCAAAGCAGAATACAAGAAGCTCTTCGGACGTTCCTTATATGCTGCCATTGAGGTAAAAAGTAATGAAACAAGGCGGGGTTTTTTTTAGCTTTTCTCCAGAATAATGGCTATTTATTGTCATGTGATGTGCCATGCCTCAAAATGACTTGTTTTTTTTCTATTGAAAGCCATTACTGAGGTTTTGTTTAAGTTTTAAACATAAATTTCAAACACATTTCAAAGAAATTAACATTTTAAAACAACTGTCAACATTTTGATCATGTCTAAGGTTAATTTTACCACCCAAAAACAAAAATGTGATGAGATAAATGCGGGATTTGATTTTGTTAACAATACATACATCAACAAAGTCCAAGTCTCGAGCTCTGTCCACCAATGCACTAAAATATGACATAGTTGCATCAATGTCTCTCCTGTGAATCCTCAAGTTGACTCCAGATCAGTTGGGTACGGCAAGGACTGAGGGAGTGGTTTCTACTTATGTCCACATCTGATTGTGCCAGTTTTTTTGTTCTGAAGTATTGTACAAAAACAGTAAGCATTATGGTTCTTGAATCTAACATTACATCATATACCATTTAAAGTGATATAAAAGTAAGGTGGTAGAGTTCAGTATTTTAAGATCTGTGGCTTGTTTGCCTCTATATTAGAACCTTAAACCCTGCACTAGGAGCTGACATGCTGATGCTTTCATGCTGGGGATTTGTGGTCGGAAGTCCCATTCAGGTTCTAAATCTGCTGAATGGATGCATCAGCATAGTGCTTTGTTGGCTCCCTTTCCTGTGTTTCACTTACTTCTCTGTGAAAGATCAATAATCTACATTCTAAAAGCGTGGATGCATATCAATTTAAAAGTTAATTTACATGAGATAAAAGTTTTATCTGTATGATTTTGGATTTTTAATGAATACAGAACATTATATATATATATATATATATATACTATATATATATATATATATATATATATGTATATATATATATATATCTGTATATAATATATATCTCTCTATCTCTGTCTCGTCTCTCTCTCTCTCTGTCTATGTCTCTCTCTATCTCTCTCTCTCTGTCTCTGTTCTCTATCTCTCTATCATCTCTCTCTCTCTCTGTCTCTCTCTCTCTCTCTCTATCTCTCTGTCTCTGTCTCTCTCTCTCTCTCTCTTCTCTTCTTGTCATCTCTCTCTCTATATGTGTTATAGTCATTCATTTGAGGATTGAAATTTGATTTAAATATAAAACTTTGTTTTAAAAATATTTGTTTTAAAAATATTGTTTTTTGTTTTTTAACAATATTCGAGGGTTCTTTTGTGTTTACCAGATAGAGCCTAAGAAAGATGGAGCATGACAGTTTGTTTCCTTTGGGGTTTTTTGTGTAATATTAAGAAATAATCAAAAGTTAAATAACAAAATAGACTTAAAAGCAGAATTGTTTACAGAATACTACAGATACAGTAAACTGGTCTCCATCAGTGGTGTGTCCTTTTTGGAATGCATGCAAGTGAGTGAAAACTGCATCAATATTCAGGCTAGTTCAACCTTGTGCTATATCACTCTCCTAGTCTCCTCGCTAAGTAGAACACCATCCCTCTTAAATTTTTTAGCAGTTTCCACCATGACCGTAAGTGCATTTTTGTCTTTCCTTCACTCATACAACTGTTTATCCACATCGATTTAAGATTTCCCATTTTTTCATATTTTACTCTTTTTCACACTAGTTTTTTGGCTCTGAAATAATCAAGTTCTCACAGCGGTAAGGGCAATAATGTTTCAATATTTTCCCTTCAGTCTGAAACATCTGGGGATTTTCGTCAGACCCTTCTGAAGATCTGTGGAGAAGATGACAAATGAATGGCTCAAGGTGACTTCAACCGCGTGCCAAGAGCTGAAAACAATCCAAAATATAATTTTTACACAGAATCTAAAAGGCTTTATGATCTACATAGTAAGAAATTTAACCAACTCTCAATGTGTGTATGAACATTTGATTGTTCTTCTAATATATTGCAAATTTTCTTACTTTGTAGCAGAATATGTGATTAGTACTACAATGTGGATGAAGAATAAACATGAGTGATTTTGAGTCTGCTTTGGTTGTCCACCAGGTGGCAGTTAACCTCATAAATGCATCAATGTTTAGGGAACAAATGAAGTGGTTGATAATTAAAACCTCTAAGGATTAGATGTGACTGTTCATTTCCATCACTCACCCAAATCTGAATTAGAGTGACATTTGGTCTCAATTCTGTGAATCCCAGTTTAGGATTATTAATGTTGTAAGAACTATCAACCCAGATTCAGTTACTGCACCTTTAATT
Source organism: Danionella dracula (assembly GCA_900490495.1). NCBI lineage: Eukaryota > Metazoa > Chordata > Actinopteri > Cypriniformes > Danionidae > Danionella > Danionella dracula. The sequence goes on from UELW01000006.1 coordinate 356,341, forward strand.
CTGAAAAAAACCACATCCCGATCTAATGGCGCCAGCGTTCTGACTCTGTTTAAACAAGTCAGGACTAATTACCTTTCAAAGATTAAGGGGTCATCAGATAACCCCCCCCGCGTCACCTCTATGCTCCCCTGAAGCCTGCGAACGCTCCGAACTCTCCACGACCCCAGGATCAGACACTGAGTGGACAAAGCCTGGCTCCACTCAAAGTCGTGCTCACCCAAAAACTGCTTTTCAGAAGACTAAAACTTGCTTTAAGAACACTTTTGTGCTCATACAAATATCTCCTGAAATGTACTTTCATGTTATGGAATAATTCGTACTGTACAGTTAATAGTTTAGTCAGTTAAAACGAATGAATGAATGAATGAATGAATTTCTGTAACTGCCCCCTAATGTTTGATCTCGTTGGAATGCGGATAATGTTGCGGAAAGGATTTAATTGTGTAAAAGATTATCCGGTACTCTCTTGAGGAGATATAACTCCGTTTATTAATAAGTGCAAATCAAAGAAACCTCTCGTCAAGAGAAGAGCCTCACTGGGCTGGACCAAAGTGTGACGTCACCACCAATCCGAGGCAAGTTAGCACTCTCAGTGGCTAGAGCTGTGAAAAGAACCCGCCTCCCATTTAAAACCAAGGCGCGCTCCCCCGAAGAAGTTAGTCTTTCGTTAGTCTTTCTTTTGTCTTGTAGTTTGTAGAGTCTTTTTTCTTCTGAATAGTCTCCTCTCTTTCTTCTGAAGCTCTCTTCGCTGTATAGTCTCTTACTTACTTTTATCGTTTGGCGATTTCGCTCAATGAAAGAAACCCGGCTCGTAGAGACACAGAGCCGTGATCTGAAATTAAGACTGTCTTCCAACGGAAGCTCCTTCGGACTCCCACGGAAACTGCTGGGACACTAAGATCACCCTCCCAAATCGAGCACGCCTCACAGCTGTACTCCCGGAATCTACTCGGCCTGCCACGGACCACGTTCGACCGGATCGACTCGAAAGATCTAAACGGTAGACTGCGATAATCTATCACGTCAGCGCGGTTAACGAGAACAGAACGATTGTGGGAATGCTAAATTGATTACGTGCCCAAACTGATATTTAAGGATAACTTGAGGTCAAAACTTGTCTCTCTTGGTCTCTCTCTCTCTCTCTCTCTCTCTCTCTCTCTCTCTCTCTCCTCTCTCTCTCTCTCTCTCTCTCTCTCTCTCTCACTCGCTCGCTCGCTCTAATCAGCCTCTCTCGCTCTAATCAGCCTCTCTCGCTCTAATCAGCCTCTCTCTCTCTCTCTCTCTCGGTGTGAATGAGTGCCTGTTTGCTTGAGCGAATGGTTAGGTTAGTTAGCTAGAAATCATTTATCAATTTGTGTGTCTAGAATAGAGTTAATAAAGCATTAAAAGACATTTCCCTTGTTGTAATCTGTGCAGTTGATCCGTTCCCTGTGGTTCCGATTCCGAGATGATACGGTTGATTTCCCCTTACCGTATTGTTATTAATTATTAAATGTGTAATAACCAGTTTGTTACAATGTCTAATCCTCCAAGACAATGCAGATTGTCAAGAGAAAGTGATGCTTGCAGATGTCATGTAAGATTTCTAGCAGCTTTCTCTCATTCGTGATACTAGAAGCAGGTTTTAATTTGCACTGAAGCATCTGTGAGGTCAAGTCAACAGATTTAAGGCTCGAAAAATGAAGTTTATGAGGAAAGTGACAGTTTAAGATTTGCATGCAGCAAAGGGAATATACTGCACAATAAAGAGATATTTTTATTCAGCAAACCGATGTTAATTCTCATGACTGACTTCAGTCATCATTTTGAAGTGTTTTGTATTCATTTTTCCACACTTTTACTTTTCAATTAGTCTTCTACGGACGTGAAAAGAACAAAAGCCATACAAAATCCCAAGATTGAGTCAAAGCACATAGATTACAACAGATTTTAGAAGGTGATTAAAACAAAGCAGCTATCTTTTGTTAGCCATTTGATGAGATCGTTATGAGATTAGAAGTGGGTTTTGTGGGATTGAAGAGGAACATTGTGGAAGATGCTTAGATGAAAATGCTGAAATTAGATTGAAAATTATGATTTTCTTATTTTAGTAAGAATTTTCTAATTTAAAGCTTTGGATATAGATTACTTGGCTTATTTTTAGAAAATATCACTTACATTTTCTTGAGGTTATTTATTTTCTTCAATTAAGAAACTTTGTGAAACAAGTTGTTGATTTTGCCACTGATCTTAAAACAAGACATTTTGATTCAACATATTCTTATTTCAAGAATGTTTATGATTTCATATTTTAAGAAATCAATATTAAATATTGGTAAAAACATGCATCTTGGAACAAGACAAAAAATCTGAAATTAAGTTCTAGTCTTCTTAAATCAAGTAAAAAATCTGTCAATGGGGTAAGAATTTGAATTCTTGAAATAAGAATCAAACGCTTGTGAAAAGAAAGTAGAAAAAGAATCTAAACCATAAATAAATAATCAATACCCCAAACCCTAAAACCCCATCTAGTTGTGTACTAACTTTGATGGAAGAGATCTGTACTTCAAAAAAACACACTCTTGAAACAAGAAAAATTAAGATTGTCTAGTGTTAAGACCAGACTAGATACAAGTTGAAATATTCTAGTTTCAGTGCACTGCTTGAAAACACTTGTTTTGAGTTGTTGTCTATTTTTAAGATCCAACAGCATTTGTTATCAGCTAGAAATTCTTGCCAAGTCAAATTTGCTTACCTCATTGGCAGTTTTTTTTTTTGTTGCTTGAAATAGGAAGAGTTTAACTTCATTTGAGTTTTTTTTCTTGTTCCAAGAGTGCATTTTTTTTGCAGTGAGTAAATTTCTTTTGGATTTTTTTGTTTGTTTTCCCAAGTTATTTCTTGTTTTACCCCTTAGGAGCTGATTTATCTGTCAAAGTCTCAAAAAAAAACACAAAACATACATAAGTTAGCTCGGGTTAAATTCAAATCGCTAATGCTGGCATACAAAACTATCTCCAGATCAGCCCCTGTCTACCTCCATGAGCTCATACGCTCCTACATGCCTTCCAGAAGTCTGCGCTCAGAGAAGGAACAGCGACTCGTGGTTCCATCCCACAAGAGCAGAAGATCTCTCAGCAGAACCTTCTCTTTCACTGTCCCTGGCTGGTGGAACAAACTCCCTGATCCAGTCAGGAAAGCAGCAACACTAACAGCTTTCAAAAAGCAACTGAAAACTCTTCTCTTCAGGGAACACCTACTATAAATAAAAAAAAAATAAATAAAAAAAAACTACTACCTTCTTTTTCCCTCCTCTGTCTTTATCTTCTTCCCCTACTGCTTTGGTTTTTTGATCAGTTGATACAATTTCTATTGTGAGAAGTTGAGATAGACGTTGACGGTGTAACAAATTGCATATTGTCTCTCCCTAATGTAAGTCGCTTTGGACAAAAGCGTCTGCCAAATGCATAAATGTAAATGTAAATATAAGTCGAGGCTTATGATAAATTATGAAGGCAAACTCTTAAAGTTGTTATGTTTGTCCCAAAAATGTAGAGAGGTGATTAAAATTTGAAGCGTATAACAGTGCAAAAATACGTGTAATTAAAAGAAAAATTTTGTTTTATTTTTTATTTTTTTCCTTTAGATTACAGAAAGACTGGGCTTTACTTAAGTTTCACTGTATAAAAATGTCAGGAAAAAAATATTGAATTTTAGGGAAATGTTCATAAGTGCAATAAATAACAGATCAAATGTGGTGTCCATTAGAATGGACGCAAGGATCTAAAGGGGTTAGACTGTGGTTATACAGTGATCAAACACACATATGTGTTATGTGACCTCTTTGAGGGCACTTTCTCCCAGACAGATGGCTAAAGAAAGCTACAATAAAATATAATAACAATCTTACATTTACTGTCAGAGAAGAGGGGGACTCAAGTAGAAGATCCAGATCATCCTAAAAAAACATCCATTTCTCAATGGAAACTCCACAATGAGTTAAAAATGGTTCTGTTGGCAGCGCCTCCTCAAGTATCCTGAATGGCAAAGAGCTGATGATAGCTTAATGCTCTTACATAAACATCATTGCTCAAGTCTATCGAATTAGTCACAAATGTCATCTTGCTGTCGATAAGTTTAAATGTGCTCTTTGCTTCCAAGTTTCTTAATGCCATATTGATAGAATTGTCTTCAAATTACATTCCATACAGGGAAACGGACTCCTGGAGGTACTGATGGCTCTTTAAAGGTGCAGTATGTAAATCTTCAGTAATGTTAACTTGAACATTACTGTAATAATTTGTAGAATGGTTGTTGGCAACATTTGTAGACAATGCATTATTGGTCTAGGATTCCAGGGGGTTGTTCATTTTGATTTTAATTTAAATACTGGCTGCTAGAAATCACATGTAGCACTTTTTAAATGGGTACTCAACTCCAGCATTAAAATGCAGTCCTTAATCTCTAGCCCCTATATCGTTCCAGACTCGTTATGGCTTTGTTCTTCCTCTGACGCGATTGTAAGATATTTTGGAAATTGCCCAGGAGGCCTGTATCTGCCTATTCTCAATGATTTTTATGTTTTAAAACAGTGTTCTGAAACCACCTGGCTGTGTAGTAGTACTCTGCTGCCAAATAAATAATAAATTACTTCTATTGTAATTATCTGTGTCTGGCCAATCTTTTATTTTGAAAAACTAACAGATCCTCATGGTTAGAGCGCATACTCATGTTATGTTGTTGGTGCAATGTTACAAGGAAGCTGCCTGCAACTAAAGTCGCATGAGTATACTGTGAATTTACATTTAGTGTTAGATTTGCAAAACAAAAAAAATCTACATAACCCCCCTCTGCTGTAACATTGATAAGCGAAACCATAAATTGTCTGACTGGTTCAAGGTGAAATATCCTGCGATCACAAAACAGACTAAATAAAGGCTTAAACACACATTATCATCTCATCTTCACGCAAACATATAATGCTCACCATAGTGAGAGAGACTGGAGTTAAGAATGAAATAAAACATGTAATTGCTTCGATTGTTTTTTATTCAGTTTCTTCATTCAGGTTCAAGTCAGGCATTTTATATAGTCCCAAAACTTAAATTAAATCCACATTTGAATAATAGAAAAATCATTCCTCAACAAAAACAAGATATCTTGAAACAATGAAATGAGGTAACAAGAACACTAACATTTCTAACCAGTGTATCACTCACTCATTTAATTTTCAATTACAAAAACAAATTTGATTTTTAAAGTGACAATGAAAAAAATGTGATCAAAATGAAAAGGCAATAACAAATTACAAGCTTGCATCTGTTTTTGTTACAAATTTCATTTTTTTGTGTTTTCGTTTTTAAATTGAAAATCGAATGAACAAATGATACTGAGATTATTTCTGTAGTGGCTGGCTCAATACATATTCAGGGTACTATTTTGCATGCTTTAGCACTTCAGCTACCAATTTCCTGGCCGCACACATACAATGTGTTTAATACATGAAGAAAATACCCTTTAACAAACCAGCATAAAGTCACAGGAACAACCTCTCCAGAACTAATCACCCAATCAGCAAACAGTTATTTCAACGAAAGGCACAATATACCCAGTGTTACCTCTGTTAGCTGCACTTTCCAAACAAAAGTATCCTTGTTTTTAGAGTACAGTAGGTTAGTGCTGAGGAAGATAGTGTAGTGTAACAATAACTGTGGCTGAAGTTATTGAGTTGTATTTTATTCCAAAGATCCACCGGAGATTTACTTAAATGACAATACTGGTGTAATGATTAAAGGTGGATAACCAGGTATTTCTGGTTCAAACTATGAATTTGAAATAGCACTAGTCTTGAAAGCCCTGTAAAACAAAGGGTTTCAAGCAGGGCCACCACCCTGAAGTCAACTCTCAACCATTCTTCAACACAGACATGTGGCTTAATTATCTTGATTGGGTTTTTATTAAGGTTACAGCTAAACTGTGACGATTTAAGTTCCTCAAAGAATTCAGTTAGAAACATGCTATATAGTCTTGAAGTGTCCATTTCAGACAAGAAACGACTAGCACATTCAGTGGCAACATTGAATTATTGTTAGAAGAAATTGTATTTTTACAAACACGGAATTGTTTGCTGTAATTAGAGTACTTAGCCGCAAGATACTTAGCCCATGCAAGTGAAGTTTTGCAGTTGCATCACAAGTCTTCCATATTGTATCTAAAATGAGACATGTAAAAATATTGATAATTTCGCAAATTCAATATTACATGGGGAAAAACAAGACACCATGTTTCCAAAGGATATACATACAGTATGAAAAATGATTCAGGCAGATCAACGCTAATACCTTCACGGTACTTGATCATAATTGCACTGCCCCATGGTACGGTGTTCAAAGGCATATGAGGAAAAGTTTCATTCCTTAACTAAAAATAATGCCAAAAAAGCACATACAGATGGCCCCGAATTTCAATCTGCACCGCAGGGCTGCTTGTGTCTGTAGTTCATGATATAGACGGCAGTTTGATGCCACCAGTAGAACATGAGCACCACCAGCACATGCCAGAGCTGATGACTGGCACCCAGGTAGTTGAGTTGGCCTGAGAATATGGGAGAACCTTATTAATCGCAGTGTTCAAAGGACCTGAAACCTTCCTTCAGACAGCTCGCCTGGTATACATTTATACACGCCAATTCTTATAGGCCTAATTGATACAAGTGCAAACTCATAAAAATTGTTAAAATTAAAAACATTGTTAAAAAAAAAAAATAAAAAAAATAAAAAATAAAATTAAAAACAACTAAATTACTCTGTTGCAAAGAACTTAAACAAACCATTTGTTGTTAAACAGAATAGAAGCATTTGAGGATAACTTACATTTTGGGGTTAAAGAAACAATCCTGGATTAAGGTTTTACAAATAGATCTCAGTTTTACTAAAAAAGCCAGACAAAGCTCTGGATGCAAATGTACAGGCTGAGACCTAATTACATAAAGGTACATAAATGAATCTGTTCAATCAGATGGGTTTTTTTTTTATATGTACACAAAGAAGTATTCACCATTGATAAACTTGTGCAATGCAAGCAATGCAATTGTACATATTTAAATATCTTAAATCCCATTCCACCACATAGGAATTTAAGATACAATCCTTGTTTAAAAAGACAATGCAGACAAATTCCTTTTCATTTCTATTTTTATATTACATACAAACCATGTGCTCACACCAAATGTGAATTGAGGCCATAAATCTGGCTATTCATCTTGAAGCTTGAGCCTTGAGTTCTTATTTACTGCACACAATCAAAACCCTTCCCAACAGGGGCAAATATCATGAGAGGGACCTCTGTCTGGAGGCTCTAGTTTCATGGAGGGGGAGGGGGGGTTCACATATGATGTGTACACACCCTCACAGGGACTTCATGACAAACATAGAGTCTAGAGTTGTTTTAAATAGCAACCCTTGCGTGTTTTACGATAATTTAACTCTATACAATATCCCTTTCTCTAAATGAAAAAAGGGTTCAAAACAGACCAAATCAGGGCATACATCAGCAAATTTATACATCATTGCAACTAAAGAGTACCTGGGAAATAACGCTCTGGGATTTTGCTGACGTAGAACAGGAACGCTGAGGCTGCAATCACGTACATGATCATGACACGAGGAAAAAACACCTGCCAATCGAACAAAGTATGTCATGGATACATTGGGTTGATATTGTATGTAATATTTGAAATGCAGCCAGAGCTGAATAACACCTTTACGATTTCAGAATGGAAACCTCCATTAAGCCAGACCCAGTGACAGGCCGGGATGATGCCGTATCCAGCCACGGAGCAAAAAATGGTGGATCGCAGCCTTTTCCACTGCGGTGTGAGGTAGAGTGGGTGAATCTGAGCCACGAACACTGCAAGAATGAGTGCCAGCACTGTAAGGAGGTACACTTGCCTCCAAAACTGAAAGAAAAGGTTAGAATTTCTTTTAGTCTGGGTTTTGAGGCAAGGTGACAAAAATCAGGATTAGATAGAGAATTATGTGATGGGTCTTACACTGTTGCAGTAGAAGGCGTAGAAGACTCCAGGCACATAACATCCTAAAATTCCAACAGATATCCCAGCATAGTCCAGAGCAAGCCAGCGGCGACATGTCTTCTCTGAGCGATGGCAGCAGAATAAGTGGTATCCCACAGAGCACAGCATGCAAACCTGCAGAACAAAACAAACTGTTACAGCCATACATTTGAGTGAGATCTTTTCCAATACCTGAAAGCAGAAGAGTCCTATTGAGTAAATAACATAGTCTTCTCGTGATGCCCCAGAAGACGGCAAGACGGTGGCCATGTCGTTTACTCCCAGTGAGAAAAACAGCAGGAAACCAAGCAAATGACTCCAGATGTTCACAGTCTCATTGGACAGAACAAAGATGCTATGGGATGTTGAAAAAGAATGAGTAAAATTGATGGCAGAAATAAATCAGTATGGTTGAAAGTTTAGAAAGAAACCTTTTGAGACAGAGTTTGGAAGGAAGGTGAGCTCTGTATCCGTCAGTGATGTATGGATTGTCCTTCAGGAACATTGGGATCTGCTCATAGGTGTACAGTCGAATCCCTCTTGGTACCAGAACTGGCCAATACTGGTAACCACCCAGCTCAATGTAATGAGTGCTTTTCAGGATGTTCTGAGGCATCTTAGCTCAAGTGGCTGGAAGAACGAAGTAGTAAAAACGGAACAAATGATAAAATCATAATCTTTCATAATAAATACATTTCATAATGTACATTTTAACTAAAACGTAACATTTATTAAAAACTATTGTATTTTTTTACATAATATCCAAGAGTATTCCCATTAAAAGGCTTCAATAACGTTATATTACGCTGACCTATTCAACGAAATGTTTGTTAAAGATTAAAGTTACTTTTGACAACCTTGCTTTTCCAGAAATATTACATTTGTTATATGTTTAGAGACACTGTTTGTCTTAAAAGCTAGACGACCTTAATTTTTAGGAGATTGTTTTATTATCAAAAATGCATCTCGCTGGTTTGATATTGTGGATCAGCTTCAGCCTCAGTTAGCTATGCTGGCTAACACATGCGCCTCAAATGAGGATTACATTAGGCTTTTAAACCCATTAGGTCTCCCTGTAATCAACGCCAACCTCTCACCTCCGGGTAAATACCCGCAGTTTAGCCCAGTCACATCAATATATCGCTTAAATTCCGTTTAGGGACGTTGTATGAGGGTCATGTTGTTGTCGCCGGCGATTAGCCGTCAAGCTATAGGCTAAAGGAGAAAGTGTGACATTAAAATCCTGCGACAGACAGAATGCGACGAAAATCACCCGCTTTTCGAATTTTTTTTTTTTTTTGTAAATAGGAGCCTTTATTTGAATTTAATATGTCACTGATGTAATGTCTGTGTTTATCTCTATGTATATCAAAAATGTATTTGGACTATTATTGTATGAGAACAATACGGGATGAGTTTAACGGAGGTTTGATAATAATATAGCAATATAACATTATACAATATACAATATTAGTGTTACTTAATTAACGTTATTGGATATGGATTGTCGTTTTCATGTCATGAGCTTTATTTATATTCTAATGTTAAATCAAACACAAGTTGCTATAACTTATTCAGTTTTAAAATATACATTAATTAATTGTCTTGCAATATATTAACTGTTGAAAAAAATGTCCATCAAAATGGTTTCTCTATACTTGATGCATACAAAATATTATATATATATATATATATATATACCACAAATTATGAGTATTCGAAGGGTTTCCCTGTTACCTTTTATATGATTTAAAAATTAAATGTTTTGAGTCATTGTGATTTAAAATGTGGATGCCTGTCCCGCTTATGTTTTTCTGTAAAATAATCTTCCATTGTATAACAGATTAGGATTATGATTTTGAATACACTACCCATGTAATATAACACAATCAGACAATAAACAGAGTAATCTCTGATTGCTGCAGCTGCGCTGTGTTGCTTCCCAACTTAACTCAAATGAATGTTTTTTTAATAGTTTAGTTTCAAGGTTAGATACATCATTACATTTCATTATGAATGACACACACAAGTGAACAGTTACAGATTATTGTATATAAATAAAATGACAAATAATTAAATAAAAATCAACTAAATAATACAAAAAATGTGCGATAAGATTTACGAAATGTGAAAATTATAATTATTTACATGTTCATATTAAACACAATACAATGCATTGATTTATACAATTAAAATACAGTGAGGTACAAAAAGAGCAAGATAGTCTTTTTTATCAAATTGGGTCAGTATCCAAATCACTTGAATAGCCCCCCTCTGGAAGTGCCTGAAAAAGATTTCTAGACCCGATAACAAAAGATTAATTTTGTACTAATGTCTTCAGAAGTGATCAAAATACTGTAAAATAATGTTCCAGTCAGTGTCTTTGAATACGGGTGAACTTGATGCAGCGACCCTAAAAGACAAAAAAATTATTCATTACAGATTCTTAATGGCAAACTAAAATCCTCACCCTTCCCTGCACCCACACTCCTCTCTCTTCAACCCATTATCTCTTATAAATGTGAAAAATGACAAATCAAATCTCTCGCCATCTATCCCATGCTACTAGCCGTGTCCTCATTTTCAGACTGGTGATGCTCTTTTCCCCCCACCATCCACTGGCTAGTCCGTATCACATCCGCTCAGTACTGATGCTAAATCAACCATGCTGGAGGATTTTAATGCTCCTCGTATGGTGACAAATAATTGTTTTGACAATATTTTTGTCAAACTGACATGGAAGATAATATGTACTAATTGAGTTCAATTGAGAGAATGTCTGATTTTAATTGTTGGTTAGGAAGCAGCAGTGATGGTGGTCCGACAGGCTGATCAAGCAAAACTAATGCTTGACAAACCATGTTCAGACAATTCTGGCACCATGAGGAGCAGACAGGTACCAGTATTGTGCATTAATTCTGATTCATCAAACAGGAAACTAGCTTTTACAGCAGCAATTTTGTTCATATTATTGATGTGTGTGTTTAGCATTTATTCTATTTTATTTCTATGCAGATGAACTTGGTTCATCTATATCCTTCCATTTCCATCCTTCATGTGACCAACATGTCACCTGGCTCACATACTATGAATTAAACTATAATACTTAGCTAGCATACTGAGTTTACTTAAAAAAGGTAAGTATTGTTAAAATGTTTGAATAAATATTTGGGAGTACTAATCAAATTCAAGTAAAATGACTCACCAGTTTTAGCACATGTCCTTGAGCATGCATATATAAATTAATGTTTATCAGTAAATTTATTCAAATATAATTAATCAATAATCAATTAACCTGTAGATAATTATTAAACTTACTTAGATGTTCTTCCTGTTTGCGTTGAATAAAGAAGGCAATTGGTTTTCTACGTTTTTATAAGTAAACTGAAGTAATTGAATATACAGTGAGACTTAATTTAAGCTGTTCCAATGTTTTGTATTTAAATCATATTCGTTAGTGCTATGACAGTTGAAGTGATGATTTCACAAAGAAAACAAAAAGCTATATTTAAAGGTTGAGCTTAGTTTTTTTCTTGGCTCAGTTTTTACTTTTGTCTATTACTAATCTGTCATCTGTGTAGCAGTTTTATAAATTTTCCAGTAATGTATGTTTTTATATGTCTTAACACAATTTTATTGCGAAAGTAAGACAATGGAAATGTAATTAAAGTGTACCAATTATAACGTAATAAATGAATGGGAAGTCCTCTCACTTACTAAATGCATGGTTGTTGTACAAGTCATGGTGAAAAACATCCTATATTAGATTTGCTTTTGTACTAAATAGTTACACTGTACTGGTTTATTGTTTCAGAGAAAAAAGCAAACTTGGAATTTCATTACTTTTTCTGTAATTGGCATTCACAGTGCATTGTAAACACAAAAAAACCTATTTTAAAGTCTCATTGATAACCAGTGTTGGGAATAACATATTACTGTAACATTATTTTTTCAAGTGATACAGAAGTATAACTCTGTACTCGTAATTGTTCTGTAATATGTATCTAGTTACATGCTCAGCAACCCATAAGTTACTTGACAAATGTAAAATCAGTTCATCCAATAAGTTTCAACTAATTGACTGTGTTCTGTTGGTAAACAAACTGTCGCACTGTGGCCTCTATTTATACTCGCACAAACTAAAAACTAGACACATATGTTTCAAGGCCAGCTCTAACTTCGGTGCATACAGATAAACTTGGTGCCATGACCAGATAAAATAACAGATGAAATCTTAATTCCCTTTATAACATTATCTTCTCCTTGCTTTCAAACCTACGCATCAAGCTGTTTCAGTCAACATCTCACAGGGTTTCAAGTAGACCCTTTGTGATGTAACCACTCTGACCTCGTTTGGTCTGTTGGAGAGCCTCATTAGCACTAATAACCTGCTCAGACGAGGAGGACAGTCCTGTCACAGACAGACCAGATCACCCACAATCTCTTTATATATATTTGGGGCTTCGACTGGTTTTACACTGACCCTCAAACACACACATCACAGAGGTCGTCACTATTGCAATCATTAGGTTAACCTGACTGTCAGAGTTCAAGTTGTCATGAACGCAGTCCTCGTCTGGCACTTCACTGTCAAGAGGGACCTCTAACCTTTCGCTTACTTCTCAGACAGACTCATTTTTGCTTTCTAGGACACAGGGGAGATGATTTTCTCATGAATACAACACTATTTCTCAAGGCCAAAAACTATGTTGAATGGTAGCCACAGCATTGATTGAATCAAATAATTTTAGTACTTATTTATGCCAAATACTTCTGTATAAAAAATCTGTGTGCTTTAGCTGCCAACCAAAAGAACATTTACATTACACGTTATACAAATGTAATCCAATACAGGCTATCAACAGCGTTGTGTACAATACTTACAAACTCTAATATTTGACATAGTACTTATTACTGCCATTTTAATGTAATCTAATAAACTACAATAATACTCCCTTAAAAATGTATTGCGTTACTTGGCTAAGTTTCTTTGCAAGGCACTGTATAAGCATGACTGTAGTGGTTTCAAAAACATCTTATTAAAAAGTCAGTTAATGATCTTTCTCATGTGGTGTATGCCATCCTGACTATCGAGCCTTAATCTAATCTGAAACATTAAAAATCCATTTTCTTTTTGGCTTAGTACCTTTATCAGGGGCCGCCACAGCGGAATGAACCACCAACTTATGCAGCATGTGTTTTATGCAGCATGTGTTTTATGCAGCATGTGTTTTATGCAGCGGATGCCTTTTTATCTGCAATCCCTCACTGAGAAACATCCATACACACTCATACACTACGAACAATTTAGCTTACCCAATTAACCTGTAACGCATGTCCTTGCACTTGTGAGGAAAACCGGAGCACCCAGAGGAAACCCACATGAACACACACGCAAACTCAGATTGCGCCACCACAAGTGTGATTTAAAAAATATTTGTAATCAAATAGAATTTATAAATAGATGCTGGTGAGGTATTTACAGATAGGTACAGGTATTTACTCGTTGGTGACCCCTGTCTTAAACACACCAAAAGCATACTTGATAATTACAACAACATATGCTTTAGTATCACAGCACAAACCATCAACAAAAATATTGTTTTTGAAAGGAGTAGGGGCTCAACGCCACACAGATAACGTAAAGATCTCTAGTTAGCCTTCATGGCATTTTTTCAGTTAAATACTAATATCAAATATTTTTAAGCAACTGTTTGAAGTAAATTGATATTAAAATAGCAGTGACAGTATTTTTAAAAATTATAAATTTTTACAAAGTTTTCATGATTACTTTTTTATGATCTATATTTTTTTACCTTCAATACACGCATTAACCATTGAAGATCTGATCAGGATCAGTATTGAGGGTCCTTTGCCACACCATTACATCCTAAAATCAAGATCTGTTAAAAAAATAGTTTTCTTAAGTTTTGTGCTATTTTTGTTTTGTGATCTTTCAATAAAACTTTTAAAAATTCACAAAGTAGTGGTAGTTGCAGCGCTCCTAAATTTCTGCCTGTGATCTCAATTGTTTTGATCACCAGCACTACCAAGTTGAAAAGTACATTTGAAGCCCTGGAGAACCTTCAAGTTATTCTCTCATGGAACAATTTGACCAAACATACCTGATCATTTGCTGTTGGCCTCATGATAGCCACTCTGTCATACTGTCTACGCAGCAATGCAGCAACAGCATCCAAACGGCCCTAAAATATTAATTCCCAAACATAATCACATTGACCAAATTAATAATCTTGTTCAAATAAAACAAGCCAATTCTATGAAAAAAAAAACTCACTTTAATGGGTGTGTACCATTTTTCTGGGGCCGGAGCCTCGTATATTGGTGGTGGTCTTGGTGGCGGTCTTATTACAGGTTCTTCAAACTCCTCCTCTGGCATTTTAACAACTGCATTTTTGGCTTTGGCTAAGCGCGTTCCTTCCTCCGTGGAGCCTTTCTCACCCCAGCGAACCTATGCATATTTAGTTTTCAGATTTTGATGAGTCCATGACATTATCGCTACATAGAGCAAAGTTACCTCCATACGGGTAATACCGCCAGGCCCTCTGCCACCATAGTAAGATGCATCCACTGTAGGCCACTTCTTCTTTGGTAAAGGATCCATCTCAGGCTCCTTTAAGAGATCCAACATCCCTCTCATGATTTCACCCAGCTTGCTGATTCAAAGGAACGAAAAGTACCTACCGGTAATGGCAGAGGAGGTGGGGGGCGAGATGGTGGTGGATCCCTGATTACCACAGTGCAGCAGAGAGGCCAGAACCACCAGAGTAGAGTCAGTGCTAGCAAAACTAGCAGCACCAGTATAACAATGACAACCACCATCCCATCCGACTGTAACAAATTAGGAGATGGTTATTTTACAAAAAAAAGTGTCAAGAGAGACACTCAAACAAAGTCTGTCTAGTCTAGGGTTTCAGGAGAAACAAAATATAAAAAATTCACTGTTTTTCAATGTTAAATACATTTTCACATATTATTTTTTAATGTCCATGAAGCTCATTTGATATGTGCTTCTTATGTTACTTGGGGTTGCCAGAGTAATGGTTAGGGTTCCTAAAGAATGAGATCACCTTCATAAATCCTATGGCGGTGTCATAGTTTGCAAAGGCTCATAGACACTCAAAAACTGATTTTTAGGGTTGCCATAGTTTATGAAAATGTCCATTTACACTCATATATGATCAAACTCTTAAAAGTGATTGTTAGGGTTGCCAGATATTAAGATTACACTCATAAATATAAGAAAAAAAATCAGTCTGTATTTTGAAATTTTAAAAAGTTTTTAAAAATGTTATTGTGATTGTAAGGGTTGTCAGAGATAATGAAAACGAGCATAAAATCTCAAAAGTAAAAAAAAAACAAGATTGTTGGTGTTGTCAGAGACTCAGTTCATTTGTGTGTTTTAAATTTGATTCTAAACGTTCTTAAAAAGGTCTTAGAAAATCTTAAATTTGACCTCTGGAAACCTGCAGAAACCCTGCTAACCATGGCATCATCACACTTCGCTTTGATGTATCCCATAACCTTTTTAGGAAATATGTAAAACGGACCATTGTTATGTACTTACGCATGTGGTGGCATATATCGTGATTGCAGTTGAAATGAAAGACTGGCCATTATTCAAACTAATAAGCACTTGGATTGAACTGTTGAGAGAGGAAAAACATGATTATGACTTGATTAATTAGCACTCAATGCTGGATTAAAAGTCAGTATACTCTTTTCACATGATGTGATGCAAAAAAACAATGGCATCACATTGCTCCTAACACAAAAGTTAGTCAGCTTTGTTGAAACTTTTGCATTTACCTGTCCACAAAATTGTCATGTAACAAGTATATGTTTCCCCTATATAACATAACATTAATACTTATTTTTAAAGCATTTTATAATTAGGGCTTCTTAATACTTAGAATAGTTTGGGTCTGAAGGGGTTAAAATAATCCTACCATCAGCAAAACACACTCAAACTGTTTAATTTATGCATATCACAGACAAGCACAAGAAAGTTAGAACTATCTCTCATCAGTTCATGATATTCATAGTTGAAGTGTCTGGGTAGCAGACAGTGGAAAATAAGACTGCTTTGTTTTAGCCCTGTAATGAAGCTGCTTCTTATCAGTTCTCCAATAGCTAAGCTATAAACAGAAACTAAGATAAAGCCCCATGAGAAAGGATGATGAACTCTCTCCCTTTGGACATCGGCTTGTAACAGCTGTTCCTATGAATGGAGAGCCACTGTTCTCCGTCTGAAGCTGGTCCAATGCCACTTACTGTCCAACCTCGGTCAACACTGGGGCTGGACACAGCACATAATTATCCTTCACTATACTCGGCCTCTCGTCTACAGGGAAAAGAGAGCACTGTGAGACTGTTGAAAAGACAGAGGCTTTATTTAAAGACGTGGTATGAGAGCAATTTCACAACGGACTAACAGCCAAAGAATTTGTGGAGTCCAGATATCAAGTATAAAATAAGTAGCAAGCGTTTTGAACATCATTTGTATTGTTTTGGTTTTTTCATCAGATTATTCTGTGTGATAGTGTTTTTTTTTAAATAATATACGCTGGTTTAGAAAATGCTATGTTTAAGATAGATTCTATGTTAATAGTTTTTGCCATACTCATTGTGAATTCACACACATCTTCTTCTGAAAGACTTACTGTAAGGATCTTGTTGATTGATGGAGTAAGTGCAGACCACGCCTTCTGAAGTTCTGCCCTGTGTAAACCCTCTTCCTCTCAGAACTACGTTGAATGACTCTGGAAGGAAAATGTTTATGATAAAAATGTCATAACTATACAAAATAATCAAGATTAAAGGAATAGATTGTATCACCACATAGATATTTAACACCATACAAATAGTCAAGCTTTTTATTCAGGCTTTTTTTTTATATGAGAGGCTAATTGAAATTTCCCCATCCTTCCTGCATAAATTTTTTTTGTGTTGATAGTGTTCTAGGGAGAGTTCCCTAAACATGTAGCCTATAAGAAGTCTATTGTATCACAGTTTATTGTGTTTTGGTTCCGAAACTTAAAAACACCTACAGTAATGACCCAAAATATGTTGCCTACCATTGACACAAATGCTGGAGGGCTCCAGTTTAAACACCTCTACACAAGATTTCTTTAAAATCTGCAAACACAAATACAGTTCATGTCTGTCACAGGAAATAATTCACACTTCATTGAAGTTGTAACATTTTTTAACAGTTCTACCAAAACTCACAGAGTTTACAATGTTTTTCAGCGCTTGAAATCCATCCACAACGGGAAACACGTGATCTTTGCTGTCTGCAATATCCATAAGCTAGTTAGAAAAACATTAAAACAGCACATGAAGTGGGGATGCTTGCTCAAGTCACAATGATGTAAGAGGTAAAGAATGTAATGGGCAATCATGATGACCCTTCATTGGGATGTGGGCTCTCAGTTTAACCTAATGCAATGGAACCATTGGGGCTTACAAACAAGAAGAGGGAGAAACGTTCCAGACGCATGTCAGGAATTTAATAAAAAATATTTGATTACAATGCAGACCCTAACTGTCTATAAGGTCAGAATTGTCAACGTTACCAAGCATTTGAGAAGTCTTCCATTCATTTAATGATTTGCTACTGTCGTTCACTAATTTAAAATTATGACGTCGATTTTGTTTACATAGTCCATGTCTATATGTCCTTTGCATCTATAGTTTTTACATTAATATTTTTTAGCGATGCACAGATACCTATACTGTCATCTGATATACTTGTAATCATCCTCAAGAATACACACAGATACATGTGATGTCATCAACAAAGCTTTCAGTGCAGAGAATCTGGCAGCAGTGACAGAAAGCTGGGTTCAATGGTTTGGAAATATTTCAAAATTAATGATGACACATGTATGGCAGACTGGGCACTTTATACTTAAAATATCAGGAGGAGTTTAAAAAAACAGTACATGCAACACAATGAACATAATAAAACATCTGAAACACAAACATATAAAAGCGCAAGGAGCATTTGCAGCTAACATTACAGTTACCACATTTTATGCATTTTTATTTGTATAATTTTTTTTGATACTGTGCTGTGAATACTAGTTATACTTTGACATCCTTGAAGCAAATAAATAGGTTTGAGTTGAGTTTAAGTTGTTTAGCTGTAGTAAAAGTACTAGTCACTCTCTCATTATATGGAAAACTTCTATGAAAAGTATAGTTACTCATACAGGGCCTTTAAAAATGGTGTCGGTCCAACCCTATTATTTTTCTTATATATATTTTCTAGAAATAAGCTGTTATTTTTAATATAGTTTCATCCTCAGACACACCACCAGAATGCTAGCAAAACATCTAATGAGCTTGATACAGAAAGTTGGAAACGCTTCAAGAATCCTGAAGTCGTGGTTTGATTGGTTAAACTTATCCGGATTTCCTGTAAAAGCGAGTGTTGCTTTATTTTCGTTCTGCTTAGAAACAGCACGGAGGCGTATGATCGAGAACATTGAATATCCATCCTGATTCCATCTAAACAGTAGATTCATTAGCTATGAGAGACTATTGTTTTGGTAACTTTTTCAAGTTCCAAAATATGACGCTATGAAAGATGGCATGAGATAGGTTGTTTGTCATGTCAGTAAAACAGCTTCATGGACGGCTCTTGGCGAAAAAAAAAACTGCCAACCCCTCCCATCCAACTCGTTATAGTTATAGCCAATCTCCAGTATACATAAAAAATGAACAAAGTGCATTTAATCTAGAGCTGCGTCTGTTTTGTTGATAATATGTGTCAACATGTTGCATACATGTATACTTAACCTTTACCATGCTTGAGTAAAATCACTAAACAAAGAAAACATCCTTTCATAGATCTAATTAAGTCCCAAATGAAGCATAACTGCTTCCTGCTCTACAATCAGTTTCTTGCTCATAAAAATCCTGCTCATGCTTCTGTAAAATGAGCCGGATATGTTCTCTCCAAAATTCAATTATTCCCAGGACACTTGTCAGAGAAGCAAATCCACCAAGTCAATATAAAGCATCTCCCTGTTGACTAACTCCGTTGCTAATGCACACAATAAACACTGCCTTCCTGACAACTATCTCATGATGGCTAGTGGGAACAATTACTCAAAACTATACAATAGATTCAAGCTGAGATTTTAGATAGAGTTTTTTGCAGATGTATAACAAATATTTTTTTAAATGGCCTATAAAAAAAACTTGATGTTAAATTACACCTACACCTATAGCGGATTCTGCTGCATGGTTTTATGTTAAACTGTTCTTTTCAGAGCAGTCACAGTGATGTAATGTAAGCAGCGTGGTTTTCCAGACTATTTATATAATAAGTATATAATTCAGACTATTTATTTAAAAACCCTTCTTCCGAAGCCGGGTAATAATGAAAGTTCTTAGAGCACTTTATATGTGGCTTCTCAAAGTGCTGTACATAAAAACATTTTAAAACAAAGACTACAAAATAGAAATGCAATACAAGGAAAGAATTAGAGAACTCTAAAACAAAATAAAACAAGGCGAATTTAAAATGAAGTATACAATTTTACTTTGACAACCTATGTACAGAATTAGGCACTTTTTATTTTAGGACACTCAAGGACTGAATAGTATGAATAAGAGAGTGTGAAGAGGGTAACATGTCATCCAATTGTTTTCCGTTTCTCACCTACCACATTTTGCATACTAGAAATTCAGCCTTACTACCCAGCTTGGAAAAGCTTATACATATCACATATAACAGAAGTACAATTAGGATGTAGGGCTATAGCGCCAAAGAACCGTAAAGGGCTCATTTAGCTTCGATAGATTGGCGTTGAATTAATGTTGGAGCTGTAGAGAGCAGGGTGATGACATAATTTGACTCCTACAGGACATAATTTGACTCCATTTGGAATCAATAATAAGCAAGTTAAAACATAATTGGGGCAAATCCAAAAAGAAAGGTTAAAATGTGATGTTGTCATTCCTGCATGCTGGTATAGTAGTCATCGAGCGGGACACATACAGCCCAGTTGCGCATTAGCCAACCCTCCCCTACTTGCTCTGTCTCCCTCTCCCTTCCGGTTCTCATCCTGTTGTGCTCAACCATTATTTCCAAATAAATATAGGTTGCATACTGGCATTATTTTGAAGTCCACTCTTTTTATAAGACATTTATTTCAAGCGCTCAGAAACACAGAAGTCTTTATCATAGGTCACCATGATAGCCCAGCCTGTCCATTGTTTTAGTGTATGAACAAGAATAGTTCTGAAACATTCATACTGACTGAAAAAAAAATTATTCCCCCCCCCCATTTTTTGTGTATTCTATCCTCTCTGAATTGTCGTACCTGGTTGACATCAAAATCCTTGACGCCAACACAGTAGACTCTTGCACCATGCTGTCGGGCCTGATCAGCCTGGAAGAGTAAATGAGATTACATATAGCGTTTTTCAGTTTTTTTGATGAACAGTGCTTATTGATACAGTATGATTAGAAATAATGACAAATAATGAAACCAAAGAAATGTCTGTGATCATGTAATGTTTTGCTTTACCTCTTTCACAGCAAGTTCATGCAAGTAGATGTCCATCTTCCCATCAGTCAGTGCAATGATGATGCTGGACGCTTTTGTTTCCTGTGAACTCATTTGTTCTGTAGCCTGAAATGCATATTATTATTATTTTAAGTGTAAAAATAATAATTAGAAGCTACTGTTTCTAATGGATCGGTTTTGTACCTTTTTAAAACCCTCATTCATGTAGGTTTCACCTGCAGGTCTGACATCACTCAGCTTTTTCAGACCACTATCGATATCAACCCTAAAAGCAAAACAAGATTTACATTTTAAATTGAAAGGTTGCCTTTACTTATTATGGCTGTCCCCATAGGAGATGAAGGACTAAGTCCAAAAGATGGCTGAGAACATGTAGAATGAAAAAGGATCAAAAGGAATATGAAACAAACAATATTGGGACATTTGTCAAGTAAAGAGATTTAACAAACAAAGGGAGAGAGACAAGAACAAGAACATAGAGATGGCCACTAATATCGAAGTAACAAAGTGCAACAATAAGCATGAAAACAGGAGATAATCACAGCAGCAACACAGAAGAGGTAGAAGATTTTATAAGAGAACATGAAACAGAACCGGACAATGGCGAGATTCAATATTTAAGGGATTCTCACCTGTTTCCAGTAAGAGGCAAGATTACTTCTGCTCTTCCTGAAAAGACTATGAAAGACACCCTCATTTTTGGGCTGTAGGGCGAAAAAATGAATAAAAGGTATGCTTAATGTTTATTATTAAACATTTTATTATTGTGCTTGTTTTTTCCGTCAATATCTGTTTTCAGCACCAGAATTTTTTATTCGATTTGTGTAGGTGTGAGTTGTGCAGGTCATTAATGGAAGGTTGCAACTGCCTTAAAACACACAGAAGTCCAACTTATAGGCTGCAAATCCAGTTATCCATCTGAAAACTCAAGGTTTATCTCAAACGTGACTAATAACTAATTGTTGAGATGCTGAGTAGTAGCATTTCGATGGTAAAAAATGTATTTCTTTTCAACTTTTAGAAATTGTACTTCCAACATGACATCCCCTGACAACTCAAGTAAACTTTCAGTTGATTTGAAAAATTTGAAATAGCAGAGCAGAACACTGGCAGGGACAAAAAAAAATGTTTGACTAAATATATATATATATATATATATATATATATATATATATATATATATATATATATATATATATATATATATATATATATATTTACTTGCTCCTGTGAATGATTAAAGGTGGCCCTTTTAAATCATTTATAATACATATTTCACCTCTACAGACTATCACTGCACCCTTAGTAACCTTCAAAAAGCAGCATTTATTGTAAACTATATTTTTGCAAAACAAAAAAATGTGTACCTGTTCCTCTAACTTCCATGCATTTGCCACACCCCCTGATGGGATTTTCTTGTTGGCACACAACGATGAATATATTCTTCTTTTAGTTTTTGGATATTCATTCAAAAACACTCATTTCATTGTGTATTAGCTGGGGTTCTACTACGGTTAAACTATCAGGTTGGTCAGCGAGTAAATTCTTGATTGAGATTAGATGCATTGGTAGTTAATCTGATTGGTCAGTAAGAGGTGCTATGGCCTATGGGCATAGCTACTGACATCGAGCTGTTTTGAGCTCCCATAAAAATAAAATAGCATTACTAGCATTACACAAACAGACATTTTTTTGACAAAGGAACAACAATAAACACACTAGAAATGTCTAAAAAGTGGAGTTTACAGGATACGCCACCTTTAATATTTGAAGTAAGCATTTGAGCCCAGTTACCCATTTTTTTAATCTAACACGGGATTTGTTTTACAATCTAAATATTCACCAAAAAGTAAAATGTCCATGATTTGCTAGAAATAGTATTGTTATTAAGGAAAGCTAAAAGAGATTTGTTGTAAGAAAATAGGGTCTACTGTAGATGACGGATACAGTATGAAATACACTATAATTTAGCCACACCATCTGCTATGAATGGTGTCAATTACTTCCAGACACATTTTGAGGTTGGCCACTGTGTCTTTATGTCTAAACGTGAGATAACTAGGTCACCAAACCACACACTAATCCAAACACACATCTGAAAATGTCTGAAGGTAAAAATAGTAATCTGAAATTAAGTTAAATTTAGTTTGATGTGTGTGCAAGAGTGAAAAGAGTCAAGTGGAAAGACCCAGCCTAAAACTTGTTTAGGAGCTTTAGTTTTTGTGATTTGTGCACACTTTACAATACTCTTCCTTAGTTACTGTAAAATAAACAGGAAACTGCTGCTTAACTAACAGGTAACTATACATTGACTATGGAGCAGTAACTTATAAGTAAATAAGTAACTCAACATTTTACTAACTCTGATATAGGAACTACTGTGGTAAGTACTATTAATTATATATATTATATTAACTATAACCACAAGTAACTACCATGATACTTACAACCAGCTATTGCCTTTATTGCATTCTTGTCAGGTAATTACTCTGAATCTGGAAGATCATTGTAAAGTGAAAAGAGGTAGGTATCAGATAGTTATGGGATTATTGAATAGTTACTGTATAGTTGGCATTTAGTTATCAGTTAACTAGAAATCTGGGAAAAAAATGTTACTGTGAAAAAATGATAAATGTCTACCAAAACAATAAATATAATTTGAGAAAAATTCTTAACGTTGACTTAGAAAATAAGACTAAAGTGAATACATCATGTGTAATTATGTAAGGGTTTATGCTAATTATTAGGGAACTGTGAGTAAATTAAATATTTTATGTTACTTAATGGTAGTTGTTACTCTAGCAGTAGTTACTATATAATTAAGGGTAACTACTTAGTAACCAAACGTAACTACTACATAGTTAATGAATAGTTACCTGTTAGTTTTGCGGTAGTTGGTTATACAGTAACTAAAGAACAGTATTCTAAATGTTATCGTTATTTGCATTTCTGTATCATTTACCTCACAAAACGGTTTGTCAATTGTTCCACAAATCCATAGATCTCATGCCAGTTTTCAGACACACTGCCTGACCTATAAAAAATGGTGAACACAGCATTAGATCAAAAGAAAACACCAACACAAAAAATGACTCTCGTTTGAGAGTTTGAGATTCTTATTTGTTTCCACACATTCGAGACCATGTATACGTTCGAGCATGTATTTGAGGATTCTATACACATCTTCTATATACATTCTATATACATACTATGTATTCTATAAACATTTTGACTGTAAACCACACATAGACATATAAGGACAAGTCAACTCACCGATCCAACACAAAGTATAAATCAAAAGCTCCATGGCAGGACCCATCGTCTCCTCTCCCGAGTGGAGTCAGGAGAGAGATGTAGAAAAGTTGAAGGAACCAGTTCGCTTTCGTGACATGATTTCTGTCTCCTCTCATCACTGTCAGGCAGACACGTTGTTCTTATGCGAATACATCAAATCCAGAAGCAGAAATGCAGCTGACGCACGAGAAGCACGCGCTAGTATTTTACTCCTGCGTGAGAGCACGCGCACGGTCGGAAGAGACACTCCTTCTACATGTGTCACAAAATATACTCGTTTATAAAATAAACTCTCTGTTTATAATACCTACCTATTATCTCAAAGCTACTGTTATGCCGTAAAGTTTCTCATTTAATTCAAAGAGAGTATGGTTTCCATTTCTCATGAGCACATGATTCAGTGCGCATGCGCTGGTGCTGTTACTCTCCTCAACAGAAGATCTTGTGATCTTGTGGTCTGGCACAGTTTGGTCGAGAGACTATAGAGAGTAGAGTTGTACATTACATGGTGCAATGCATAGAGCTGATGAAACTAAAATAGTAAAATAGTTTGATGCTAGCAATATGGTTGGTATATTTGTGTGAGATTTGTGAACTTGCTCTGTTTATTAATAATAATAATAATGATAATAATAATTCATTTTATTTACTGGCCCATTTTAAGACGTGGCAGGACACCTCACATGGTCATAAAAAACATACCACAAGCGCAAAAATTCTAATAAAACTTAAATATGCAATTCATATTTTGAGCACTCTGAAAAAAGTCTGTTTCAGCCTGGATGTAACAGTTTGCAGATCACTGCTACTGTGGACCGCAATTGTTTCCACAGAGCAGGAGCAGCCCAGCAGAATGCTTGCTCATCAGACGAGGGTCTTGGTGGAGAAGGGCTAGTGAAAGAAAGAGTTGATCTAGAGCGCAGTGCACATGAGTGAGAGCGGAGAGGATAGAAGATCTCTGAGGGACCTGAGTAGTGCCTTGTAAATGAAGAGAAGGATTTGCCTGAGCCAGTGAAGCAGTTGGAGGACCACGGTGATAAACTCTGAATGTTGTGTGCATGTGATGAGACTATTTAATGTCTCAATCCATAACTGTGTCCTGTGATCTATAAAAAGCTCTGATTTGGATACGCAGATATGCATAGGCTAGTTAGTTTCACGTTACACGCTTTAGAATATTTCCTTTTTACATGACGGAAGAAATACTGTACACAGCTCATGTAGTCCTTTAATATTTTACATGTTATTTTAGCTTTTATTTTTTTATTCATAACTCCACAATTCTGCATTTTATATATGTAAAATTCTATACTACACTAAAATGTATTCTAAAAAAATTTTCACAGTAAAGGTAGCAAAACTTTCTTTGATAATAAAATTGAGTGCTCACACTATATACACACAGTTGTGAGAAAATATTTATAAAAAAAACTTTTCAGATTACACTTAGGGGCTTTTGCATCAAAACAAGAAGGAATACATATTCCTCCAATGCTGTTTATGCCACTAATTTACAGATTAAGACATGATTACTGATAACTGAACACATTTAGATAAAGTCACATATGTGTGTAAATGGAATCACACCAAACCACACCTTTACACAACGGTACACGCAATAAAGTTACTATACTAACCCCATATTTATAAATAATGTCTTTACCTTTACTGATGTAAACCGAAAAGGAGGCTTTTATGTGATAATCTATCTATCTATCTATCTATCTATCTATCTATCTATCTATCTATCTATCTATCTATCTATCTATCTATCTATCTATCTATCTATCTATCTATCTATATATATATATATATATATATATATATATATATATATATATATATATATATATATATATAATTGTTGCCATTTTTCAGAATGTTCTCTTTTTCAAATTTAGATTTTACTTGAGATTTTGATTTAACCCCCTTCAGATCCTGCATCCATTGGACATTGTTTATTGGTTGTGGTAATTTGTCCCAATTATTTCTTTTTATGCAGTAAAATCCCAGAATAGCTGGGGGAACAACTTATTCAATGCTTTTTATTTGTGAACATAGATTGAACATAGAGGGGTTTTTTTAACACTGTGGAATATTTACTGAGATTTATGTCTGTTTATATCTGAATATAACGAGTTAGACATTGACACAAGATGTAATGTTTGTATTTTTTTATTTGTAAATTCTTTGGGAAGGTAAAGGAAACTCTCGTACTCTATTACTCCAGCAGCCTTCAGAGCACAACAGGTGATGGATGGTCCTAGAGCTTGAGCTCAAAACGCATCACTGGCCTGTCCATGAATCGCTGCGGGCGTCAGCGTCCCCGGAGCTCGGAACAGGCCGGGGATCATGAACGCGTGAGCGCGCTGCTGCTCAGTAATGAGCTCATCTCAGCGATCTCTCATCAGACGTTTGAGGCGCAGATCCACGCTCGCAGAGGAACACCGTGACCCAGCATCATACCAGAAGAGGTCACGGAGAAGGGGCGGAGTCATTTTGTCTTCCAGATAAATAATCCCAAATTATATTCTGAGCAGGAAAGTCATCTCAACACCGATCTGAGCAGGACGTCCCATGTTGGAGTACAATGGTAAGATGCGTTGATGATGATAAATGAACGCCTCTGAGATCTTGGAGGAGCAGGAGATAACTTTGAGTGTGCTTCAGGGTTCTGAGGAGCATCCTCGTGTTCAGCGCTGGATCAGCGTTATCGCGGCTCGAGCGGTGACCAAGGGGTCTGTGCTCGGACCCTGCGCCGGAGCCAACAGCGCCATAGCCTTCATCGCCTGCAGCTGCTCGGACCGGCGGCCTGCTGCGGCGAGGGAGCTCCAGGTAACAGCGGAGGCGAATTCTGTTCGGTTCAAATTCTGGATTCTTTATTTAATGCAACTTTCATTGAGACACATGCTTCGACTTTACATTTTAATATCATTACTTGCCAAACTTTACTTTTAGATAGCTGTTATTTAAACAAAAATGTATCGGAATGTTAAAACAGGGATCAAATTTTACATTGCAACGTTTCTTTAAAGTATGGATGCTTTATTTAATGCAACGTTTATTGAGATACATGCTTTGACTTCACATTTTACTGTACTTTACTTTTAAATAGCTATTATTTGAACAAGAATGCTTGGTAATGTTAAAAAAAGTATAATTTAAAATGCCAAATTTCAGTGTTTCTTTAATTTTCTGATTATTTCTTTAATATTTATTTTTTTACATATTACTATTATTATTTGTCATTCTTTACTTTAAATAGCTATTAACTGAACAATAATTCATTATAAAGTTAAAACAATGACCAAATTGTACATTTCAATGTTTCTTTAAATTACTGATTCTTTATTTATTGCAACGTTTCTGGAGATATATGCTTTGACTTTACTTTTTAATGTTATTATTTGTCATACTTTATTTTAAATAGCTATTATTTGAACAAGAATTCATTTTAATGTTAAAACAGTGACACAATTGTACAAAAAAGGTTAAATTAAAATGTTATTATTCAATGATTCTTTGTTTAATATTATTTAATAATGCTACTTTTATTCAAATAAGGACTTTGTAAAATTTTACTATTGTTATTTGTTGATATACTTTATTTTTAGCAAAACAAATTGTATATACTAGGTTGTTTAAACTAGAATTCCTTATAATTTTAAAACATTAACAAAATTGTACAAAATTTACAATTAACTCCTCAAGACCTGAATTATATTCTTGCCGTAGTAAAATGTGGGAATTTTCCTCTTAAAACTTACATAATCTAATAATAATAATAATACGTTTTATAAATATATTTAAAAGAAAATAAAAGTCTCCCCCAAACAAGTTCATGCGAATACTGTGTCTAATCTTGAAATCTTAAAAAATATTTATATTTATTTTCTTTTGTTGCCATTGCTCAGTTCGATCCATCAGCATCCGGTGAATATCTGCAAATAATCCAGGCAGCGAGGAACACAGAGGAGCAAAACCTAGAGGTCTACATGAAGAATGGACATCTCTTTTTCAAAGCCATAAAGGATATTCCTAAAAACACAGAGCTTTTAGCCTGGTATGGAAAAGATCTCTCCAGGCTCCTTGGTCTCAGCTTGAAGGACACAAACTCAAAAGGTTTTAATACATTTTTACTCACTCAATAAATGATTTTCTTCCTGGTGAGTTGAAAAAGTTCATCTTGACAGATGTTTTTGAGCAATTTAGTCAAGTAGAAATTTAATCATATGTTTAAATCGCTTGAATGAATAATCAGTCACTTGCTTGTTAAAGTTTCCTTTTTTTGTTGTAGAATTCATAAGAGTTAACATTTGAAAAGCACTAATCAATAAATGATGATCCTTTTTAAAGACATAAATGGATTCTAAGAAAGTGCTTAAGAGCCTCAAAACTCTTTCTTTTCCAGGCCTAATTTGCTCTGAATGCAAGCAAAGTTTTCTGTTCGAGTTCCCCCTGCTTGCCCACCAGAGGTTTTTCTGCTCGGAGAAACCTACAAGCTTTTTCAACCAGTTCACCATTCCAAAAATCCACTCAGGAAGCTGCAGACCAACCACCGACTTTCACAACATAGCTCGAGAGCTGGAGAACCCCAGGAGCAATCCCTTCACAGGGACAAAACACTCAAAAAGAAGGCATTCGTTGGAATCTGACACAGATCAGAGTGATCCAGAGTCTGCATCTTTGGACAAAAATGAAAGGTTTTGTAGTTTTACTGGTGTAAGCAGCCATTCCAGGTCACCCTCAAGCAAAAAAACCTGCAGCAAAGATCTACATTTTCAAGCTGGTCCACAACTCTACTCAAACATCACGGTTGTCCCAAAGAAAGAGAACACAGAAACCAAATCTGCTTTCACCTCAAAAGAGTCACAAGACGCTCCAGATGACAAGAACCGGAGTGCATTCACACTACCTCCCCGAATATCTAAAATCCAAATGATCCCAGCGATTTTTCCTTACAGTTCAACCTCTTTTCACCCCAGAGAACTGCATGACTTTAATACCTCTACTGCGCTTTATAAGCATTTACCCAAACATGTATCGAGCTCAAACCTCTGGCCAAACACTTCACAGCCCCACAAAGCATTCTGGCCCAACTCTTTGCCTTCTCTAGGGTTACCTATGCAAAACTGGTGCGCTAAATGCAACATTTCTTTCCATTTGACATCAGACCTTGTGCAGCATATGAGATCCCACCACAAGAGGTCGCTACAAGAGCAGAGATCGTCCAAAACTAGAGACGAGAGGCAGAAATGTCCCGTATGTAACGAGTCCTTCAAAGAGCGTCACCATCTCTCTCGCCATATGACCGCTCACACACAAACTTGAGATTGATATTTGGCTAAATGTCAAAGTTAAAGATGCGTTTGTAATGTCACGTAAAAGGTGTGTTTGAATATTTATGTTTAATGACGTTTCTGCTTTTGGCGGGAATCTTAAAGGTTAGGCGGAAGCAACACAACAGGATCCTGTCACAATATTTTATTGGTAAGTGACCCAAACTAAGGCAAACCCTGACATCTCATGGTTAAATTGGGTCTGTAAAACATTCCCCCAACTCACTCATTCACAAAACTACTCATGCTGCTACTGAGATTGATTGTTTTTTTTTGCAAGTTAAAGGAAAAGCCTATGTAAAGTCAGATACAGGGCCCGTTCCCTTAAGTTGCCACATAATATTCAAGCTCAGTAAATAAAGTTTCATGTAATTTGGAATACAAGTGTGTAATATTTTTTTTATTGCTTTCGAAATCCACATTTTTGTTTTAAATTGTTTTGTCTTTGTAAAGCTGTTTTGCTTAGTATTATTAGCTTTTATATTAGAATGTAACAGTCTCCTATAATAAGTGTTGTTTTCGAGTAATTTAAGACCACTGCTTTTCTTTGTTGTTTTGTGGAGGATTTGCATCCATTATATTATTTAGTAATTGAATCATAAATTGGACTACTGACCTGAATATGTTGTGGTATGTCAAAAAAACGTATATTCTAATAGCTGTTTTGAGTCAAGAATAAATTACTTAATTGATCACAGTTTTAAAAAAAAATGTCGTTACATTTTAAATATATATTTTGTGGTGAACCAGTGCTAACACGTTTTGTTTTTATTTAATTCTGCGGTTACAAAGAAAATAAATATTATGTCTGTCCATGAATGGATAATAAAAAAGAAACCTTGGACATCTTGACTAAGTTATAGTCTTATTTTATTCTTAATACATTGCCAAACTGTATCTAATCAGGAAAAAATATTGTATCAAAAGCAAAAACAAAACAAAAAATGGATTGAATTGGGAAAGATCTGGATCGGCAGATTTTCAAATGATGAAGATTGGATGAATTCTCGATCAGGACAGCCCAATTGTTCATCGGTTATTCTGTGAAATCCTTTTATTTGATTACAAGATCTAATTTATTATTATACACAATTTAAGTCAAATTATACATTTTGGAAAAATGTATGTCATATTTAGTTTTACATGGCATAACCTGCTGAAACTCACAAGACCCCCGGTAGTGACTGTACAAAATGTTATGTCATGTATTTATGTTTTGCTTCATACAGACAATAAAACTATTACAAAAAACATTTAGAAGTTTGAATGTATAATAAATATTGGACCCCTCTAGACCATCCCTGCACCCTTAATAACCTTCAAAGGCTGGATTTATCATAAACAATGTCTTTGAATCACCTCAAATTGTTGCACGCCACAAAACTAACTGTCCCTTGTATACTGCCACGCCCCCTGCTGGGTTGTGCTTGTTAGCACACAGAAAATCCATGCATTTTCAACGAATACGTTAATTGTTTGGTGAACTAAAAAACACTTTTGGCCTGGGACACCCAGAAACACACTTTCTTTAAAAAAAATTATCAATGTGGTTTTGCTACGGTTCACTTCCGCTTCAGTCAACATGTACATTCTTTATTGAGATGAGCTGCATTCATCTGATTGGTTAGTGTTATTTATATGAAAAACCAACCAGCAATTTCATAAATATAAACATGGCAAAATAAACACAAATAAATCATTTATTTTTATATATTATATGAATAGACAGTCAAGTATAAATTGAGAAATCCTTTATTGGAAAATTTACATCAAACATAAAAATGCATCAGAATATCTCTTGATATCACAAAAACATTTAGAACACTAATCACCAAATACCGAAAGCAAAGCAAAACACGATATAATAAGAGAACAAGTCGCCAGCGACATGCCCTGATTTGCTCAGGAGATCATTAGCATATTTAGCTCTTTTCATTAAAGTACATGAGGTAAATGAGATGAATATGTTTCTTTTAGCATATTGTTAGTGAGAACCCTGCCTCAATTTCAGCAAAAACACAGGAGAAACAAAGTATAATGATAAAAGTCCTTCAAAATCTTCAGTGCCGTCAGTCTGCGTTTGAGAACACAATCCAAACATTCAGTCTTCAGATTCTACTGAGAGACGACCTACAGAAAAACGACAATACAAATGAGCATTTTGGTAGCAAAGATTATAGGAAGGGATAAAGGGTATACTTTATTAATGTAATGTCAGCCACCATATTTGTTACAATGAGCTATATTGTACAGTTATTGTAACACGAATGTGAAAAAAAAAGAATTTTTTTGGAGATTGTTAATATGCGAGCTGCTGTTCAGTGTTAATAGACACCGGTGTCACCCGGACAAGATTTTATATATTCAACAATTCCTTTTCAAAGTCTAAAAATGCAGTTTCATTGGAGTTCAGACCTCAGTGAGCGGCGAGTGTCCCTCTCCAGGTTATTTTCCGGGCCTTCACTCTCGTATGATGCGAGCTGAAGCTCTGTAACATAAAAAGTTAAGAACTGCGTCAGTGTTTCTCAACATAAGGAATATAGGTCACTGTCTTTATAACACTTTCATTTAATGCAGCAGATCTTTATCTAGTAGGTCTATAATCCCTGGAATATATATATATACTTTATTATAAACATAAAAGACCAGTTGGCCAGATATGGAGTGACCCAAATCCAGAATTTTTCCTCTGCATTTAACCCATCCTAGTGTACACACACAGCAGTGAACAAACACACCGTGAACACTCACCCGAAGCAGAGGGCAGCCATGACTGCGGCGCCCGGGGAGCAGTCGGAAAACTTTGCCTTGCTTGGGGTGCACCACAGCTGTGATTGTTGAAGATGGAGAGCAGTGTTTCATCACTCACACCACCTTCAACGCTGGGGATTTGGGGTTCGAACCTGCAACCTTCAGATCACAAGTCGATCTCCTTATCCACCAGACCACAATTTAGCAACATGTTAATCAAAATTTTTTTTCAAGGAAACAGCATTGTAATTATCTTGACAATTTAATTCATGATAGCAACATGGAAGTCATGCTAACATCATACGAAGTTGCTGCTTCATGCTATTATATTGACAATGAGATGCTAAGTCACTCTAGCCAAATGCTTGTTACATGCAACCATGTAGAGATTGCCACAGCGCAATGATCTGCTGGCATATGTTTTACCCAGCGGATGCCCTTCCAGCCGCAACACACCATTCATTCACTAGGAACAATTGTTTTTACCCAATTCATTTCAACTGCATGTCTTTGGACTTGTGGAATCGGGAGCAAACCTACGCGATCCCATGGAGAACATGCAAACTACAAACAGAAATGCCAACTGACCCAGCCGAGGGTCGAACCTAGCATTATTTTATTGAGATGCGAAGCCATAACTACTATACAGATCAAAATTTCTTGTTAAAACTTTTTGGAAGTTTCCAGCTTTTTGAAGAAGAAGATAACCTATGTTAGCAACCTGGCATTAAGATGCTCAATCATGACACAACTGGTATGAAAGCCACAATAAAGAGAGAAAATATTTATTGGCATTAACATGCTAATTAACTGTTAACTCGTGCTAACAGCATGATACTGAGAAACATTTTCAAGCTAGCAATAGTGTGCAATTGGTCAAAGGACCACCAGCATTGAATCCTGGTGATCGCACACCCCACCTTTAACTATTAGGCAGTTATGTACACATTTTTAAAAGCGGTTTCTAGCTTGAATTTCCAGCTTGAATGCTAGCAACCAGGTATTCAGTTTCTGATTTGTGAACTACAGAAATGCTGGTATCATATGTATTGAGAACTCCATAGTCACAATCTAGAGGAGAAATAAGTATTGCCATGCCAATGAGAAGCTAATTCTGCTTGCAGCTTGCTAGGGAGTTGTTCATTAATGGTAGTATTATGCTCATAACATGCTCTTAGATGCTTATAATAATAAGGTGAAATTTCACAAATTTAACTTGATTTTAAGCTTTAAATGTTTACATTTCAAATAACTAGTTTTTTCAACAAAAAGTTTGACTTCAAACTAACAAAGCATGAGATTGTCATATACAGATTACAGCAGAACTAAAGCAGCATATTTAACAATATAAATACAAGTAGTCCAAATCATCCTAATAACGGCTCTCACCATCTTCACTGAACACTGGCGCGCTGATGAGATACTGTAGGGTTTTCCTGTCTCTCTCAAATGGACAGACCACTTGCCTCCATGATAGAAACTCACTCACTTGCTTGGCTAGCTCCCAAAATTTCTGTTTGAATCAAAGCGGTTTCATGATTAAATATAAGTATAAAAAAAACTTAAAATGGAGTTACACAACGTATTCAAACCAACCTCAAAATTGATTTGGCCGTTTGGTAACCGGTTGGCACATCCTTCATTCAAGAAGTAGATATCTTTGATGAACAAGCTGAAGAATGGAATTACAATCTAAAAGACAGAATTCAAGTTAATAATTGCTTTTTTTTTCATGAAAAAAAAAAATACAATTTAGTGAAATCGTTACCATTTCTTGGCTTGTGTGCGCTGTACTAGACCTCTGTGTTGCACCACGCAGAGCAGTGCGGTAGCTGTAGAAGTTGCTGGATGGATCCATTTGGTGCTGTGAGAAGAAATACATATTTAGAATCAAACATCTCATTTTGTTGAGATAATTAAATTTTTGTCTTGTAGGTTCAAAATTATTATTATTATTTTTTTTTTTTTACCTAAATAAGGGCTGTAATCAGAACTCTTTTAAGAACTGTTTAAACCAAAACTGGACTTTGATCGGGTTCCAAAAGTTTATTTCAGTTTCTATAACAAAGATGTGTCCAGTCACTTGAAAAATGTTGGAACCCGATCAAAGTCCAGTCAAATATCTGGGAATTGAAAACCCTCCAGTTTTAAACTTTAAACACAATTAATGAGAAAGTGTATGAAGGGGCACTTTTATGTATCTGCAATCAATTCACTCAGCATTGCTCTGAAATGGTAAGTGTTCCATGCAGCTTGCTTACCACCAGGATGTCAAACTTGTCTGTGTTGACTTTGCCCCATGTTTTCTTCAGTCTAGAGACTGGGTTCATGTTCATCCCAGCTACACATAAAGAAACCAGTAACACAATCAATAGAGTCTGTCCATAAGAGCGCAAATAACATTGTGTTCATTGTTGTAATAGTTACTCACTAATAATGGCCATTAACGAGTTGAAGTTGCCTATGTTGAAGCATTCCTGCGCCACGTCGATGAAAAACTCCAGCACCCTTGCTCTGTGTTTCTTCTTCACAGGCTGCAGACAAACCAGCAGAGGGAAGAGAGTCTTAATGTTTGAAATGAAACCGTCCACATGCAAAAACTGCTCAATTAAAAACTACCAAACCGAAGGACTGCTGTTGCGATTTGGAATGTACTTTGCATTTTTGCTAATTAATGTTTAAAAAAACAATCAGTATTTTTTCGAGATGCGTATTACATCATGTGTATAATAAGCATATTTTGATTATTAGATTCTGTAATTTCTGGAAAATTCTAAACTTTTGTGCCGGTCTTTAAGGCCCGCATACAGTGCAGGAACGTGTGATACATCCTATCTGTACACTTTTTGCTTCTCTGTAAAGTAAAATATCAGATGAAAAAACTGAAGGAGCTTATTTGATTAATCGATCGATTATCGTTATAGATTAATTGATCAAAATAATTGATAGCTGCAGTCCTAATTAACAGTTATGCACACAACCCTCAACAAATTTGCAACTTGCTACAAAAATAACCCCATATAAAGGTTTCTGCTAAAAGTGCCTATTAACGAGCAATTCCACATTTCAAACCAAGTATGAACCCAAAATTGTAAAACGATTCCCATTTTTCAAAAGCACTACACAGATTACAAAACATTTTTTCATCTATAAAAGTAGACAAGATTTTTGCCTGTGTGCACAGTTTGGGTTTGTACCAAAAATAGATGAAAGCTGTGCTCACCATGCAAATTTCGGTGGCTATCAGGTAGCTCAGTCTGTTAAACCATTCAATGTAAGCCTCCAGGTTACTCGCTTTTCTCTTGCTGAAGAAACTCTAAAGAAGAGAAAAGTTTCATTCTTATCCGAGGTCATTCTATTAACAGCATCTTGCATAATCTTCAATGACACTCTTACCTTGTGATTGTCTGAAGGTCTTTTCTGAGCAAACGCACGCACAAACTCTTCAGGGCCGATGTAACTCAGTCTCTCCTAGAAAAAAAGACATCAACTCTGAATCCAAAGAAGACAAACGTTTGGATGACAAACAAACTAAAGAAGATGAAAATAGAGATCTGGATAAATGGTGATATTGGTTAAATAAACACCTATATTTTATACAGTTTATCCAATTAATACAAAATATAAATCCAGTGTAGATGACTGCAAAAAAAGGTTGTTGAAAAAGTGTTTCATCTAAGATGTAACTATTTTTAAGATGATTGTTTTCATTTGATTGATTTCCCCAGCTCTTCCAACTAAAGGAATGTAATTAAAACCATGTCAGTAGCAAACAGTATAAAAAAGTAATTACTTAGGTTTAAAATAAGAACACAATTATGTATATAATATATATATATAAATAAATACATCTGTTGGAATCTGTTGTATTTTAATAACTGATTAACATCAGACAGACTTTAGTTAAATAAAAAGTAAAACTTTTATGCCTGTTAAACTTTCTGCAACCTGAAAAATGTGTTTATCCATTTTTGTGTTTGAATTGCAAATGAAATTAATTGTTTAGCCCTAATGATGATCATCTCTCACCATCTCAATGTGTGTCAGCTGCTGAGCGAAGACAAAGGGGTCGTCGCACAGGTTCAGAACGCACTCCTCTCTGCGCACTAACTGTTGTTTAGCCTTCAGGGGGAGTGGTCGTTCGATGGCCACAGCAGCGCTGGTCGTGGCCAGAGACTCTTCGTACTGTCCCAGGGTGGTCAGCTTGCGTAGGAGCCTCTGAATGAGTCTGTGCATGGCCCTCCGTGAGAGCTAGCCAAAAACAACAGAACCAGATCCACGTCAGCATTTTAATATCCGTGTCTGCAGCCAACAACAACATTTGGTAACCTCGAGCAGTGTTAATATCACAGCTTGTTTAAAAAGGAAACACGTCAAAGGGGTTTGGAGCCAAAATTCCAAGATGCAAATCCAATAGGATTGATGCAAACAAATTAGCATTGGCTAAAACCCATGATGCCTAGTATTATTCTACAATAATGAGCTCTTTAGAGGAGTTTTAGTTTAAGATTGAAAGTTTGGCAGGTATACAATGACATGCTGAAATTGTTGTTACAGGATGACATCTGCTGACCTCATCTCCGAAGGCCAGGCGGTGGGTCATCTCCTTGAGACTGCGCATCATACGCTCGTCCCTGAAATCGTAGGGAAAGGTCTCTGTCCATTCGGTGAGCAGCTGAACGATTTTTGGAGCTATTTCTCGTATTCGTTTCTGTTGAGTAAGAAGAGTGGTTATTGAATCATGCTATAAAATGACTAAATCTTATGTACTAAAAGGGTGTTTATTTTTTGGAAACAAATGTGTAGAGGTGTGCCCCTGCAGGGTTGGGCAGATGCTTATGTGTGACCATTTATATTTGAAATGTATCATATGTATATTTTCCACTAAAAATGGTCCATTATAAAAACATACAGGTACCATTATTCCATGACCAATGGGGCAGGGTTGATCCGGCTTAGTCTGTCACCAGCCAATGACTGGCATTTAATTAAATAATGGTTCACAAGACCATGCCAGCTTTGTCATTGATTTAAAACTAATTTAAAATTGATTTGGGTAAAATGTTCAGTTTTAGTGAAGTTGTTAGTTCAGTTTTTTTGTGGAAAATTATAACTTTAAATTTAAATGGACACAGGAGTCAATGGAGAAAGGATTGGTGTAAAAGTGTAGGATATAACATTTTTTTTGGAGCAAAATCTTCCTTTTATAGCAAAAATTAATACCAACAATACATTACCATTGAAGTTTACAATAAATCGCCAAATCAATTGTTTGTTTTAGCATGTTTGACATAATCTTTTAAAACTTTTTCATGGAACCATGACACACAAGTTTGTAAAGTTAGAGCTCCTATAATGAAACACATACAAACAAAATTCTTAAGTTGTGAAATAAAATAAAAATGTTAAAACATTTAAAAGCACGGAGTGATTTCTCTGTTTCTGACTTCTATGATAAAAGAGTGCAGTTGATTAATAAAAAACCCTAACTTCTCTAATTAAAATATGATAACTCAAAATATGCTCAACCATCTGTTTGAGTAGGCAGTGAAAGGGTTAAAATGACAAATCACGAACGACTTCAAAAATGTAGATACAAAACAAAATATGTTTAAAAACAACACAACCCTGTTAAGTAAACAAAGCATCTTATAATATGACATAACTGGTGCAACATGATTGTAACGTTATCTAATAGTCCAGATTTACTGTGTTTTACAGCCAAGTGTTCATAGGGTGAATATTTTTGTTAAATACCATTTAATACTGTTATTAGTAAGGCAAACACCTATGTTTAAGTGTTGGGCTGTATATTGTCAATTTAAAATTTTTAAGTGTCGAATTACTATCTTTTGAATTATTACTTGATATTAGGGCTGCAACAACTAATCGATGAAATTGACAATAATCAATGATGAAATTCGTTGTCAACGAATGCCGTTATCGATTAGTTGGCCTGATCACATGAAAAGAGTGCGCCTAAAATCTTGCAAAGTTTTGAAAATATGAAAATAATCGTTAGTTGCAGCACTACTTGATATGTACTGGTAAGTTACATTAAAGGTGCTGTTTCATCTTTTTGGACATTTTTGCATGTTTTAGTATTGTTCCCTCATCACAATCCCTCATTCTTGCCCCAAATCATAATCAGATTGGTTCATGAATGCTTGTCTAATCCTATTTGTATTTTCTGGGAGCTTAAAATGGCTCGATATTTGTAGCCACGCCCACTGACCAATCAGATGAACTGCTAATGCAGCCTAATGAAGAATGCATGCGCTGACTGACTGGAAGTATGGTTAGTACAACCATATCGATAAACAATGAAAAGAAAGTGTGTTTTTGGATGTTTAGGCAAAAAGTGTTTTTGCTAACCAAAAGATGAATTTATTCTTTGGAAATTGTTGGGTTTTCTGTGTACCAACAAGAAAAACCTTGCAGGGCATGGAGGAAGCATGGCAGTGGGAGGAACAGAAGACATTGTTTACGACCTTGATTGAAATTGGTTTAGGAGCACATCTACACCTTTAATATGAAGGTTTTTCAAGCCAATTTCTATAGACTAATTAGTTTAGTTTATGATGCACCCAGAAGTGGACAATTGCAAACAAACCTTTCATTACCTCATCAATTCATATTTTGTTGTAATACATGCAAAGAAGTTATGTATCTGTAGGTCATCCGTTGAGTTTTCAGCAGTGTACCTTATCTGTCTGTGGGTCTCCAACCCTGTGATGATCCACACAAAGATAACAAACTTTAGACATCAGCTCTAGTGGGTTCAGAAAGAGACGGGAGCTTAGCAGGAAGGTAAAGATGAAGGATCTCTGAAACGGAAAAGCCAAACGTTGACATTTTACAGTCCATGCAAAGATTATAGTAATTATCACAGAAAGAAGCATTAAAGCCTGTATTCTTACGTCAGGATAATAGTCCACAGTAGGAACCAGCAGCTGAATCAGGGATTCCAGAGATCCAGACACAAGCTTATTATCACGATAGTGCAAACCCCCATAGTTCTCCTCCACAGGCTGCCGGTGACCATGGCAGCTGCTGTAGGCACTTGGATTGAATTTGCTTGAGTATGGAGTTGTTTGTGGCATGCTGGACCTGAGGATGAACACATTAGTCATCTTGTAAGAAAGCTGCATGGCTCGATCTCTGTGAAGGAAGGTGTGAAATCAACGCCCACCAACAGATTGCACTAAAGCTACATTTTATTAATCTGCCAGCCAGACTAAAGGAATCTGTATTCTTACAGTTAGATTGTTGTTTAGCTATTTAGACCCGAATAAGACCTAAAAATGTTGTTTTGTAACTTCAGACAAGAATTGTTGCATTCTTCCAATCGTTCTCTTCAATACCAAACTTACAAAGGTTTCTTCGCAGTTTGATTGTTCTTCAAAGTAGCTTAAGCATTTTTAGCACTTTTTAAAATACATATCTTTGACTCCATAACTTGAGTGAATTATGGGGTTTTAATATCCCATTTAACTTTACATTATTATTGTGACTCGTTTTTAGCAATAATTCTATTCAGAAGCACTGCAACACAACTCATTATTTAACCAACCCAGTTAATATTTCCAGTTAAGAGACAAAGACTGTGCACCATGATCTAGGGGATGCAGTACAGAATATAAACATCTATATCTGTACCAATGAAGAATTGATGTGCTGCAATACAAAAGCTATCCTCCTCAAAAAAGAAGTGTGAAATGTGTGAAGAAGTGAGTACTATGCTAACTGATTTTGTCAACAAAATTACATAATCCTTTGTATCTTTACAAATCGCATATTAGTACATTTTCAAAAATGAAATATTTTTTTTCCTAACATGGTCTCATTGGGAATTCATCCCATATTGTATATAGGCATCAAGAAATGTATATTCTTTACAGATTTTGACTGGAGGTTGCCTCTTCCCTGACTTGATAAATCTATATATTTTTAAATTGGTACATAATTGGTGAAACAATATGTGGCATACGTTCCTGAAACATCAAAAGCTAGTCCTGGACATTAGTATCCAGCTCATAGAGTCAATACAAGCGGCAGAATGGTAGGGGTGGGAGAGTCAGTCAGAGTTATTATGATGTGGATTATTTTGTTAATCAATCTTAAATTTTCAATCTGGAGCTTCATCGGATGCAACAGGACAACTTGTACGTATCACATGATCAAGAAGGTGGATCCAGGGCTCACCAAAAATGCACAATAGAAGTTCTACGATAGCCATTTGAGAGGATCTCAAACGTCATTGAGGAGTTATAACAACTTTTTATACCCTTGATTTGAGCTGCTTTCTAAGCATAATTCATTTCAGTCTGTGAGTTTATTCGTTTAACCAACTGTCATTTTATGGCCATGTTACACTGTTTCTACCATCTTTCTATGAGAATATCTAATGTTATAATATGGACACATGCGGCTTATAGACAGGTGCAGCTTATATTTGAACAGATCTTTTTTTCTAAATATATATCTATTTTAGACTAACATCCAGGTGCGCATCATGATCCAGAAATTACGATTGTCTGCCAAAGGTATTTATAAGACAATTGGGTTTGAGGGTTAGGGGAAGGTTGATTTTAAAAATGGAAATCCAAAATGAAAATACCTGATTGAAAGCCCTCTTACCTTGCCTGAGGGCAAAGTAGTGTACACACTAGGGTTCCAGCTAAAACATCCAGGGCTGCAGTTATCCAGGACAAACTGATGTTGTGACCGTGCATTGTTTTGCTTTTGCAAACCGGCTTAGCCAACTCTCTGCAAGTGTTTCTCTGATCTCAAACAAAAAAATATAAACTAAAGAAATGTAAGTGAAGATGCTCTTTGCATCAGTTATCAAGTCCAGGTAAGAGTATGGCTGACTCTTACTTGAATTTTAGTTTTGAGTGATTA
Source organism: Danionella dracula (assembly GCA_900490495.1). Lineage (NCBI taxonomy): Eukaryota > Metazoa > Chordata > Actinopteri > Cypriniformes > Danionidae > Danionella > Danionella dracula. Next base: position 397,242 of record UELW01000006.1, read on the forward strand.
TAATGTCCTGGTTATAGAGAAACGTGTAGTATGTGTATGTGTACTGTGCTTTACATACTTTGTTTGAATTCATGGGTTCTAATTTGCTATTTACTCTTATAGACAATTAAGAGCCGACATTTCACTTGACAGAAATGTGTTTACATACAGATAAAAATGTAATTGCATGAAATCATTATCAAGTTAACGTTCCTAATCTCTGCTTCCAAAGGTTACAAATCCACATGCACTTCGTCCAGCTAAGATAACACCAAATTCCATTCGGAAACATTCATGTTTAAGTCCTAACCATATGTTTTTATTTTAATGTATTTTTTATAAGAATTATTTATTTTAGCTGAAAGAGTATCAAGCCTTTACTCCCCTTGGTTAGGTGCTAAAAGTGCATGTGACTGACAAGTCCTCTTCTTCAGCTTAATAACTTAACAGGATTAGTGATGATATGTTCTGCTTAAAATTCAGGTTTGACTTCATTGTTACTAAAGTCACACTTATCAACAGCAGTCATAGTGACACCAAAGTCAATACTTGGCTAGTTACACTGGCTTAAACTGGTTAGTGCAAGTTTAGGGTAAGCTGTAAAAAAGGGCCTGGATGTCTCTATGCTGCTTTCTACACAGAATCTCACTGCTGCTTTATCTCACAGAAACTGGTGTTATTTCCATTGCACGGAAAGTAGTCTAGAAAAAGTAAAATACCCTTCTTTATAATGTCTAAAGCCCTCTGTACATCTACTCTTAACTTTAACACTATTATTGGATTAGGAAGAGCCCTGCGGTCAAGCAGGTTTAATGGCTGGACTCTTTTCTCAAACCTGACTTCCTTTACCCAGCTCTACATTTATTAAGCAATTATTATATTCAATCTATAGCTAACACAGAAATATCAGGAAATCCTTTGATTTGTTTGAGATATTAAACTAAACAAATCACTAGCTTGAGTTGAAAGGTTTCTATGACAACAGTGAGTCAGTCTTTCCTATCAAACTAGTCTCGTGCTTTGCTTTGTGGCTTTTCATTAATGATTAAATGCATAGTTTAAGGAAAAGGTACAATTTATGTCATAATACAATAAATTGTATTAAAGGTACAAATTGTCATACATTTTTTTTCTTTTTTCGAAGAAATGGAGAAGATAGCTAGAAAGAATCTTGTCACAATTGCCTTGTATTGTGATTTTGTAAGGAGAAAAATTGGTAAGAGCTAAATTTGCATGATTTAAATCTGTCCTTGCTTTGATTGGATATCAGATTAGAATATGCATAGTTGGCAAGGCAACTGCTAGACTGCAGTTTTCTTGCAGATATACGCTTCTAGCAATACTTTTAGGTGTTGTGTCGAGACCTGTTTCCCTAATTAACCATATTTGACATATTTTACATAGTGAGTGTAAAATCACAAGTAGATTTATATCAGGAAGCAAAGAAGACCCTGAGTTTAAGTAATCAGTTATTTCCTTCTTGGCAAAGCAACGCTAAGGATGATGAAAAAAAAATGGGCAAAAAAATTCGATGGAATTAAAATGATGAGAATGAAACCTCTGCGCTTGTGAATGGCTTTCGCTCAAGTAGCTCCTCCCTAATTTATGGAAAAATGTAAATCTTAATATAATTAAAAAAAAAGAGCAACACAAAGTTAACTCCCCTCACAGACATCGTGAAGGTCTTTTCAAGCAATAATTTGTAAAATAAAAAAGCTTATGACGCTTTGTTTTCTTAGCTGTAAAGTTGGTTATTTTTAACATTGCTGTCAATAGGAACCTGCTCACAGTCTGAAGGCGTCAGAAGGTAGAGTGCAGTTCAGTCCCTTCCAATTGTGCATCGCGAGGGAAAGCTTGAGATTGTCCCTCTGGTTCCCTTAAACTCAGTGGTCAATAACTGCATAGCAAATATATTCCAGTTAAGTCGACAACACGTTGAGTTAAGTAACTGTTCAGTAGCCTACCACACAGATCAGTTCCTGATTATTCTTGAGGCTCTCTTAGAAAGCAGATTTCTGTGTGTTTGCTGAGATCCATCCTTTGCTGACAGGAGTTAGTTCCTCACTAAACACGAAGGCTATCACAGAGGGGCTGGAGCTAAGATAATATTTTATCTTTTACAAAATAAACAACATTTGAGCTCTGAAATATAGTTTTCTCATCATATAAGCACTTCATTTCTCAACCAAGTTAACTGTTTTCCCAAAATTTGTCTTTAGTGTAACAGGAAGTTTCTGTTGGTTGTCGATGTAGTCCTTCATTGAACTATCAATCTGAATGTTGAGTGTTTTCTGTTTGTCTTCACTAAAATTTTCTACAGAAATAGTTCACACACAAAAAATAGGCATTTACAAAACATCTCTTTTTAGTAGTTGCAGTTGAAAACTTCTTTAGAACACCAAAAATGTTTTGTCAATAGTGGTGGTGTATTTGGAGCGAAGTGAATATAAGGACTTGTAAACGAAATTATATCTTTGACTCCAAATGTTTTACTTTTCTTTTGATGCACATCATATAAGGTTCTCATAAGTAGATAACATGAGGTTTTAGAGGTGTTAAAGAAGAAACGCTTGAAAAGCACTTAAATAAACTTCAGAAAGCAGGAATGAGACGGTAAACAGACGTTGCAGTCAGTCAGTGTAATTACACCAATCTGTCCTTCACCAACCACTCCTGACTCATAACGTTCAGAGCAGACAGATGCACAGTAAAAAGAAAAACAGCCAGTGAGCAACACAGGCGAAACAAAACAAACACCTTAACGCACGATACACTTGTTGAACCAATAAAGACAGCCAGATAAGCTCAATTACACAATAATACGTGGGTGACAGATAACTAAAACTACTTTGAAGCGAACTGATGCCTATTTTGTCATAACTTTGGTTAGCATAACTTTGCTTTTAGCTCGACGATTAACGCTATACCACATTAGTAACATAAAAATAGACTGACTGACACACTGATTATCCGGAAGAAGATTGATTTAAAATCAAGGCAAACTTACCACAAAGTCAAGCAGTAGGGTGAAAAGAAAGTCGACGATGGGGCTATCCAAAGAAAGTCAAACAAAAATTCTCGCGACTCGTGTGCACACCCCGGATCAAGTTGCTTTCTCACAATGAAAGCTCGCTGATTAGTCTTATCTTTGTGCACCCGACACACGCAAAATCAATTCGTTGTTAAAAGGGCGCAAAGTGAAACTTTGTGATTGCCGATGGTGCCCATTGTTTGTGTGTTAATCCAGATCGTGAGCAACAGAAACTAAATGTCGCTTTCTAACACCGAAAGCATTAAGAAGGAAAATCGGAAAATGCGGGTTCGCCCACAAAGAATGATAAACCAATCAAAGTTGAGAAGCAACAAATTGAATTTTTTGAGCGATCTCATTGGCCAGAGCGACGTCCGTCAACTCACAAGGCGCGCTCAAACTGTTTTGCATAGTTCAAGTCTACTTATCTGATAAACAACCTGTTATTTTTTTTTCGTTTTAACCCATTAGAAATTATACCTAATTTTTCTTACTGAAGTATTAAAGATGTTAAAAGAGAATGGAGCCAAACAAGAACATTTTCAGAACACTTTAATGGCTGCTAGTGGTTCTTATGGGTTAAAAATGATCATTTACTAATATGAACAGACCTGCTTTATTTAGAAAGTCTCACAAAGCCCATTATAGCTGAAAATTTATGTCAGCTATCTCTCATTTGATTTCAGAATGCAGTGATGCAACAAAATGAATCCAGCGCTTCAGACCTTTTTTAGGCCAAACCACAATACTTCCTCTCCAAAAGCCTACCATTTTACCATTTGGTTTGGTTTATTGCATAACATGAACTCGATGACTAGCAAAAGTGAATTCGAAGTTTAACTAATTTAAAAGTGAAGTATATAATAATTGAACCAAAACAAAGTTTTCTTTGTGTCAACATACAATAAGCTAATATAAATTCAGTTCGAATACTAATGTTACTAAAACTATTGGTATTAAAAGAAATTTAGATTGATCTAGATTTTGGATACAACACGTCCTTTATGTTTATGTTTACAGTTTGTTTGTTGACATGAGATATTTCCTCTCTGTGGTGTTCGAATCTTCTTTGTTTTCATTTTTTTTGGTTTCCCCACATTTGGCCAAAAGACTCCACATTTAATAATACATTACATTTACAAACAATTCAACATTGAAAACATACAAATTTTCCATGATTTGAAATTAAATTTTCCAAGTTCTCAACAATCATACTTTTTTAGCCTGTTGTTTGGATGTTCCTGAAATCGATTTTGAAAGGAGTGGGTTTGTTGCCAATTTTTTCTTTTTCTTTTTTTTAGGTGGCCAAAGCTTACATTTTTATCTGTTTGAGCTGTTGACAAACTACACATTGTTGTTTTGCTGGACAAGATTAGGGTTTCAAAAACCTTTTTTATTCTGCCAAAAATATCCCGTAATAAACACAAGCTCTCCAGAAAAGCATTTTTTATTCCAGTGGGTGTGGTTGATATACAGTGGGCGTAAGTGTTACATAAATGCTGAATTACATCAATCCAGCATAGGCAAGTCTCTGTTAAGAGTGGGTGGACCCATACCTCTTCAGCTCCACTTTACAAAGGGTCTGTAAGAATAATTCACCCCTGCGAGGCCCTCACTGAATGATGTGCTTCGCCCACTCTGTTGAGAGGCATCTAACGCTGAGAGTTTGGCCGGTGCTCAGTTATAGTGCTTCAAACTGAATTCCACCCACAGCACTGCAGCCCTGACACCTCCTGGTCCCTGCAGGGCTACAGAGGGACCATGTTATCACACATGGCAAACACACATCCTTAGCTTACACCCACAATGACTCAACCAGCAGAGCAGAAGCCCTTTGGGAGCTCCAGTCGCTTGTATATCTCTAAACTAGATGTTATGGTGTGTTGGGGTTACATAACAGGAACTACGTCAGCATTCACTTCACAAAGTTTCTTTTTGCTCTATTTCTGCCAAAAATGCAAGTTTTTTTTTCAGTGCAAATCTTCTGGTGCTTCTTGAGTAGATGCCCAGAATTACAAGCAGTATGTTTTTTATGTAATTAAATCACTATATTATTTTACTGTTGTAGAGTACTCAAGAAGAAGTTAAAGATGAAGTGTTTTATAACACCCATTCCACTTAATGAGAAATATTTTAAAATTTTAGTCAAAAGTAGGGCATCCCCTTTAAGTCATAGTAAAAACATGAGTTCTGACTGCATTCTGAGCTTTTATGTGAAAGTTATTGCCATTCTGTCAAACAAACAAATACATTTAGCTTGCACCTTTCTTTTAAATACCTTGCACTTTGATGTTGAAATATAATATTACTTGTTGTGCAAGAAATGATTAAAATCATTGATTTCATTGAAATGTTATTCCTTGAATGTAATTTTAGGTATCCCCATTAACATCTTTCTGAGATAAATAAAGTGTGACAAAATATATTAGTACTTTTTTTTATTATACACTATGAATCATTAATTAAGCATTAGTTATTAAATAGTTAATTAATAATTTATAAATCATTGTTTCTATTTTAATACACATTTGTAAGTAGTTTATCACTATATCCTAAAATACTTTATTTTTGGTTTATACGCATCTATATGATATGCTTAATAACATTCATGTGATGCTTTATTGAGGATCAGTTCTTCATCAATTAAAAAATCCAAGTTGTCATTATTTAAAAGCCTGTTATTAGTTCTAAGTTATTCGGGAGATCATTTAGAACTTGTTAATAAAGTATTATTAAACTTTTTAAAACCACATTCGTACATTTTGTTATTCAGACAGTAACAGTTACTCTACTTAGAGTGATAATAAATGGTTTATCAACACATATTCCTATGGCAACTCATGAATAATTCAGTACATTATAAAACATTTACTAGCTGCCTGTTTTTGTGAGTTCATCTAAAGCGAGGACTCTTTCTCCTTTGTAAATCATTTACACATTAGATTTAAAAGTCTCTCGTATAAACGCTTTACAGGTCATAAATAGGTAATGTTATTAAGCATATTACATAGATGCTTATAAACCAAAAATATAGCCTTTATATTGAAAAACTTATATTGAAAAACTGTTACAAATATGTATTAGAAACAATGCTTTATAAATGACTAATTAACTATTTGCTGATCCTTAAATAATGATTCGTAGTGTAAATATTAAAAAGTGCTACCAAAAATATTCTTAAGTCAGCTGAAATACAAACGCTCACACAAAAATGCCAAACATTCACTCTAAGGAAATTCCATCTGACAATGGAAATGCAACCTGCAAGCCATCGTTGGATGAGTGCAATAACATCTGTTGGGTTCACAATGGCTGAGCTTGAATAAAGGGGGGTGGGAGTATGAGTCATTGCTTTCCAGTAAGAATGTGATTCAGCCGCTTGGTTCACTGACCTTCGAACATGGGTCCTCTGTGTGCAACTCAATGGCTCTCTGCATCCCTCCTCTGCACCCATGTCCATGGTGACACCCTCGCTGAAGGGCTAATGATTCGTTTCTCATGAAAGTGAGCTATTCATGTCTAGATTAGCCATTAAAATAGTTCACTGGACCCAATTCCAAAATTGTCTCACCCTCCACGCCCCCTGCAGAGTCTTGCTTATTGGCACACAGAATATCCTCTTCCATTTCTGATGAATATAGTCAACTTTTGGTAAACCCTTTTGGTCTTTAACTTCCAAAATCTAATGTGATTCTCCTTAATCTGATTGGTTAGTGGGCGATGCTATGGTCAATAGGCATGGTTACGGCCATCAAATCTTTAAAAAGCACGTTTAACAGTAAAATCCTTGTATTTTCTCTGTGTGTTCTATTGTTCTATTTTGTTACATGATATCTGTCACTTGTTGCTAAATGTAGCCGCCTATAGACTGGATCAGCATGTTCTCTTACAAAACTCTTTAACCATAAAAAGGCTATATTTTATCTCAATATTGACTCTTAGACAGCGCATATCATTTTATTTACTCAAGTATCATCTTGGGATTCGCAGGTAAAATAATTGTGTGTAATAGTGTTTACAAACCTTAAACAAGAACATACTTTGACAGTTCACAGCGTCACCAGAACGAAAGCCTTGGTCATCGCATGATCTTACACGCAAACAACTTGGTCAAATATTTGTTTTGAGAGCTGCAGGTGTTTGTAAGAGTTTTTCAAGGGGAAGGTATGATAAAAACAGGATGAGCTCCAACATGGCTGTGTCCTTTACATATCTTGGTCATTACCGTGCTCCTCCTCTACCCCCTTTGTGACTCAAATTTGCTTTCTGCTTACACGAAGTGTGTTGTTGACTATCAAGTGCTTCTTTTAGCAGCCAATCGGATAGATTTGTTCTTAACAAGTGTTCAAGTTTGCTGTTTGAAGGCTCAAGGGAAAGGGAGTGCAACTCATCAAGCTCACAAGCACACGCACAGACAGAGCAGGAACAGTAAGTACAGCTGGCCAGGAAAAACAACAGGGGAGAGGGAGGGACTTTCAGGAAAAGAGGGAAACTAAAGGAAAGCAACCTTGACCAGACAGGATCTCATTCCCAGTTTGCCGTCTCTCTTCTGGTCTCATTCTCTCCATCCCGCTCCAATTCAAAGTGATAAAAGGAAGAAAACAGCACACAGTGTGTATTTCTTAACGTCACAGTGAACACCTCTAGCTTTCGGTTGTTTGTTTGAGCTTATCTCATCTGTGTACTCTATCTTGGCTAAATTTGAACTCCAAATGATACAATTGCTCTCTTGAGGTTGTTTTTGTGTTTTTGCAAAACAATGATTACACTCAAGCGTTCTCTAGCTTTTTACATTGCTCTCCATCAACTCAACCCAAGTTGAGTCAAGAACCTGGATTATTAAATACCTGGATTTTTTATTGATGTTAAGCTTTTCTCATTGAAGTTTGAAAAGGACAATAATCTTATGGTATGTTGTGTTGCTGCTGAAATTGAGGAAATATTAGGCCACAAGGAAATCTCATGAACTTGTTAGACCTATCACAGAACTAGTCTACAACTCAATCTTTTGAGCATAGCCCATTCCGCAATCCGTAGAGTGTAGATTTTAAACACATGTTTGCTTGGATCTGAATTTGATCATTTAGATGGACAGTAAACAGTTTTGCCAGCATAGTGCATTATGAATGCTATTGTTTCAGATGATCACGGCTCAGCAAATAAAAATATATGAAAGCTTCCCTGCCTTTCTGGAGATGTTAAATAAAATATGTGTTGTAATCAGACATCAGAGCTGACATTTCTGTTCAAAGAAAAATATCCTAAGTTGTGTCTGCTGATGATCTTACCGCCCTGTAAACTTACACAACTGTAGTACATATAGTTCATCAAGATTTCTACCATGCTCTTAGCTATTCCACAGCCTTTGAAATCTGGTCCTCTGATCAAAAAAAACAGTCTGGCCGCCTCATGTGGGCTTCAATCACAGAAGCTGTAAGAGCATCTACCGCAGAGCGCTCCTGCTAGCCAAGTAACCAGAAAAACAAACATGCTCCACAGATGGACTCAACCTTGCTTAGAAGAAAAACAGCTCATGAGCTCACATGGCAGGTTGCGGCTAAACCTGCTTTTTGATAATTCAGCCATAGCCTTTGTTGTCCTTTGCTATAATGTGGCATGAAGTTGTACTGCTAGCTTTGCTATGATATTGCTCTAATTCATGAATCTGTGTTAATAAAGGTGTGCTAGATTAGCCTGGTGAACATTAGGGGCTCTGTTTGTTTTTTAAAAGGCTTATCAGATGTCGCTTTTCTTGAGTGTGTGAACTGTAAACACAGCTGTTGCAGGCCTCCATTGTTTTACTTAAGATATACAAAAAAACAAATAAGTGCTAAGATTCTAGATGTCAACGAGAGTCGCTTGATGCAGGATAAAGCTGGAAACATTTGCTGTCTAGAAAAAAGGGACGTTGAACGTGTTTCAGGAAGTTAGATTTACAGGTGCTGGTTATCACAATATGACGTTTGTTCCTGAAACAGTTGTCAAAAACTCCCTTCCTGTCTTCCTTTTCTGTGTTTCTGCCCCATTAAAGTGTGCCTGCTACTCGATCTAGGAAGACCTAAAGCATCACTCATTGTGTGATGACAACAGAACAGTCAGATTCTACATGTTCTCAGAGGCTTGCTCTTCTTCTGCTTTTGGAGTTTCAGAGCAAATGGTGTCCCTTTTCAATTCCAATCAAAAGGAACATGTATAATCCTTTGTGTTGAGACAAACAGGTATGATTTTATGAAGGTTCACTTTATTAGAAAAAAAATAAGATATAAGTGATACATGTATTTTTAAGGGAATGTGTCATATGAACCCGACTTTTCACGGATGCTTTCGGATGTTTCAGTATTGTTCCCTCATCAAAAACACACTTCAAGTTATATTGATATTGGTTCATGCATGTTTGTGTAATCCTATTTTTATTTTTTTTTTCTGGGAGCTCAAAACAGCTCGGTGACCATAGCCATGACCATTGGCCACAGCACCGCCCACTAACCAATCAGATGAACCGCTAATGCAGCTCATCTCAATTAAAAGCATACTCGCTGACTGACCTGGAAGTGTAATCGTATCAGAGCCACATCGATTAACAATGAAAATAAAGTGTGCTTCTGGATGTCCCGGGCCAAAAGTGGGTTTTGGCTCATCAAAAGTTGAGTATCTTTGTTGGAAATGGGTGGATTTTCCTTGGGGGAACCATCAAAACTCAGCAGGGGGAGTGGTGGAAGCATGGGGTACACGACTCGTTTAGCAGAGAACAACAATTTGAGGTGATTCAAAGATGATTTAAAGATTATTAAAAATACACTGTTAGTCTACAGAGGTGTCAAATATTTATTATTAAATAGGCAAAATATGGAAGTAAACCTGACACAAAAAGTAGGTAAGAATGAAAGTCGAAGCACATGTATATGAAGCGGTGGTTATTCTAATTGAATGTAGAGAAGACATGAAAATTTTGTTTAAGAAACAATTGTTTCATTGCTATGACTTGGATTAATCAGCTGCTGGCATTCTTATATATGCAGCACTTTTTTTAATACAGGAAATCTACAAAAATATTTTTCATACTGCAAAATGTTATAATCCAACATAGGCAGCTGGATACTGGATAATGTTGCCGCTTCTCAGTTAGAGGGTAACTGGTGCATGGCCAGCTGGGGGCTTTCTTGATTTAATTTGTAGGTTTTCCTTGTTTTTTTCGTGGGTTAGCTTTTAATTCTTGGGTTTCATGCTTGAGGAAGGAACAGTGACGTCTGTAAATGCAATCCTGTAATGGATTGAGAATCTTGTCTTTTGCCCTACTAGGACATGGTTTTCATTAAACGTGCCATATTATGTCCCTTTTAAATCATTTATTTATTTGGCCCAGACATTTAAAAACACACTTTCTTCATTGAGATGAGCTAACTCAGCGGTTCATCTGATTAGTTAATGGGCAGTGCTGTGACCAATGGGCATAGCTACAGCCACCATGTGGTTTTGAGCCAACAGAAAAGGTAAATAGAAAAACACAAACATGCATCACATAATCTAAATATGGCTTGAGGCATGTTTTTTTGAGGAAACTAAAACATGCAAAATAGCCATAGAAGTCGAGTTTCCAGGAAATGGGACTTTTTAAAGCTTATTTTAAAAGAGTATATATTCCTTAATGAATTTACTTGATCTTGATTCCGTAATCAAATACTTTATCCATAAAATATAAGTATATCAAAAGCAGTACAAGTATTTATTAGTTATCTATTTGAAAAGAAAAAAAACACATTTTTCAGAATTGTAATCTAAACAAGCACCGACAAGTTATGAGCTGAAGAGTCATAACACCAGTAGTCAGCACAATAGACGAACCTGACTCTCAAACCTTTTACTGCCTTCATCTTTTGTGTTTCTTTCACTCTAAAGAGTATAATTGCTTCTGCTCCTGGGATTTAAACGTGTAATCCTGCACTGGCTTCTGTTGGGGGAAACTCACCTCATGGGCGGGTTTGAGATGGACAAATGGGGGCTTTCATTAATCTGCTTTCCATAAGATCCCTTTAGTATCAGCACAGAGATCAGCTTTGCTTTTCCCTTCTCAATCACAGAGACATCCTTTCAGCGCTCACAGATGGCAGCTGAAAAGCACTAAAACACTCTTCCTTTAGAGATTTGTGTGGTATTCCACACCACTAAATATTAATTACAGGTTGTTAGATGATGATGTTGTTCTGGTTAAATTGTAGGTGGCCATAGTAGTTAATCATGTGTCAAACTACATTTCATTTTATTGTTCAATTAACATTATTCTGTCCCTTTTAGTTGAAAGTTAACACTTTCCTGTGTATTCATATAATTTGGTGGGATTTTAGTGTGTTCCTAGCTTTCACTTGGTCCCAGAGCCAAATTTTCTTTTTGTTCACCACAGATCCACTGTGGCTCATATAAAAAAGTATTGTAGAATTATAATATAATAAAAAAGGGTAGCGCTAACCTAATATTGAAAAAAAAAAACACTATAATTTTTTAAGTATAGTTCATTAATTACACAAACATTCATGAACCAATCGGAATATGACTTGAGGCATGTTTCTGATGAGGGAAAAATACTAAAACGTGCTAGGAATATCTGAAAAGTCAAGTTTACTCAATACGACACCTTTAAAATATGTTTTAAATACCATATTCAGGTCAAGGTTTTTTGAGTAGCCTAGTAAAGTTGTTATTAGACACAGAGTTTGTTATAATCACAAATAGCACTTGTTCATTATTTTTAAAGTATAGTTTTTAAAAACTAAATATTTTCAGAATATTGCATGTCCTGCGCTTAGAAAAGAGTGTGATTAAGAGGTCATTAGGTCCTATTTTGCTCTGGTTTCTTTGATCCTGCACTAAAATGAATTAGACAACCCTGACCTAAACATGTCCCTTAGTTAAGCCTAGTTATACATCTTTAATGATATTTCTATGCTTTTCTCCATTGTATTCCCTGATTAAAGCTATATAAAGGGATTTAGTTATTTGACATGACAAATGTCATTTCTAATCTAAGTATCGGGCATAACTGCAATGATGACATGTATGAACAATGTAACTGTTGATCCTTACCCGCTTCTGAGATCTCCAGCTGGCCTCCATCAAGACTCCAGATTGAGCTGATCAGATATCAAGAATTCCCCCAAGCCCAGAGGCTTTGTCTAATTGTGTAGAGCATCATCTGCTGCACTCGGATTGAGTTTTAATGCAGTTTTCAATAGCAGGCAGATGTATTTAGATGTTTTTTGTGTAGATGGACAGCAGTGCTTTAGACTTTGGGCAGTGGCTCTCACCAATAACCTTAAGGTCTGTTTGCATTTGGGATGAAGAAATTAGGTCTGAATTATGTTACATATAATGCATCTGTTCCTCCCACTGCCATGCTTCCATTACATCCCTGCTGGGTTTTTTTCTTGTCATAGAGCAATTTAAGATGCATATGTTCATCTTTTGTTAAGTCAAATATTACTTTTGACCAAAAAAGTAGAGTTTGCGATAACCACAAGACATATTATCTTGCAAATGATTGGGTACTGTACAAGTAGTCAAACTCAAAACATACTCTGTGCTCTAAAGAGCTTGTTTAGCATTTTAAAGGACTGTAATTAAATCCATGCACAGCAGAGGAAACCATAAAATCACTGGATCACGTCTGCTGTTTCCTCTACATGTTTGATAGGATTCAGCTTTTGTCAAACAAGATGCTTGTTGCAGAGATGAACTTTTTGTTTAGTTTTTTTGTAAAAATTGAGAACTTTTCTCATTTTTATTGAGTTTGAGAAATCTTTCTTAAAGCCAAGGACTGTTCTGAGCAGTCTTTCAGCAGTTTTTTTTTTAAATCACAAAGACAAATGTATTACCAGCTAGGCAGAAAGTAATAAAACCGTCAGAATGCAACATAGTTTCAAAGTGCTTTGAGAAGGCGTCACACTGACCTTGATTTTGAGTTACTTTGTTTGCTCAAAAGCTTAATTATTTTTAAACATTGTTTTGGTATAATCAAATGGTAAATTATAGCCCTCAAAGCAATTCTTAAGTTAACATGTTACCGGGAGCTTTCTGTCTGCTCTGCTTTCATTAAATATGCAGTTGCACAATACTAGACTTCTCTCAGAGATTCACTGTCTACGTGCTATCCGGATCTGCCCTGTCTCACTGCAGCCGAGAAACCTGGGAAAAAAGGGTTGTTATGCAATCGGGTGTCAGCCTACACCATAATCCATGAAAAAGTATGCATGTAGCCCAGTAACTGGGTCCAACACAGGCTTTTTCCATCCGCTGCATATTGAAATGATTTTAAGTGTTTGGAGACCACGACACTGATCTGTCAAATCAAATGCTCTGGTTCTGGAGCAGAGCAGTCATGGGACACCGCATCTTTGGAGGAAAAGTAAAGACTTTTGTTGGGAAAGTCTGCACTGGACTAGATACTTTATGGAACCTTCTTTCTGGTTATGCAACCATTTGAAGGTCATCATTGTGTTTAATGGAAAAAAGTAAATGTGGTCGTAAAGGCAAGATGTAACATGCAAGTGGATTGCATCACTGAGCTGCTCTGCTTCCTATTTCAGATTTGTGGAAGAAAGCGTCAAGTATCCCGTAGATGCATTATATGCATGATGCATATTTTGATGTCTTAAAAAAAATTTATTCACTATTCTAGATCTTAAATACTTTTTCACCCGTAAGCTCATTTGAAATGTGTTTATTCCTGCTTTGATTTTGTCAGAGATGGAGAAAATGCTCCTAAATGCAAAAAAAAGGAAAAGTGTTAATTAGGGTTGCCATTGTCTCAGAAAATCTGCGTAAACATAAAAGCAAAAAAACCTAAAAGTTAAGGTTAGCGCTGAAGACTTTAAGCAAATGCTCGTATACTCATGAATGGGGTTATGAGTAAGGTTGCCAGATATTGACATAAGGCTAATAAATGTTAACATATTTAACTGTGATTTTTAGGGTTGTTAACCTTTGCACATGCTCAAAAAAAGTGATGGTTAAAGTTTCAAACAATGTATTTGAAGCACACTGTTTGTTTAGCAAAACATTTTTATGTAATTTTGGTATGTGTGTATACAGTGCAGACCAAAAGCTTCTCATTTAAAAAGTTTTTTTTTTTTCATGACCATGAAAATTGAAGGCATCAAAACTATGAATTAACATGTGTAGAAGTCTATACATAACAAAAGAAAGTGTGAAACAGCTGGCAAAATATCATTCTAGCTTCTTCAAAGGAGCCACTTTCTGGTTTGGTTATGCTTTGCACACTTTTGGCGTTCTCTCGATGATCTTCAAGAGGTGGTCACCTGAAATGCTCTTCACTTCACAGGTGAGCCCTGTCTGGTTTAATACATGGGACTTATTGCATATTAAATGGGATGGAGACCATCAGTTTTGCAGAAGTCAGATGGATACACAGCTGATAGTCGCACTGAATAGATTGTAACAATTTATATTATGGCAAGAAAAACGCAGATAAGTAAAGAAGTCCAAGTGGCCATCATTACTTTAAGAAATGAAGGTCAGTCAGTCCATCCGAAAAACTTTTTTAATGAGAAGGTGTGTCCAAACTTTTGGTCTGCAAACTTTTTCCCCATAAGTATGGCCTCTCATACTTCAGATATTTAAATCAGTGCAGCTGCAGCTTGTTTCCTACTTTATGAAGACTGTAAAACTTGTCAAATTTGTGGGATTTAGCTTTTTTTTCCCTACTTTTCCCTGAAATTGTATTTTCATCTGTCCCAACATTAATGTGTTTCCTGACACAGCAGTAGCCAGTCTCCTCCCAAACAAAAGCAGTAAGCTCCAGAACATACTGCTCAGTTTCACTGCATACAGTATCAGCTTATACTTTTTATCAACAATAATGGACATTTTATGAGAATCACTCGTCAGTTTCTCCGATCTGACTCAGTGCTGACCTAGCTGTGTTCTCTTCCTCTTTTTTTGGATGCTAGCCATTTAGCTGGCAAGATAAACAACAAGCTTTTAGGCATTGCCAAAAACAGACATGCTCTGTGTGGGCACTATTTATAAGAGTGAGATGATGATTCAGCACTGCAACAAAACAAAAATAACCAAAACTGCACACAGATTGAAAACTCTGAAGCACTGTGGGGCATGGACGCATGAGCCAGGGTCTATAATGGTTTCAGGTTCTTCTAACTCAATTTAAAATGGAGCTGTGGTGTTGCCAATTCAAGAAATATAGTCCCCTGTTTGTCAAGTGAACATCAATTCTGAACATTTTAGTCTAGTAAGATGAGGTAAAAGAGACTTTAGCACCTGTGTGATGAGTGTTTGGCACTGCGGTACACTTGTGACCTGTTCTGTGTGAGCAGTGGGATGTGAAGAGGAACTATTTTTTCCATTAGATGTGAAAATGGTATAAACTCAAGAAAAACTGTTTCCTGAAAAATGTGTTATCTAACTTTTGCTTTTCTTGGCTCTGAGTTTAACTGAGCTTGAATGGATTTATTGCTTCGGTGAACAGAGCTCTGAATTACTTTGGAAGAAATGTAAAACACTTTCCCATGATCCACCCAATGATTAAATAATGTTTTTAATACTTTAAAAAGGGTTATTGCATAAATATGTATTTTATTTAATTTATTAAACCGCAGGATCATAGATTGTCATTTGGAGAGATAATGGTTTATGTAAAGTAATGATTATGAATTATACAAGTATTTCTGAAAAAAATTGTGCAATACAAAAAATGTAATTCTATTTTCAAAGCTGTTTTATAAACATACAAACTTAAATACTTTGTTTAATTTCATACCATCCATTCATAAAAGAGAAAATTATTGAATACGTTCACAATTATATCACAAAAGGAATGTATTATTCAAAAAACCCATAATATGAAACTATGCTATCTTACAATGATTAATCTCAGTCACAATAAGCTTTTGTTTATACTTTATAGTGTGTTTGCTCCCTCTAGTGGAGAATTTAGGTTATTGACGCTTTTTCAGCTAAAAGAGCTGACGCAAACTCACACCTGCTATTATTTGTGCGTGTATAAAAAATTTGCTTGTTAAAAAAGATACGATGACAATTCTAACCACAACAAATATACTTCCGTCCCTTTTTTTATACATTTTTTTTTACAAATAGCATCTCTAGAGTCTGGAACGTCACGCTCTTTAATTACCTATGTGATTATGAATATGCATGAAGTGGGCGCGGTACCCGGTGGCCCCCGTCACGACGCTAAATGGACGCGCTTGATGCAGTGATTAAAAGTTAACATTAATTTAAGGCTGAACAATGGGGGTGTTTTGGATAATAGTGAACCAGTGAGACTCATACAGTGAACTGAACTGATGGGAAACATGTGTTTTCACGCTTTGCACGAGAGGAAGATTTTATGGCGCTTGTTGTTGCTCCTCACTTGGACTGGTCTGCAGGCTTTCGGGGGTGAGTGGCAAATGCACCATACATTCATATTTTCTATGAATTCTGACCAGCAGTTATTTTTTTTACTTAAATGTAATGTAAGTTGAAAGTTGGCTAGTTTGGTGGACGTTTTCTATATGAACACCATCTTGGAGAGAAAGCAGTTTTATGTCTTTATTTAATATTTTATATTAAAATGAACTGTATTGTTTGAAAAACAAAAAAAGCCTCAAGTAGCGTTAGCTTCTATGTTGCAGAGAAGTAATGCCTTGTTGTACAATGTCATGTCTGCACATGTCTATTTTTATTGGATTAAAAATAATCCGATAAAACCCGCGTTCATTTTGTTTACCTGCTACATGAATGCAAACAAACCCATGATTCCAAAGAGTCTACAAGTGAGCAATTCAAATACAAAGTAATGAACTGAGATTGTAAGGGTCAAATAATAATCATTTATAAGGGCTGTACATTTATGTGTTTTACCTCTCCATAAAATATTTCTTCTATTCAGATACAGCTATCGTATTGTCAGCAGCTTCATCTACAATGCTTTGTAAAAAAATTATAATAAAAAGAAATTCCACATTCTTATCAAAAACAAGATGCAGGTTCCTGAATCTCATTCTAAACACTATTTATAGTACATTAGTTAATTATATACTAAATGTAAGACAAAAATATATTTCCTGTTAATATTTTTTTCCCTGCTGCTAGAGTTAGTTATTCAGGGGTGTAGTGAGTGTATCGGCATGTATGTTTTCCAGTCACTGTGCCAAAGCCTATTGACTCATTTGACACACTGCTCTAGAAATTAACTGAGCACTAAGCAAATTAAACTGCATTTATTGAATTCAGATGAAGCATTAGACTGCTGCTGAAACAACAGCACTTAGTTTCAACTGCTTTGGGCATTTTGCGTCACAGAAAAGTTCAACGTTTGATTTGTTCAGAACATTGGGGATCTAACCATATTACAGTAAAAAGAGTGCCCAAACAAGAAACACAATTGTTTTAATGTAATGAAACGTAATTTCTTGTTTTTCAGAAACCTGGGACTTTGTTAAATACAATGTGTCTTTTGCCCTTATGAAATCTTTTTCCAAGATTTTCAATCCAGTTTAGTCTCTACTAAATACATTTCAAACTATTTTACAGCATCCTTCTATGGAGATGGCTTCGTGCATTTGAAAACAGTTGAGTTGTCCAGTCAGACATCTTTCCATGTACGATTCCGAACATCTGTAGCCAATGGCCTTCTGTTCTTGGCAGCCGGAGAGAGGGATTTCTTGTGGGTAGGCCTGCATTCTGGGAGAATTCAGGTGAATCATGAAACATGGATAGATTGCACTGAAATAAGATAGCATCATTGTTTGATTTAGAACTACTGTTTAAGGGGAAAGCAAAAAAATATTTTTGACCCTGATATTTTACCCACAGGCAAAAGCAAAAGGCAAGCGATTTCTTGCTGATCCCACACTGGAAAATCTTTTCATGTTCGAAGCATCCACTCACATCACTCTGCTAACAAGTCTTTACATGCTGAGCTAAACTCACACCTTTGCTAGAGTTAAAGCGGACTAAAAATGTCCATTTCACACAATTTTTTATTGGTTACTATGTGAGTCTGTCACAATGTCTCATTTTGGAGTCTAGGTTTTTAACTTAGAAGAACCCATGGTGACACAGGTGTTTAAAGAGCACATGGCATTAAAGTATATATATATATATATATATATATATATATATATATATATATATATATATATATATATATATTAATTCCTGTTGTCTTCACAATAAATCAACTCACGTTATCCCTAAGATTATAAAAGATATATAAAAGACTAACCAAATAATAGTTTGGAAGTCATTCACTTTGATGCTTTCTTTCTTTCTTTCTTTTTTGTTTTTCTACATTTATGTTTTTTTATTACATGTGGGCAATATCAGTACGTTTATTATTTGACACCATCTGCTATTGAAAAAAGCATGAAATTGCAAGGAAAAAAGTATTTGCATGTTATGTTATTAAGTATTTATTATTCAGTAACTTAAAAGTAATATAGTAACTCATAAAAATTTTAAGGGAGTAATGTTGTAGCGTAAATTATTACTTTACATTTCAGTAATATTAATATTACTTTGTAAGTAACTTGCACAACACTGCTAAGATCTTCTGTGCATTCTTGTTAGGTGCGGACTGACCTTGGATCTGGTGAACGGATAGTTCGTTCTGAAAAGGGAATCCCCTTGAATGATCTGACCTGGCACATGGTAGAACTTGAACATGAATATGAAAACATCACCTTAACCGTAGACAAAAACTCTGTGACAGCTCTTAAGATGCCAGGACCTGATCTTCAACTGGATGTCCAAGATGGACTTTTTGTTGGCGGGGTTGGGGATCTGGAAAAATCCTACCTCTCTTCAAACGGAACCATTTTCGGCTTCCGAGGATGTTTGGACGAGGTTCTCTTCAATGAGCACAACCTTCTGTCATCCCTTAGGCCTTACTCTGGATACAAAATGATCCATGAAGTATCACTTGGTTGCAGCCCAGAGTTTACAGCAACTGTAAACAACTCAATAAGTTTCTTCAGCTCCAAATCATTTGTGTCTCTACCAACATGGGATGTACCCCAAGAAGGTGTTTTTGAATGTGAACTACGCACAACACATTCAGAAGGAATCTTTTTATACAGCTCTGCTGGTCATGGAGAATACATAGCACTGGAGATCCAAAAGGGTCACCTTGTTGCTATACTTTTAATAGGTCACACTAAGACAGTTCTGCGTTCCTTGATGGTGGTTAATGACGGGGCATGGCACATTTTAAGGCTCTATTTGTCTCATTCGAATCTGCAGTTTACTCTGGGTTTAGAGATGCACAATTCTAGCTTTGGAGTAAATGCTAGTGTATTAAATTTTACTGGCCCTCTTTTTCTAGGCGGTGTTGATACCAGTACCTACTCTGACATTCGCAACAATGGATTGCTCTTGAAGTTAGGCAAGCATACAGGAGGTGGGTCTTTTAAAGGCTGTCTTCGAAATATCAGGGTGAACTACCAAAGGATGGGCCTTCCAAAAGCATTGGTCACCAAGGACATTTCTGTTGGTTGTGAACCAGAACCAGGCAGCACAAGTCCTCCAACTATTGGGATGAATTCTGAGAATTTGACAGATGTTTCAGATGAGCATGATAAGAGACATTTTCTTGTACTTAAGGATTTGGAGGTTATTGAGGGTGCTCGAGCACCACTTGAGTCTAAACATATAAAGGTTAACTTAGACTTTGCTAGACTTGGTATCCCACTGTCACAGATTATGATTCACATTGAAGAGCAGCCAGTCCATGGGCAACTTCGGCTAGATGTTGACCCTGACCTGGGTGAGAACACCTTTAGCATACAAGATCTCTGGCACGGAAGGGTCATGTATGTCCATGGAGGATCCGAGGACCCATTTGACTTTTTCATGTTTTCCATATTCACCAGCACCAAAAAGGAAGTACCTAGTGGTCTTAACGGAAACCGTCTGCACACATTTAACATCAGCATCATACCTGTCAACGATGCGCCAGAACTCAGCCTCCCTGAGGGTAGTCTCTTTGTTATGGTGGAGAACTCAAAGCGTCGATTGACCCCAGATGTTCTCAGAGTCATCGATCCTGACACTAACTCCACTTACCTTAAGTTTTCAGTGCTTGGAAACTTAAACGCGAACTCAGGCTTTCTAGAAATCGAGGAAAAACCTGGCAGAGCAGTGACTTCATTTTCTCAGAGTGATCTTGAAATGGGTAAAGTAAGTTATGTTCATAAAGGTGTCAAAAACGCCAGAGTGGCCATTCGAGTGAGTGATGGAGATAAAGTTAGCAACACTGTGGTACTCAGGATTATCGCTGTTCCCCTCGAACACAATGTTGAAAACAACACCGGAGTGGAAATAATTCAAGGTGAATCTGTCTTTATTTGTAACAAAAATCTTGCTGTTGAGTTGAACATCCCAAGACAAACAGTGGAAATCCGCTACGATGTCACTATGCCACCAGTTTATGGTGAGCTACAAAGGCTCCATTCAAGTGGGCAGTGGAAGCAAACCAGCACATTCACACAGAAACTGTTGGAAAAGGATCGTCTTCGGTATCTCAGCACCTTCCACGGGACACAGCAAAGTAACGTGACCGACAGTTTCAAATGCAAAGTCACAGCTGGATCAGTCATCATTGAAGAGTTGTTATTTTTGATAAGGGTTCACTGGATTCGATACAGAATCACCAGAAATAAAGTGGAGATAAGTAAGAAAGATAAAGTCACTTTGACCCCTCAAGAATTCCATGTTGTTGCGAAGGGTGCAAGACTTTTGGAAAAGGACCTTCACATTCGTTTGCTGACATTACCAAGGAGAGGGAACCTTCTTCTCGCTGATAAGATTTTAAAACGAAACTCCACTTTCAGCCAAGATAACATTGCGGATCACAAGCTGCATTATGAGCTTTTAGAAAAGCCTCATGATGACACAAGAGACATGTTTCACTTTCAGGTCTTCTCAAAGCATGCAATGTCCGGGATCCATGAGTTCAAAATCAGCATCATAGCCGACATTCATGACATCACTTTAAGAAATCATGGTCTTTCTCTCTTGGAAGGGGAGAGCAGGATCATCACACCAACCTTGCTTTTCGCAAACTCCACCAGCTCCAGAATGGTGCACTACACTGTTATCGATAGCCCTAAACATGGGATGCTGATGAAAATAAACCTTTCTGATTCGCCCAGCAGCAATCTCACCATTACAGAGTTCACCAATCAGGACATTTTGGACGAACGCATCCTGTATGTTCACGATGATGGCGAAAGCACACAGGATTCTTTCACATTCATGGCTAGTTTTGGCTCTCTGAAAAATAAGACCCTAGGCATGAAGGGCTCATTCAATATTTCCATTCAGTTAGTTAATGATCATAAACCGGTACGAGTTGTGGATAAAGTTTTCCATGTGGTCCGCAACGGTCAGCGGTTGCTTACGCTTGAAGACTTGCGCTACCATGATGAAGACGCTGACTTTGATGACAACAATCTGCTTTATACTCGAAGAAAGATCCCTAATGGTGAGCTTGTCCTGGTTAATGACACCACACACAAGTTTTATCAATTCCACCAGAGGGATGTGGAAGAAAAAAGAGTGCTGTTTATTCACAAAGGAGGACGTTCTGGTCGATTTGTGCTGTTCGTATCTGATGGCAAGCACTATGCGTCTACAGTGCTGGAAGTGTTGGCTCAGGATCCATATATTTTAGTCAACAACAACACAGGGATACTGGTCCAGAAGGGAGAGGCTGTCATTTTAAGAGCTGATCATTTCAGCGTTTCCACTAATATGGATATCAGACATGATGAAGAAGTAGTCTTTGAGGTTTTTCTATTACCAAACCATGGGACGATCCATTGCGACGGAGCCAAAATGAATACTTTCACTCAACATGATGTAAAGATGGGTCATGTGACATATCGTCATGATAACAGTGACACGCAAGATGACTTTTTTAATGTCACCAGCAAAGTAAAAGGCCTCCATCTGGATCTAAGTGTGCTTGTTAAGGTGTATCTTGAGAGTCATCAACGACCTCCGACAGTCATCCACAATAAGCCAGTATTGGTGGAGGAAGGAAAGCCTGTCAAAATAAACAAAGACGTTCTACAGGTTAGTTTTTTGACTTTACAAAAACAATGTTTGTTTGAGAGATATCAATAATCATATGATCTGTTCCAGGTTTTTCATGAGGATAGCAAGCCTAATGAGATCATTTATACTGTGGAAGTACCTCCCAATCATGGTTTCCTGCAGAGATCTGCACTGGATGATGAACACTACCATGGCAGTTCCGACAATCCCATCAAGAGCTTTTCGCAGGGTGATCTCAATGAAAGGCATATTCAATATGTTCAAACTGAGCGAAGAAAAGTAAACGATACTTTTGTACTTGACGTAACTAATGGGATAGTTAAACTGCATGATCTCAATGTTTTTGTTGACATCATCCCCTTGCACATCCCACTGGAGGTGTCCAACATGACTTTGATGGAGGGCTCTTCTAAAGCTCTCACTCAAGACATCATCAAAGTTACAAACCAAAATTTTCATGGGCTCCAGATATTCTATATTGTAACAGAGGGGCCTTTTCATGGCCGAATTGAACATTCCAGGATACCCGGTGTGCCGATTCCATCTTTCACAAGAGCTCAGGTGAGTTTCGTCTTCATCTAAAAGTGTATTCTTATATTAATTAAATAAAACTTAAAGGGATCATGAACCAACTTTTTCCTTTTGACCAAGATTACAACCCTAGGCTTGCTCTTACTGCTCACATTGTTATTCATTTCTTTTACAAATTAACCTTCTAGAAAGCGTCAATCCTGTTAAGTTTATTACTATTGCATTTAATTCTATAAATCAGTCTTTTTTACTTTATGAAATATAGCTAAATACAGTACAAACATGCGGGCATGCACACAAAAAAACTGAATCAAACTTAAATCATTCCGCCCACCCCAAATATTTTGTAATGTGCAGTAGTTACTGTAAACATATATCAAATATATTATTAGTTTTTTTTTTTTTTATGTTTCTTAATAATGACACTGTAATGGCTGGACTAAAGCGAGTAACATCTTGACCAGAAAAATAACAAACTGGCATTAAAACTACCCATGGTCTAAATACTGCATGCAGGCGGAGAAAATAAGTTGGTTGACATCTATTTATTAAAGGGATGTTGCACCTCTTTTACCTATTATGACAATTTATAGCTTCATTCCTCAACTAAACACATTTTTTAATATTTTGGATATAATACTAGAGCCTTGCAACCCTTTGACACTCAGGTCAGATTTTCACACCTTAAAACATAATTTAAAACATCATCAAATGTCACCATCTGCCATCCGGGATAAGATACAGAATTGTTATTGTGACAGGAACACTTTCTGATCCCAAAAGAATTAAAATAAAAACTTAAATCCATGTGAGTGAAACTTTTTTTTTTTTATCAAAAAGTGTTACAATCACAGTAATACATCCGCATCTAACGCTCAGCATTCAGAGGAGGAAAGAAGCCATATTGAGTCTGGAATGTCAGTAATGAAAAGAAATTGTTGTGCAGTGTCCTTTAAATGGTGCAGGATCTGTGGGTTTGGTTCTTTGCTAAAACAGGACTGAAAAACAAGGAGTCTAGATCACTAAATACTACTTTTAAACATTTTAACTAGAAAAACGTTTTGACCTTTTTTAGATTTTAACTATCCACTTCTTTTGAAAAACTTAACACAAAGTTAGAAAGCTCAAATTGTATACATCAATAATATATGCGCCACTTGAACAAGCTGTGATTTGTGTTTTACTTTAATAAATTTGGAAAAAATGGAGAACTAAAATTTATTTTTTTTATATGACAAGTTTTTAAAGGTTAAATGCTTAAATATATAAAATATAAAGATTCAGCGCTTGAGAATGCTTGAATTTGTAACCACTATCAGTAGCAGTCTTGTAGGATGGAATGCTAAAGAAATGTAGGATCTGATACATGGCCACTTGAAAGTGAAACTTATGTTATTGGTAAAATTATGTTACCAAATGTGCAACAAAAAAATGCATAAGCAAAAGTATTATAAAATCTTAACCGATATACAAGATAAAGTGCATCTTCTAATATTTATTTTAAGCATTAGAAACACATGTTGCTTTAGTGCATTTTTAATGCTCAATTAGAGCAAAGAATGAATAATCTCAGTAAACCTATAGTCTTGACTTGCCACTTGCTTGTGAAATCATATACAGATTTAAAGACAGAGAAGCTCAGACTATTGTTTGAGTTGCAGTTGCTTTCTTCTGTTATTAAATCTTTTCAATTTAAAATAAAAAAAACAACAATTGTAAGAGCTTACAAAATGGTCTTCGTACCTTGCTTAACAGAATAGTTTAATTTAACATATTTGTCTACAAGCTTATAGCCACATGTTGCTTCAGACTTGCTTTTTTCACAGGCCGAAAAGGGGTTCATATTCTATGTCCATGATGGAAGTGAGACGACAGCAGATAATTTCACAGTAGTGGCCAATGGCACGGACATCCGCAAGCAAAGTTTAGCTTTTGTGGTATATGTCAACATAACACCCATAAACGATGAATCTCCTATCATTAAAGTCAACAGGATTCTCAAGGTAAGAAAAAAACTCTGTCCAAACTTATAATTTATTTAAAATAAAAGGAAAAGCTTTGATACGCCATCAAAACTGACATCATCTCTGTTTTATTAGGTGTGGGAAGGATCGGTAACAGAAATATCCAATGAAGACCTCAGTGCTGAAGATCCAGATTCTCCTCCCGAGAGCCTTGAGTTCATCATCACTCCACCAAAGAGTGGGCATCTTGCCTTGAAGAGTGCCCCTTCTAGGCCAATTTTGAACTTTACCCAGGAGCAAATCAACCTTGGCCAGCTGGTGTTTGTACATCGAGGTAAGCATACAAGAGAAAACTAGATTCATCCTTTTGCTGAATCTTTCAAAAGACTTGTGGACATTATATTTTGACAGGTGCTATGTCTGGAGGATTTCACTTTCAAGTTAATGATGGCTTAAACTTTGCTCCGAGGCAAATCTACAGCATCACTGCACAATCCCTCATCATTAGTTTAGAGAGAAATCAAGATCTCAGGGTTTTCCCAGGTAATTTCCTTTTGATATTTGCATCTCTATACTTACTTCCTCAACTCAAACGTGTGTTGACATGTTTTCACATGTCACAAAATGTTTTGGTGGTGAGTGGGTTGTGGAAGATGACTGTTTGATGTTTCTTGTGTGTTACAGGATCCTCCAAAGTAATTTCCGAAGATGAGCTCCTGATAGCAACGAATGATTTTGATGATATTTATGGGAATCGGCCCATAACCTACAATGTGACTTTACCACCAAGACTGGGCAGCTTAATATTAAAGCATGAAAATTCCACTCGAGAGATCTCATCCTTCACCCAGAATATGGTACTTGTGAATCGCTTTAGTAAACTAATAACTTTGTTTTACTTGTGTCGATTTTTTTAACTTCTAGAGGCAGGATATTTTCTTTCAACGCTAAATAGGGAATTTATTTTCATGGAACTTTGCTTTGGGAATTTTGGAAATATTCAAAAAAGTAAAACCATACAGGAATTTATTTACATGTTAAACTATGTGCAATTGTAACTATAAATATTTTGTTCCTAAACTGGCCTAGACATAAACTAATACATATGAAAAAGTTGTTTTGTGTTTAGGAAAAATGCAGTGCTTTTGGAGTTGTGGCTTTAATAGCTCTGCGATTAGGATCCCATCGCTTTCATTGCTTCTTTGGTTTTCGTCTGTTTTTGTCAAAAACATTTAAATAACTCCACAGAAATGCCTTGTTTGGGAAGATTGTGATCTGTGCCTGCAGATGCACTTCTGGGAAAAGCAGGCCATAAAAGAAATTCATGTATGCATTACAAGCAAAAATCGGTTCCAATTTATGGCAGATCAACCAGTGCTCTATAGTTTTAACCAAGATTATATGTGACATTTTTACAATTAATGTTACGTGTACTTTTGCAGCCAAACCCTAAGTTTAGCAAATTTTGTTTATTCCCATTAATTCCTGTTAATTATCAAGTATTCCTGCAAATTTTCATATATTCTGTGTATTTACAGTATTCCTGTATATTCACCTTAATTCCAATGGAAATTTCCAGCCTTGAAAAATGTAATAAAGTACAGAACATAAATACGTCAACTCTCCTGGTTTTTATGAATTTGAGGAAAAATAAAACCCTAGGAGATCAGAAGTCAATTTTTGGGGGTTTGAAGTAAAAACTAATACTCTACTTTCCAGTTTCCATAGTTTGTTCCTCATTCTGCATTTTCTTTTAAAAGGCTCTAAAGGCATTTTGGGTTGCGTTTTCTATCTACGTATACGATGTGCTTTGATGTTCGATTTTCAGTAACACATGGTGGTGCATTCAGTAGAGAATGTAGTAAACTGAATATTACATGGTATTAAAACACGTTTTGAATTTGAATTTCATAACTTGAATATTGAACGTTTAAAATGTAAACTTAATTATTTGAATGCATTATGTGAAAATGGTGTTTGTCGTATGTTAAATTGTGAACTCAAAGTATTCAAGCTGTATTAGAAGCCAGAGGTGGTGCAGTTAAGTGAGGTATTTTGTGTCATGACTCATAACTTCCCACGATTGGGTCATTTCCATTTTTTGCTCAAACCATACACAATGAAAATAGTGTTGAAGTAAACATTTGAACAAACATTTTTTTAATGATGCAGAGTTCTATTTATTTTTTACTAATTTTAACTATTTTGACATAGGTAAAAGAAGGTGTAGTGCTGTATGCTCAGTCTAAACCAGTGGCTTGGAGCTCGACCGATTCCTTCACATTCGCGGCTTCATGTCCCCCAGCCTCCCTCCACCCTCACACGTTTAATATCCACATATCGTATGAAAATACAGACTCAAAGTATAGAAGTCCACTTTGCACAAACGCAGGTAATGCTTCTTGAACTCCACAGTCAAAAAAAAAAGATTTGTTTGCCTTAAAATGTTTTGTTTTTATTCAGGTGCTGTTGTTGCTGAGGGTAGCAGTGTTCTCATAGATAAAAGTAAATTGGATGGCTCCAACCTTTTGGGAAAGTTGAATGAAGCGGATCGTAATGTCTACGAGGTCTGGTATGAAATCACATCTCCACCCCATCATGGTACAATTGTTGTTGGTGAAAGGAACTTGACACTCGAAAGACCAAAGTTCTCTCAATTCAACCTCCACAAACACGGCATCATATATGTGCATGACGACTCGGAGACCTCCCACGATAACTTCACGTTTGACGTGTGGCTTAATCACAAAGGACAGCTTGCTAATCGGCCACAGAAAGCAGAAGATGTAATTTCAGACATATTTAACATTACTGTAACTCCAGTGAATGATCAGCCTCCTGTGCTCAAGATAGGATCTCCCAAGCTCAAAGTGGTCAAAGGGTCAACTGTGGCTTTGGATACTGAGAACCTTTACGTAGAGGACCAGGACACTCCACCTGAGGAGATTTACTATAATGTGATTAGCAGACCCAAAAATGGCTTCCTCGCTCTGGGGGCTCAGCTCGATAAATCTGCGATAAATTTCACCCAAGCTGATGTGAACGATGGAAGGGTGCACTTCGTACAAAGGGGCGAGCTCACACCTGGGGTCATTTACTTCAGCATTTCTGATGGATTCCACAGGCCCATCTACAAGCTGTTCAGCGTTGAAGTAGAGAACATCACCATCCATGTGGTCAACAACACTGGACTGACTCTACTGCAAGGTCAAACTACAGAGATGCTAACCTTTGAGAAATTGGCTGCAGTGACCAATGAGAGAGATGCCGCAATTAGATATTTAGTCACAGACCCACCAAGTCATGGGAGCATAATGGTTATGGAAGAGCATGTGACTGTCTTTGCTCAAGAGGACCTGCAGGCTGGACGAGTTCTTTATCACATGACAGATCTGACGTCCTCTCGAGACAACTTTGAGTTCACAGTTTTTACATCTGAGAGTAACCTAACCAACCAGTTGGTGAACATCACAGTCAGGCCTCTGATCCACATCGGAGATCATGTCAGGATCCCAGACGGCATCCCCGTGAAACTAAGAAAGGATGTCCTGGATGCCACAGAATTGGCCTCAATTAGTTCCAGCGATCCAGTCTTTGAAATCATTGAGCCGCCCAAACACGGTAAGCTAGTCAAAGTTACATTTGACCTTGGTAGAACATCTCACTCGCTGGAATCCTTCTCGTTCCGTGATGTGGAACAGGGAAGAGTGGCCATCGTAGAAAACATCAACTTTCAAGCGATTTATGGAAACGTGACCGCAGCCAGATACAATGTCACAGCAATGCAGCCACTCAACGACTCTTTTGTGTTTCTATTGAAGGCGGCTAACGTTCAGCCTGCTGTTGGAGAGTTTGAATACTTGGTTTTACCCTATGATCCCATTTCAGGGAAACATATTAATGAGCCAACCAAAATCCCTAGCTTCAGCATTACAAATACCATGTCGCCGATGTACCCTCCATCTCACGTAGATCCAACAAGACCACACAGGACTACATCAAAGCTCAAACCTCGAAATCGTTTGTCTAATCATACAAGGAGTAGATCTACGGTTCCTCATGTCCCCCGAATCCCAGTGAACAAGTTTGACCCCTCCCCGAAAAACACACTCGTACGGATGGAATCCTTTCCAAGACCGGCGTCTGATCCCCTGCTTATCATTCTGCCCCTACTTGCTTGCCTGCTACTGATAGTCATTCTTGTGGTTGTTATTCTTGTCTTCCGCCACCGGAGGGAAAAGCGAGCCCACCCGGTGATGATACGAGATCTGACGGGGAACGCTGGTGATGATATTTTAGCAAGAGGTCCTTATTTGGGTCAGCCTGAGAGAAGTCTTGCTGTTCCTTCAGTCATAGTAACTCCACTTAATCCAAGTTGCCCTTCCAGCCCCATTTTAGATGGAGTACACGGTGCAGTCTTGGTGCCAACAATTGATCGAACTGCGTCTCCATTTCTCCTTTCCACATGGAATGCACTTGACCCTGGAGCCCAGCAATGTTCCTCAATAACCTTCACACAAAATCAGCAGTGGGTTTGACTCAGCACCTTTTATCACATCCAGATGTAGCTTGAAGCAGTCCTCACAATGGCTGAAGAAAACATGTTTCTTAAGGTACTTCACACATGAACCAGTGTTTTTGGTTCAATCTATTTATTTTGGACTAATAGTGACAACTGATATCTGTTGTTTTGTTGAAACAATGAATGTACAAAACTTAATTGAGTATAATCCGTAAACTACTTGTTTAATGTTTGCGAATTTCGTTTTTTGGCAGTTCAGTCTTTGTTTTTGTTTGATTCACTAAAAATCTCTACAAACAAACCTCTCTGGAGTTCACTTAGGACACCAGAATTTCACCCTTGGTTTTGACATCATATTTGGAAAAAGTTTTTTCCTGATGTGTCATTTTTTAAGGGTACAATTCCTGAACATCAAAAAGTCAAAGATAACATAAATAAGCACATTATATTGTTCCTAGAAGAGAAACTAAAATGGTATTCAACTTATTCCTGAGTGAAAATGCATTTGTCTTATGTAAAAGCATAACTGGGCTATGTTATTTAACACCTCAAGTTGAATTTCTCTAGCCACTCTGGCCTGATAACTGCCACACCTGTTCACAATCAGGAAATCCCAAAAATTTGATCTGCTTGATAAAGGGAGTAGATCAAAACAGCCACAAAGTCTAGACATCATGTCGAGAGCCAGAGCCTTTTTTTAGTGATAAATGAAACTATAAATTCTGATGTCTACTCAAATAATATTGTAAGAGAATTTCAGGTCATATATTTGTATCCTTAGCAGAAAAAGGATCCAAAACACAACATTTAGTCCGTCACTAAAGAAAAACTAAATGAAGATTTTGGAGTGAGCTTTTTTTTTAATACTATATTCAATTACAACAAAGCTGCAACAATGAAAATTCCTTTCGACAGCACTGTGACAGACTTATGGCAAGTTATTAAATAATTAATTCTGATTGTTTCTGGAAATGAGAGCACAATCTACAGGTAAAAAGAAACATGCTTTCTCTCAAGTTTGAGTTTATATTAAATTAATTTAAAAACAACACTATCCCTTTGCTTGTGTTGTTTTTGACTTTTTTGTTTAAATTTATTTAATGATAAGAAACATTATAGCTTGAATATTTAAAAAGGAGAAATTAGAATGTCCTCTTTTATAGAGAATGGTTTTATAATATTTGTTTCCCACATGTACACTTTTGTTGAAATTAAGAATAAAACGTTTATTTTACAGAAATTTTATAACCAACTACACTTGTCACAATGTTTTTTTACAGACATGTTTTAACAATATAAGAGTCTTTTCAGAAAACGCAGTACGTTTTTTTGTTGTTGTTGCAACTTGTATATAATATTGAAATTAATCTAGTGAGATGAAAACATAGTACAGGACATTCCAAGAATGAGTAGAATAAGTGTGCTTTTTGAAATTGCACTAGTGAACATTCAAGGACTGTAAAACACAGTGCACATCACATTTATGTTCTATTGAACCATAGCACAATTCTGCATCTGGTATTAGAAAAATAAGATAACATACACAGTTATTCTATTTTTGTTCTGGGATAGAGTAAGGAAGATATGGGAGTGTTTGTCAATACATAAATTGATCAATAATGCCTTATGTTTATGTGACTGATCACATCTTCTGTCTCAGAATTGCATGAATTTAAGAAAGCTACTAACAATTTAAATGATCATTATTAAGGATGTTTCTAGTTTTTTTAAATATCCACCCTTGTACTTCCATAATTACAGTTACTACTCTGAATTCAGGTTCTAAAGTGACCAAAATATATTTCTACTTTGTTTCTTTGAATCCAGTTCTTTTAGGCCTGGATCACTGTAGTTTTCCCAGCCACATCTACTAGCTTAAAACTAGTCTTGGCCTTTGTCACACCATTCCAATGATAACTAAACATCTGATGAGTTTGGTAACACTTCAAGAATCCTGGAGTCATGGTTTGATTTGTTAAACTTATCAGGATGTCCAGTAGTAGCGAGTATCACGTTTTTTTTTCGTTCCATTGGGAAAAAACGTGAAGGCGTACGATCAAGAACATCAAATAGCCATCGTGTGTACTGAAGATGTGTGATATTTTAAAGTACAAATAAACATTGAATTCGCTTAAGTATGCAAAATTCATGATATTATTGTTTTGGTCTAGTATCGCTCACCTTCTGTGACTTTATGTGACTAACGTTCCATGTTGATCAGTTGTTGTGGTAACGTTGCCGTGACCTGAAACTGAAGGTCTAGGTAGGGTTTGTTCAGTTAAAGTTGGAATTAAACTGTGCAGGGCTTCAAGAAATTAAGCTCGCCACCCCTGAAACAAACAGAAATGGGAAAAACGCAATATGTGTACTGTGTAAAATCTAAAACTTTTTTGCCTTCAAAGTTCATACAATGCATATTTGGGGAACTGTTAAACAAATTAATATTGAATACATATAATGAACACATCTGTTTCCACCCTTGTGAAGGTTAGAATTGCTAAAAAAATGTTTACTTTTATGAGCATATGCTTATGTCTCTGTGAGAAAGTTCTCAGCTAAACATGAAAACCGTTATCATTATACGTGTGAATGTAAAATATAATAAAATATTTTCTTTTCTCTATGGAGTTTTGGCTCTGGAATCCATTTATGTGAAGATGTGATGAATTCTTCACTTGTTATGGTTATCAGATTGTAGAAATAAATTCTTCATGGTTGAGATGCTGGGTATGTGAAAGGAGAAGCAGGCAGTGTGTGGAAAGAGAAGACTAACTTTAGCTCTTATAAATAATTCAAATGTAGAGAGGGATTGACTGCTCAGGACAGCTCTGGTTTTCTCTCCCTCAAGCAGAAACAGTTTGAAGAAGTCTCTCCTTCAAGAGGTCATTACATTAGAGCAGAGTATGCTAATATTCCTTGATGGTGTTTAGTCAGATCGATTAGGCTACTTCCATTGCTCTCATTAAGGTTTAAAAAGTCTAAAATTCACTGTTCTAGGTCTTACATAATTTTTCACAGGTCTTATTTTTCTGATGTCCATGTAAAACTCATCTGATATGTGTCTTTTGTTGTCACTTGGGGTTGCAAGAGATTGGGAAAAAAGTAAAAATGATGGTCAGGGTTGCCATTGTATGAGACAATGTGGATAAATGCTAAAAAATGCTTAAATGTCATGATTAGGGTTGTCAGAGTTTTAGAAAACTATCATAAATACTCAAAAACATGAAAGTGACGTTTATCGCTGCCAGAGTTATCTGAGTTGCCAGATGTTGACATAAGACTCATAAATGTAAATGTGATTGTAAGGGTTGTCGGAGATTGAGAAAATGCTCCTAAACATTTGTAAAAGGCATGGTTAGTGTTGCCGGACTTTCATAAATGCTCAAAAATATTAAAGTGATGGTTATGGCTTTCAACAATGTATTTGAAGCATATGGTTTATTATGCAAAAACAATTTTGTATGTGTTTTTGATGTAATATAGGTCTTAAAATTGATTCTCAATAGGCTTAAATTTGACCTTATGAAACCTGCAGAAATCCATTCCTAGACTTCTTCAATACCTTTTTCTGAGCAAATGAACATTAATGCTTAAGTAGCTATAATTATTTTTAATATATTGTCCCATTCGGGCTCTAAAACTAAACTGAGTGTTAACGTGAAATCTTAAAAAAAATCTTTGCATCTCACTGTCTTTCAAATTCCTCTAAAGCTGTCTATCTAGGAATCCCAATGTCTCTTCAAACATAAAAAAATAAAGCCAGACTGAATAATACACATACTTGTAAACTAGCACCCTGAGTGATCCTCTCTAGCTCGTCTGGAATGTCTCCTAGGTAAAGAGAGTTCAACCCATGTTTTGTAGGTCATTGTTCACTGCTCTTATCCTTCGGGGCTGAGAAACTCTCATCTTACTTGCACAAGCCGTTAATGTAAAACAGACCTTTCTAAAGCAGAGTAGAAGTAAAAGTTACTGAAAAGGATGGCACTTTAAAGACAAGCCCATTTGAAGATTCCAATGCAGTATTAGATCACACACAACAGAATTAAAATTAAATACTTTTAAATTCTACTTTAAAATTTTTTCACGAGTTTAGGTACAAGAAAGTGTTGTACAGGTTGAGTCATTGAAGCTTGTTTGATTGAGATACTCAGTTGGGGTAGCATATTCCAAACATCTCAGGACAATGGAATCAACTAGTGTTAGTCATAGATTGCTAAATGATAATACTCAGTATTGTACTCAACAGCTTAATGATTACTTAATCTTAATAATCTGTTAACTATACGTCTCCTAGTTTTCTTAGTTTAGTACTACTCTTACTATCTGTTTAATTGATTTCCCTTCTATTGTGGACTACATTTTTGTGGCCGTATAGTACGATCATGAAAGGAGCTTAAAATAAAATGTATTATTATTATATTTATTATCAACTCAAATCCTGGTTGATGTTTGCTAACCTCTCTAGTTCTTGTCATTCCACCACCCCATACATGATAAAATAATACCCAGATTTAGCTGTTAGTTTTACAACATTAAAAGCATTTACCCAGAATGAGGTATGATGTATCAGATTTGGGGTCAGCTTCACACTGTAGTGCTCAGCTAACAGAAATGTGCAAAAAAAAATCACGTTCGCATTGCTCTTGATGGCAATAAAAGATTTTTTATGAAAAGAAAAATGGTCAGACTCAATAGAATGAAAAAATTATTCAATGTTATCAAGTTGTTCGAGTCATATGTGAATGTTAACAAAACAGTCCCATCTTTAAAAGGCTTCATTGGATTTTTCAGAACCAAAACAACTTGTACTGTAGCTAATCAGCACAATCAATCAAAAATGGGGACAAAACGTTATTGCTTTTGGAGTGGTTTTGTTTTGGTGATTTCATATCAACACTGGTTCTAAGAAGTTTTATTTTGGATCTTTTAAAACAGGGAAAAAGTCTTCACTGAACTGGACGTTAGTCCCACTTTTCCAATTACATAACAAGTAATTGGTGTTTGATTGTGGAATTCAACGAAAATAATTTTAGATAAAACAAATAAAAATACATTGTCAAAAACTTATTCAAAACAAACAAAGAAAAATCAAGTAATTATTAGAAAAGTTTTCATTGTTCAATTGCAGTTTCCCTTTCGGCTTCAGTTTCGCTACTCAAAGTTTTTGCTTGCAATTTTTAAAATTTACGTTCGTCACTCTGACACAAATTTCCGGTGGGGGTGGGGCTTACAGTGGTTTGCACTAATTGGCTAGAGCCTGCCAATTAGTGTTATCCATCGTGAATAGTCTCCTTCAATTCATGTAAGATTGTGGTTTAGTATTTGTACTTCCTGCTCCAGGCTCTTGTAACGCGCCACCTTTTCAAAGGAAACAACCCGAATAATACTTGTACATCCTGTTCAATTGGTTGCCAATCAACATCTTTCTAGCCAATAAGTGCAAACATATTTAAGCTCCTTGTCTAGTGGAGATTTGTGTCAAAATGACAAATGCACATTTCAGAATAGCAAACAAAAACTTAGAAAGCATAAATGAACATTGTGAGAGTGCAATCAAAACATTGAGGAGTGAAACTGAAGCCGAAAGGAAACCGACATAAATTGCTGTTTGTTTAAAATCGATTAAATTCGAACTTTTCTGATTAGTTGATTTTTTTGTGTGGTTTTTAATGCGTTTTTATTGTTTGTTCTTGTATCTGAAATTGTTAATTGTTTTCATTATGTGGCACAAACTCAATTCCATAATTGAGTGTCAAATTTGTGTGTTAACTCAGCAAACAGAAATGTATGTATCGAATTTATATTTTCTACATTTCTACATATAAATGTGGCTTCAACAGTCACTGTGCAAATTGAGCTGTGCCAGAGGGAAAAATTTGGTCGATTGCAAAATGCGACTAAAAACTCTTTAATCAGAGTTTTAGAGTGCATGTGCAATGAGCAATTTGTAACGAAGGTCAGTTTTAAATTCTAAACAGGAAAGTCTTTATAAATGCTGTTTGCGATGGGTCTTAGCTCCTCACAGCATAATGACAGCTTCTCTTATGCCTGGTCGTACATGTCCAAGGCTTCCTCCAGCTTGCCTGTAATTTTCTGAAAGAAGCTGATCTGCTGCTGGAGGAAATGCTGCATCTGTGCTTTGAAGTCACGCACACGTATGTGATGGAAGTGCTGGATTTCAGCTAGTGTGGCACAAGAGATGATGTTGCAGCGGTCGGTAATGCCTCCTGCTGCAGAACCATCTTTTTCATCCCCGTGTTTCTGGATCTCCTTGGCCTTTGTGAGGGCTCCTGGGAAAGGACGTGAACAGAAAAGGAAAAAGACAAGGAAATTGTATGATTCAAAGTAAAAGTGGAAAAAAGATTGCATAGCTAATCTGAAATAAATACTCCTTGTTCTCTTTAACAATCGCGAAATGAACTTTTTAACTTGGCAAACTTCACAAATACCTTTCAGCTCATCACCTACAACTTGGAACACGTTTGACATGCCTCTAATCAATTCCAGATGGATGAAATATGGGCCTGTATTGTTAATTTACTCTGAGTATCCAATTTCACTGCAATATTTGGCAATATTTTCGAAGCTGATTCAGTTGCGAATGTTTTTCCTATTCTCATATTGTATAAAGTCTTATCTGGTTGTTTCGGCAGTCAGAGCTTCGATGTTACTGTGTGCAAGTTTAAGCATTGTACTGTGTTTTGTAAGCCCTCGCTGCCGCTCTGTGCTGGGGCCCAAAGCACAGGATTAGAGGGCCTTAAGCAAAAAGAATTTCCATAGTTCTGTGTTTGTCTGAAGACAAGTAATATCTTGACCTAAATGGAAAAAAATCCTTAGAAGTCAATACAAGTAAGTGTCATTGGTCGATCAAATTAAATATCTAATAAATTAAATTAAAAAACACCAATATTCCAACACAGCTTCAAGCCTTAAATGCTCCCTCTAATACTCTAAAGTCACAAGGTAAAAGTCAGATGTGATGGAAATAAAAACTGCAAACCTACATATTGATAACATTTAAATTATGTTTGAGTGTCTACTAAAATCTTGCTGACTAATATGGGTTTGTCTCTGACAGACGATAGCCATATTTTAAAATCTGGACACCTTATGGCAGATTTTTTTGCAAATCAACTTAATTTTTTGTTAGGATAATGTTTTTCTGTGTGTCATCGAAACACTTTAATTCGATTGATTTGATTTGGTCAATTGAGAAACCCCAAATGGTGCCATCACATAAAATCATTGAATTAATTGTCCATTTTTTTATTTATTTCCTTACATTGTTCTAGTTTACTCTGATATGTTGGATATTAGGGATGATTTAAAAGGGTTTTATCATATGTTTTGTTCTTATGTGCATGATAAATGGCTGAATTTTCTCATTGGTTTGGCAATTCGTATTATGTGATAATGTTGTATGATAATTGTATGAAAATAGTATGAAAATTGGTCTACCTCCATCGTTTGTGTTTTTCTTCAAGCTGATGCCATGCAATAAAAACACTGACCTACTGACCTAATTCCACACGCCATTGCATGCCATTCTGACAAGGAGCATTTGTGCTTGTATGTAACAAAAAAAAAACTCCCAAACCTTTCTGAACATGGATAATGTCTGGAAAGTTTGCAAGGTGTCCCTGGTAAATCGCTAAAAGATCGGAAATTGGCTCCAAATCCTGACGAGGCTGCTCTGCAAAGTAATCCCCGATGGTCTCGTAAACTTCTGCAGTGTGTGCCATGGCCTTGTTTAATGTAGCAGAGTAAACCTGCTGGTCGAACTCAAAGGCCTGACTCAGAAGGCTGAAAGCCTGTCCAACCCTCTGATACTCCTTTTTAAAACCAGTGATCTGCTTTCTGGCAAACTCATTAATAGTGACGTTGACCTGTATGAGGTTTTCGTCCATCTTTTTGGTGAATGATTTGAAACAGTCCACCTTGCTCTCCACCTCTTGTAAGTCAAGCGGTAAAGCTGGAGGACTTATCGTAAGGAAGAAGTTAGCACCGACTAGGTCATCCTTCTCTGCCTTCCGCTTGCCTTGCTTCCAGGCTTTCTCATCAGTGCTACTGCAGGTAAGGAAATGCTGAAACACATCACATTTGGATAAAACAGGATGACTTGTCATATGATTCATCCACCAGATTAAACCTTTTCTCCTCTTCGTAATGAAATCTTCTTCAAATCGCCCGGTGGCTTGTTTTTCAGGCAAGTGAGGAACCGAAATGACTGGGAACTTTTCAACAAGACGTGCATAAAGCCAGTCAAAGTGCTTGTATCTTCTATTCACCAAGTTTTGAGTGTGACTAGGTGTGAGCCCATAGGACATGTAGCTCTTCATACCTTTGAATTTGGTCTGCTTTGTAGGGTCGTCAATGATGCAAATGAACGGATACGGATTCTCTTCCCATTCAGGACCATTCTGACCCATCAACACAAATATTTTATCCGCATCTCTAACCAAACCTGAAGCTTCACCCAAAACAAATGCCTCGCCCCCTGATTTGACAAAAGTTGTAAATCTATTAAGATTTTTCCCGACGGTTCCAGTGCTTTTTGACTGTTGTCCACTACCACGTCGAGAAGCTGATGTGCCACTGCTGGTGTTTCCCGCTTGAAAGTTCCCGCGCTTTTCAGGTGTTCCGCCATGTTCATCAACAGTCGCGCTGTCATCCCAGTCATCATC
The DNA here is from genome assembly GCA_900490495.1 of Danionella dracula. Taxonomy (NCBI): domain Eukaryota; kingdom Metazoa; phylum Chordata; class Actinopteri; order Cypriniformes; family Danionidae; genus Danionella; species Danionella dracula. The sequence continues at coordinate 435,048 of UELW01000006.1, forward strand.
CCAATCCTCGTCACTTCCCTGGCTTGTCTGGAAACTGTGTCGCTGCTGCTGAAGATGTTCTTGGTAAGCACCAGAGTGTGTGGGTGTCGATTCGTTCGAGGTGTCCCTCCTCTGGGGACTACTGTGGTAGTGATAGTCTGGAGTAGCGGCGGTTCCGTTACCGTGCTGAGATGAGGCGGCGCTCATAATTTCCACGTATGATGCAGGGAACAGTCCCGTCTCACCCCTGCTGTTCGTGCCCTCCAACCAACCATCGACAACATCCTCGCTGCACAAAGTTAGGAGTTCATTTTCTTTCACAGACAGCTCACCGGGGTTTTCTGAAGTAAAATCGTATAATGCTTTTGCGCTGAGCGCCATAGTTGTGTGGAGCTGCGTAACTCGGTTCCCAAGTTACACCCGCCGTTGCTGGTCCGTTAAATGGCACTTTTCTGGAATGTTCGCTATATGTGCCCTAGCAAAGCACGTCGAAAACGTGTTGTCTGAACATTATCGTTCTACACTGTTAAAAAGTCTTCCGGAAAGTGGGATTTGCAGTCGTCCTCGTCTCTCTCTCTCCTGCGCGAATGCACTCAGCGGTCCGGGGCAGAATAATCGAGGGTGGAGCCAATCATCATCAGCAGCATAAGTAATAAATACACGCACGTAGATCAATCAATGCACTTCTATGGAGAGTGTATCACATCAAAATATTTTTTTAATTATGGCTTGCAAAGTATTCCTCCATAGTTCCACTAACTGATTAACTAGCATTAAGCTGGGATTTGGAACAGTACTTGCATGTCTAATGCAGGAAATTCTAAAACAATACATAAATAATATACACAAGAAGACAATTTCACAATTTTTTCAAATTTGACCAAATGATCTGATCATAGAGGACTAGGAAATTTCAATGCTACTTTCAGTTTATTAAAATCAGCTAGCAAAATAATAAATATACCTAGCAATTTTTATTAAGGAACTAATATTAATATTAACTAATTATTAAGGAAGACTATGAAGAAAATGTGTAATTTAACTAACAAAGGCTTACGTTTAAAAATAATTAAATTGTCTTTTTTGAGAAACAAAATTATATTTTTGTAAAATTGGTTTTATTTTTATTGTAATGATGTGCTTGTTTATGAGTTTAAAAACGGGGAAAATTGGAAATAAACAAATAGATTGTATGTGTATAAATAACAAACATTATTATCATGTTTATTCATATATTTATACAATGATGTATATTTCTTCAAGCATATTTCCTAATGTAACCACTAGAGTTCGCCCAATATCAACATCTCACAAGTTTACTTTCTTTGTCACGTGATCCACGACAACCTGTAGCTTGTTTTACTGCTTTTTAACGCGATCACGTGTTGCAGAATTTGGGCGTTCACTACTCAACAGTTATCGCGTTGGTTTTACTTTAAATAAAAGACTTTAAGGGTCACATTGCGTCGAAACAGTGGTTAAATACGCGAATGAAATATATCCAGAAAGAAACGGGATCAACATCTCAATTCACGCTTGATGAATGAACGTAATATTCGGCGTAACCGTGACGTCATGCCAAAGTCGTGACGCTGTGGCTCGTGAATTCATAACAAACAGCGCCTCTCCGCCCCCACGCCACTGAACCGTATGACTCGCCGTAACAGCACTCGTCTGTGCCCTAAATATTGCCACTCAAAAATACGGTAATGCTTTTCTAACCCATAAAGAGCAAAGACTCTGTTTTTTGATACATACTAAATTTATTGACATACTCGTTCGTGGAACTTAAGGAGGAAAAGGAGTGCAGTGCTAACAGTGCTAGCTGCTTTATCCACACATTATTTATAACATCCGAGAGGCGCAAATCCAAAGCCATAGTCGTCAAAATATCGAAGCTTTTGGATGCATTCAATAAACGTCAGCGTTTCATCCCAGCGTCGCGTCAACTCAGGGATTCAGCCATCCGGAGACAAAAGCAAGAAGCTATCGAGGAATTACATGGATTATCTGGTAAACTCGTGCTTTATTTTCTCTCTCGAGTGACTGCTGGATCAGGAGTGTGTTGTCGCTGCTGCTCTCGATGTTTTCAGTGTTTTTTTCGGAAGAGTCTTCTTTCTTTCTGCTTTCTTGCATGTATATCTTCTGCATGTGTGTAATGTCACTTACTGCTTCCTTGTTTTGCCTGCAAACAAACCTAAGTGTTTGGCAAGCTAAGGAAGGCTTTCGCTTTACTTTAATATTCTGGCCATCTTTGCTTCAGCCTTTTGGAGTTAACGTTAAGTAAATCACAAAAACTAAAGAGCGTCTGATTAGCATGTGAATGTACTGTTGTTTATGGTTAGCAGATGTTTTAATATGTTAGCCTAATTCCCAGTAAACACAATATATACTTTGTGTTTGATAGGAAATAGCAGTCACACATTTGGGTTTTCCATTGATTTCATACAATTATATGTTTTAAGACATTTAGTCAGTTGCACTGACTAGCGAGATGCTCTTAATCTCATTGTACATGTTTATAATGCAAATTGTATATGTGTATAGTGACAATAAAAGGCATTCTATTCTTCTATTCTATCACATAATGGTACAAATAAGGATCTCTTTAAAAGGTGCTTTGTCATGCCCATTTATAATAAATATTTGACCCCTCTAAACTATCGCTCCACCCTTAATAACCTTCAAAAGTATTTATCTTAAACAATGTCTTTGAATCACCTCAAATATTTTTTCCCTGCAAAATAAGCCAACTTGTCCGACTGCAATGCTTTTTTCTTGTTGGCCCCTTGCTGGGTTTTTCATGTGGGCACACCGAAAATTAAATTCTGACAAATACATTTATCTTTTGGTACGCCATAAAATACTTTTAGCCCGGACATGTTTATCAATGTGCTTTGAACTCCCAGAAAATAAAATAGGATTATGTAAACATGCGTGAACCAATCTGAATATGACTTGAGGCATATTTTTAATGAGAAAACAACACAAAAATATTTTAAAAATGTTGTAAAAGTCGAGTTTACATGATACAGCACATTTAAGTAACATTTTTATGTATTTGTTTTTTATTTATGTTTTTTATGTATGTATTTATGTTTTATATAGATTTTTAGGCATGTCCATTTATAGGGTTGTCTTTACTTAACTCGTTTTAAAATAAAATAAGACTGCAAATCCACAGCAAGTTTTTTTTGTATTCACCTTTACACCCTCACTTAGCAGGCATAACAGACTTTTTGATTCCTACCGTAGAAGTCTATTCACCCAGGAATGGTTTCTAAAAGTTCATCAAGAAGTTGAGTAGAGATCGTAAGGTTTGTGATGTCAAAAACCCAGTAGTCTGAGAGCTGTTAATTTTTACAAGGTACTAAAAAATGGGTTTTGCAAGCAAAACATGGATGGATGTTGTACACTGAAATACAAGCCACATTTCTGTTTAATTTTCAGGTTTAGTTTGCATGATAAATGAACTACAACCTAACAATGAACTTTTTCAACAGATTTCATACCCACTGATACAAATACATTTTAGATTCCTTCCCAGGAGAGTTTCACAAGGATATCAACATCAACAGTTTTTGTGTTATCACAGCTCCATTAATGCGTTAACTGCCAAGATAAACAAACTCCACATTTGATCTTTCATTATTATCAGCTTTTTTTGACCTCATTGTGAGCTCTTTCAAAGTCCTTTTTTGCGTCATGTATGTTACATAATTTCTTACAGTATGTAGTACGTTATAAAGCCTGATCATAACCATTTGGCTGGTGAGCAGTAGTGCTGTGTTGGTGCTGCTCCACAGCGAGACAGAGTCTGGTGCCAGTAAACCCACACATTCAGTGCTCTGGTACTTCACTTGGATGCACGCAGCAAGGTCGCAGAGGTGTTTCCTTTGGGATGTTCTGTTTAGGATACTCGTAATAGATCTATTTCCAAGAGAAACAGTTGAAAAGTGACCGGAAGTGCTGGATTAAGAGCATGCTTGATTATGTAAGTATGTTGTATAAATATGTTGTATAAATCCCAGTTTTTGGGTCAGTAGGGACAAGTGGAACCTTTGTTTAGGCTCAGATTGTCTACAATCGATAGGTTAGAGATTGAAACTGCCCCTCGCTTGGGATTCTTGAAGGTAAGAGCTGTTTTTGGTATTCTAGGATGTTGAACTTGGGCTAAAACCACATGTGCACTAAGCATGCTCAAGCGTACTTTTGTAGTTGTTATTCATTCACACTTCTTAAGACCACAGTGTATTGTCAGAAGACAATGATGTGCATTTTTCCAGTCCTGCCGAATGTGTTTTTCATCTGTCAAGATGAACTTAAACAAAATAAAGGGACCTTGTTGATTTTTCTGAGTGAGCTGAAAGTGAACTGTAAAACGGGGTTTCACTCTTTTCATCCACTGTAGCTGTGGGCCCAGTAAAAAGGGGTTTAGCATGCGCAAAGAAAGCTTTTACAATGTCAGCTCTTGGGATTCATACCAGGCATGTTTTGGTCCCCACGCTTCAGAATGGGTGGCGCTTAAAACTGTGCTTTTTAGTTGGCATGGACACCATACCATTGTATCCTCTTTTTGGTACCTTTTCCAGGACAGCCCTTCTGCCATGGTTTTTATGTGCTGGCCATTCAAGAGCAACGGTTTTAGCATTTGTTCATCTGTTGAGTTCATTCTTCTGCACGTCCCGTGGATTTCTTTGTAATTCCGTTCAGGGATTTAACTGAAAGGGAGCGCCTTATGCTACAGGGTTCATTATTGTTTGGAACTTTTTTAGGATTTGTCCAACAAATTTCTCATGAGTTACAACTGAATCACAGCAACTACTGTAATTATTAATCCACTAAATGCTTCGGTTGTAGACAGCTAAGCTAATTTGCAACCAAATCGGAAACTTAAGTAATGGATAACCAATGCACCGAGGTCAGGCGTCTACAGAGAGTGGTTACTTGTTATGTTTGCTTGTATTCAGAAAGTTTTAATAACTGCAGTTATGAACATTTATTTGATAAAATCAGGTTAAAATTCATGAGCTTATATTCCGCCTCCATTACCATCATGCTCATGTTATGTTACTGTACAGCATTTCTCATGCAAGTAACTGAATGAAGACACATGCAGCAATTTTGTGAAATTCTGCAGCCGTGTCAGCTCAAGTTTTCCTTTTCATTCCAATGCTCTGGTTGAAGTTCATAGACAGTGAACATATGGAGATAAAAAAGCAACCAGAGACTAAACCTTTGAGAAATGGCCTTAATTAGATTGACATTGAGAAAAGTTACATTTCTTGGTAAGCTCCACTTCTGTATCCACACGCTACTTGTTGACCCTAATTTTAATGCAACATTGAGCAGTCAAATCTTTCATGAAAAATGTGTCTCCTTCTTTTAAAGTGATGTAATGTGACCAACACAGTATACTCAATTTTGCTTTTTAGTTCAAATTTAATTATTACCCATTTTTACTTAAAGCTACTGAGCATTCAAGTAGTTAATTCAGCTTTTTTGTCAAAACCATTGTGGCTAGTGGAAAAAATGTGTCCTGGAACATTGTGTTAGAATTGTTTGTTTAGCTTTCACCCTGGTGAGCGCTGAAGCCATGGTTTTAGTTAAACTGCCAAAAGCAACAGCAGTAGTTGTGAGTTTGTCTGTCTGTGAGCGCGAGAGCAAGTCAGGCTACGCGGCAAGGAAATCCCATACGAGATCTAAGAATGTATGAGAAAATCTTTTGGTTTGAGAGGAAACAGTGTTTTGAGAATCAGAATACTGGTTCAGCATTAAGTTATATCTGCTTTAGTTAGTGGATATTACTTAAATTGTAGTAGACTGTAAATGTATGGACAATGAGCTATTTTGACTCTCTTCTCCTCTCTGCTATATTATGCACTGAGGTTATTTTAGATTTTTCTCTGAAAAATTTGGATGTAAGTCATAGTGCATCACCACTCGGATGTGAAGCTCTGGTGCTTTTAGAAGACTTTAACTTCAAATCTACAGAGACCGATTTCTACACTTTATAATTAGCTCTAAGATATAAGGTTTCCTAAATGCCTAGGCTCTCCAGAATTAGAGCAACCTTCTTCCTAGAGTATTTTGAGATTTTCACCACTAAAATTGAGAGGTTTGACTCAGATGCTCTTGATATTTGCACTCTCAAGTCTGCAGTATGATAGGTTTTGTGGTTGATTTACAGTTTGTTATTAGGGTACTGAAGCACAAGGTTCCTCTTTAACAGGAGTCTTTAGGTTTCATCTTTATAGAAGATGCTCAAGTTACATATAATGAGTACTCCCCTTAGGTTTCAATTCCCTGGGCTCTTCCAACTGTAGGAGACTCTTCATCCCTTCATTAGAATATGTGTTTGTGTCCAGAGCCTTGAACTCTGACTCTCTAGCCTACTATATCTTGAAGTAGTTTAGTCAAATCTGTTTTGGATATTGACGGCTGGGATTCGAAGCTGAGCATATTGAGCAGAACTGTTAATTGTAAAATGCATGTTAACTTAAATTGGAATTTCAATTTATACAATAAGCTTCAGTAAATTTAGTAAACCTGTTCCGATCCAAAATTTTGAGGAGTTGAGGACTTTGTTTTGGTCCTCAGTGATGAAAAGAAGTATTAGTTATTTAGAGTATTTAATAGAAAAATGTAAAAAGATTTAACAACATTTTGTTAAATTATTATGATTTTTTGTTAAAAAGTTACGAAAAATCAGTTTAAATGCACACCAGACATAAAACTCTCTTAAGCTCATTAAATATGGGTCATTTGTTTCCTAGTTTTAGTCCTAATGGTGTGTTAAATGGTTGTTTTATCAGACTGATCTCTTAATGGATGCTTTTAGGTCACCATCTTTACAACTCATGTTTATTCAACAGGTTTGAGCACAATTTGATTTAAGCACCATGACCAGCTTTATTGTTCTGTTCAATTTGAGAAGTCCACAGCCTTTCAGGCTTAGTTTTTTTGTGTGTGACTCCAGTCCACTTTGTGAAACCACTTTGGTTGTGTTTTCAGTGTCACTTTATCTTATAAAAGAACATCGCTTCTTAGGCTGCTGTACAGTTTTTCACAATTTTTTTGTTGATTGTTGGATTCCTCCGACATCAACATTGCCATTCATAACACACTGAGAAAAAAAATGGCTTTAAAATGTCATAGTTTTGGTGTTGGTGGAGCTTGAGTGTAAAAGAAGTTCAAGCATTTGAAATTTGTATTAACTGTATGCCTTTTGTATGAAAGCATTGAAAAAACAATCCATTGCAGGGACCTTTATAAATCAGTGTGCCACTATTGCAGGGAGTACAATGTTGCTCCAATCTACAGTATGCCAAAAGGCTCACGGCTATATCTGGGCAATGGCTCAACAGTTTCTAAAATGATAATGCAATAAAATGTGTCAAATCATTCAATGTTTGAAAAACATGGAGTGTTTTTGAAGAGTGCAATGACTTATTTGTTGCAGTTTTATGGAAGCAATTTATGGTTTAAGGGACCAATGGTTAAGGTTTGCAAACACAAAGCATTTTTGCATTTTAATTTATGTTTTCTCAAAACTTTGTTTTGGTGTATTTTTGCAAACATTTTCACCCTAAAATACTTCCATAAGATTGAAGCTGTTTGGTGTATGTTATCACAAGTTAATAGAAACAAATCAAAATAACCCACGCCTCTTATTTGAAACAATGGCTAATTTACTAAACAGTCAAACATCGACAGATTCAAATGCAGCTATAAAATTTAGCAGCAATGATTTTATGAATTATTTATCAAATAAAATTACCTCTATCAGATGCAAAATTACTAAAACTCATATTCAATCAAAGCAGTTTAACTCAAACCCTATACCTTTGACTCACTCACTGCAGAATTTTTCAAATATTGACCTGAAAGAACTGCTAAAAATAATCACAGCATCTAAATCATCAACATGCTCTCTAGATCCTGTACCAACAAAATTACTGAAAGAATTGCTACAAATAGCTCAAGAACCATTTCTAAATATTATAAACTCATCTCTAACGCTAGGTTACGTTCCCAAACAGCTAAAACATGCAGTAATTAAACCACTAATCAAGAAAACGCACCTGGATCCTACTGAGTTATCCAACTATAGGCCAATCTCTAACCTTCCGTTCTTGTCAAAAATATTAGAGAAAGTTGTTATAGCACAGCTCAGCTCCTTCTTACAAAAGAGCAACTGTTATGAAGAACTTCAATCTGGATTCAGAGCGCATCACAGCACAGAGACTGCGCTGGTTAAAATTTCAAATGATCTATTACTTGATTGGGATCAAGGAAATATCTCTCTTCTAGTTCTGCTAGATCTCAGTGCAGCCTTCGATACGATAGATCACAGGATTCTCCTCGAGAGACTAGAAAACGATGCAGGCATCCAGGGCCAGGCTCTAAGATGGTTTAACTCTTACCTCTCTGACCGGAGTCAGTTTGTTCATGTAAATGTAGACTCATCGGACACAATAGCAGTAGAGTATGGAGTTCCTCAAGGATCCGTTTTGGGACCCATCCTATTCTCAATATACATGCTGCCCCTTGGCAAAATTATTAGAAGACATGGTGTTAGTTTCCATTGCTATGCAGACGACACCCAGCTCTATATATCAGCAAAACCTAACGACCCTTTAAAGCTAAATAAGATCTCAGAATGTGTCGCTGATATCAATGATTGGATGAATGAAAATTTTCTTATGCTAAATCCAGATAAAACAGAAATATTACTTATTGGCTCTAAAAAGCAATTACAGAATCTCTCTGCTTTAAATATGGAACTGGGGGGACACACTGTTAATTTTTCCACTACAGTCAAAAATCTTGGCGTTATTATAGATAGTGAACTGACGTTTAAGAATCATATCTCTTATGTTACTAAGACTGCTTTCTTTCACCTCAGGAATATTGCTATCGTAGATGCAGAAAAATTAGTGCATGCTTTCATGACCTCCAGAATGGATTATTGTAATGCTCTGTTAGCCGGCTGTCCAGCCACCACGGTACAAAAATTACAGTTAGTCCAGAACGCAGCAGCTAGAGTTCTCACAAGAACAAAGAAATATGATCACATTACACCGGTTTTGTGCTCTCTTCGTTGGCTTCCTGTACAATATCGCATTGACTACAAGATTCTGCTCCTTGCCTTTAAGGCACTGAATGGCTTGGCTCCGGCCTACCTGAGCAGTCTCCTATCACGATATATTCCAGCTCGCTCTCTCCGATCAAAAGAAGCAGGACTATTGATTGTACCAAAGGTTAGTAAATCCACAAGAGGTGGAAGAGCGTTCTCATATAGAGCCCCGAAGCTCTGGAATAAACTACCGGATGTTGTCTGCAGCTCAACTACGCTCACAGATTTCAAAACTAAATTAAAAACGTATCTGTTTAAACTGGCATTCCAATAATTATCTCTTGCTATTTGTCTAAACAGATATGGTGCCTAGCACCATATACATACAAACTGTTTGAAAAAACAATGTGGTTCAATGTTCCTCTCTAACCTATCCTCATTATTTATCTCTCCTCCTGCAGCTGATGCTGATCACTTGTTTGTTGTCTATGTTACAGTTTACTAACCGTTTTCTCCATTTCTTAGTTCCTGTTTTGTCTTTGTTTGTTTTGTTTGTTTTTTGTTTTTCAGGTCCTGTCCGGCAAACCGTTCATCGATGGATTTTTAGTTTGTATGTTCTTTATGCTGGGGAGGTGATTAGCGCCTGCCTCAGTCAGCGGGAGTCCCCTCTCAGAGAGAACTCCTGTCTGCTCTGCCTGATCCTCATGGGGACTTTGTGAAGCTGCTTTGAAAGCAATTGCTAAAGAAGCGCTATATAAAAACTGATTGATTGATTGACAAGTTCTTTGCCATTTTTAGACAACTTATCAGCCTTTTTAATGAGCATCCAAGATTTAACTTGTTGGGTGCAATTTTTATGTAATAAAATATATGTAAACAAAGAGTTTAATACTAAGAGGAGTAAACTTTAACCATGGATGCTGTAAATGACCGTGAGTATTCTTTGCTAATTATCTCGAGATTTTTCCTTTAGACACATTTTTTTAACTTGGTGTTGTGATGTACCAGCAAGATCTTATCTTGATTTAACTTTATTGAAATTTGATGCCAAACTAAAGTGGTAAAAATAAGAATAACTATTGAATCTCAGAGATAATGACTTGATCAGAACAAGTGTGATTTCCAGATTTTTCGAAGCTGCTTATTCATGAAGATTCCTTCACCCACTCTGTTCTCCAATGACCTTGGTTCCAAATAATAAAGTACTGTAGAAGAAGGGTAGACAACATTTCTAGCAGACATTGTAGACTTGCTGTTATTGGAATGGAGTCTCTACCGTGTATTCAGCACGCTTCACTTCCGTGCTTTGATAAGTCAGGATGTGGCAGTCAGGTCGTGGAGTTCCTGTCGAGCGAGGGAATAACCCTCAGTCCAGTACGGCCAGTGGGACCCAGGAGCTGCTGAGAATTGTAAACCTTGTCAGACCAAACAGGATACTGCTCCAAGTACAGTTTCATGTAGGTGGGGACTGGGTGTAAATCAGCACGGAATTGGACAACAAAAAGAAACTTCCTCTATGGCTCCCAGTGCTCTGGTTCTGTCAAGTTTCCCCGGTTGTTTCAGACTCTGGGATCATAACTTATGTATATCACTCAGAAATCGCTCGCTTGCTTCAGAGGAAAGCTAAATAAAACCCAATTCAGGGACTATTTAGGGCATGGCTTGACCTCCTGGACAATTTCATTGTTTGATGCTTTCTCATGGCTGGAAATAGTGTTATGTTTTAAGACTTACAATTGGTTTTGAACATGCTTTAGTGATTAAGTACGGGGTAGATTTAGTATAGCAGTGGAGGAGCGAGCAAGAGGGGAGGTTCCGCTTAACTGGGCATTGTTGAGCTCCGTTTGTTTATCCTGTTATAGTTTTAATACAGGACAAATCCCCATGAGCTCTCTTGACTCTGAAGTGCACTACATTGAAATAGGAGATATTCACAGTGTATCACATTGTTGGACCAACAGTGTGAAACCATGGGAAAGGCTCTATGATTCTGAGATTTGACTCATGAAATTTGTTTCCTTAAAAGCTCCTGCACATCCTAACTGTCTAGTCACTTGTGAAAGTGTCAGCTAATGAACACAGAACTGAATAGTACTGATGGTCTGTGAAGGACTGGTGACTCCATCAGGTTGCACTCTGGCAGAAGCAACAGCACACTCCAATGACATAAAGATCAATGATCTGGTATACAAATTTCTGTATTTTATGAACTATATGCCTAATTTTTCCCCATTCTTTGAAACTTGCTTTGTTATATGAAAGTTGTTTATATATGAAGACATCAAGACATGTTTTCGATGTTGCTTGGGGTATCCAGAGTTTTAGGCAAAATAAAGTAAAAATGATGGTTAGAGTTGCTATGGTGTGAGAAAACGTGCAATGCTCAAAAACATAAAAATCACTTTTAGGGCTGCCAGAGTTTGAGAAAATGCTTGTACACACATGCTGATTTCAGGGGATGAAGCATTTTTTTGGGTGCAATAGTATACTTTTATTGTTGAGGGCGATGTTTATTTTAATCCCATGCACAGTGACTTATTCATCTTGGTAGTTATTGTGACAGTAAAAATATTCACTGATAATCTAACACAGTCGATTGTGCTTTAAAGATTCTTCCTAATCATCAATAATTAGACTACATTTTAAAAGTTAAAAAATCTGTTATCAAACAATGCATCTTCCCATGCATTTGATTGAAGCGTGTTTGAAGCATCTATATTTATACTGATATTTTATTTTAAAAATAATGAGGTACATGGATTTATTTTATTTGGAACTTAATATATTTTTTGGATGAAAATTCTGCCTTTTAATTTAATTGAGTTCATACAATGATTTATTATTTTCGGTATAGGGCTTCACAATTCACTTTGGCTTAAGAAGGGATCCTTTCTGGGGGTTTTTTTCTGTTTCAGCAGGCTCTGTGATCATACTATATTTACCTGAAATCACCTTCTTGTTGTTGGTTAGTGGCTTTGATAGAATAGATGGTAAAGTCTCTATGGATGGGTCTACCTCTAGGGGCTTTGTGGATTAGTCAAATATAGCTTGTGCACTGTTGCTAAGTGATTGTAATTATCAGTTATGTATCTGTACTCACCTGCTCTTTCTGTGGTAATGATTAGGCTAGTTGTATACATTGTACACTACTTGTGCAATTTACCCTGTATATGATTAGCTCAGTAAAAGCAGGTGTGTTTGAGATGACCGCTTGATACTCTTCTGCCATTAAATAATAAAGGGCCAGGATTTTAACGTGTTGATTAGATGAATTACTCACAGCTATTACTCACAGAGAACAATGACTGGTTAATATTTCTGTAAATGTGTAATATTTGCATCGCCACGTTGTACCTCAAGATCGCAGTCATTTTATTGGTTTAATACGAACATCCTTAACATCATCCAAAATTATGAAGGTCCTCACAAGATAAGACTCGAGAGTTGCATCCACCATTTAGGATGTGACTCTATAAAATATTTGGTGATTTTTATTTATTTTTTTGGATGTGTGCTGCAACAAAACAACTGAAAATCATGAATCCATGAAGTCTAAAATATTTTGAACACTAGATTTACTAAACCTGCTCAAATTTGCGTAAATTCCCTTCGACCTCATACCTCCTAGCCCCCCCCGGAGCTCCATTGTACTCTTGCTATTGTACAGCAAATCATTTATCTCACTTATTCAGCTAATTTACTATTTATTACTTCAAGAAAATGTACTATTGTCACAATTATGCAACAATGATTGGTTCAGTTGGTGATTTTTAAATATGAAGTTGTTTTTATATTTTAGCTTTTAATAAATGCTTTAAAAAACAGTCGCTTTAAATGTGTGTATGTACAGCTAATTCTGTTACATAAAATTGAACTTGCGATTTAGCTTTATTTAAAAAAATTACTATGAATGTATTTAAATAAATTGAAGTTTGCTCTATTTTATTTTATTTTTCTTTGCATAAGTGCTTCGAGGTTGTGAACTTAGAAATGTACATCTTAGAGTTTTTGTGAACTCTGTGTAAAATCATTGACCAAATATTCTTAAAAAAATTGTTTGTGTAAAAAAAAGTCATTAATTCAGAGCACTTTTGATGACCATCTTTAGTGTTTATAGTGCAGCAGGTTTGTAAAAGTAAAACCATACAAGTCATAGTATGGGAATTAATTGTGAGGAAACAAACCTGTAAAATTAAATATAACAAAATAACATGAAAGGAAAACCGGTGATTGACAACATACCCTTATTCCAAAAGCTTCCCTTTGAAGATTTCTTATGAAGCGTATGTGCTGCCATCTTGTGTAAGGTAATAGTCTCGAGGATGAACTTGAAATTCAAATATAATTGTTTGTCTTCCATATGTTTAGACATCCAGGAAAGCATGTCAATGAAGTAGTTTTGTGTTTGATGAGACATTCATAGGTGCATAGAAAATAAAATTAACTAAACGTGGACTTGGAAAAATACAGATAATATAGTGATAAATATATATAAAAAAGTCAATTTTATTAGGATTTTGTGTGGAAAATGACACTGAGATGACTGGTTGAAATTGTAAATGTGCATTTTTGATGCTGTCTCTGACCTTTGAACAACATTAGAATAGTTTTGTATGGATGAAAATAATTCACTACACAGCTATATCTTTTTAATACTTTTAGTTCACTGACCTCATGCACAAGCTTCAGTTATTGTAACCTTGTGGTCTATTTATGCCTTGACAGAAGTTAATTTTGACGTCCGGTAACATAAATAGTTTAAGCGTAACAAGTGTAATAGTTTATAGTGTAAATGTGTAAATAAATACTATATAATCTTTTTTTTTTTTTTTTTTAAAGGTCTGACAGCCTTTCTCTTTCAGTAATTTTATTGTCACTACTTGCGCAGTCGTTGTTTTAAATCAGAAGTGTTAAATTCAATCAATAAAAAATCAATAGCAGGATATAGAGAAAACAATGCCAAACGGGATATGAATTAAAGTGAGCCGGTAGTTAATAACACACACACATACACACACATAAATAAATAAATTTTTAAATATTTGGGAAAATCAACTTAATTGTTTTTGTGATAATACTAACAGCGAGGATACCAATTTGCAATTTATAGTAATTTATGTTTTTTGTTGTTGGGGGGGGGGTTATATTGTAGTTTCCTACATTCCTGAATTCATTAAATGTTTGTGTTTATTTATTTAGATTCATATGATCTGTTTGGGGTTGAGACGAGGGGTTGAATTTGTTGCTCTTTGTCACAAGTGCCGTAGTTATCAACAAGGTACGGGTAATCAAAAACCCTCACTTATTGTTAAATTTCAACTCTTAAAAAAATATGTAACTAGTAAATGTTACAAAAATGTGACAATAATTCCAGCATTATACACCTTATATGCACTGTTAAAAAAACATGCTGTTTTGTGGGAGGCTTATATTATGTGGTTCTCAATATGTTCTCTAGAGGGCACTGTTTACAAAGCACCCACACTCTTGGTCTGTATTCAATTGAAGAAGAATGTTCATCATCTACTTTTTTTGCTGTCACATGCTCAGGCTTTATGATGTAAGAGTGATTTGAACTAGCTGATAACTTGTCACGTGTTGTCTCAATATTGGTCACAGATTTAATATCTAAGTGTCCACCATGATTGAGCATCACATGACGTCTTAATCCATTTATCAAAGATCTCCCCACACTATTCATGAAGCAAGCATTTCCCCTTGCAGTTCCTTGTTCAGAAACTCTGCTCAGACATTTTTGGGTTTAGGTGCAGTGTTTTATTTCACAGTGGGTGTTCTGACAGATGGGAGTTCATAATGCAGGCTGCATACGTTTCATCTTTCTCTCAAGACAAGTTAGACGCGTTGTCAATGTTATAAATGGTAAACATCTGTGGCTCAAAAAGTGATTTTTTTTTTCTTTGTAGAGAGCTCTTGTCAAGCAGAACTTTCAAACCTTTAAGATGGTTTGAAATATGACTTGATGCTGCTTTTTGTTGAAGCCTTCAGTAGATTGTTTAATAATTTTACTGACATACAGTGATGTATTCAATATTCTGAAAATGTAGTTCAAAGCACGGTGTAACTACCATTGCCTTTCTTGATTTTAAGAATCAATTGTCATTAGCATTCACTGATCGCATGAATCATAACTGACATGAACCTGCGACCTCAACAATTTGGTTGGCTACTGAGCCTGATTAGAACCTTTGCATAGCAGAGCAAGCATGCCCAGAGCAGTCAAACTCAGTGCGGTAACCCAGATAGGAGTGAGAATTCAGTGTAGATAAAACATTTTTTGCATCCTTATTTTGAGTGCACTAATGATTAATGGGACACCCAAAGTCAGGTTAGAACAATAACTAAATAAGCTTTCACTCCTCTCGGAGAGAATATAAGATGCCTTTTTACCAGTTAAGATCTTAAAAACACATCCATACTTTTACCACCACTACCAGGCTGATCTACTGCAACACTCTCATCACTGTTTATCCCAAAAAGACCGTTACACAGCTTCAGCTTGTTTAGAATGTGTGCCTGGATATTGACTGGATTGTGAAAGTTAAAGAAAATTACACCAGTCGTCCAATATCTACACTAACTGCCTCATTCAGATGTAGATTTTAAATGATTTTAAATAGTTCACCATATTCTTCAACTCTATCAACTTTAAGTAATAACATAGAGTACTTAACTTCTACTTCACTTCTCTGAAAAGCCTAAAACTGTATAATATTTACTTGAAGATAGTGAAGTGCAGATATGTGAACATGGTACATTGGCATTGGTAAATGATGCACTGGTAAATCATGCTAATGCTAGTTGCTGCTAATTCGGTTTATCTGTTTACCCTGCTTCAAAGCATTTAAAGATGGCTCAAAATAACACACAGTCCACCTCAGCCTTTTAAAAAGAGAGCACCATTTTGAAATTATATTTTAAGATTTGAAAAATGATTTGGTTGGGACATGCTGCGTGAGCATTTAATGAACATAGTTTTTTTTTTTTTTGACTGTAAACGGCAAGATGTTGCTAAAAGTCTAGCTAAAGCTTGCCAGAAATTTGACTATGAAAAAGTATTGCTTTAAACGATGTAGATTATTGTTTTTCAGGTTGTTGCTGATCTTGCGTGAGTTTCACATTATTTGCTCTGCAAGGCATTAACAATAGATTAATCTGAATCAAGCTTTCATGGCCCTTACCGAGTGCTCTAAATCAGTCCATTAGGATAAAGGAGGCTGTGTTGAAGGTTTTGCAACAGAGGTTATGAGATTTTGTTTAGAGATAGAGCTGCATGCAGCCAACCGACTAAGCATTTTCAGATGTGAAATTTGCTTTGTAACTCAGAAAGAGACTGATGGGAAAAACACAACAGAAGATATTGCTTTCACCATAGAAGGAGCCTGACTTTATTACCCGTACCATCCGAATGTCCTGTAATGTGAAACAATTCCTCCTCCGCTCACATTGTTTACCTCAAGCTTGCTTTGAAGTGTTTGATTTTCATGTGAGTGACGGGATTAGTTTAAGAACTATTAAGTACTTTTTTATGTCTGTAAGCTTTGGCAGTTACTTTTACTCTGCTCTGTGGAAATTTATTGGCTAACTTTTTGCTTTAGCAAAGTGACATGACGTCAACCGAAGAGCTTTGATAGCTGCTTCTCGAAATAGGTTTTTTTTTTGTTGGAAGTATGTTGGGACATTTTCTTCTCGCCAAAAACTTTGACTTTTTGTGCAGATTTTTTTAATGGAGGCACTGTGTGGTACACTCTTCTTTCATTATAAGTAACCTTCTTAACCAGATGGTGTCAACAGATGTGTTTCTGTTTCTAGAGGGGCACACGCATGCTCCCACAGCGCTCATTTTTGAGAATTGCAAGTTGTAGAAATTATGTAAACACAAAGTGGAACAGTTTTCATTCTAAATAATTTCCAAACATCTTAACTTGGCTTTTTGCATCTTTTAGTGTTTCAGGACGTTGTGCTGTAAAGGACCTCCGCCCCCCAGACCAGAGTATGATGTGGTGTGCATCGGTCTGACGGGTTCTGGGAAGACCAGCCTGCTCTCCAGACTTTGCAGTGAGGCAGCAGACAGCGTCGTTCCTACCACAGGTCAGTCTGGCATCTCAGAGAAATACAAAAGTGCAAACACAAGCATGGATTAGTATAAGTCATCTTGGGTTGATCCTTAGTGTCTAAGGTTACGTTCAGACTGCAAGTTTTAATGGTAATTTTTGAAATTTTTGATGAAATGTCTTTCTGTTTGTGTTCATTTACAAATCAATTAATGGGAAAACGTTGCTTCTGTGTCACACATGTGTACAGAAAGGGGCAGAATGCACATATGTATTTGTACATATGTTTGTCCAGAAACATCTGTATTAGTGCCAAAACTGTTTAACGAATTGTAACGAAAAGCAAGAATGGCTAAATATTAAAGTAATTAGAAGTGCTGAAGTAACAACACTTACATCATTTATTACTTACTTACCAATTTTAGTTAAAGATGATCTTTTATGGTGCTTTTTCTTTACAAAACACGGCACAGTACCACACAGTTCTGTTCAGTACAGTACGGCCAGCTTTGCTTTCCCATTGTTAATATTGTCGTTATAGGCTCCTGTTGGTTTGTCATGCTAGCACCCCCTGTCTGTGTATGGGTGTGTTCACGGAGGTGAGCAGAAGACGTGCGTCCTGCTCTGTGACGTAATTACTAACGTGACACAAACAAGGGCGAAAAAAGACTTTCATGAGGGCGTAAATCATTTTACCAGTTTAACATCTGATTTTATCCTAAAAGATATGGACCATGGCAAAATAAAGTACAAAAGCACGAGAAAGGTTTACAGTTAGACCGATGAAGCCATCAGCTGATCTCACTTTACAACAAGGGACGGTGAGCGTCTTTAACTCTTTCAAACAAAATACCTCTTTTGTTGTAAAACTCACCTGTTCTTATAACATAGTAAACCTTGTGATATTTGTGTTACAGGCTGTTTCTGAAGATGAAGGCATCGTTCGAGACCAAACACGTGTATTGTCATTTGCAGCTCAAGTAAATCATGAATGCTTTTTTCAACTGTGCGTTATTGTTAATTTTTGTCTCTGCTTCTTTTTTTTATTTGGTTTTTACACTTAAAACTATGGTAATCTAGCTGTATGTTAGATGATGCACAAACTTTCCAAACGACAAAATTGTGATTAACACATTAAATGAAAAAATCCACAAACCCAGTTTGCACTCTCAGTGAAAAACTGGCTTTAAACAGCCTTCAAGAGTTAAATCCCTCATTTAAAGCAGTCGTTTGGTTGCGATCATGCTAGACTACTGTTGTTTTATGTGTTAACGAGTGGTTATATTGCATTAGGTTATAATTGAATGATTTACAAGACATGTTCAGAAGTCAACAACAAAAACACACGATTCGAGATTGTTTTATTAATAAATAAAATGAGAGAATACACAAAATATTTGTTTTAATGGATTTCTTCAGCTGGTTTCGATTCCAGCAGATTAAATGCCTATCTTGCTGCATTCTTCTTTCCTGGAAAATAAAGAACATACAGAAGGTTACAGGTGTGTAAACATCACAGGATTAATCAATCTATAAATCCTTTTAATTTTAATAAATAATTGATTTTTTAGTTGTATTTGCCAGTGTTTAATTTGAGCATCATTAACAAGAGATTTACTGGTAATATTTAATTGTCTAATCGATCATAAATTGTATTATGAAGATACATTAAAACGTGTTATTTACGTTTTAGCGATGGTTTATGAAGTTACCTGTAAGCTCAATTTTCGTTCAGATGGAGGTTGGTGGTGGTTTTCCAGTAATCATGTTACATGCGTCTGTGAGTAAATGTTTTAACCATTACTTTAGAACAAACAAATAACTGCAGCAGCTAACTTTTGTGATTCATAGAACATCTCTTACTCTCTCGATCAGATTCAAGTAACGCGAGACGTTCATTAAATTTCTCATTCCCTTCAGAGGGTTCACAGGTCACTTGTCACAGCTATACTAACCCCTCGCGGTGCATGGAGGGGTCCGCCGGCGAACCTTTCATGACGCAGGAGCGCAGATTCTTTCTGCCCAATCAGTGATTTCGGAGGGCTTTGCACATCATGCTTGCTCTGGCCTATCAGCGAGGATGGGATAGGTTACGGTTTTAAAGTCAGTTTTGGAGCCAACTCAAAGTAGGTACTTAAAATGGCGTCGGTTCCACGCCCAGGAAATAATGGAAAAGTGCAAAATATCGTGCAGAATCTAACAGAAATGCACCGCGCCGTGTAATGAAAAAGCACCATTAGAGTGCTTGATGTAAAACACATAATTGATACGTGAACATTCAGACATATGTTGCATTTAATAAAAAACTCCTATGCATAATATTCAGGTCTACACATTAAAGCAAACTGGGTCGGATTTAATAAAATCAGAAATGAACTACTCAGACAGTCATGAAAATATCAGATGCAGGTCACATATGGACAAAAAAATTTGTTTGGGTGGTCTGAACGAAGCCTTAGTCACTTTAATAATATTGCTGTTTTAACTTTTTTCTAGTTATACACTAACTGTGATTGCTAATATTATTCACTCTTCGTTTACAGGTTTTAACATTAAAGCTGTCCCATTCCAGAATGCCATTTTAAATGTCAAGGAACTTGGAGGTAAATTATTTTTTCGTGTTATATCTCATAAAACAAAGACGGCTAAAAATCACTTCAGATGTCAATGAGTAGATACTCAATGGTCCAGTCTGTGGACAAATCCAATTGCTGGAAAGCCAAACCACCATCAATGGTTGCTGTTACTGATTACTGAGGAGTCCACCTCAAAAGGAAATTCATGTGTGATCTATATATTGAGGATGTACATTTGCAGAGATTCTGTAAAAGGTTACTACCCCATTAAAATATAAGCAAATACTACAAAGAATATTCTTTCTGCCTAAAGCAAATTATTCAATGGTAATTTGCGTAAAGGCTAACTTTTTATTTGGTTTCATCTTGTTTTTAATTTTTAGCATTAATTAATAGCACAGAAAGAAGTGATGTTGGAGAGAAAAGAGAAGCTAAGGAACCTGGAAGCACTTGAATCTGCTGTTACCAAAATGCTTTTATTTTAGTTTAGTTATAAAGTATTGTTGTGTTTATGCTTTGTCAGTAAAATTCAACAGAATTCAGTGGTTCATTTTGATTTTATATCTGCAGCCTTTTATTGAAAACAAAGGTCACCTTTTTTACACTTCATTGATCATTCATAAAAATGTGCTTGATATATTCAAATTTATTATAGCCTGTAAACGAGATTTATTATAGTCAACTTTTGTTGAGAAATTGTAAAACTGTTAAAGTTGACGAACCTTTGAAATGTCCTTGAACGTCATCTTACTTATGTCTTATTTTCTCTTTAAGCAGCTTGAAAACTTTTCCTCCAGACGAGTTCAGCTCAGTGTCAGGGGCCTGTGGAGTGCGACCTTTTTTCCCAAAAAACATCAGTGTAGGGTTACGACTGAGACATTAACCTTGAACCTGACGCGGAAGGCTCATGTCACACTTTATTGATGGAGGTTGTGTGCCGGCTTGACACACTGGCTCGCCTGTCGTTTCCGCCACGGCTGTCGAGGTGGTTTACCGTATTTTTTGCATGTTATAGGTTGGCCTAGTCCATGTTTTGGGTCTGCATGAGGGATTTGAGGAAGCCAGGAGACGTTCAAAGCGCCGTGCTGTCTGTGTGTATTTCCCATCAGTGTCACCATGACACCCTGTGTGATCTGCCAGGCAGAGAAGGGAGCCCCACATGCTCATATTCAGCATCTCGCAGCACCATCTGAAAGCACTTAGCTGACTCTCTCTCTCTCTCTCTCTCTCTCTCTCTCTCTCTCTCTCTCTCTCTCTCTCTCTCTCTCTCATTTCTCTGGACCCTAGCCATGATGTAATGATTTCTGCGAAAATGCGCTTTTCTTGCATTATCACATGAGATTGCAATGCATCAGCCCGTTACTGATAAATGCTGTTTTGAACTAACACACCATTCTTGTCTTAATGCATGTTTGTGAAATGAAAGTAACCACTGCATTTAAACTCCACCAGACCTCCCAGTGTTCTTATTCACACAACCAGTAGATGGAGATTTTGAGTTAAATATGCTCATCTACACTGTAAACCCTGTTTTTGTTGTCATTCCAAATTCTTTAATGTTGTGTCTGAGTTAATCCAAATTAGCGTTGTGCACTAGTAAGAGACAATTTAGTATTATGATACTATTAAGAAGAGGCATCCACTTTTTAATGTTTTTGAATGTTTTGCTCAGTTTGTAATTCACATTTAGATATAATACTGTGCAAGCATGGCTAAAGGGTATTTTTAATACTCAATGGGACAGATTTGGGAAATTAGTAGCTAGTAAGCTTGACAAACAATGCTGTAAATGGCAAATATCCCTATTTTTTATGAGTTAAGTGGAATGGTAATTTCACTGAAGTTCTGCTAAACAATTATCTAAAGTCTTTAATAGACATCTAATTTTTCTTAGTTTTAGGTGAGGAGTTGCTGTCACAACTGTTTGCTGGCTTAACGTCATAATAACAATGGTGATTGGAACTGAGCAGATTGTGTTTGAAGAAATATGAAAATTTGCTAACTATATTTCTACGTTTATAAGTACCAAATCAATCAATCGGCAGGTTATGTTGGTTCTACTGCACCACATGGTTACAATTTTGAATCGGCTGGAAAAAAAAGCCACAAGTTTACCATGTTGAAACTGCGGGCATCAAGCCTCTTGAGGGTCAGTGTAGGGCTATGCAGAGTGTGCACTGAATACAATAAGCAGCATACTTTAAACTAGCATTCAATGCATCAACTTTGATACCCTATGGGTTAGTGAGCATGACCTACAGCACAGTAGAGCTTTAGTCAACTTGAGATCTGACCCTAATTAATTTTGTGTCAAGCAATGTTTCTATAAATCAAGGCAAAAAGGTCAGAAACTCCAATTAGGATTTTATTCATAATGGTCACTTGATTTGTCCTCTGCAAGTACTAAAGGATATATGTGGATCAAACTCTGTTTAGCTTCACCCTCTGTTGAAACCTAAACTGTTTTGCGCAGTTTCTCCTCATCATTTTCTACTAAAGTCAACTATTTTAGTGTCATGGAAAAGCCAGAGAACAAAGTAAAATATTATTTAATAGTGTTGTCTTGAATGGTAACAACCGATCAAATGTTTGTTAATTAGATGAGTCAGTCTTGGACATGCTCCTTCTTCGAGAATCCTAAATATTTATGGTGAGTCCCAAATTGACTAAACATGTGCAGAAAACGTTATTATTTCATTGGCAAGCCATCGGCAGTGTTTGGTACTGCTGTCAGGCTTGCGTTTCAGCAGTTGGAAAGCTGTTGCTGAACACCGCTGTGGATGATGGCTAATGAGAACTGAAAGTAGTATATTGTGCATCTTGTGTTGAAATAATATTGCAGGCTGTTCCAAGTGCAAAATATTTCTTCTATAACAGGCTTTAGTGGTTCTAATTTAGTGAGGCATGACTAAGAGCTCAATTTGTGGTGTGACAAAGACTTTGAGTTGAGAAGTGGAAACATTTAAATTCCATCTTGTGTGTTTAGTGAAGGAATAGGGCAGCTGCTTTGTGTCAAGCAAACAGCTTAAATGATTTGGCTAAACTACAAGAGATGTGAATGAAGCTGTCGATTACAGTCTGGAATTGATTTAAGACCAAAGATTTGCAATATGGCGTACCTCTTGCTATAAGCAGAGCTTCTCTTTCTGGGTTGTCATCACAAGGCATGCTTGTAATTAATATAGCACGTTCCGTCACTAAACTCAGAAGGGTGAGAGGTACAGACAAACCAGTCTGTTTTCTCAGCATTCGGATACAGGCCCCGCACTGACTAACTTTAACTAAAGCCATGCCGTGCTTGTGTGTGTCTTGGTGGCCACATTTTTGTACCCCCAAATTGCTATGCACAAGAGAAACCATATGTTCACTGTAAAAGTAGGGCCATTTGAACTGTGCTGTAGACTGGCCATCAGAAGAAACCATTTTAATATGCTCTCAGGGTCGGCGTTAAAGAAACACAGTTGCGTTGAACACTCTCTTCATTTGGACATGGGTTTTCCCACAGGCCTCCCTGAGCAGGAGTGCAAGTTGGCATGCATTCTTGAAGTCAAGAAAATACATAATGCAATATCCGCAATGATTTTTCAAAGGTCCAGGTCCTCACCAAATGCATTCCAGCAACGTTCAACCTGATACTGTTTCAGATTTAGTTGTCAAAGGTTATCCCGATACAGCTTCAGTTCATTCGTCTTCCTTCTAAATGTTCTGAAAGTTGTTTGCACCTTGGGTACCCTTTGATTTACGTCCAACAGGAAGAGCAGATTTCTTGAGTGAGGGAAGTAATGTGTGTAATAAATGTTATGACTTCCTCGCAGAGATCTTGACAGTGTGATTTGATGTGTGTTGTGTGGCAGGAGCAGACTCGATAAAGAAATACTGGAGCCGGTACTATCAGGGCTCTCAGGGGGTGGTATTTGTTTTGGACAGCGCTTCATCAGAGGAGGATCTGGAGGTGGCTCGCACAGAACTCCACTCAGCCCTGCAGCATCCGCAGCTTTGCACACTTCCTTTCCTCATTCTGGCTAACCACCAGGACAAACCTGCTGCCCGCTCTGTACAAGAGGTAACCTGACACTGATTTAACACTTCCCTTTCTAAACCCTGCCGAAATGCTGGAACAAACCTGGTGCCCGCTCTGTAAAAGTCATAACTTTACACTCGCTTAAAGATACTTTTCAAGTGAGCGTGTGAAGTTTTTTTTTCTTTGTTAAATGTCTAGTTTTCAGTTTAAAGTGGCAGTTATAGTTCATAATTATTTTTATATGTAGAGAAAATCACATTTAATTACTATCTGGGTGTACTCAATTTTTTTTTAAAGATGTGTATGTGCCAAACGGCAGCTTTTGTCATTGTTACGTATTAATGAGTCACCTTGTGGTGAAGATATGTGGGATCCTTTTTTTATGTTTTAATACTCTAATTTAAGACTCTAACAGCCACTGTTGATCTCCTCAAGAAAGTTTCATTGTAATGTGTTTTTTCAGAGCAGTTAGGCAACCCTGCAAAAAAATATTATTATCATTATTGTTGTTGTTTACAAACCTTGGTGCATTATTATATTTTAACTTCAACCGCTCAAATGTGATATAATAAGATAGCAAGTCCTGTAAGATATGGAAGAACGTGATGCACTAGAGTTTGCGAGCTATTTGCGTCAACCATGGCAGATCTCATGTTAAAATTCTATTTACACTGAAAGATGCAAAGAAACGCATCTTTGTGATGCAGTGCATTCTTTGTGCAACAGTGATAGAAATCAAGGCATTCATTAAGTCATAACATTAACTTATTTGTGATAATGTTGCTATGGTTACTAAAAGTGCTTTAGTCATGAAGTTTTAAACGGTCAATGTTTTCAAATATACTCACTCATGAATAATTAACCTGTCCGTGCTGCTAGTTGTAAAAGCAAAAAATAAGATATATAATTGAACAATGGAATGCACTTACAAAAGTTTTGTAACAATTCTTATGCAAATATTAGTAACAAACTCATTCCTTCATTCATCTTCAACTCTCTGGCATATGTTTTACGCGGCCACAACCCAGCCACAACCCATCGCTGGGAATCGTTCTTACTCAATTCACTTATACCGCATGTCTTTGGACTTGTGGGGAAACTGGAGCACCCGGAGAAAACCCATGCGATCACGGGGAGAACATGCAAACTCCACACAGAAATGCCACCTGCCCCAGCCGAGCCTAGAACCAGCGACCTTCTTGCTGTGAGACGACCGTGCTACCCACTGCGCCACCGTGACGCTTAGTAACATGCTACTTGAGTAAATTATTAATTCAATAATTATTAGACTTTTTTTACGGTTACTCGAGTAAATCATTTGGTACTTGCATTTACTCTAGTTGAGGATGCATATTCACAAATAATTTTACTTTTAATTATTTTTATATACTCTAGGCAACTCTGCCTATAATAACGCACAACAACAGTTTTACAGGACTTCCTAGCTGTTTGCAAATAATGCCATGCAGACATTCTCCCACAGATCTACAAGACCCAGCTTTCCCTCTTTCTCAGGGTTTCCCATCAATACGTCTTTGTGTTATTGGGAGACCAAAAATATTGGTGCTGTGGGGAAACACTACAGCTGTTGTCCCATCTCCTTCCTTTTACCATCCGCTTCATTTAAAATTCTTTCAAACACCATTTCCAACGCAAGTGGCATTGAAATGAAGATGAATTGCTGGCTGCTGTGAGTAATAGCAGGCAGTTGGAATGTGTGGCATGTCTCGGCTGTCACATTTCTATTTTAATGGTCCCCTTGTCACTTTTATGTTTGAAGGATTGAGTTACTCTGCCTTTGCGTCTTTTCCTGAATGATTTGGTGTCTGTGTGTTGTTTGGCTGATACTGTGCGGGTTGGTTTGTGTGAGTAAGCATACACTCACATCTGCAGCGAGTGGAGAAATCGCTCCACGGGCTGCAGGGTATCGCGCAATGCACAGAGCGCTAATTAACTGGTTGAGAAGTGCTCCTAAGTGAGCAGTAAATAACTGCCTTTGGAGAATTGCACATCCCAGTTCACTGATGTTTGTCAAAATTAAGCTTTTCAGTTGGCCGCTAGTCTCATTCTCATTGCTGGAGAGAGTTACTTGAGTTGCACAAGATTGTAGCTGACCAGCTTGTTTTCCGTTCTGTAGTCCTCAATAGGTTTCCAACTTTGTTCAAGCTTTTTGAACTCCAGTGGATATTTTTCTCTTAGAAGAAGGAAGTTAATGTGCTGAGTTCATAAAACTCTGATATTTCGGTTGTCATACGAGATGAAAATTTGTTTAAAATTGTTGCCAGACGTGATGAGCTTGTGTCAGTGCGCATATTCATTTTTTTTTCTTCTGTTCTTCCCTGTTTGAAAAGTCATGATTAGTTCCTCTAAAAGTTGCCTGTTTTGCATAATGATCGCATAATGTGAAGGATTCTTTTTTTAATGCCACACAAGAATAGTATTACATATTGCTAAGAGTTGTAGATGCTAACTGTCAGAGCTAAGAGGGTAACATTTAAAAACTGGCTTTTTTCAAGATACAGGTGGCAATGAAACAAATTTGTCAAGTTGTCTCAAGAAGTATGGTTTATTTATTATCAAAAATATATATTGACAAATTGAAATTAAAAAAGGACCCAAGGTAGAGAGAACACAAAAAATGTAAACTAACTCTCTTCTCCCACTTTTTTACACCACTTCTATATTGTCAACCAGAAAATAAAGTCTTTAAGGGGTCGTAAAAATTAAATCTAATTCAACACTGGTTTTTACTTCGTACATTTTACATATTGCGGCTGGAAGGGCATCCGCCGCATAAAACATGTGCCAGAGGAGTTGGCGGTTCATTCCGCTGTGGCGACCCCGAAAGGGAAGAAGAAAACCGACATGAAAATGGATGGATGGACATTTTACACATTGATTATTGGGATGAATATATATATATATATATATATATATATATATATATATATATATATATATATATATATATATATATATATATATATATATATATATATATATATATATATATATATATATATAACATTACAGAAATCTTATTTTAATTTCCCGAAATATTCATCTCAATAATCAATGTGTAAAATGTACGTATAAACACTTTACAATGTGTACAATGTGTAATATATATATATATGTATGTATGTATGTATGTGTGTATATATATATATATATATATATATATATATATATATATATATATATATATATATATATATATATATATATATGTGTATGTATCTATGTGTATATATATATATATATATAAGTTAAGGCCATCACATACTGATAGGAAATTTTGTGTGCAAACACGCCTCAAAAACCGTGCGCACCAAAGAAAATAATTTACTCCCCCAAAAGGGTTGTTACTTATGAGTCATTTTGAAGATGTTTTCTTTTGACATCACTACTTCTAAGTGCAAACGCTTGCTGATAGACGCTAGACAACTTTAAGTATTTCTTTAAGATTATCAGATAGAGATTTTCTTACAGTTCCAAATAAACTATTAAGCTTTGTTTTTAAATCTGACTTACAGAAGATATTTTAATAAACTGGAAAATACATATTTTAAAACATTATATACGAGAATACCTATATTGAAAAATTATTTAAATAGTTATGAAATAACCAATGATGTTGTTTTGGCTATAAATCAACAAATAAACAAACAAACAAACTAATCGCCTAAATTAATTAAACAGATGAGGTTTAAAGATTGCAAACACGCCATACAAAATTTGGGCGCTCAATTCCGATAGGTGTGTAGAGATCTTTGAGTTGGGGTACTCTAGTTTCCTCCAAGCTTGCTTGTAGTCATCACATCAACAGTAAATGTAAGAGTGACTGTTGCCCTGAGATTCTCCCCCTGAGGCTCCGATTCCCATTTTTCCACAAACCAGCTGTCTCACTGTAAGCTTTACGTTTATCCAATTCATCCAGATTTAGAACTGAAAAGTCATTGAGTCTTAAATATTTAAGCCTATAATTGTACAGAGCCAGCTCGTTCTTGATCTCAATCACTATGTGTTTATAAAATATATGGCATGCTGTTTGCTCGCTTTCAGTGCAGACAGGAACCAACTGTGTGTGGCAGCAAAAACGGTTTTGTCAAAGTCTTCATTTTTCATGATGGTTTGAATTTGTCCACTTGAAATCTGCTGTTTGTTTATTTTATTAAAGAGCAAGATTTCACTTTAATAGCCCTCTGATGAAAACGCAGCATTTCAAAAACAAACAATGAGTGCCAGTCAGTCAGTGATATAGTGGCCTGGAATGTACTTCCAGAAACCAGGGTTCAATTCCAGCACAGGATTTTTTTTTTTTGTTCAAAAATCTCAAATTGACAATTTTTTGGTTGAGACCTTGAAAGAAAGATCCAATTTAATGACCAAACATGAACAACTGATCAAAAACTACAAATCCCCTTGTATTGTGTATATATAGAAAATGATTCAATCCATTACATTGAATCAAGGCAGTTGATTTATGAAAGCAGGTGATGTAGTTCTGTTATAATTTGCGGTGCAAAGCAGTCCTCCTCATAATGTTTCACCTGCACACTTTATTATGTGGAAATATTTAAGATCATTATTCATTTTCAACAGTTATAAATCGCTAAAGAATCATACGGCAGTCTGTTTCTTATTCTAGCTTGCGAGGAGTGGCCTCCACACAAACATTAACCTGTTTTTGCTTTATATTTCAGAGTGTAACATGTGATTGATCATCTGCCTCCCCGTTCATGACCATTTCATAATGCATTTGGTTCCAGTAAATATGTCTGAGCTTCTAAGTAATCCACCTACGGCTGAGTTTTAGAAATAATCTACTGCCAGAGACCCCCAAAGATGATGGTCCCCTTGTGCGGAACCCTCTCCCTAAAATACAGACAGCTGTTTTCATGAAGGCCATTTGTACGGAATGAAGCCTCGTGAGTGAGGGATTGTAAAAACATTAGGATGTTTTCCAAAATGAAGGGCTAGTGTTTATTTTTTATTTTAAAAATTATATAAAACAAAAATTAGTTTACATGTACATGTTTATGCTGCTGTTTTTAATACAATGTTGAACTTCAAAAATATGACTTTGTGTTGCTGCTTTTTTCAGATTGTTGTTTGTTTTATTTATCAAAATATTTAATTATCTGAACAAATAAAACATTTTGTTCGGTTGTTCTCCCTGCCTTTAGGTAAAACAGACCTTTATCACTGCACCCTAACAAAAAAACCTTTGAAAAGCATTATTTATCATAATCAATGGCTTTGAAATACCTGAAATGGTTGTGCTCTGCAAAACAAGCCATTTCCCTCTTGTTCCTCCCACTGTCATGCTCCTGCCATTTTGGCTGTTGGCACACAGAAAATCCACTGATTTCCAACGAATACATTAATTTTTTTGGTAACCCAAAACACACTTTTTTTGACCTGGACATCCAAAAACATACTTTCTTTTCATTGCTTATTCTACATGGTTCTAGAAGGGTTATACCTCTGGGTCAGTCAGCAAGTGCATTCCTAATTGAAATGCATTTGTGCTTCATCTGATTGGTTAATGGGAAGTGCTATGGCCTATAGGTGTGGCTACAGCCATGGAGCCATTTTGAGCTCCCAGAAAAAGGAAATATAATAACACAAACATATATGAACCAATCTGAATATCTTGATGGATGTGTTTGATGAGGGAACAGCACTAAAACATGCAGAAAATGTCTGAGAAGCTGAATTTACATGATACAGTAACTTTTTAAAAATCTTGCTTATCGTTTAAAACTAGTATTGGAAGTTTTTTTTTTTTTTTTCCCCAAACCTGACTCTTGATGAGAATAGAGTGGAGCTCCTAGTATTTTCCCTGGAAGTGTGCAGCCTGGGTGCACTCAAGAAGGAGATTAAACCTTTTAATACAAGAACGACTACTTAGCGTTTCTGCAGTTTAGCAATAAACACTGAACAAATGAGTATAATTACTTATGCTATTGACGCGTGCTGTTTTCTTGCTCTACTGTTTTTCATTTTGCTATTCAGATTCAGTGTTGTATTTTGGATTGTAAATGAATATGAATGTATATAAGTTTCAGTCGTAGTTCAGTTAAGCTTGTTTTGTTTCTATCAGTTATGATCTATTGCATATCAGCAGCAGTGCACGTTCATCTTGTCTCAACTCCACACATGGACATGTCCCATTAGCTAGAGTAGCTTCAGAAAACTTTGTTAATGTGTAATTATCTTTTACAAAATAGTCAAAATGTAAGACTTCTTTACAGAAATAAGAAGAATGCAATAGTACTGAAGTGTTTTAATCAAATTTAACCAATTTGAACAAATCTTGGAAACATTACACAAGATTTTCACCATAATAAATAGATCTAATTTAACAAATGTTTTTAGTTTTATATTATTTATAAAATGTTGTTGTGTTCTTATTAGAGAAGACCTAAATAAAACTTTTTTTCTATGGCTGCCAAAGCTCTGGATTTGGGAACCAATCACCAGGTTAACCAGGTTAACTTGAAATTATTTAATTTTGACACCTTTTTAGAGTCTATTCAAACTATAGTTGTGAGTACTAATTATGTAATTATTTGGGAAAGTTGCATTTAAAATCTCAATCAAGGACAAAACTTAAAGAGCTTGGCTATTTGCATCAGGTTGTCGCATTGCTCTTCTGGTTCTCTCCTTGTGTGAGTGACATTATCTTCAAGGATGTACTGACTGACATATATTAGAAGGATCTTTTTCTTTTTAAAAGGAATTTCAAGGACATATTTTGATTCCCGGGAACAAGATTAAGTTAAAATGAAAGATATTAAAATTACGAAAGATATTTAAATCTGCTCTTCATCGTGAAGAAACTGAAACTCATTTGACAATAAACTGCATAAATAACATGCACTTGACACCTATGCTATGGTGTAATAATAGTGGATTAGGTTCACTTAGTTTTGTTGCATGCTGCATTTTGTTTGGCCCATATGTCTGGTAAAGTTACCTGATGAAAATGTAGAAGATAAAAAAATTGATATAAACAACTAAGGCTCTGGTTTAAACTATTCATAGATTGTAATTTGTAAACTATTGAAGTGAGCATTTCAGATCCTAATTATTTATTAAAATAGATTTTTTTCTGTTAAAGCAAATTAGCATTTTACTTAATTTGAAACACATCTCTAAATATTTGTATCATGTGCAGATGATGTTTCTAGCATGATTTATGCTTTGTAGTACCATCTTCTATAAAATGAAATTTTCCCTGTGTCCATTTAGATGTTTATGTTTTCTTTCAGAGTCTGTTTTTTGAGCGTGTTATCCTTTAATCCCTTTATCTGTGTGGCCTAGACCTGACTGATTGACTAATCATTCAACCCAGTGACTAGTAAAACAAATTTTGTGCATCGCTCGACAGCATATACAATTTCAAGCACTCAGCTTGAGACTCTCAATTTCAGCCAACTGTTTGCGTTAGACTTGGTCAAGAGTAAAAATTCTGTCTTCCATACGAAATATGATGCAGAAGGAAAGGCTTGTGATTTGTATGCCGAAAAATGAGAATTTTGAGAGGGCCCATTTACGATGACTAGTAGATTTATTATGTTTTCTTCTTTGCTCTGTGAAGATGAGACGAAACAGTCGATTTAAGACCTATTGAGATATTTAACTGTGAGAATAATACAAATGTTTATAAATGTGGTAGTGGAGACTTATTGAACAACAGTTAAAACCACAAAAAATATAAGGCGGCTTTCTGTTTTTCTATTTCTGTAAGTAGTCTCAAAAATGGCCTGCATTCAATAATGTTGTTTGAGGGAGGAAAGACTCTTACATTTGATTAATAGGATGTGAGAACAGTGAATTTGTTTAACTCATAAATGAAGGTCTTTTCTTTTTATCATTTGATATGACAGATTAGCTCAGAGAGTGTGTGTGATTACTATGAAGGCCTAATTTTTCTGGAATATAGCGCTGACAAAAGACCAGATCTAAGACAGCTGAGTTTAGATACAAAACTGGAATCTGTGTCCTTCATGGTCACACAGCAACCTGGGTCCGAACAACAGACCCGTTTGTTGTTTTCAATGGGCGCTTGGAATTTGCTCAGCCGACTTTGGCATGATTTTCAGTGCTGGGTGCCAAGGCCAGTGTCTGATCAGCAGGAGAAACACCATTCTTCCTCATAACACGTACACACAAGCGCTCACTCCACTGTCTGGCTGTCTGTCTGGCTATAGTGGGCTCAGTCTCTCATGTTGCTTGTTGTGGGAAAGATTGGTCCTGGGCATTCTCTCTCTCTTGTCTTCTTTCTTTCTCTCTCTCTCTCTCTCCCTCTCTCTCTGTCTCTCCTATCTTTCTCTTTTTCTCTTCTTTCCTCTTTCTCTGTTTGTCTTCTATCCTCTCTATATCTCTATCTTCTCTTTCTCTCCTCTCTACTTTCTCTCTTGTATTGTATTTTTGTCATGACAGTCGAAACATTAATAATCCAATTCATAAACTTTAGTGTTTATTAAAAAATACATTACAGGAATTTTCAGTGCATTATTATTCAACAAGAATTAATTGAAGTCTCTTTTATTCTATAACAGTCTTAATTGCATCATGGGCTTGTCAACAAAAATTATATTTTTATACATCCTACCTGTAAAAAACAGTTTTTTTTTCAGTCATAATTCCTCGCCCAATCCCAAACATATCTCAAATCGCTAATTCAATTGTTTTTTAGAATTATGGCTGTTTGTTTTTCTTATAGTTTTTAATCAGTTTTTTCGAACAATATTTTTCCCCAATTATTACATTATACATTATAATTATTATAACTTTTATTTAGTCATCATCTAATTTTTCTATCTTGAAACCTATCTTTGAAGAAAGTTTTCTTATTAAAAACTTTTGCTTAGATAAAAGCCAGATTCTTTCACATCAATAACAATGTTCCTAAAAAAATTAATTCGCTTTTTTCAAACCCTTATTCTGTGCATGTTTGCAGATATACATGTTTGTTTAATCTCTTCCTCATGCTTAAGTAATAGACTCTTGTATGTATCATGTATCTTTGAAATATGTTATCCCTGGAGCTCTCTGGCCCTCAAATCCTCCTTGCTCCTCAAAGGGCTTGGCGGTTGAAACTCTACCCAGCAGAGTCACAGTTCTCGAAGTAATTTACTGCCCCCATCTTTCCATCTGCTCTTTGGAAGCAGCTTCCCCTATGTGGCAATGGAAGGGGTCAATGTCGTACCTTTAAAAGAACCGCCAGGTTTTCTTCTCCCTGACCAGCACCCCTGGCCTTCTTCTGCGACTGATCCCACTAGGTCGTGATTTAGAGTAATAATAAAATTACCCTAGCTCTGGAAGTAGACGGGGCACACAACATCTGGCAGTAATAAAGTTATGACTGATAAAGATGGATTGACAGAGCTGATGTGAGTAGGAGATGCTCACAGACCCTCAAGTTGCAGACCTGTTTCACATGACGCTCTTTCTATTGAAGTCAATGATTACATCATTCTCAATGCTAAGCAAGCTGGATCCCAAGCAGATTTGGTTTTCAACTCTTGTCTTGCTTCTGACTGACCCTTTGTTTTAATGCTCACCATGTTTGCTCAAGTTTATGCCCATTCCCAGACGTTGTTCCATAAATTCAATACACAATGGGATTGAATCTCAATGAGTTGACCAACACTGGCCAATAAGATGTACAACATACCTTACTGTGCTTTATCTAAGTAGTCCTGAGTGATTTTGGGTGAAGAATATCTTAGAGAAATCCTCATTGCCATCAGGCGCCATCAATTGTATGTTTTTGGGGGGAGGAATTTTTCTTGTCCTGAAAGATTTGTTTGAGACATGAAGACAAAGGGCATCTTGTGTGCCTGAAGCAGGCTGAACTGTAGTAGAACTGTCTAGCTTGGTAGACTCTGTATTCTGTCTGCCCTTGAAAGAAACATGCTGGCCAGACATTATTGTCTGGCTCGGCTGGCAGCCTGACTCAGGGCATTCTGATGAGAGGGGTCAATGGTGCCGCCACACTGAGTACTTCTGTGTGGTGGCAGTGCCCAGTGTCTTGCTGCCAGAAGCCGTCTGCTTGCAGACCATATGGTGGTTGATCTTGATCCCAAATACATGTCTTGCTTTTGGGCCGGAAGGAAAAGATCTAACCAGAGCTTCAAGATCCAGAAAGATGTTTTTGAGGATTTTAGAATTTAGCTACTGTTGCACTGCAAATGATCATTGAAAGGAAGCCTTTTCAGACCCTACTTTGCATTTATTCCAAAAGTTTATCATTATGATTTCTACAACTTATTACTGAAGAGCTGAAGAGTGTTCGAGCAGTTTGCGTTCAGCTTTTTTGATGATTTGGTAGAGCAATGATATTTATTTATATTGGAAAGTTTTCTCTATTGCAAAGTATCTTCAAAAAGTAAAGAGGCTATTTAGAATGGTAATAATAATCATATCAACAATACATTTTATCTGATGGTGCCATTCTTCTCCATAGTCATAATAATAGTAGAATGATTATTAGGCTTTTATGGTTTACATCTATTTCTATTGGCTTGAAACAAGAATTGGCGTGAGACCTACTGATATTATAATTCTAATAGTTATATTCTATTTAACCTAAGACTAGGGTCTTGGTAGTCATGCTAGTAACATGATAGCAATTGCTAATCATGTTAGAAACATGTTAATCATGTTCAAAACATGCTAGCAACTTGCTAATTATGCTAGGAGTATTCTAAAGACTTGTTAATTATGCTAGGAATGTGCTAGTAGTTTTAGCCTTTTTAATTTCAGAATTTCAACATTCAAATTCAAAACCTGTTTTAATGGCAGATAATATTCAGTTTTTTTTATTATTATTCAAGTTAAAAAGTAATTGAAAAGACATTTACAATTCTGATATTTTTCTGAGACTTTCTGCTTCCCCATCAATAGATTGCAAAGGCAGTAGTTTGAGAGGAACCACTCACTTGAGAAAAGTGGTAAAGGGACACCAGATTGTTTGTCTAGTAGACTATTTTTTTACTACTGCAGACCCATCTGGTCTGCTACATCCAGCATAATTGAATCAGTTTTCTCATTAGCAACTGTTACAAGTAGGTATTTTAACCAATTTGATTAGCGGCCCAGTCTGTCTGCCCTCAAGTCTTGCCTAACATTTGTGTTTGAGTCTGTCACGCTAGACTGTTGTGACCACATGTTAAGGAAATGGCATGTGCATGACCGTCTGGTTGCTGGATATCGAGGTTTAGATCTTATTCTATGAATCACTACTGATATGGCTTTGGGCTCCCGTTCAGGATTATGTTTAGGTAAAGTGTTGCTGAAGATATCCAGTGGGGCAGGTTCAGCTCCTTTTAATATGTTCCTAATGTTCTGGAGCCAGATCTTCAGTAGTTATGAGGACTCTGAGCTACAGTGATGAATGAAGAGAAGTTCAAACATATGCTTACATAAGAGTCGACCAACACTAGTCATGAAGACAGGACGTTATGCTTGCTTCGGGGGGTTATACCACAGGAGCATATGGCTGTCAGGTATATTGAGAGATCAATTGAATGCAGCACATTTTGTTCATTTGGTCATTTCACAACAGAAACCAGCTTCTCTCTAGCTATGTCTCATTTTTCATCTGCTAAAACTTAAAAGACGTTTATGTCAAGAATGATTGAGCAACAAAAAACATGAGCTATACTCACCTAGGACACATGCACACAGATACCCGAATTGCTTGGCCAGCACTTTTTGTTTTGAAACTCAAACAAGATTTTGGCGGGAAGTCGAATTCTTAGCTTCTTTGTTAGGAATGTTTCTCCATTGAGGAATCCCCAGCGATGAGGCCTTCAATGCCCTGGATGAAATACAGTTCCATTTATTAATATGAGGAAATCTCTTCAGAAAGGGAGCACAACCTCCTGCATGTGAGTAGAGGGGGCCCACAGAATTGCTGTGGTTTGCTGTGGAATGAATCTTATTTAGTACATGATCAACAGAAATTGAACATCATCGTAGCTATTGCTGGAAAGAGCATAATTTCCAAGAATTAAAAATATTTTTATTGTTAACTTATGAACATCACAATGCATAAACCAATCTACATTTTGAAACTCAATTTAATCCATAGGGAAATGTCTCTACAGCAGAGATGCAGGTGTTTCTGTGTGTGCAGAAGGGTGAGATATTCAGGGTTTGACAAAGATCAAATGCTTTTGTTGGACATAGTTGGAGCAGGTTTGTTGATGTGGGCTTGCCAATAGGTCACCTGTCTCCGCCTGAAGCACTACGTGTGTGTGGTTGTTTGTTCTTTCTCAGTTGGCGAGTTATTTGAGTGAATGACACTCCAAAGGGGAAAAGGACAAACCAAAGAGTTAAACTATTAAGTCCTTGTGATGCTCCAGCCAATAAGCTCAATGTCAGTTCCTTTTTGAGCATGCTGCAAATACAGATGTGAACTGTCAAGTTAAGGCAGTTACAGTAAGTTTGCTTTTATAACCAGGCCAGCAAATGGGTCAAGAGGCTTGTTAACTGCTTCTGATCTAAATCTTATGAGCATCAGACTCAGAGACATCAGAAGTTTGATGACTCATACCACAACTGGATAGACTTCATATCCATATGTTGTGGAAAAGAAAAATCTGGAATAAGTTTGTAAAGATTGCGCAGGTGCTACGACTTGCATGAGGTTCAAGTGGGGCTTGTGTAAACTTTTTAAATTGTGCAAGCATACAGTTTTTTTTTTTTTGATTCAGTATTTCTTATCAAAGAGTTCTGATGTTTACATCTCCTTTTAAAACATAAAACAAGCTTTTAAACTAGACGGTTATTTATGAAGCATTCATACTATCTAGAGTTTCATAATATGCTCCTCTGAAAAAAAGGCTTTTGAAATCCTCTTTTATTTGCACATATGATCATGGAGTGAATGAGAACCAGTAGGGCATATAAAACTGTGCTAGAGATGAAATTATAAGCAAAGCTTGTTCAACCAACAGTTGTTAAACTATCATTTACTGAATGTCTAAACATAATTTGTGGATTTTACTTTAGATCTTAACTGTGATAGGTTTCCGGTCCATGACTGGGTTGGAGGTTGCGTTGTGTCATAGATGATGTAGATCAGGAATACAGGAATGTATTTTAACCAGGGCTGCTGTGTATGCAAACTTACTTTAGGACAGCAAACTCTTGCTAAACATGGACTGATCCATCTCTGATCTCAGTAGAGTTCACTATAGCTCTGTCTTTGTTGCAAATATTTAAGACAATAGCCAAAAACATGGTACGTTATGTTTGTATCAGCTCAAATTATATTAATCAGTGCTCCAATTAATAAATCATATCATTGTTATTTTACAAGAGACATTTTGTTGTCAACCAATGGCATTGGCTTTCTTTATTGATGCACAATAGTTCAGTTCAGGCTGACTCCATAAGTGAGCCAGTTGCCATTGACAGCAGTTGGTAAAAAAGGCAATCTTTACAGCTACAGAATGTCACCATTCCCTGGTTAAGATGGGTTTTCCATGAATGTTTCCCTAGTTGAACTTCTTCAATTATTACGGTTTTGTTTTGTTTAGGTTGTATTAAAATATGAAGGTTTGCATACAAAAGGTAATATCCTTAAGTGATGCTTTGGAGAAGAGGAAGTGGTTGATTTACCCAAGTCTCATTTGTTTTTTGCCAAGTTTGACATCACTCCTTCTATATCCATGTTATGTAGAGAAATAAGTTTGAAGCGGAAGTTACACAAAAGCATGACTCAAACAGTATTCAGTACAAGCTTTTTTTTTTTTTTTTACAAACTCAAAACAACAAAGACAGTAACAAAAAAGAAGAAGCTATGGCCTTTTTTAATCTTTCTTATTTTGTTAGAGTTTTTTGTTTAGTGTGTTTGTGTATGGTACTTCAGCACACCACTCTCCATATCTCCATATAAGTTTATCTATTCTTGTCAGTTGTCTGCTATTTAAATATTCAGACAAATATTATAAATTGGATAACTGTTGCACGATGGAAGGAGAACTCTTGAGATCTTAAGTAATAGTTTAGTTAAATAGATTTTTCATGAATATACTGCTCTTCTTCTTTGTTAAAAAGCAAGTGTTATGTATGTAAAGTTGTGTGCCGCCACCATGTGTCCAAGAGTATCTTTAATTTCAAATTTGAATTAATTCTAAAATCTGGAAGTGGCATCCATTCCGTTGATCCAACAGTATAACCTCTTCGGATTTTTAGCTGCACATGTTTTTTGAGTCTCATTTACAATGTTCATTATAAGTGTGAGGTCACTGAAATTTTGAATTGGCAATTTATTTTTATTTAAAAAAAAATTGTTTATCTAAGCTTTTATTGTCTTAATTCTGTATTATTTCTTTTACTATTATTTGAATGCTAAAATGTGCAAAACCCTTCATCATACCACTTTATTTAAAACCGCACAATTTTCATCTGTTTCAAAGGAAATTTTAATAAAAGAACCAATGACAGAAATTCCTATTGCTATCCAGTTTTGTAGTTTCTGTAGATGGCTATTTGACATATGGGAGTACTTAGTGCTTTATTGGAGTGCCTATTTTTCCTAAAAAAATTTTGATTTTTTACATACTCTTAAAGGGATTTTGTTTACACTCTTAACTGTTTGCTTTCCTTAGGTGTGTGTTCCACAGTTAGTGAAAGGTGTAATGAAAGCATTTTGTTTGCCATGGTGTGGACCTGAACGTGAGACCTGATGAATGGTTTGAATACTGTTTTAAAGAGCAGCTTCCTTTGTGATCAAGAAACAAAAAGGTTTAAGAACCAAATATGAGGTGCTGCAGCTTCTGACCTCTATGCTCTTCGTTTTCACAAAGTAATATGAAACATGTTTTTCCAGGAACTTCTTTATCCACCGAAAGTCAACCCTTCTCTCTGTGTAGTCTTTTTTTACAGAGTCTGCAGGGAAGAATCGATACACATTTGCTGCCTCAGCTTCCGTCAGACATACCAGCACACTGTATCAAACACTAGCATCTTTTTGAAGTATTTTTCATGAACGTCACTGGCAGCTCATTTTATCTTTTATAAAAGTTACATTTGCATTTCAGTCTTGAGTCTTTTTCACTTGGAAACAATAGACAAAAATGGCCTGCCAGTCCAAGTTTGTTCTTGCTCTTGGAAGCAGCAGGATTGTGTAATTTTGTAGCTATGGAGTCCCGCATAGGGGAAATCTTCATCAACATTCTTGGCATATTAGGAAAGCTTTGGCTCAAAGGATGTTTTGTTTGATTATTTTTATATTTCCCCATTCCCCCACCCCTGAATTTCATTGCATTCTCAAAGGGAAGTGAAAATTCCAACTGCGTTTTTGGCCCTTTCCTGCTGGCTGTCAGTTAAGCTGAGTGTTTTTCTAGATGTGACACTGATGCCATATATTACAGTGCTGTGAGTGAGTTTAAACTGGAATCAGAGGCTATGAAGGCCTGGAGAATTGCTCCCCGTGGAAAGCTTACTCTTCACAGCAGGGAGGTTTGGGTTGGAACCAATCAGATGAAGAAGCTGGCTTTCAGAAACACAGCCAAAACAAGATGAAAATAAAGCATGTTTCTGTTGTCAGTAGTACCACAGTGCAGAAGATTTAGCATTTTAGCCTTCACTTTTCACACCTGTGCAAGTGACTTGGTCTGAAATTATTCTTGGATCCTTTAACTTGAAAGAGGTGAGAAGTCAACGATTGGCCTGGAAACATAAATTAGAAGCTGAAGGGGAAGAACAACTCTGACAGGGACATTTTTGGATGTTTAGCATGTTGTGTTGTTCAAGGGAAGGTCAAGGTTTTTATTTGGGAGAGCACAGGTCAAGGTTTTTCTGGCATTTTGCTATTCTTTTAGACTTTTAAAGAGATATTTCTGGTAATTGGTAGTGTTACTCACCAAGTTGGCATTTAACTCAAGAATTTACGCATTTGACTCGACATTCTCTAAATGAGGTACATTGTTGTTATCCCTTAAAAGCACATAGTCCAGTTTGTCTTTCTCATGATTCTGGCTATATGTTAAGGGCTTTAACAGAACTTTTAAGATAAAGTTAAGTTCCAGGGAGGCGTGCAGCTGACTTCTCTTTTGAGTGCCTCATTTGCAAGTAAACTCCCATCTGCAAATTTTCAAGCCATAAAGTGTTCTTCAGGGAACCTTCTTTTGTGTTAAAAATACAATATTGTTTTGCAACAACAACACTGTGCACTCAAAAAAGGAAACCCCGTTATGACCCAAATTTGTTCACCAACACTTTTATCATTTTTTATTTTTTTTAAGTTTTATGTTGCGACCCAAAATGGTGATGGCAGCGGGGAGGGTCAGGTTGTAACATAAATAGGTGGGAGTACTGAAAGTAAAACTGGAAACAAGAGGTCACAAAGCCTAACTTATATACACTTCATTCTTTATTCTCAATATTAACACAACAGAAATAAAAAGTAGTGCAAACAATTTGTAACGCAAAACAATTACACACTCCAGGGAAAGAGGCTAAAGGGGTGTCAGGTAAAATAAAACATAAACTAACTAAATAACGCAACAAAACAAGATTCTAGAAAAGCAGCCAACTAAACTAAACTACACTAACTAGAAAATTATTGAGCAAACCTGGCATACAGCAATAATCTAGTATGTATAACAGAAAATTATCCTCCGTGAAAAATGTATGACATGTGACATACTACACTATCTCTGAGACCCTGGAGACTAGAAACGGATAGACAACAGTTCTTTTAAATACACACATGGACTCAACTCAAAACACACAGAGTTCAAAAATAACAAACCTTTAACAAACAAATGAAACCAAATTAAGTGAATTCAATGCACGCAGATACATTTTTTTTGGTTGCTTTTAACAAAATCCACCAATTCACATACTCATCTTAATATATTAAAACGTCCCAACGTGCCAAAAAGCAATTAAACTGAGAACCTGAAAATTGCCTCTCTGATGGAGTCCGTTGGGTACACTTGATAGATGTTCAGAACACAATTGTTGACAGAGGGTAAGCCACAGAAATTCATTGCGCATGACACTGCATTTGCACAGAGTGATTTATTTCAAGTATGTGGAAATGGGTCCCAGAAATTTTATTTGAATGCAAATTTTTGTTTTTGAGCATAAGCTAAATGTAATAAGTATTTTCTGTTAAAAAATATTCAGATTCGTGATTCCAAGCATTCTTTCACCATCTAAAATTTTTTTACATTCATCTTTGTTTTGTGGACTCAGGGGCAGCCCTGCACAATTTAGTTGCAAGAAATTAATTAGAAATCTTTCAAGCGTTATCAAAAAGTCACCAAAACATTAGACGGTATCCAGAGACCTGTTGCAGCAATAGTGCTGGGGACCTGGTTGTTATAAATCACAGTCTCAGTGGCCGTAGATCTTCCCTGAAGGCTTTAAGCATAAAAATAGCTCTTGTTGAAATATTTATGTGTTGCTGAATGCTATTGTTGGAAAACATCGAGCTGCATGTAATCAGAAGAAACAGATTTTATCACGTACGACTTCATGATCAATCCTGACACTAGTCTCTGATGCTTTGGAGCTTGCCAATCACAAAGCTCTAAAAGATGCTATTTGTATTCTTTACCCCACAGTTAGCGAATGCTGATGACTAGAGTGCTAGCATTCCTATGTCCCTCCCGTTTCTGCCCCGTTGAAAAGGACTGGCGCTAGTACTAGATGTTTGTCCTCATATTCCCCTGGTTAATGCATCGGAATTTCTTGGCTGATACTGCAGATTTTCTAAGTTCAGTAGAAGAATGATCTTGTTGTTTTATTTTGGAACTTGTTTGCTCACTGTGTGTTTACAGATAGAATTTATGGCCTGTTTGTATTGCTCATTAGGGAAAACTTAATCCAAAATTACTCTTTGAGCCAAGTGTTTGTGAAATGCAGATTAGTGTTTAGAAGGGATGTGAGTTAGAGATGAAACATTGTGTCAATGTTAAACAATCTGTTAAAGAGTGGCTCTAATATTAAATCCCTGACTGTAAACATCCACGTTAACCCTCTTCCCAGCTAAGGTGAGATTAATGATCAATAACTGGAATTAAGTTTGATTCTTTGCGCAATCAGAGCCATCTCTATCCTGCTGAACATGTTTGATGCATGTGTTATATGTTGGTCATGAGGATATTGATGGGATGAACTAAAATTGAGATTCAAAAAATATTTCCGAAATTATTCACAAGAAAGTTTACTAAAGCTTTAGGAACATCTCCTTTGGAGCCTTGACATTTTGGAATTTGATGTAATTTAAATTTTTATGTAAAAACTTTTTTAGCAATATGAGACGATAATGTGGATCTAAGTCTTAATTTTGTTTCTTTTGCAATAAGAAAGTGCCATCGTATTCTACCCTTGATGGCAGATCATGATTTAATTGCTCTTTTGAGGCTCTAAAATATGGAGACATAATGATCTCATAAAGATTGTATTCATAGAATTCAGTTCATTAATAAATAGCGCAATTCAAATGTGCAAAATCCAATTTGTATATTCAAACAATGTTCATATATTGTCAAGTAAAAGCATAAATATTCCTCTCAATCCATGCACACATGCATATCACATGCATTTGAACTGTGAAATATATTTATGCATTGTTGACTGTGGATTTCCAGTCTCACTTATGAGTATGCTCCACTCTACTTTTGAGACTCTTCTTGCACGAGATCATCCTGGCTCCATACTGTAGCCCTTGTGACATGCATGTTAATAAGGTAAGCACAGATATCCAGGATACTTCCATGGTATAGAGGAAAAACAGAATCCATTATTCCTCACTGGCTCCTCTCTCAACAGAGAAAATAAAGCTGCAAACCATTTTCTTGGCATGATGTGATTGTAATTTACAATTGCTGGTCATTTTTTCGAAGCTTGGAATAGACTTTTGGTTTCCCTTATAAAATGGCCCAAGGTGCTGGATGGTACGCAGTATGTCATACTTTGCAGGCTAAAAGATTAATTTTAGCAACTTTTTTTTAAAACTTTAGAGCTTTCAAATGTTAACTCAAACTTAATTCTACATTATATACCACATGAAGGATAATTAAAAAAAATTAATAATAGTATCTCTTTTTAAGGTCTTCAGATTTAAAATTGTAGTTGATGTGTCCATATTAAGTGTTGCACCTGATGGATGTAAGTTAATTGACAATAAAAGAAAAAAATCTATCAACCTTCAAAAAACAGAAACTTATTCTCATCTGAATGTAAAAAGTCTACATTAATTAACACTTGACTACCATTAAGCACTTGTAAAATGGAATGGAATTTTGCTTAACTTTTCAACCTTCATGCAACACACTTGATTCCACTAATTAAGCTCCTCTTATATTGTCAAGCTACTCTTTTGTCTTTCGAGACAGGACTTGGTACAAGAACCAGCAAGGGCTGGCTCCCTCCAAGAATAAACTTTGACACCCCTGCTCTATTCTGAAGTGAACATTAAATCTGATTAAATTAATACTACCATTAATACTCGTTTTAGTATGCTATAATATACGATTTTAGCTGCCATTAAGGATGGGTGTAGAATGTTTTTGCCAAATTTAATATGTTATAACATAGTTTTCTTTATTGTTAATCTTAACTTTAAGGATGCTTTAAATAGCATTGCAATTGCTGCACATTTTTATGTATTACAAGGTTAAGGAAAAGTACATTTCATACAATTTTTAATGGGTTTTTAATGTGACAATGTGTTTCAGCTTTCATGTTCAATATCTCGAAGGCACACAGGACAATGATTAAACTCATTATTACAAAGTACAAAGTCATTTTTTCAAACAGATTGTTCTGTTTTCTCCTTCAGTTCAATTGTGCAAGACATCTCCAGCAAACTGAGCCTTGTTTTTTTTCTACATCTCATTTCCCCCTCAGATAAAGAAATACTTTGAGCTGGAGCCTCTGGCACGGGGTAAGAGCTGGCTTTTGGAGGGCAGCACGATGGACAACATGGTGGCGGTGAAAGAGAGCTTCACACAGCTTATTCTTCTGCTGGAGGAGAAGGACCAGGAGACAGGCAGGATATGAACTTACCAGCATCCTCAGACACACACACACGCACCAGAAAGG
Organism: Danionella dracula; assembly: GCA_900490495.1. Taxonomy (NCBI): domain Eukaryota; kingdom Metazoa; phylum Chordata; class Actinopteri; order Cypriniformes; family Danionidae; genus Danionella; species Danionella dracula. The sequence continues at coordinate 478,866 of UELW01000006.1, forward strand.
CCAGGGCTTCCCGGCTCTTCGCAGCTGGCAGCGTTACATTAACTCTGTTGCTGTGGTGAAATCAAGTGAGCCATGAGGGAAAATGGACTTTGGTAGATTCTCACGTCAATATAAACCATACATATCCATGAAAAAATGTTATCTGAAAGGCTACTCTACACTGGAGTATGATCCTGTCTTTCTAACACAGCGTATTAACCTAGAACAAACGATTGATGCACACTTACCATTGTTGGTAGAATTGTTATATGGGTTCTTTTAACAAAGTCTTAGTAGCACATCCTTACAAGATAGATGTGTTTTCACTCCTGTAATGCGTACAGTAGTAGTTTCTTAGTTTGCCAGTGATTGTGTGGAAATGTGTTTGCCAGAAAGGGTGCCAGTTATTACTTTCAAGCCTTAAAGTGAGTGCTAATGTATTTTTTAAACAAATGTATCAATGTGTTAACAAATTATACAGCGCTTTGATGTAATTAAAAAAAGCCGTCTTAAATAGTTGTGGCTGTGAAGTGAATCTGAAGTGGTAAAAAAATTACCTATCGCTAAGCCCCTCACCGGTAGCTGCTCGTCTGTTTGTCGTCTTCCAGGTCCACGGAAAATAGCAAAATTCTTGAAGTCTCCTTAATTTTTAGAGTTGTTAAATCCTGAAACATATTAGAATCTAAAACATTTGGACAATGTGAAGTTGTGTCATTGACCACACACAGTCTGCTTAAGGTCCAGAAGATCAACATCATGTTCTACGATTGCTATTGTCTTAATTAATTATATTATCTTTAGCTAAAATAAACATCCATGAATGTTCGAATCTGTTCCCTGCTTGCACTGGAACTTTACTCAGGGTCTCTGGATGATTTGAGGATTTAGATTGAAGCATTCGTGCATAAGCTATTTCATTTCAGAAGAGTGGATTCAAGGTCAGGCACAAGAAAAGCTTCTTATGCAAATTTTTTGAGCAAACATGTGAAGTTCATCACCAACTACCCTCAATGAGGCTCCCCAGAGAGGGCACAGATACGTGATTCGATCAATGCCTTCATCAGTTCTGGAGACAAAATGAAACTTTTCTTTGTGATAAACCTCTCAAAGATTTAGCTTCATTTCCGTTCATATCTCTGTAACTACTTCACAATGTTTGCTCACAAATTTCTAATGTAAGGAAATCCATAAAGTGAAATACTTTTAAAGTGTTGGCACCATATAATTTCTCCTTTTGGACAAAAAAAACAATGCATGTATTAGATGTTAATTTTTTGGAACGTGAATCTGGTCACCATAGCTTGAATGTGTATACTTCAAAATATTTGTTTTTAGTCTTGATATTATTAGTCATTTATGAGGCTCAAGAATATGAGAATTTTGTGGAAAGAACCACAAAGACATGGATTAAATATAAAAATGCCCAATTTTATGAACATGAATTTAATGATAAAAAGAAAAAGTTGCAAAAATATAATCTAATTTTATTGTGTTCACTGTACAAGCAATAAGACAATTAATCAATTATGTGATTAATTAATTGCCATTTTCATCATTAATTACAGTTCTGTATTTTATAGTTAACTCATACATGTCATTAGATGCTGTTAAGAGAGCATCTAATGAGATTAAAAAAAATCCATCTTGTGGGAGTTTTTATGTTTTTCAGTCTCCATAGTGTGTAAAACTAACCCAAATCCAAAATGCATTAAATACATATCCAAGCCCTCCAATGCAACCTCTATTTGAGAAAATGTGAAGCAAATGCTTACAGTGCTGGCCAAGTCACTGCCTAGTTAATTAGGGTTGCGACACAAATCTTACAGGATAATATGCTATTATAAACATGCTTGCACACTTATTATAAACTTCACTGAACAAATATAACTGTATATTACGCCCCAGTTTTGGGGGCAAATGATGTACCATAAATATGGACCAGTAAGGCTTAAGGCGGAAAAGATGAATAATAAGAAATATAAACAAAATTGGTTTATTTACACCAACAACAATAATTTGGAATTCGAGTGCAGTTAACTCAGGTGTTTGACTTTGAAAGAAACCCTAGACTCACACAGATTTTTAAAACTAAGCTACATATTTACAAACTAGCGATGTAGCCGCTACATGTATATTTACAATCCGCAACAAAATCCAAACCGGGGAAAATCTTAGAGTAGTCAAATGAAGTGGGATTAGAATCAGAATCTCTAAATAGCAAACGAGCGAATTGCTCGAAGAGGATCAGCAAACGACGCTTTTCTGATCAAGTCTTTATAGGCCTCTGCCAGCTGATTGAGGGGTGTAGCTTCCAGTTTGTCCACAGGTACTCTGTGCGAGCCGAGACATACGATTCAGCAGAAATGCAAGCCAATTCGCAAAATAGTTGCACAACTAAAAAGTCATTGCAAAATGGGCAAAAAATTTCAGTGTCTGACAGGCTTTAGATTACTGAATAATATCAATCTAGTGTGAATAGGAGATTTGTTAGCACTCCAGGCTAAAAATAAATCAAATTTTTTTTGCATGTTTCTAGACACTTAAAGCGCTTAACAACTTGATGGACTGTCTCAAAGTCCACCATCAATTTGTATGTAACATCCACCTGTAAGACCTGACAGCTGCATATCCAGGACAGGAGACATAGTGATTCTAAGGATTATTGAAATTTGGTCAAGATTCTGCTGTTTCTATTTTATCTTTCCATATTCAAACTTAATTTATATTCTTCTTTATAGAATCTTGTCTTTTTCCAATCAATATTGTCTGTCTTCTGCCATTGACAATCAGTGAGCTGTTCTTGCCAAGTCCAGCAAACCGTGACCTCTGCAAGGGGCAGGGCTTAGCGATAGGTTAGTTTCCGAAATCGTCTTGTGTAATCTATCTAAACTGATAAGAATTTGATTGGAGCTTTGAATGCACTCGGTATGATGAAGGTATCGTTTGAAGGTTGGAACTGAAAGACTAGTCATTCCACCAAAGACACTCTAACCGATCTCTGGATTTTGTAAGCACGATTATTAACCATGAGCTTGTTTGAGTATGTGTTTTTATATTTCCACTGGCCCTGAATGTAAAACTCTCTCTTTGCGTAAACCCTCCTCCTGTAGTTTCAAGAAGCTGAAGAGAGAAGGAAGCGAAAGCAGCCCAGGTAACCAATTCCTTCATGTGCCATTTCACTTCCAAATCCTTTGAATACATAATCACCATCAACTTGGGCAGCGTCTTGAGTTTTATTTATATCGACTACAATTTTTATACCCTAACAACCAATTCTGCTGCCTTTTTGTAACTCGGATATTTGTACATTTGTTACAGATTAGTCTCTGAGAAAGACATGGACAGGTAAAGTCTAAGGGGACTTACAGCAGTTTATCAAGGTGGTGTCGAGTCATTGACATGTTTGACAGTGTTTATGTGTATGTAAGCATAAATTCCACTAAGCAACATGGAAAATAAAGACTGACGAAGGACAAAGCTGTTGGTATCTGTTCTTTGGCCTACAGGGTAACATATCAAGTTTCACTTTTTTCTCCTGAATGTTTTTACACAATGACCATCAAGTGATTGCAGAGCTTTTGGTGTAAATAAAGTATGCGTTGTTCATCATCCATGTAATATTGTTTCCAAACACAGTAACATTAAAAATATAATAAATGCTCATCAGATGGTTGAATTTACAGTTATTCCATGCCCATGTGAACACAGTGTTTAACTGTTCATTCAATAATGACTGAGATTCAGAACCAAACAGCCACTATATTTACTTCTCCATACTAAATATTTTTAATACAGTTGTTCTTTGGTCAGGGGGCCTTTTTACAAAATATATCTTCTAAATGCAAAATATGTTATAGAATAGTTGTGACTGTTGTTTCACTAAATAAAATGATTACAATTGGTGCATGCTTGAATGACACAGGTTTGTAATTATGCCTTTCATTCTACTGGCAGTTTAACCATGTCTGTTGGGAAAAGAAAGAAGTCAGTTTTGCATGATAAACTTTGAGCATAATGTTGATGAGATTCCAGGAGGAAACGGACCTGTTGCTGAGTCCTGTCTTTAGTGAATGAATTGACCAATCACAGTTGAGTATCCATTGAAAAATATAACACCATATTCTAAATTGTGTATTTTTGCATTTATACACAATATCCAAAGGCTTTTGAATGAAGGTCATTTAATTGAAGTTTAAAACAGTATAAAATAGAGTTAATGTCTGTTTTGGAAGCCGTGTGGTTGTCTACAACTAACTAAACATTGAGAAAAAATGCTAGCGCATTTCAAGTTAGGACTTCATGGTATCAGAAACAATGGATTATCACAATTATTAATTAACATTCCTTTGGTTATTCAGTTTTTTATTGTACTTTTTAGCCACATATACGAAAATAAACATTAGAAACAGGTTAAGTTTTTCTTATAGCTTTGGTTAATACATTAAATATATTAAATAACTCTGTTGGAATTAAAAATCAACGTTTTCAGAAACTTTGTCTAAGGAGAAAAACTTGTGACAAAATTAGAAATACATGTTTTGAACATAGTTTAAACCTTTCCTTGAGGACCACAATGGACATCCCAATTCTGATGGATTTAGATTTGGTTTAGATTCCATTCTGAATGAGCGAACTGAGTATGTCCTCTGTATAGGAACCAATTATGGTAGCTTTGTAGCTGATGTTAATCTGCCATTCTGTTTTTCAGCAATGGTGACACAGGCGCAGTCAGAGTTCATTTGGTACTCTCGGGAACACTTCTACATGAATTATTTTTAAGTGATTTTGCTGGACAATGAGTTATGAGTTACACACAGTTTATCCTGCAGTAACATGAAATAATCCTATTACAAGCGCATAATAAAGTTAGTTACATGGACTGAATAAAGTTTTTCTACAGCTTTGACTCCTTAGTGACATGTTTTTTTCGATGGACTAAAATATCAGAAATATTGGAGTAGGTTCAATTATTTTGAGTAAAATTCTGACAATGAGTTGTTCAGTAAAAAATTTTGTTTCTTTCCACGTCTGATCATTTTTACAATATAAAAAAACCGCTGACCAAATGAAAAATCCAGAGCAGGGCCATAAATCTGAAGTAAAGCTTTCAGTGTAACTCACTGACACACATAATTATTTGTAGTCCTATATATGTCTCTCTTAGACACGTTTTTTTGGCTTCCTCATGTCAATGCTTTATGTTCCTCTGACTAAAGTGTGAGGAACGCGAGGACCTCAGTGTGTCATCTCCACAGTCATGATTAGTCAACGTTTTTCCCTCTCTCTGGATTATTTGCAGCTGTCTTCAAATCTCACAGAGCTATAGTATTTGGATGGAGTTGCTTCTGGCTTGCAGTGATTCCCATAAGCCAAACTGAAATGAAATGTCCATGTCTCCAATAAGCCTATGTCCATGCACAAGCTTTTCCAAACCAGATCAAGAGCTCTAATATTTAGATGTCACTTGTTGATAAAGAGGGTATATTAGGCACATGTTTGAATCAAAAGGCCTTATTTTGTATTGCAAAGCTCAAATAACTACATTTATCATGGCCATCCTTTATTTGGTTACTAAAGCATTATATTAAGATGAGTTTGGGATTCATTACATTAGGGGTCCCCAAATCAGGTCCTGGAGAGCAGCCGCCCTGCTCATTTTATTTGCAATACCACTCTAGCTTCTGGCAAGCCAAAAGGACCTTAAATAGAGTAACAGGTGTGTTTCATGATGATTGAATAAAAAATGTGCTGGTCTCCAGAACCCTGCCTAACACCCACCAACTTAAAATTCCTTCCTATTTGTCACAGCATCCAGGAAAATGATGTGTGTCTGAGTAATCTAGTGAGTTACTCATGAATGAATGTAAATTGTATTTGGGCTGCAACGATTATTCGATTATGTTGAGTTTTGTTGATAATGGAGTTCATCAACTACAGAATACGTTGTTGAATACACAGCATGCACATGGGTTAAATCTAAAGGGTTGTTTAAAAATAGATTCATTTCAAAATATGTACCTGAACAAGCTTTTCATCTTTTATTTGAGGTTATGAGTGCCATTTATCAATAAATATCTTCGAGGAGTGTTCTTTTGGAGGCTCTGTTGGAACGACTGAATGTGATTCAGTGGTCAAATGAGCAGACAACAATTTCAATACTTCTTGCTTATCAGAAGTTGTTTTCTGTTAGCGGTCTGGAATCACATAAAGAGAGCCTCAAGAGGCATTACTTAATATTAATTTAGATATTTTAACAATTCATTTATTTTTTGGCATACACAAATGTAAAATTGTCAATTAATCCCTGCCTGAAGGGGAGAGAAAAAGAGAATGGGAAAGATCCCCCTAAAGCAAAGTAGAACATTTTTTATAATAAAATATATATATTTCTACAAACTAATTACATCTCCAACAAAATACAAAACAATTAATAAAAAAAACAAACTGTTGCATTTTGAAATGACAAATACAAGATAAATATATTGTGATCACTTTACGAGCAATTTAACTCAATTTATCTGATCAGTCAACTAAGGAAAAAGTAATCACTGACTAATCAACAATGGGATTAATCATTAGTTTTGTCAGTCGTTTAACTTGAGTCATTTGCCTTGTTGAGTAGTCATAGAGAAACATAAATGCTTACGTTTTTACTATTTAGAAAGGTGGAGCTGATTTTAAAGTAATCAGTCAAATGCAGTATTTATAATGATCATTGTTTATATTTTGGTTTGAAATACTAGCGTTAAACCTGGTTCTTATTTTCACTCACTGACAGCCAGACGTCTTCAACTATCATAATTGAAGATCTCTGTCTAACTTCCTTTAGCGAAACGAGTCTTTAATAAACTTAACAATAAAACAGACAGTTCATTTGCTTTCTGGGGCAGCCAGATTAATTTTCAGATCAGACTGTTTTGGCAGATTGAAATGTTAATGAAGTTGGCAGGAGAAACTTCTGAAAAATTCATCTTTTGGTTGGAGCTATTCTGAGACTTGATCTAAAATAACCCGACAGCCATTGAAAAAGCGTTCCAGACGACTATTAGTATGCAGACAGATGAACCTAGAGGATTAATCTTTAAACTTTAACCATGTCTGAAGAAGTTCTCAAAGCTGTCTGAGAGACAAACTCCAAGTGTTTGCTTCTTTTGTCTGTGTCTGACAGCCTCGTGCTAATCTTCTTAAACTGTCTCTGCTCTCTGGCACACCTGAGAGATTCAGAAAGTTGGCTTAAATTATTAAAGGAGTTTCTTTTGTGGCTTTTACAACGTTTGACATTCTGAGGACTGGTTTTGCCTCCAGCAAGATTGTGGAGTTAAGAGTTACAACTAGAGGGCGCATTTCCAAGAGGACCAGGAATGTGAATCTGTCATCTTCCAACAACTGATTCAAATACAATACTATGACCAAGGTTTCCACAGGGTCTTCAAAAATGTTTGGCCTTAAAACATTTTAAATTCAGTGTTCTAGATCTTAATTAAATGTGTTAAATGTTATTTTTTGGATTTCCATGTAAAGCTCATGTGATTTGTTTTTGTTGTTGCTTGGGGTTGCAAGAGATTGAGAAAATGCTCCTAATTGCTAAAACATAATGTAAAATTGATGGTTAGGGTTGCCGTATTCTGAGAAAATGTGCAAAAATGCTCAAAAACATCAAATTCACGATCAGGGTTGCCAGAGTTCGAAGAAACTTTTGTAAATCCTCTAAAGCTGATATTAAAATTACTCATTAATGTAAAAAAAATGTAAATGTGATTGTAAGAGTTGTTCGAGATTAAGGAAACATACATAAATCCTCAAAAGCATAAAAGCGATGGGTTGGTTGCCTGAGAGTAAAAAAAGTAAAAAATAAATTTGTGTGGCCAGAGAAAACCTTTTGTAAATAGTCAAACATAAAAATTATGGTTAGGGGTTGGTTTAAACATTGTATTTGAAGCGCTCTGTTTACTATGCAAAAAGTTCTGTACGTGTTGTTGGTGTTCTGATTAAATTTGATTCTTAACAGTCTTAAAAAGTTTTGATGGGATTTTATTTATTATAACTCAATAAGTTACCAAAAATCTTTCATATAATGTACTCAAATTGGGGATATTCTGTAGAAATTTGATTTTCGTTAATAATAATTTTTTTTATATTTAATTATTATAATTTTTGGTGGATTTGATCACATATTTATACAAGTGTTGTATACTGATTTGTATATGAAGTTTTTCAAATTTCTCCTGAAAATATGAACATATTGTAAATATTTCATTATTATACAATAATATATTTGTTAGAAGGAAATGTCGAATTTAAATGACAACATAAAAGTGAAGATAAAAAAATGTTTGATTAATTGAATATATCTTTTTTTCGGTTTTAACCTATAACCCAAGTCATGGATGCACATTTTTAAACAGTGCCTTTTCATCTTTTGTATTTAGCTGCAACTCATAACTTTTATCTTGTGTATCTGATTTCCTGCTAATCTCACTGTTGTATTTTGAGATGGAAATTTCCAAAAACAAAACCTTAAACATCAACAACCCAAATGTGAATACATGAAGTGTAACAAAGTAAACTTAAATATGTGGAAGTTCCCTATCCACTAATCTGGTACGTTATGTAAAGACCGATATCTCAGACAGATTTTGGCCAACAACTGAAAACAAGTAAACCTTTGGGAAGAATATCTGAAAAATGAAACAAAAGAATCCCTGAACTGCTAATGAAAATGTTCTTAACTAGGCCTCAGCGTTTCTCTATAAAAAGCATAAAGTTGTTTTCCCTTCCTCTCTTTTTCTTTCATTCACATGAGAAAAATGCGATTCTTATTACGGTCATACCTCCACCAAAACATTCCCATGAATGCTTCTAATGAGTTAGTGCATTGCCTCCGTTAGTGAATGCCTTCTTTGCATTGTATTGCAACACAGAGGTCAAATATAAGGACAAAATGTACATTCTCATCACTTTACAATACTGGGACTTCAAAACAAGGCCGTCTGGACTAACGAGGCATGCAGGCTCATTTAGGACACTTCTTTTATCAGTGAGTGAGAAAGTCTTCTTAGCGATGTTCGCCTAAACAATGAAGATCTCTTATAGCGGGCCTCTGTGATCTGCTTTCAAAGCCTGGCTTTAATCGCTGATTGTTTTAACAGCAGATTCTAAATCGAAAATGATTCGCTGTCGGTTCACTGAAGTCAAGCGTTGAGGAAGCAGACGCCTCTTTGATGGCTCCATGCATTCCTTTGCCTATTTAGAAATTCAAAGTAAAAATTATATGACCGTCTCCTAACTTTTATATTTTCCCAAGCACCAACTGGTCTTTGTGAAGGCAGCGACTGAAGCTGCAATTCAACCGCTGACCACTTGAGGCAGATCCTAAAAAAGGAGTTGATCCCATAGACACCCCAAGATAAAGTGACAAACACTTCTTTACACTATTTTCTTCTTTACAGAAGAAAATAAAACACAATTAAAACCTGATACCTTGTTGTTTTATTATGGCATTTATGACAACTGCGTGGGGGTAATTTTTAAATGCTGTTTTTAAGACGCATTAAGACGGGAGTTAATAATTAAACATCAGTGACATCCAGAGACCAGTGGATACCAAGGATTCAGTTTCAGTAGATTGAGTGGATATTTGAGTTTCATCTTCTCACCTCATCCCATTTTCAACTTTTCAGTAAATACACGCTACCAACAGAGATATGGTTGACTCCACCCACTTTTAACTTCCAAGTCCTATTTTAAAAACTCGGTTGTTGCCATGGAAACTACATCTATAGTTTTAAAATCCGTTTTTTTTGTGCAGTTCTGTAATTGTAACAATCATTTTATTACTCATTTACTTTCATTATGTTGAAGGGGCCCTATTATGCCTTTTTCAAAGTGTTTAGAATAATGTGGACTCCTCGAGACTAACACAGCATATATTTCAAAATGCAATATTTATTGAAAACATCTTCTTTGAATCATTTGCCATTTTTTGTCTCCACGAAATGTTGTCTACCCCTGACTCTCCACAGCCATACCTTTGCCATGCTCTTTTCAGAGCGTACCTCCTCAAGCAGTCAGAGTGCAGAGTCAAAACACCGCTTTGTTAATGTGACATGTGTTATTTTTTAAATGGTTACGCTTGGTGTAGTCCGACACAGAATTTGAGACTACTGATGAACCAGAATGACCACAAGAGCTTCTCAAGAGCTATTCGGCAATTAAGACATTCTTACTCAACATCCATTGAGACATCTCTATGTACTTCATCGGGGTCTGCATTAGCACTCTAGCAGTCAGACCCATGTCTGTTTTTTTTTTTTTAAACCAGCTTCTTTACAATGCTTTTTTCACATTCCACTTTGTTTACAAAAAAGTTTAAAAAAAAAACATTTTCTGACCAATTACTTTATCCTTTTAATAAACCAAATTAAACGTACAATCTGAAAACAACCAAAAACACTGCATTCTCTGCGTCTGAGATGTGTTCTGTTTCTGGTTAATCTGATTAGCAGGGATATGTCCCATAGACAGAGATTCCAGAACATTGTTAAACTATTACAAAAATAAGCACAATAAGCAAAATAACTTTGGGAATGTCTCTGATGAGAACTCAACACTAAACCATGGTAGAAATCTCAAACATCTTTTTTAAGATTTAAAGGATCTATAAATTAGGGCAGGGTCGCTCAATCAACAGTGAACATGGCAGTCGTATTTTGCCCCATGTGTTTCCATGTTTTCTATGTTTACTGGATTGACTTTGTTATGATTGCAACGACGGACTACTCTCAAAGTTTTCCCCATTCAGAAACCTACAGATTTGTTCGAGGAATTAAAAATACATTAATGCAATCATCATTCGCATTTTTATGATGAATTACTATACTAAATTACTTGATTTGTAACTGTAACAAGCTTCATCAGACATGGGCTGTGACTGTTTGACTGCTGACCAGAGATTCACAATTATTCGATTTCACCCCATGTTCCAATCTGATTGCATTTCCAGCCATCGGTGGTACAGATAGACCTAATCCCCAGCTGACCAGGGTCTGTCTGTCTCACAGGCATTGACTGACTCACACGTTGCTATTGAACTTCTATGAGAGAGCCAGTGGGGATCTGTTCAAGCCCCAGTCAATGATCAGCGGATGACCCACAGAGGCCTATCCACAATCTCGTTCTTTGTTGGTGATGCAGAACATGGTTTTGTTTTTTAAAGAAAGCACTGTCCTATACTGCTTAATTCCTTTGGAAAACTGGGGTGTCTGATGTCCTCACATGAACTTGAAAAACAAAGCCCTTCCAAATGAACGCTCTCTGCTTGTGCATTAGAAGAGTTAGCATTGTTGTGACTCTGTAATTAGACAGAATCTATAGACATCTGTAGTAAATACAGAGAAATTGTTTTATGATTGTTGCCGTTGCAGTACATTCAAAATCAATTTTACCAAAAAAAAAGAAGAAAAGAAAGCTTGTGTTTTTTTTTTCAAATAAACTGCATCTTCTGCCGTCTTAATCAAGAACCTATAGTAAAAATGGTTCCAGTTTCAGTTCAGCAAAAATCATCTTTTATTCAGAACAGCTTTATTTCCTGAGAGTCAGTTTCATCACTAATAAATACAAATTAGTTACTTAATCTAAAGAAAAGATACTTTAAATCCCTTTTGTTTCAGAATGTTTAAAAGCCACATTTATGTTTTTGTGACGTGCAATATTTTTTGTAATCAAGACATTTCTTTGTTAAATTATAAAATATAAATAATTTTAACAAGAATACGATTCAATGGATGTCAGAACAAATTTTTTTTTGATGGCGAAGGAGAGATGAAGTGTCTTGTTTTGAAGAGGGATTTGAGATCAACAAAAACTCTTGAAAGGAGTTCCACCCTCAAATGTGAAACTGAGGGCGGTTGGAGGACTTCCTCCCATCAGCATGCCTGTGCTTGGGAAAAGCACACCCTTACTGGTGTAATGTCTGCTGGTTCTTAACATTATTATACTGGCTGCTTGCAGTTCTTTCCAAAACAGTGACCGACTGTTCACTCTCCATTACACCGTCCTTATCCAGTCGTTTCACACATGATTTCTCCTCCCTGACTCAGAGCCGTCACAGATGCTGCCCAGCAGGTATATCAGGGTGGCCATGTGCCCATATCATTCCCAGGATTTAAGGAACAAAATAAAAAAGCAGACTCGGCCAGTCAGAGAAAAAGAGAGAGAGTCTCTGCAAGCTCAGACAGACCGCAGCTAACTGAATCTAGTATGTGGTCTATTAGCAATTAGCTTAACTCAAAGTCTAGGGTCATAAAAGCAGCTAATCAGATGAGCAGCGTGTTCCCAGACTGTGTGAAAAACATCTCCGTGGCTTTGAATTAAAGATAAGCATCTAATGAATCCTCGAGAAGCAAAGAGGTGCTGTCGCTCTCCTTTTCCAATTAGCTGTCTGTGTGACTTCCTGGCAAATTAGATTCCTCACGGCAGCTCAGACGACTGTTCCGGTGGCTTCTGCTCAACTTAGATTGTGCTTTATGTGCGTTCATGACCAGTAGCAAGCCCCAGCTTTAGGGTCCTCTTCAAGCCTGATATTTTGGAACATTTTCTGAATTTTATTTTCGTATTCGTTTTAGAGTTCTACTTTGAATGAAGCAGGAGACTTTTTTTTTTTAACTTTTTTTTTTATTTTACTTTTCATACATCATCTTTACAAAATGGTATCTTTTTATATACACTTGCATACAAATACAAAACATTACATTATTATCTGGATTTTTAAAAATGAAAATATGTGTTGAAAAAACAGAAACGAGGATCTTGGTAATACTGATGAATGCAGTTTCTCAGAGGATGCAGATTAAACACCAGCAAAACTCGCATACTTTAGAATACAAAAACAATGATTTCTACATAATTTCTTCTTTTTTGAAATACAAAAAAAAAACATAATAGCACTTCTTTCAAACTTAACATAAAGGAAAATCTGGGATTTTTTTTGTTGCAAGAATCAAAAATATCCACATTCGCTATTTCTTTTGGGACGATGACCGCTCCAGATACTTCCTTAACACATCAACATGGCTCTGCATAATAAATAATGCTCCTCCAAAGATGACAAAGAAAAGATAATGGAGTTCATTTATTCTGACTATAAATGTATAAATAAGACAAAAAAGTATAAATAAACATCTAGAGCATTACACCAGTCTGTGGAAAATAAATAAGAGTGCATGTATTTACAAAACGAACACTGATTTGTGCTCAACAGAGTCCTGCGGTCGAGAGAGTTTTATCCAGTCAGTACATGGCTATAATCCGTGTAATCTTCATCGTTGTCCTCTTCATCCATCTCTTCTGAGAGAGCTATGAAGGAATATAGCAGCTGTTGCATTAATATAAAACACAACAGCATTCAGTCTCACATTTCTTCTCCAAAAGCATCTCTAAGGATGCTTCGCACTTCGTAGAACAAGATGGGATCACTGGTCAGAGTTGAAAGAGTTTTCCATTAGCAACTTCATGTATTAGTCAAGTCGCTTACTACAATAAACTGAAAGCAGGCCAAGGAGACATGACGTAATCACTTATAAACAGAAATATGGCTTTTTGGAAGAGGATTTGTCATTACCACACACAGGTCAGGGTTGGTGAAAGATGGTTCTGCAGAAATGGTTAACAAAAAGTCACGGAATCTTCTGGAATCATAACGAAACATTATACCACATTTTTCCCACATGACTCTAGTCACGTCTTTCATTGTGTTTGTTGAACTCGGAATGAAAGAAATGTATTAGATATAAAAATGGATGTAAGAGTGTGATGTGGAAAAAATGGATGTTTCTCTTATTACACGAAGATGAGTGACAGGAAATGTTAGTTGGGAACATACATGACATTGTGCGCCTTGTAAGTATATACAACACAGCATAGAGGGAAGTGAAAATAAACTCAATTAAAATGTGATTTATTACGATATACTAGCGTACATGTGTTTGCCATTACATTTGAAACCTATGTGTCCCACTTTTCTCCAACATCGATCGCACGGGCATCAGGTACTCTTTTCATCGTCCAGCTTTATCATGTGGCCTTCTCAAATCCGCTCATCCATTGGCTCAGACCACAAGAAATAAAGCCTGCTACGTGAATTTACGTCTCGTTCACGGTTCTGTCTCTGATGTGGAATTTCAGAATGCTCCCCAAACAATACTCCTGTCAAAATTGAGTGCTGAGATTTTGGCTCAACAGCTGGTTTACGACATGGACAGATGTGAGCTGAGGACGTTTGCCCTGTAGCGCTCAATGCCAATGCTTCACTGCCTCTCAGTTACAACACGCAATGTCTTTGCGAGAACAACTTTTCGACAGTCCTGGTGTTCCTTTTGGGGGGCAACAGGAAGGGGTGAGACAGAGGGGTTTTCGGCAGGGGGAGGGATCGCAGGACATGGGAACAGCTGGGTTTAGCATCCTCTACTTACAGTTGCAGGACCCCGAGTGTTTGACCTCCAGGACGATCCTCTTGTCACAGGCGACCTGCCTCATGACGCACTCACTGGGATAGGTAGCGCTATCGCTAGCACACACACTGTCGCCTGGGCGGCTTTCGGGACAGTTGTCCTCGCACACCATGCAGCGTCCTCGTCCAGTCTCATTGTCCCACAAACATTGTCGTCCTTCCCGGCAGTTGATGTCTTCACAGGACCTGGCATCTGGGAATGTGGTAAAAACCAAATGTAAAACCCATTTCTGGAGCCAAGGTTGAATGTTAATTTCACTCCGTGTGGTTTGAGGAGGTATTAAATAACGCAGAAAAGCTGCGAGTCGAAACGACCCATGTGAAACATGAATGTGTTATTGCAACAGAAAACAGAGTAATGGAAACCACATGTTTAAAGGAACACTTCACCTTTTTATAAATAGGCTCCTTCTCCAACTACCCCTGAGATGCTAAGAGGTATTTTATCATTTTTAAATCTGTTCACCCAAATCTCAGGTTCTGGGGATGACACTCTTAGCATCGCTTAGCATAGGTCAATGGATCTGATAAGACCAGCAGAATATCGGCTCAAAATGATCAAAGAGTTGTTTTATTTAGTCCATAGGGTCATATTTTAAACTTGACTCTTCTATGGTTTTTGTGTTCAGTGGTACGACCAACAAAAATGTGACATTTTATAGAATATTATTGCTTGGAAATATGCTCTTCTTTTGAAAACCCCCATGATTCACCTGGAAATAGATTCAGCATATCGATTTCTTGCAACTTTTAGTGAATTTAGGAACAGGCGGGAAACTGGGGGCACCACAGCTGTTGTTGTTGAAGATGGGAAAGCAGTGTTTCACACCTTCAACTCAGTGGATCTGGGGTTCGAACCTGCGTCCTTCCGCTCACAAGACGATCTCCATATCCACCAGAACACAATTGCCCACAGCTAAGGGTTTTAGGCTTGTTTTACCTGTAAATATCTTTCACAAGAGTCTCCCTGGATGCAATGAATGCAGCGACAAGTTGATGAGCAATAAATAAATGATTACCCCAGAAAGTGTGGTTCCTAAAATATCAATCATGCACTTCCTGTTGGTTTTACAAAAAAAAAACCTTTAGAGGAGTCAGGTTTTAAATTTTAAAAGTAAGGTGTAGAACTTTCATAATTTTGACCTAAAATGTATAATTTCAAATCACAATCGAGAATCTCTGCTAAAAGTGCAACTGAGACTATAGCTTACGGGTGCAAAATAAAAGATTACAGGAAGGCAGTAGACAAACTCACAATATAGATTATTATACCTTTACACAAACAAATTAATAGTTTGGTGTATATATCCAAGAAAATGTCAGTGAAACAAACCAAACACGACAATGACTAATCTCCGTTATTATTACTAGATTAAGATCATGACATCATCAGCAGATGCTAGTCAAGTTAGCATCCAGGCTAGTAACATGTTCTGAAACTAAATAACTATTTTACCACAAAATGTGTCCTTTTATCAGTATTAACAGAGTTACTCAAACTGTGAGTGTTCTCGCTCCAAACGGAAGGCTGGCTACATCTTGGTGATGATGTCCTGATGCATGTGCTATTATGTGTATGTTAAAAATCCATATCAGTTGTTTTTTAATTTGTCGCTAGAACTATTATCTTCAACAACCCACAAATCAGTTGCACAAACACTGTTTTTACACACAGATATAACTATTACTCCATTCCAGTTTGCTAACCACCTTAAAACATTGAACAAAGATGAAAAAGAGTTTTACTGACATCATTATTAATGTTATGACCTTCAGTCTGCAGTGAGGAGTACCTGCCTGAAGCTGGGGAAGTAGCAAAAGTATATGAAATCTGGATGGAGATCCTTAAAAAGGATGCACAGATCAGACAATAGAATCAAGATCTTGATGCCTCACTCCAGAACCTTTTGAAGTTAATGAGCAGTTCAGAAGATTTTAGCACTGCTGAATTCATGACTAAACTTCAGGCTACTTTAGATTGAGGGGGGTTGAGTTGGAGAATGAGCCTATTTTAAAAAAAACGATCTGTTCCTTTAAGAGAGAATAGAGCAAGCGGATGGTCCAATTCTCACCTATGCATTTTCCTTCATAAGCAACTCCAATAGAACGTCCCATGATGCAGGTGGCCCTCCGGAGGTGGCAGGCGCTGGCGTACACAATGCCATCATTTCCACACAGGTACTGATCCGGCGAGGTAACCTCGGGGCAGAAGCGGTTGCAAGTCACGCAGTATGCGTTGTTGGTTTGGTCCAGGACACACGTTGAGCTTCCAGGACATCGAACATCATAGCATGATTCTAATAAACACAACACACACACATAGTTAAAGATGGCAGCTTTGGCTTATATGCATCTGAGAAACTTGTAAACTAGTGTGTGGGCACAGAACGTTTAAAGTTCATCCCACTTCTGCTAAAACCTTTTTCTTTTCTTTTTAGCAGAGTGAACATGCTAAACAACTCCCTGGCATTGGATGACCTACACTGGTGGTACATAACATGCAAATCTACAGTATGTTCTTTATTAAGACAACTTTGAAACAAGAAAAAAAAAACACTTGTAAAACTTTCTTTTCAAATGAGCCTTAGAAGTTCATTGATGGCTTGAAATTATATGAAACACTTGAAAATTGTAGTTCCATTTTGGATGTTTGATCCAAAGTTGCTTCGAACTAATGCAGGGTTTTGTCTTTAGTTTTTCATTTTAAATATATTACCAAACAATAACACAGAGTCAGAGCAGAAGTGAAATCTTCCAAATGTATAAAATCGAAGTTTGATTCATAAACAAATTGACTAACTGAAGTCTCTCAAAAGAGTTTCAAGCAACATACTTTTGCATTTTCCCTGGTACTGCGCGATCAGGTCAGGATGTCTCTTGCACTTGGCTCTTAGGAGAGCACACTCGTTTCGATAGTTTTTCCCATCAGAGCCACACACGGGACCTTTAAAGGTGACTTTAGTACAGTCTGGCGCGCACACGCACCGGGGTTTATTCCTCTTGTTCATTTTGCACCTCTTTCCAGGACCACAGTCCACATTATCACAAGTTTCTGCAGAATCAGAAAAGATGGTTATAACCAACCCCTCAATCCCCATACTATTTCAATAGGGAAGTCACCTAAAATGTGTACCTTTGCATGGAATGCAATTTGGTGCTCCCCCATTGAAAATCAACCAACGGAAGAGTGTGTTATTGGGAACATCCTCCTCAGTCCACGCTGTGCCCAAACGACCACTTCTACAACATTCTTCTCGGCTCATGCCAGACATGTAGAGAACCTGGCATCTTCCGTTCTTGCCCTGCTGAAGCCAGCAGTTGCCAGCTAGAGAGATTTCACATTATTATATGGCAAGCAATATCCATCACTATAGTGACAGTTCTTTTTTTAATGATGTATTGTTCTATATGACCCCACAAACAACTTGATTACCGTAAAAGCAACTAATTTCATAGATTAAGTAAAAGGTTTGCGAATAGTTTTAATGATTTTTCAGACAGAAAAAAAAAATGTTTGATCCCATGTTCCAAAGAGGCTGGCATCTGAATCCACTCAAACTCTTCAGAAACAATGAGTTTGGATTGTGCAAGCGTTTGGGGCTTAGCAAGGAAACAAGAAACTGCTGTCATGGGCTAAATAAATGAAAAACATGCATCTCCTAAAGCATCAAATTTCAACTAATGCGAACTTTGTTTTTGTACTTTATTAACAGTTAAAGAACATGACGATGATTCCTTCCAAATGCTCTCCAGTTATAATTTCGTGTTAGTTGTAAATGCAAGCGCACTCGTGTTTTTTACGCACGGAGACTCCACCGCGCAACGGCGCACAAGTCCAAATCTATTTCTCCTCATGTGAGAAACTTTAAATGGGACTTTACCTTGCACTTTCTGCTCCTCCATCAAGTGCGCGAACCACAAGAGTAGCGCGATGCCTCCCTGGCGGAGACGCAGAAACGGTAGCATCCTCGTTAGAAGCGGAGACGCGCGCAGGACACACGGAGCACAGACGATCCACAGACGGACAGATGTTCTCCCGACGCCTCGCGCGCTCGCACTGTCATGCACACGCAAGCTGTCTCGCCTTTTCCATCTATATGGGGTCTCGAGCTGGATTGCTGTGGTGGGCGGTCTTCGGACCTCTTTGGGGGTGGGCAGAGAAAGAGAGAGAGCGTTGAGAGACATTGCCCCCCCGATAATTATCAGGTGATATTTGGAAGGCACAAAACTTTCTTCCTTCATGAGGTAGATTGTGTTTTTGGAGGGTGGTGTTGAGGTGATGGCCTGTTTGCGTTTAAAGCAGGAGGAAGGGTGATTATGGCTGCAGAACAGTTATTTGATGGATATATTTTTATCTTTGAGTAAGAGCCAGATGTGAAGCTTGAACTCTCCGCAGCATGAGGTGGAGAGAAAAGGTAGTGATAAGGAGGTTATTTTTAAGCAGTTTTCTTCGAATAGGTTTTGTTTTCTAGTATGTTTTTTTTTTTTGCTAAAAGAAGTTGTTAATGTCTCTTTAAATTTGGTGTTCTACAGAAATAGGGTGCGTTTAAATGTGGTACTTTGAATCCACACAGGAATTTTCCCCTTTATTTAAAGCCAGTGGTTCTCTGATTGCTATGTTGTGATGTCACAACCCTTAAAGTCACGACAGACCTATGCGAATGTAAATTCTCGCAGGCTTCTCTGCAGGGTGCTTTTCACAAGCTCCACACCTCTGTTGATGCTGTTATGCTCCTTGCCCCTGGATGGCGATAAATATTCAACAAAAGTCCAGAAATGAAACTGAATATCTATCCCCAATTTCCACTGCAATACCAAGCCATACTTCCTCCCTTTTGTTTGTGTTTTCATAATCGTTGTGCACCTCATCGAACAACTCTTAATGGTCAACACCAACACGATTAGCTTCTCAATAACCATCTCTCTTTCGTAATCATCTCCTTGTTCTTTGCTATTTCCTGTTAATCAATTCAAGAATGTGTATCGAAATGCTTTTTTATGTCTTGATACACATGATCAAAAGAGCCAGTTTTTATTGGTTGACATATTATGAAAAACCCAGATGAAATAATTTTTTTCATTTGCCCCTATGCATAAGCCCAAAGTGTGAGCTTGCATCCATGTCTATTATTTTTGACCAGCATACGCATGCGTAATCTCACACTTATGCTACGCATAGATGTGTGGTGGCCTTTAGGGTCCTGCTTCTGTCCATGACTGTTTACAGAGACTGTTCACAGGAATTTTGGGTCCAGAGTTTTATATGCAAAGTGCCTTGAGACAAAAACAATGGACACACATTATGTAATGGGTGGGAGCTAAAAAATGGCTCTATCATATCGTCTTGTTTTTTCACCAGCCAAATACTCTTTGTGGACCAATAAAAGTTGGCTCTGTGGATCACATGTTCAGAGCGTTGTTAAAACTTAAAAGAGCAGATGGGTGGTGTTTGATACACACTATAGTTTTGACCTCATAATAGAGAGAAGAAGAAGAGCTAAAGAAGAAGAAACAGCAAGCTCTTGGTTACTACCCATTGTTTGTTTGGCTGCTAAAAAGCTAAAGTGAAGCATATTCTCCCGTTTCTGATATCCCACAATGTTTCTTCTTCTCTGTTTAAAAGTGAGTGTAAGTGTAGGATGCAAAAAGTTATTTAGTGACCCTGTGTGGCTAGGCATGCCTTTGTTGTCCCTTGAGCACCATACAAGGGCAAAAAAGTCACTGGATCAACATTAAGCAGCAGAGGCATGAAGTTAAAAAGATGCCATATGAGCACGCGAGAAAATTTGAATGAGTCTAGATGAGTTCTACTGACTTTCTCACAGAGTAACATTGCTTGTTGTGTTTGCCAAGCAATGGTCTTGCTAAAGAAGATAGAGAACATAAGAGTTATGATTTACTCCCAGGCAGAGCTCACTATTAGAGAGCTCAACTTTCTATTGGTTGTACTTGTGTTAACAACAAGAGGCAACGTCCAGCTTTCTATCCAGATGTGTAAAATGAAGTAAGATGTGACGGATTGATGCATGAAATAGCTGAAAACACCATATCAGATCATCCAACACTCTATGTAAACTCACAGGTAATTTTTCAGACCCTAGTTTATAATAAATATAATGCAATTGTATATATATATATAATTAGCAAAAACTTGATGTGACTCGAATGTAGATGAATTGTGCAAATCAAGCAATGACCTGGCTCCTTGAAAGTGAGGTCAGGAATAAACACCAGATTAGCTTAAATGTTATTAAATGCTAAACAGTGTGATTACGGTGAATTTTAAAAGAATTTAACAACAAGTTTTAAAACATCTGACTGAAGCCATGCGGGTATCAGCCAGCGGTTGCTTCACGTATGCTAAATTCATTTGACGTCTGGAAACAAAAGATTGTTCTTGTTTGGCTTGTAGCTGGTAGGTTCTGTTCCTCCTCTGAGTCTCAGGGGTGGAGGGTGTTGTAGAAGCAACTGCTTCTCATTGATACAAGAACAAGACATGCTTTTAGATCAAAGCTGGTGAAGTCTCCCAAAGCGTAAAAAAAAATTCTAGATTTTTTTTTTGCTAGTGTTTTTTTTAGTAGTACAACATAGCAGTCACAATGTTTACAACTCTGTCAGCAGAGGACAACTGCTGCATCTGGTGGGGGTGGGGGAGGTTTGGATCAGCAGTAGCGCAGGATCACTTAAAGGGCCAGACTACAAAGAGTATAAAAACTAGTTTTACACAAATACTGATTAGTAAAATTTTTGTTTTTAAAGATTTTGACCCAGAAACTGACAAATGAATTAGGTCTATAATTCCAAACAGTTGTCTGAAATTCCTCATTCTACCTTCTGAAAAAACAAATGGAAAGCATGCAATAAGATGATGAAAATAATCAGCTGAATTTGCTATAAGATGCAAAAGGATACTAAACTGAATGTTTATTTATTAATCATGATTTCAGAAATAACTAAACTAGAATAGAAAATCAGGGTTACAGAGTTTACTATTGGCATTTAAAAACAGACTTTTTACGCTAATTGTATGTATGTTTAAAAATCTGTAAAAGTGACAAAATATAATCAATGGAAGGAACGGGAAATTGTAAGAAAATAAAATGATTTAACGTATTCCTTTGCAGCACATATTTTCTTGTTTTTTTCTGTTTTGAATCATCAACCGTCAATTTACATGTTTTAACTGAACGAAACCTGTTTCTTCCATATTGAACAGATGCAGATAAAGTCTGTGTCTGTTTGGAGCATCCGTGTTCATCTTAAAGTGGCCCACTACTACGCGCTGTGGTGGCCATTCGTAGACTCGAGGATCTGTACCTTCTAATAATAGCCGAGACAGTTGTTTGGTCGTCAGGGTCAAACCTGTAAATATAGCACAACAAATCCCCCTTCAAAAGGAAGCAGTCAGGGTGTTCTGTTACACCCCGTCTACACAACTAGTGACGCAGCATGACATGAAAAACTGGTGTGAAGCTGCTGACGCTGCAAGCACACTTGCAATGGAGGTGTGGGAAAAAGTCTGCCACACTTGCTTTGCTGTTAACAAGCAGACAGTTACAAAAAATACTACCAAATATGATTTAATTCAGTTTTACTTGTCAAAATGCAATTTCAGACGCATGCAAGAAAACACTGGGAACTGTGATGAATAGATTTTGTATAAAAACACACCTAGAATATTTAACTTGTTTGCTGGCAATTTGTTGTCGGAATTTTTAGGTTCTCAAAACAGGGCCATTTTGCTGATTATCCATGGCATCTTTGTTAGAAAGCTTATATGGATTCCACCAAGATTTTTAAACTTCTGTATTTCTATTCATACATTTAGCAGACACTTTTATCCAAAAAAAAAATGAGTAGTTTACGAAGACAATGATCACCTTGTGATCACCTTGTTAACCCAGACGTGCTTTAAAGATACAACAAAAAAATCGTTTTTTTTTTTTATTTTAATCATGATATAGTTTTTCTTCCCAGAGTCTGAAATACATTACTGTCAGGTTGATTGGTGTCGTTAAATTTGATATTTGATTGATTAAATGTGATCTGGAACCTTTCCTCACATCTTCCAGATTATTGGACTTTATTTATTACACCTTAAGGACTCAACAGAGAAGCACATAAAGTAGCTGCTGACAAGTAATGGTTCCAAACTATAAAACAAGACACCCAAAAGATCATTTCAAGCAAGCACTTCACTTTTTGAGTTTAATGAAAAGTATTCATACAGCTGGATTATTGACAAGCACAACGCAGGGGGTCTCAATGACAAGCTGGTTATAGTAGATATCAAAATGGTTAAAATGGATGTTTGTTTGATTGTTAATAAATCCATACATACAGAGAACCACCCAAATGTTCTAAAGAGATGGCGAAAAACATCTTGTGCCGATAATTAAGGTTTTTAAGTGGGCATAGAACAAAAATAAGGAACACAGGAATGACCAATTATTTCCGAACAGAACTAAATGTCCTCTTATAATATTGTCAGTAGAGCAATAACAGATGTACATTTAAGCAAACAGCTGCATCTTTGTAAAAAAATGTTTTGCCAAACACATATCTTCCATAAATAAAATCACAACGTTCAGTTCAAATGGCGCTGATGAAACACAAATGAAAAAATATTGTTCACTCTGTCAATTTGATCACTAGCAGTTAAAACCTGAGCAGCGTAGTGTTTCAGTGCATGAGGCTGGTTCATATTGGAAATATTGGTCATTTGGCTTGATATGTGAGGTGCACAGTTAGCCCTGCATTGGAAACATTGTCAATAATAATAACAAATAAAAATGTGTTCAATTTATATTTTGTGGCAGTTGTGTTCGGGAGATTGACTTGTGATCGATAGGTCACCGGTTCAATCCCCAGATCCACCGAGTTGAGGTGGTGTGAGTGATGAAACACTAGCTCTCCATCTTCAACAAGATGCAGAGCGCAAATTAGGTCACTCCATATCTGGTCAACTGGTCACTTTCACTTATATAGCAGTTTTCCAGAGCTCAAAGACGCTTTACAATTTTAAAAGCAGTATTCACTCACTCCACATTCACACTGGTGGTTATGAGTTACCTCTGCTGCCCTGGGACAGTCTGCCATCACGTGGCTGCCATTCCACGCCTACGGCCTCCTGCCCTCCACCAAATACACCCCACCAGTCACACACATCCATACAAGGCAATGCGGGTAAAGTGGCTTGCCCAGGGCCACAATGGCAGAATGGACCTGGCAGGGATTGAACTGCCAACCCTCCGGCTACAGGACGACCAACTCCACCACTGCATCATCTTTCCGTCCATGACAGATATAACATGACGTGGCGTCCATGTGGTAACAGCCAAAGTTAAAAGATGCTACATTTTTATAACTAAATAAAGAAATTCTTTACAGGTGTTGCCCCTTGGTTGGAAATATTAATAACTGCAGTCACAGGTGGTGTTGATTAGAATTTTTTGGAACATACGCCGCACAGCTACGGGAGTGCTGGTACAGATGTCACTGGAGTGATCAAGAGCAACACACACAGTCGCTCATCAGAACACAAACAGCCATCGGCTGATGATTAATGGTCGACTTCACATTGTGTGTGGTATTTTATGGTTTTTCCTCCGTGTTTTCAAAAGCATTACATTTTATAAATGCGTGTTTAAGTTTTGGCTCTCACTAAATATTGTAGTCAAGATGAAACAACGGAGAGGCGCTGATTTGACTAGATATTGAATTTAGAGCCCTCTGCTGGCGAAGAGTGGGATTGCAGAGACAAGTTGTCGGTAATATGAACCGTTCAGTCTTTTCAAATTCTCCATCGGAAAGGGGGAGTTACCAAGAAGTATTAGTTAAGCCCAAGATAAAGACTGACAGAGTTCTGAAAGGAATAAAGCACAATTTGTGTGTTTCCTGGTCACGGGTCAGCTGATCTGGAGCAGAACCAATCAGATTGCGGCTGCCAGGAAGCTCAACCAAGAGCACGGGAGCATGCGTTTCAGTGTGCACTTGTGTTGGAAGTTTGTTTGTGGCTTCGCAATATTCATACATGTATTCCGAGGTGAGTATTGCTTTCTATCTTCTTGTGCGTCTGTTATGGAACATGCTGGGCAGAAAACAAACATGAACTCATTCGGTGAAATGGAAATATTTAGATGAGTCTCACTTACACGGTTTGCCTGTCAACCAGGTGTCGGTGCTGTACTTCGCTAAAAGTGCCGAATTAACGGGACTTAAAGCAGAAAAGATCACCTTTCCGTCAAGCACGACTCCATTACAGCTCTGGAAAGAGTTGGAGAGCAGACATCCGAAGTGAGTTATTTAACTTGTGCTGTTGTATGGGGTTAATTGTGCAGCATTATTATCTGACCACCTTTTAGTCGGTATGCGAATCTGCACAGTTTGCACAACTTGTGAATCTATATTCAGATTTGTATTTTTTTTAACGAATTAGCAAAGTACTTGTGAAAATCATAACAAATAACTTACATTGTTTTTGTTGCATTGAGAAAAAACATTGTGAATTTAATCTAGTATTTGTATGAAAAGCTTTCTGTATTTGACACATTCATTTAAACTAAAAAAAAGATATTTTAAAAACTCTGCTATCAAATGTTAAGTGAATGAGAGAGGAACACTTTTAGACATGGTTTAATCATGGTTTTGATTATATACAATAGATATCTATATAGTAGACAAAGTTTGATTTGTCACTTTTTCTGAGAGCCTTAACAGGTTTGCTTTTTTATCTTCAGTCTGCCTCTGCTGCGTTTTAATCACTCACTCATCTTGTTAACACTCGTGAACAATGAACCAAAGTAGATTACAGAAACCAGAAATGGGTATTTTTATTATCAAAGGTTTGCTTCCCCAAAAAGTGAATTATCATTTTTTGTAATCAATTAACTGTTGCAGCCCTAGTCTTAAAATAATTGTCTGTAGATCATTGGGTACGTTTATGGACAGGGGAAGCAGCAATGGAAACAAATCAAGATGGAAAAAGTACAAATTAAGACCCTGAAATGTGAAAAGTGGTGCAATTTTAACACACTTATTTTCCAAAGCCTTTTTTCACGTCATCATTTTCACATTAACAATCTCTATTACTTTTCTACAAAGTTATTTTACTTTATTTGCTCTTTGGTTGATTTTACTGTCGTCTTTTATTCTCCAAACTCATCACAGGGAACTGCAGAACCCACCGATCACAATGCCAATGCCGTATCACTCAAGCCTTTCAACATTGATAGCTTTGTGGCTGTGAAAACAGTGCTTGGGTATTTAGCATGTGAGGGTATAGCCTGAATAAACGTAAGCTAGCATTTACAAGATTAAAGACAAGAGTGATAAAAGAAAACTGTCAAGAACATTTTGTTAAAGCAGCGCTGATGTGCTTGTAAAAGAAACAACAGAACACCTCCGGGACATGGCCAGATGTTATTCTGGGTGAGTTGGGTCTCTGAAGCTCCTCTGCCTCTTCAGACCGGGTGTCGGTAGCACCAACACCTCCTCAAACTGTCCCACAGACTTCTGAAGGGTGTCGAGTCTGGAAGCGATCATAATAGATCTTCAGCTCCTGCACCAAAGGCTGAAACACTCCAGATTTCTCCTCTGTTTGAATAAAGAATGTACCAAAAGTAGTTTTTTGTTGCAGCAAAATGTCATCATCGCGTGATAAGAAATGTGAGAGTTTTGTGCATTTGTCCATATAGGGATGGGCAGATCAACTCTAGTATCTATGCTGATGTCCGAATTGGTATTGCATCCATACTAGCACACCGAGATCGACATTTAATCTATTTAGTTACTAATTGAAAATTTGCCCATTAAGTTCATATGTCTCCAAATACTCCGCTGCTAGTCTCGTTTGACTCGTCTGAACTTACTTACACACACCACCGCTCCCCTTGTTGCACCTGAGCTCTAACATTAGTTGACTAATAATACAATTTAACTATTTAAATGTGGTATTGAAATGTTTATTTAAAAGACAAGTCACAACCCTCATCATTAAAAAAAAGCTAAATTTATCATCAGTTTTAAATATCTGCCATTGAGATTTTGGAGTTACATGTTTGTTTGTTTTTTAGTTTTTAGTTTTTACAATTTTCAAGTAAAAGTAAGCTAATTGTTATAATCAAATTAACTATAATCTGAGGGCAAAAATACCATATCTTTTAGTTTTCTTATAAGTTATTTGTGATTATTTGTCATTGAAATATTTGTATTTATTATGATGAATTTTTATTAACAATTTTCAGTAAAAATGCAATGTTTTTTTTAATAACTGGTTTCCGTTTTGGTATCAGCAATACTGAACCTGTAATTACAATGTATTGGATCAATCCCATAGTCTGCAGTAGCCCTCTGCTCGAGCTTCACATTTTTGTGTATTTTATACTGTACAAATTTGTCCTTTTCTGTTGTGCAAAGGTGTTGTTACACAAGTACACAAATCTTGATAAAAAATGTACAGAATAACCCCATACTGTTTCTTCAGTTCAGTAGTGACTAGACTTTCTGTAACTCTGACAAGAATCTGCATTTTACACCCTTTGTCGAGGACTTTAAGAATCCATAGTCATAATTTACTCTTCAGTACATTTTTGCCAAAGTAAGTCACTATGATGATTCCTGAAAGCCTAGACATTAAAATCAGTGCATACAGGGCTCATAAGATCATGAAAACATGGTCATCCACTCATACAAAATGTGAAATAGGGGGGAGCAAGGTAAATACATCTCAAAATGTAAAAACTTATTGAAATGTATTTCTTTAATGTATTCTCCCCATTATTCATTTATATATTTATTTTACAGTTCTTTAGCTAATCTAGCCTATTCGCAGAACGTCAGATGTTCTTGGGAGGCTGATTAAGTTGAGTTAAAACATTTTTTTTCCTCCTTTTTCAACACGTATATGTTAAGATTATAATTATTATTGACAACTCATGGAAATGTACTGGTTAACCCGTAGGCTTGTGTTTGAATTTTGATTTTATTTTGAATCTTTTGTGTTAAGGCTGTGCGTGCTGAGGGATCAGGTGGTGCTGGCGCTCCAGCAGGAGTTTGTTCCTCTTGACGAGCAGCGGCTGAGTCTCAGCGACGGAGACGAGCTGGCAGTCATTCCACCTCTCAGCGGAGGATAGAGAACACGGAGAACTTCCTGGAGGTGCCCGCTGTCTCATGCGTCACAGGAATGTTGTTTGTGATGGTATTTATTGCTTTGTTTATCTGCTTTGTTTTGAGAAGATATGGCTGTAGATGGAGGAAAAGATCTAATCACTTTAACCCCTGACAAACTCTCTGCTGATCGAGCATCTGAGTTAGTTACGTGTGCGTCCTGTGGAGCCATCTCTCTGTTTATTGGTCAGTTTTTCAAACAATATTATTACATCACACGATAGTTCTTGAATCAACCATGTTTCTTTTTTCAGGAACAACCAGAGATAATTTTGAGGGAAAAAGAGTGATCCGCTTGGAGTATGAGGCTTATCTCCCCATGGCTCAGTCTGAGCTGAAGAAGATCTGTTCTCAGATCAGGACCCGGTGGCCTAGCGTCCGTCACATTAGCATCCAGCACAGGCTCGGGTGAGTGTCTCTGTCTGTGAAGCCTGCGAGAGCTGGCAATCCTGATCTTTTCTTTCCTGCTGCATCAACAGTCTGGTTCCTGTTACTGAGGCCAGCATTATCATCAGCGTATCATCGCCGCACAGGCGGGATTCTCTGGAGGCTGTCCAATACTGCATCGATGAACTCAAAGCTACAGTACCCATCTGGAAGAAGGTTAGAACATTTTACTTCCATTCAGCACTGTGTGAAGTTTTATCAATGCGTGAATATTCTCATCGCGATCTTACCATAAACAGCCTGCTTGCATTCGTTCAGGCAAATATTCAGCTGGAGTAATTGCTCTTTTATGACTGGGGAAGATTGAATTCAATATTGATTGAGTTGGCTACTAACAACTAAAAAAAACCCTAGCCATTAAAATGCAACAAATAATTAAATAAATAAAGCTTTTAATCTTGTTAATCAGTTCTTCATAAAGTAAGGCATTATGACATGATATACCGAACTTACTTTACACTTGCAGTTCTTCCCCTTCATTGTGTGATCAAAGATCAATTATGTTTTAAAAATCATGTAGTGGAGCTCTCATATAGTGGTTCTATAAGAAAATCTTGTATGATCGTTTTCATTTGAGGATTTTTTTATTTCTCCGATCAGTGTTTTTGTTTCTCTTCCAGTTGTAGTAACAGTGATTTCCTGTCTTAAGGGAATTATTTCTACAAGTGTTTCAGATTGAGCTTCATTGTTTGCAGGATGTTTGTAATTATTTTGTTCTCATCAGGAAATCTACGAGTCTGGAGAGCCCTGTTGGAAGCAGAACAAGGAGTGTTTGTGGGCGGGTGCTGGACACGGTCCTGAACAGAGCTGAAACATGAGGTACAGTCGGGAGTCGGGTTCATCACATGGCCAGAGCCTTTTATTGGAAAAATACAGCATTTTTCACAATACAAAGATTGATCAAAATAAAGTAATGCATTTCAGTGCAGATGGTATGTAAACATTTTAGAACTGTATAAAGGTACTTAAGACTTGAAATGGTATAAACAGAAGACTTGAAACTCACACCAATCTGATGATAATTCAAAGAACAGAATGCAAAATTATAAATTTTCCCCTGAAATCATACGAGAAGGGATTTATCAGGGGTGAATTTAATGCATAAATGTTTTACAATTCTCAAAAACTTTTCTACATTTGGAAAAGAAAATGTTATGTGTAAAAAAATTGCATTTGAAAATGTGACTTTTAAATCTGAATAATTGGGAAAAATATTTAATTAACAATTTTTGCAGTTTCACAAAACATTTATTTCTATTTGTAAAACATATATGCTTTAAAGTTGCTCCATAAATATCCAGTTAATTTATTTCCATTACACATTGAAAAGTTGTTTTTGATTGGTTATGTGTTAAAATAGTTGTATTTGTTAACATTAATTGCAACAATCTCAAAGATATTGAATTAGGTAGTAATACTGTTTTTAACAAATATTGGAAGTATAAGGAAAATGTAGGAGCATTTAAACTACTAAATGATCACTTGATGTATTACTTTATCAATCGAAAATGTAGTTTTTTTTTAATGAAATATGACGGGATAGAAGTGTTTTTAAATAATTTTTTTCAATTTGTTTCTCAGTTGTATTGTTGAGTTTTTGAAAAAAATGGTGAAATCGCTAATGGCAGATAAAGAGATTGAGTGATCCGCAATCTCTTTATCTGCTGTTAGTGCTTTCATAATTTTTTTTTATCAGATTATTTAATCTGAATAGGGTTCTAATTATGGATGCAGCGTTTATTTTAAGAAGCAATTTATCCATCATCGTTATTGGTCAAATAATCAGATAAAGAATTTCCAGTGGTCCATCTCCTTGGTTTTTTCTGTACAGAAAGTACTTTTTAAAAGTGCACTGTACAGCTGAATGACAGGATATAAAAGGGTTTTATACATAGAAAATATGTAATATCTATATAAAAAAAGACTGATCAAAATCTACGATAACGTTTGTATTATAATGATGCAGATGATTGTAATAAATTATACATTTTATCATGATTATATTCCACTGATCAACACAACCAATGAGTTATAAAACTAAAAACACTTGAAACACTTTTCAATTTCAGATGTGCAAAGTAACAGCAGACTGTAATGCTAAGGTTTATTATTAACACGCTACACACCACAGAAGTTGTGCGTATTGCGCAAATGTGAGCTGCTCTTCAGTGTATGTAAAACGGTTCAGCCATGTTTAAGCTTGAAATGATCTCACACTTGAGATGTTTTTTTTACTTTTCTATAGTTAAAGCAAGTATTTGAACAGCAGACATTGACTTGTTAATATTGTCTAACATAATATTGTTACAAATCTTTTTCTGGATTAATAATCTTTAAGGCTGTAGGCCATAGCTAATATTAAAACCGTAGCGTAGCTTAGTCCTATCAGATTCAGATTTGCTCTGGTAAAATAGTACTAATCACTTACTGCTTGTCTCTGGAGGGTGATGTAAAGGTGCAAATATTTAACCAAATTTAAAGGAATTTTCTTTTTTGGAATTTATCAAAAGGTTTAAACCAAATCTGTTAACACAACGCATTTTTAAGAAAGAGCCTTAATCCACATTCAACTTTAGAGCAAGTAACAGATTACCGTAAAGGACAGGAACAGTTTGGCCATCTAAGCCTTTTTCCAGAAGTTCTGAGTCAATGTTGAGATGAGGGATCGCTTGATTCCTACACATCATCTGCATCTCTCATGGTGCCTCTGTGTTTTCCTGTAGTTCCTCGTTTTCCCCTTCATTCTCAGCATTTTTCATCAACGGTTGATACTTCCTCTTGAAGAATCCGAGCTGGATATAAACAATTAATTGATTATGTATACACACGCTCAAAAATAATCCAAATGACTGAAATAATAACTAAACAGACCAACCTTCCAAAGCACTCCACTGGCAAGAGCCAATAACAGCAGCCCAGCGATGATACTTCCTACAATAGCACCCACTGGAACATCTGCTTTAGCGCCAGGTCTGCTCACTTGAACATCGATCTGAGGAGGAACAGCTTGGGTTAACATCTAGCACGTCAAGTTTATTAAAGCCTTCAGTGCTTGCGAACATTCGTACCTTAAGTTGCTTCTGATCAATGAAAAGCAGGTCCGGTTGAGAAGTCTCGATATCTGCTCTCACTGAGAGCACCACGAACAGGAAATCAGCCTAAAGTCCACAAACACACAATCGTTTTACTTTCCTGCAATTGTTCAGGTGAACAACCTGAGGGGCAAAGTTCACAACATTTCTAAAGACCCCTGTATTGAGTCCTCAGTGATGCTTTAGCTGACAGATGTTCACACGCTGTAATGATTCCTCTGGACTAATGAAACTTTTGATTGATTGTTTTCATGTCAACAAAATATATTTTCCTCTGCTTTAAATGCATCAAAATGAGTTTACATCCTGTACACAAAATACTGTTTATGGAAGATTGATGTACTTCAGTTTGTGATTTATTTGGTTAAAATGTTGCTGAAAGAATAAAAAAAAAAATCTAGTGCTAGAGAATAGTGTAAACAGCAGATGTGGACAATGAGCCTTTTTTTGTCAGAGTGGATGAAATGTTTGATTTCCGGAACAAAATACTTTTACACAGGTTAAATTATTCTTACAATTAAAATTTAAAAGTAGTGCTGCAGTAATGATTATTCCCAATCGATTAGTCATTTGACTAATTGAACATTATTAATAATATAATATGTCATAAAACTATTATTTAATGGCATGGTAATGCACTGAGAAATAGTTCCAAAAACACTTCTGTATTAATTAAACAGTAAAGGTAAAAGCAATATTATTTATTCATGCCTGTAATTCTAAAGTAAAGTAGATATCATTATGCATCAAACTTAGACGTTTTCCCTTAAAAACAATGAAGTCAAATGTTAAATAGTAAGTTTTTAAAAACAGCAACCCATGGGTGTCGCTAGACCTATTTTACTGGGGCACCTAATCCCCACAATTCCTTTCCAGCAAAGAAATCCTGAATTTAAATATAACAAATTCACGTTTTAAATGATAATTTTAGACTGCTAAGGTTTATAGTTTGCAATTTATTTCTCTCTTCCCTATAAAGAGCAATTGCCAAACGTGGTGAAATTGTAAATGTTGTGGAAGAAATTGAATGTTTACAAATAAATTTAAAAATATTAGTTCTTTATTGCTGAAGAAAGTTATTTTGTTTACAAGCTATTATTGTGTTCTTGCATGACACCTATTTTCCATTTACATCATCAGTCTGATTTATTCTATTTTAAGTTAACCGTTATCTTATACTGGGATTTTTTTTTTCATTGATTAGGTTTGTTGACATTTAGATGCCAAAATATTTAGGTGTCCCTGGCTGCTGGAACAAACTCCTGATCCAGTCAGGAAAGCAGCAACACTAACAGCTTTCAAAAAGCAACTGAAAACTTTTCTCTTCAAGGAACACCTACTATAAAAAAAAATAATCTTTTTTTTTTCTCCTCTGTCTTTCTTTTCTTCTTGCTATGGATTATTGACCAGTTGATACAACTTCTATTGTGAGAAGCTGAGATAGACTTTGACTGTGTAAATTGCATATCATATTGCGCACACAAACACAAAACAGACTGGACTAATGGAGCTGTTCCATTAGTTTGTGAGCGTTGGATCCAACGTAACTATTACCCAACAATCTCGTGACATTTAGCTAGCACACTTTCAAAACCGCTAGCAAAACCTACAGTGCAGGAAAGGTTTTCACATGGAAGTGTGCTTTAACATGTCCTTGTTTTTTCCATTCTCTCACCACTTCGAGACAGGTATCCACACATACCGCCGCATACCGCTGTTCCTCAGTGTTACACACAGTTAGACCCAACGAATGCAATTCCAACAAAGTGCCCTGTAATGCCTCAGAGTGCCACACCGTCATACAAAGTGCATGCATCTTATTCATACATTGTTTAAAGCATGTCCGCCACAACAGGAAACAGGAAAAACTGAAACCGCATTAACTGCGTAAATTTTTTAAAATGCGTTAACACATTCATTTTGACAGCACTAATAAGTAATATATAAATATATATATATATATATATCTAAACTTTTTTTTTTAATACATATGCATACATATATGCAATCGAGTTTCAAGGAGTTGAGGGCCTGTAGTCCTGGGGCCCCAGTAAAGCTTTAGGTGTAGCAACGCCCTGCAAAAACCAATAGTATATAATTAATGTGAGGAGTCTGGAATGATTGTTAGAAATGTGTTCGCTGCTGCTTGAAGCACATCCTCATTTGAAAATACTGAATGAGATACAGTCTACTTAATCACCTCTGTTTCTAATTAATAATTAAAACATACCAAATCGTTTTTTAGCTTTATTGAGGTACCCTTCTGGAGTTTGCAGTGCACTGCACACATGTAACAATTAATTATTAAGTATGAAGCATTTTAATACAGCTGTATTAATTGAACATTACAAATATATTTTTAACATTTTGTTTCAACCTCCCACTGTTTAAAGTGTGTTTCAAACAAGCCCTTTCCTTATTCCTGTCAAGAATTTTTACTTGCGTTGTACTTCTCAAACGGGTAAAACATTTAAAGATAAAGATTTACTAGTTACATTGTTTTGCAACATTAATTTTATTTGTATTACTATTTCAATTTGAATACACTTTGTCCTCAAGAAATGAACTAAATATATTTTTTGTTATTGACCAAATATTGACAAACTTTTTTTTTTTATCTTACCATAGCAAAGGTGCCGTTCCATATGTGTGTGGACACGTTGAGGTAATAAGCGCTCTTCTCCTGGAGATCCTTCAGGACACACTGCATGGTCTTACAGGAGGCTGTTCTGCAGTTCTGAGGTGGAGGAACATCAGCATTTTTTCTTCCAATCATGAAATTCTTTCAATCATCATTCAGATAATCTCAATAAACATCACATTCATTAACAATGAGCGGATTGTTACTTCAGGACTGACCAGTTCCTCTGTTCCTCTCAAACTTTCCTCTGTGAATCGAGGTGAGAGGGCCTTCTCTCCGATCTTCAGCGGGTCGACCAGATTGTTGTCTTTACAGAGAATTTTATCCGCCTGTCGCAGGAAGAGTCATGTTAGATCACACACTAGCTTCAGACTTAGAATGTAGCTGGAGGAACGCACGGGTGATGTTTTAATGCTGGTGGTGTAGAGGAGGGGGTTTCCTGCTCTTGTGTTGACTGGCAGAGAGACATTGAGGTAAATCAGGCTGACTGGAACAGCTCCAGTTATAACCTGCAGAGCAGAGTGAAGGCATAAACTCAGATTAGCAGGCTAGCATCATTTATTACATTTTCAGGTGTAGAGCAAAGAAACGGGACTTTAAAGTCATCCTGAAAAGGGAACATACCTTTAAATTAAAGTCAAAGCTGGGACCAATGTCCTGGAACCTGCTCACAGTGCTCAGGATGTGGTCTTCTTTCTCAAGCAAATAAACGTCAATGTTTGAATCTCTGAGGCCGGAAAAATATGGAACAAATATTAGTGGAAGATTGTAATTTGGCTGTAATTTGTAAAGTTAAAGTATTACAATGGTTAAACAATTGTCTCAGTTTAACTTCCTTTGTTAATACAAAGATTGGATTTATTGCAAAACAACAATGCATAAAAATCTTAAAAAGTCAAGTTTTAAACCTTTGATATGTTTAGTGTTTGAGAACAAAACTCTAAATGTTAATTTGATTATCAAACACACTAGATCGAGGGGTAAAAACTGTTGATGATCTAATTCAGCATTAATATAAAAAAATTATATTAACACTGTCCACCAACAATGTCTAAAGATGTAACACATACAAGACTTTGTTTATGCTTCCGTCGAGCTCTAAATGATCTCAGATCAGTTACTATGGTCACAACTTCCCTTTTTGGAAACTCTTCCTAACAAGATAGCTTCCAAACAATTAACAGAGTCTCTGAACACTAAAAGAGGCATAGTTTATAGTTTAGTTAATAAAATGATAAACATTCATCAATATAAATAATTTTCATGCAATAAATAACCGGAAAAGCATGTCATTTCAAAAATAGTTGCTACATTTCTTTCCCCAATTGTTAAGGAAGTTAAAGAATTAAAATAATTATATATTTTTCTCTGCTTCTTTTAATCAATACACAGCTTGAGATATTTTATCAATTTAAATTCTTGTTTTTGTGCATATTCTTTAATTTATTTCATTCTTGACTCACAGCCCTGTTCTTTGCCCTACCTCACATGAAAAAGCTCTGATGGTTTTGAAATATATCTATATATATTACAAAACATACTTTAGAGTGTACTTAAAGTGTAATAAATACAATGTTTTTTATCAAATAAATTAGTTCAAGTATGAACTGTTAAGGATAGATTGTATTGAAATATTGTTCACCCTTCTATACATATCTTATAATAAACAATTCTCAAGTGCGAATTTAAAAAAAAAACACAAGCATAGGCTTGATTAACCAATAAGAATTAAGTATTCTGAAAGAGGCCTGACTTGATTAAGACGATCTCAGAGTTGTACTGGACAGGAAGTGAGACAGAGATCTTGTTGTCAGCAGGAGTTTCCTCTGTGCTGTCACTGCAGGAGAGTTCAAACACACGGGAACAAATTCAGCTCATCTAAAATTTGCTGCATTATACTAATGGTTTGTATCATTGATGAGAAGTTTACCTTAAAGCTTCAAAATCTACCTTGGCCTCCTTATTCAGTTGATTCAAGTTAAAATCAAAATTGACCACAAACGTGACCTGTGGGAGAGACGCAAATCATTAGAACTACAGCAGCCACACTTAAAAAATACATGTAAAAATGCAGAACAACGACAATGTTCATTTTATGTAATTGATCAATTTTTTATGATTGACAGGGTTTTGTCAGTTTTTAAAATTAGTGCTGCAGGAGATTATCTGCTGATTGTGACAACCCATTGTAACATTTCTTTCTTTAATATTCTTTAAAACTTCGGTAGAAGACGACAAGATGTTTAGCACGGAGTCTGTGCGGGGTCCGTTAAATGTCCGGGTGGGAGAATAGCATGTCAAAAGAATGCGAGAGTGTTCATGTTTAAGTGTTAGATATCGTTCTACCATCCTGCAATAAATCTGGTTGAAGGAGGTGGTTTGACTGACATCTTTATAAAGACAAATTCCATCAAGATCCTTTTGATAATTAGAATATAAAATGAAAATCATTTATTTAATTAATATATGTTCATTGAAAACTATTGAAATTTTCATTCTAAAATAAAGAAAAAAGAAAACTTCTGATATTTATGTTAAATTCACACACAGTTTCTTACCAGCTGGTCTGTCTTCAGAGCCGGATAGCTCACTTGGCAGACGAGCGTACTTGTGTCTTTCATCTGAGTGCACTTCACTTCAGTTCCTTCGATCTGGAAGAGATTTTTCTTTTACTTCAGTTCAACATTTAGAAGCATTACACAACCTAACAAATATGCATATATAATTCAAAAACAGTTTTATAGTGTTTCTCAATGGTATAAAAAATGTAAATGATACACAGTAATTGCTTCATGCTACAATTTTTTTTTTGTCTTCCAGATGGTACTGATCTCAAACAAGGCCTTGTTTATTAAATAACATTACTCCAAGCATTTGATACACCCTGGATTCAAAACAAATGATAAAAGTTCTGAAAAAAAAGAGCTAAAGGTTTCAAAACTCATAAAGAGACACATGATGAAACAGTGTTGTGAAAACAAAGAAAGCCAACGGGAAGAAAATGTGAATCAAATCAGCCTGGCTTTTAGTGGATAGAGCAGATAAATTGCTTTTATTCACTGACGATAAACTAGTTGATCTTAAATAGCAAACATACACCAGAATCATTTAGTAAAATCCCCATCATTTTTCTTTTGGCAAATTTATTCAGGACCCTAAATGTTTCCTTTACGATTCAATAAGGTGTGGTGCACTTCCTATAGGGTGCCTCTACAAGAGGCAGCAACAATAGTGCACTGCAGGGATCACTAAATCAGTGGGTTTAACTGCAACCCTACTACTCCATCTTCAGACAAGCCAAGAGGGCATTAATGGTTGAACCAAAAATGTGCAGTGCTCCAGCAATGGATTTGATGATCCCTGGTATAGCGGTTGGTGCACATATATACCTGGAGAAAATGGTTTGAATCAGACCCTGGTCCTTTGACCAATCTATTACTCCCTGATCTCCCTCTCATATAGGTTTCCCATCTCTGCTCTACACTTCCAGAATATTAATGCCATTGGAAACCCATAAAATAACTTTAAAAAATGTTTAATGACCATTAAAGCACCTGTAAAATCTAGCCCTCGGTTGATTAGATCAGCAGACTGCTCTAAATGAAAACGAGGAGATTTTCACAAAATACACTGAAACGTTTTGTGATATTCCACACAAAAGATCACAGCACCAAAACAATAGATAGAAATGATCTGTGTAAAGTCACAAAATTATGATGATGTATGCCAAATCACAT
This sequence comes from Danionella dracula, assembly GCA_900490495.1. NCBI lineage: Eukaryota > Metazoa > Chordata > Actinopteri > Cypriniformes > Danionidae > Danionella > Danionella dracula. The sequence goes on from UELW01000006.1 coordinate 516,435, forward strand.
TATTATATACTAGTATAATGCTACATTCAGGTTGCAGCTCAAAGTTTCCCAAATCAGATTTTTTTGCCATGTATGACATATGATATTTTCATTATATTTTTAGTCTACACAGCTCAATTCAGATTTTTTCAAATCTTTCCCAGGTCCCTTTCATAATTGTTTGGGAATCTGATACATATGATTTTTGTAATGAGACCTAAGTCTGAACAGCCAGGTCACATTTATTCAACATTTATGTCATTTATAGGGACAGATGCCATATTTTAGTGTGTGGACGGGAAGTTTTACATCATTCATAGCTGAAAGAGAAGCTGAAAGTGAAGTAATATAACTAATAAATATTCCCTCTGTCACCTTCTTAAAATGATTTGGTTGAAATGATAGCGGCACCAATTGAAGATAAACTGAAATAAAGCCATGTAATCGCATTCTCGTGTGAACGAGTACTTTAAAAAAGCAGTATGAACGTAGCCGCAGAAATGTATTCTTTTAAAATGAGACACTTCAAGTAATCCTAGTACACCTCTTCCATTGTAAGATCTGGCACACAATAAAAGTGAACTTATGCTGAGCTCAGCTTTTTTTTCCCAGCATCTAATCAGATATTTGATGAAGTGTTGTATATGGTTTGTGATGTACCTGTGGTGTTACAGAAGAGTAGAAGAGGTTACTAGAGAAGCTGGCAGACACTCGTGCATTGTATGCATTCTCCTTCCTGTTCATCACCGTCACAGTGAAGGCCAGTCGTCTCTTGTTCTGGCTGACCACCAGAGGAGTTCTGCTAGGAACGGTTCAACAGAAAACATTAATGGATACTTTTACAGTAACCTTTATCTAAACACATTACACCATTTGCTACACAGACTATTGTCCTCACCATGATCCAATGGAATTTTGCTGCAATGTTTAACAACCCAGATTAGTATGCATACTCTGGCTTAAGACAAGATAAGTTAAACCAAGTCTCTGTTTTAAAAATGTGAAGTAGCACAACTAAAATTGATGGTCAGAAGATTTTGTAACAAAAAAAATGACAAATTAATAATGAAAACTCACTTTATTACACCAAATCCCTTACTCTATATATATTGCCTCTATTTCTCTCTTTAGGAAATAGAAAATGAGCTTTTTAGCATTTAATAGTTGTGTTGGTAAAAAGTCGAGGTAAAATGGTGAAACTAGCAGTTCAGCAAAATTGATTATCCAGCACTCCTCTAAAACAGCAACAAGCTTTTACTGAAACATGACTTATTTACTGCCTGATGAGAACTTGATCTGTTCAAGATGTTCATAAATCTGGCTCCTAAAGAGATCATTAGCCAAATCCCTCTCTGACGATGTGCGATTATTAATTACACACTTGCCAAACACACATAAAATCCATATTTTTCAATGAGATTATTTATGATGGTTTTGAAACCTTATTCCTAAGAGTCTCTTACCCAAACTTCTCTTCACTCTCCACCGTCAGCACCAAGTCACACAAGCAAACATCATCTTGGCCGCAGTCCTTTGAGAACGGGATCTGCTCCAGACCAAAACCACAGAGAAACCACACAACACATCTTTTCTTCATGGAGTAAATCTGAGGCTATCAAAAGGCTCCAGGGAACCCCGAAGGCCTGAAAGTTGTTTGTGGAGGATTCAGCTTTGGCATGTATTATAAATGAACAAATCCAATCATTTGTTCAGCAAATAAAAAGTTCCCACACAATTATTTCAAATGGTATCAGTTAGAAATGGCAATTATGTCTATGTCTCGACTTTTACATGTTCAACATACACTTTTTAATGAATAAATAAATGTTTATTTGAGAGCAGGCTTTTTTTTAGTCATCTATATATTTACTACTTTCCTGAAAGTAGGCTATTTTAACAAGAAAGATTTTGAATGGGTCCTGGGATCTTTTTCACGCTGAAGAAACAGCCCCTTAAGCATTTGTGGATTGTAGAATGAGTGAAAAGAATAGAACTCCCTGCTGTAAAAAGAGAAAAAATTAAATGGTCGCTTTATTTTGAGCTTCATAAAAAGATTGTTAATTAAGTCAGACAATCAGATGCATGTCCACATTGCTGCCTGCAGATGGCAGTCCATGTTGGCATATTAGGCAACTTTTGGTTATTGTGTTTTTTTTACCCATATATATATACACATTTGTTTTGCGATTGGTGTTGAATAAAGTAGTGTGTCAAATAAACAAAATGTTTTTATGTTAAAAATATGTTGTTACAAAACAGCTATTTTCTAAATATATATTACAACATGTATTTTGAAAATATGTTTTTATTATATAACAATGTTTCACATATTAGTGGATATATTTCTCTTCTGACTACTATTCAATTTAAACATTCATCACTCATATTTCAGTCAAGTTTCTTCTGTATGGGGAAGACCTATGTGCATTTTTCTCTGTTTATATACTTATGTATATTGTCGCAGATGTTTTTGTAGAGATCTGGGCTGTTTTTTTTTATTGAGGTGGGCGGATTTTAAATTGAGTTTGGGCTGGAAACTGTTGCTCAGACCTGGCAACCCTGATAGCAGTAGTGCACCTAGCTACTTTGGCTAAAAACGAAGAAGAGGAGTCTTTAAATAGAAGCATTTTCTTGAGTTGCAATCAAATTTTGGTTAAGACTTTGTAATAATCTTCATCAGTTAACACATGTATTACTTTAGCCACATACATAACATATTTAACATATTTTAAATATAAGTATGCTAAACGCATACAGATTGTTTTGATTAGAATCCAAGCATGTATTCCTTTAATGGGATAAGAAAATAACTTCAATCCAATGTAAATCATTGTACACCTCCCCAGCTAGAGATACCTCACTCTGAGATGTGGCCAAAACTTGAGAACCCTGGTTAACAGTTAATTATCTGTGAGTTCTACAGCAACTTCCACTTTCTTAGGCATTGATGGCTATTTTTACTTTATGATTAATATTCTAACCAATGGACTTCACATTGATGATTTGTCCTTGTCTAAAAGTTGTGATGCATAAAAAAATAAAAAGGGTTGTTTTTAGTTTCTTAAAAGTTTTCATATCATGAATATAACTTCAAAAAAACTCACAAAAAACTCCCAGGCGTTGGGACTAAAGACATCTAAGACTGGGTTGGCATCTGCATTGCTGAGAAGGACATCCACACGCAAGGCGATGGAGTTGACAAGATCAGGGGTCTCCTGCACGTACACCTCATACTCCTCACACACCTCCTGCACAGTAACGCTGAGGTCTTTCTGGACTGCCCGATCCAGGTTGCTGAAATGACCTCTAGGACTGACTCGAGAACCCTGGAGATCTGCATCCAGCGTCAGGTTGTACTTGATTTCTGTTTGTGGAAACTATAATGAGACCTCAAACTACATCATCGATCTCCTGGATGAAAATCAGAGGTTCTTACCCACTGCTGAGAATGATCTCGCTGGTTTAAATGCTGCAGAGAAACAGACTTTAGCTTTAAAGCAGGACACCTGTCTCCCACTATACCGACATGTTTTGCTCAGGATGCTGATCTTATCAGGGGTGAAGGAAACCTTGGCAGTCACCACAGAGAGCCCTCGACTCCTGCGAGAGCAAGGAACACACATAAAAATTTTGAGACAAACACCAATTAAATCTGATCATTTGTATCATTGGTTTTGGAGCACATGGAAGTGTCCCACAGAAAATGTGTGATTTTCTGAGGTGATAAATGTGATTCCAGAGGGCAGCTGGAGCAATCATTTCTCTGGCCACGATCACGTCCAAATATCACACCATGACTAGGAAGCAGCTGTCACCCATTTAATGTCTGACATGTTTAATGAAACATTACATAGGGAGTAACATGATATTGTGCTGTGTGGGATGATTAACTTAAGCTCCCCAAAAACTAATGCTGTGTCCCAATTGGCGCACTATCCACAATTTCATGAGTGTGAAATGTGGATTACGGTGTCCCAAACCATAGTATGTATTAAAAAAAGGTGTACAAGTGGTGCCCGGGTGTGTACTTTTCAAGTTAGATTCTGAAGTGCAGATCACTAAATGCTCCACCGGCTGATATTACCCATAATCCATTGCGGTCAGGTGGATATTGATTTCTCCTAGACCCAAACAAGCAAGTGCTCTCTGTCATACAGCTCAATTTTAAAGAAGAAGCACAGAAAGAATTAATAGCAATATAGAGATTGTTTTATTTTTTACTTGAATATTTTTTTCATGAAGGAATGGAAAAGAAGGAGCTAAGTTCTCGCACACATCATGCGTAATGACATGCTCACAACTACTTCCATCACGTGATGTTTTAGCACGTCCCAGACCATGCACACCCTAGTCTTGCATACTAAAAACTATGTACCTTTTCTTCTAAAATGAGTATGTAATTTAAGGGTGTAGTGTAAATGTTCAGATTGGGATGGAGCAAAAGAAACCAATAGCTGTAAACATCAAAAAGATGGCTGATTTCTCACCAGAGTTGGACCACTTTTCCAAAGCCTCCAACAGCGACATCTGGGATCAAGTCTCCATTCATATCTTTACTGCCATCCAGCGACCGGCCGAAGAACTTCAGAGATGGGTCCACTTTTGATCCCATGATGATCTGAATTAAAGACAGGATCATTAAAGGTATAATATCTGTTGAGGAGCTTGTTTCACTCTACCTGTGAGCTCTGTTTTCGGATGGTTTTCTGGTCCCCGTAGTAGATGTAAATGGCTCCATGGCCGTTGGCTTCCATTGGAGCTCCAACCACCACATCAGTGAAACCGTCCAGGTTCAGATCTGGAATTGCAGCGATGCTGGCTCCAAACCTAGCATTCTTTTGTGAACCCTCTAAGAAACCCTGGTTACTCAAGACACCCTAAAATAAAAGTTATATATATCAATATTTTAGGTTTTTTCATACACAGTGAAAACTAAAATAGTTTTCATATTTAAGAGCATTGAATAAGTCATTGCTCTAATTTTTTTTAAATACAGCTATATGATTTTAAACACTCTGCAGTAACCTTGGTGATGGTAAAAATGTAGACTCTTCCAGTCTCAGCCTTGTCCTCGCTCATGTACATCGGCGCTCCAACCAGCAGCAGATCAGTCACAGCATCAGCGTCCACATCAACAGGACAGAGAACACTGCCAAAGTAAGAGCCGATCTGCAGAGACGGATCAGTTAAAATACTGCTGTGCAGTTAGGTGAAACCAACAGAGACGTCTCAAACACCTGATCTCCTCTCTGAGAGTCAATGATGACTGGTTGTTTCTGGCTGCTAACCGTATAAACAACCACCTGTCCTTTATGAAGAGCTCGAGGAGCACCAGCCACATAAAACTCAGATGAACCATCAGTCAAAGAGCTCACAGCGTAGCCTGAATAAATGAATTCAACACCATAAATACCTCATATAGAGTATAAATATACAGCAGGCAATGGTGAAACCTTACCAAGTAATGAACAATGGCTTTTATCTTCCAAGACTTTCTGGAAAGCTGTTTTAGGCAAAACATCTGATTTCTGAGCATTTTGGTGAACTATAGTCCCAATCCAATTATATGCTCCAGCTGCACCCAGAAGGATCAGATCCTAAATCCAAACCACATTTTAATCTTCAATGTAAATACTTTACAGGAAGAGTCGACTGGAACACACCTTATTTCTGGTCTGGTGTGCACTGAACCCCACTTGAGACAATTCCATTTCAAAATTATCCCCAGTGCTTTTACCAACACCTGTAAGAGAAACCGTCCGAATGCTTAAAAAAAAAGAAAGCTTGTCAATACAAGTAACATTCTCTTCACAATTTTTTTGAAGCACTCGCATTGCATTTGAGCAATACTAGTGTGTGCAGCAGGGCTGGACTGGGATCAAAAGAAAAGGTAGCCCACCATAATTACTTACAATATGTGTGATGACACATATTGTATGACAAACTGGTGGTTTACTGGGCACTGATTTGGGGATCCCTGATTTATATAATAGCAAGAGATCGACATGATACTCCTAGTGAAAGAAATCATGAACCTTCAATGTTGAAGATTCGATCTCCAAGAGTCCCGACGATCTCAGTAAGGGCTGCTTCTTCAGAAACATTAAAAAAATATTTCTCTGTTGGTTTATTAGCTATTGACTTGATCTCAGTGATGAGTTTGCTCGTGTCGATATCATTCCTCAAGTAATACCCGAGAACCTAGAAAAACAAAAAAAGTGTCTACTACAGAGACTGAGAACAACAATCTTTATGTGTTCGCGCAGGACTCCTTATCACGAACCGCAATGCCAAAGCGAGTGATCTTTTGATTGTCACATGCTGCGATAACTGTCTCTCTCAAACTTCCATCATGTGACTCGCCATCGGTTATGACCACCATCACTTTAGTGGCTCCAGGACGCCCTCCATTTTTTGGTAAAAATGCATTATTTCTGGAACATTAAAAGAAACATGCATGATCACAACCACACAAGAAAAACTTAACAAGCACCAGCATGGGTTCTAACAGGCCTTCTTGTCTGACATTCTTCCATATTGCTTTAATGGTGCAAAAGTCAGCTTTCTTTTCGGTTTTCTATGCAGCCTGCCCCAGCTCCACCTCTCTTATCTAAGTCTAAAACAATTAAATTCAGTTGCCATTGCTCGTTCTCTTCTCAGTAATTGTATCACATTCTCAAATGCAGAGAAAATAAAGTGCAGAGAAATGCAGAGAAAACGAAGCGGCCTCAGGTTCAGATTCTCATTTCATGTAACTGAGGCATTAGGCCTGTTGTAATAACAAATTTTACTGTGATTAATTGCTATAATCACGATAATACTGTGATAGCGATAATACTACAATTAGAGATTATATTATTGTTTTAAACCTTCTTCAACTAAATGAATGGACTGGAATTAAACTGCTAAGGAGTTAATGTTGTATTTAAATGTTTGTATATAAGAGAGCTTGCGATTGTGAATACAAATAATTTAACCAGCTATTTCCCAATTTACTCCATCCATAACTTCCTTATCTGTTTTTTTTATTCTTTTACCATTTTTATTCTTAATTTTTCCTGTTCATAGATCCAAATATTATGTAAAGACAGCAATGACTCTGATTTGTGTGTGTTCAATAGAGTAAGAGTAAAAGCTTAAAAAAAACTTACTTCAGCAAAAACACTTTTAATGAATACAGTTGTAACCAACCATATAACTAAAAAACAGTTACTCACTTGCTAAAACCATGACTAGGTTTTTTTGCATGGTCTTAGTTTTTTGATACATAAAAATCTAATGTTGGCAGTGTCAGTAACAACCATAAAACAAGGTTGTAATTGTTATTTTAACAAACACTAATTTAATAAAACACTAATATATAAGTTTTCCACATAATTTCATAGGGAAAAAAAATCAAGATGTTATACAGTAGTTCTGAAATTTATATCACCTAGAAAGCCTGTAATTGTAAGCATACAATTATTTGTTGCAAATATTGTTTTAGTTTTTAATGTGGAGCTTGAAAGATCTACAGTTAGTTTTCACCTAGGTTGAAATCTTTGTGTTACAGATAGCGAAATGACTTAAGAACCATTTTCTTATGTTACCAAAATCACCTTCTTTTAGGAACATTGCTAATGCACAAAACATGCTGTCTTTTGTAGTGCCAAAAAATGTGTTCATGCTGTTCTTGCAAGAACAAAGAAATACAATTTGATTGGTATTTATTTGTGAAGATAAATCTTTGAATCATAAAATGATTCAAATAAGAGCATGATATATGTGGACATACCTGGCAAAATCAATGGCATGGAAAGTATTGGTCTCTTGTCCTTGTTTCTGTTGCATTTTTGAAGCTGCGTCTATCATAGACTGCTTTGTGTTGTAGGAATTAAAGAAGAACTGGAAAGAGGTATCAACACCATACTGCAATACACTGACCTGCACCCAATCAAAACATATTGTAAATGACAAAGACTGAAGAAACAGATGAAACAAGCTCTTTACTTGCCTGAGTGCTCTGTGGTCCAATATTTAAATTTTCCAACAGTTTCACAAGGAAATTAACAATAGGTTCCCATGGGTATATACTGTTGGATCCATCCAAAACAATGGCAAGGTCCATAAGGCTTCCACAAGCTGGAAATGAAGGAAGATGTAGATATGTAGATTTTTTTTCCTCACACAATTACCTTTAAATCAGGTTTAAAAGATGTGGGATTACTTTGAACTGCAGGTACGAAGGCTGACTGCAGTGTAAACTCTGGGGTCACTTCAGCACAGACTCCTGGGTAGAAGTACAGACTTCCACAGAGCTGAGCCCAGAGCGGACCACACGTCTGAAAGACACCCTCTTCCATTACATAAAAAAAATATTTACCAATGAATAGAAATGAATTCAATTTACTTATTTTAAATTAATTTAAAAATTTAAACCAAAAGCATAAATTATTTTAAATAATAAATGTAGCATAAATGCACATACTAAAAAATTTGGAGGAAAAAAACTAACTTATTTGAGTTTAATGGAGCAGAGGGAGCCCTTTGAGCCATCAAGCGTCTTTGGAGTAATTTGACTGTTTCCCACTCATAAGATCTATACAAAAAGCTAACATACGTGATTTCACAAACATAACTTTCTATGTCATGAGGTACAACTACATACAAAAACAGAACTAGGGTTCAGAAATATCTAAATTCTCACAAATTGGAGGATGCCCCGAAATGTCAATATCACAAACCATGCAAGGCTTGGTTTTTTTACCTCTGTCGAAAGTGCTTATCTTACACTTCAACCCTTAATGGCAAACAAATCCAAATCTGCCAGGTGTTTTTTTAAGAAACACCAGGAAAAAAACCTGGTAAATATACAGACTGGCCTATAGCGGAAAAATACCCTTTCCTTCAGCTGAAACAACCTGCAGAGGGTGTATGTCAGTGTTGATATAAAAAGATCACCGAGATCACAGAGTCTAGCTCCACCATTTATAACTCTTCCTCTGGAGCTCGAGCCCAAAGCTCATAAAGCCTCACTGGGGGGCGGAACACTGCCGCTGAAACAGCACATTAAGGAGACATTAAGGTCTTTGATGCATTTTTGTTATTCACACAATTTTCAAACAAGTTTCGAATCAATTCCCTTTCATTTTTTGTAACTTTTATATTACATAGTGATTTGATGTTTATTAAGTATTTTGGGTGTGGACCATAAAATTAGTCACAACGACAAGAAAAGTATACAGTTACTCAGCTGAGATTGTGCTGAAAAGTATGATGCCAAAAGTGCAAGAAAAGTTTTTGGAAAATGTTTCATTTAAAAGAAAGGCAGGCAAACTTACCAATTGATACAAAATGCCTTAGACTATGAAGAGTTAAGCTATATTTAGGAATATTTATAAATACTATATGGTTTCAAAGTCACAAAACTATTAAAAGAGAACTATACTTTCATAAAAAATTCACTTGACTTTTTCACTTCAAATTCAAGCCTATGAGGAATATAACACTTGCAGACTTACCATAAACCCGTTGTTTTTACTCGGAGTCAGAGTAAGACCCAGGCTCATGTTGATGTTGTTGCTGTTGGAAATGCTTGGGACATCCACTGAATCTGTGGACACAAACACGGTTGAAATCTAATGCAGCAATCTAGCCAGCCTACATTACATCTGCACTTCCAGCCAGGTTATTAGTTGAATACACAAGTATCCTAAACGCACCTGAACATGTGATGCGTAACAGAGATGAATGCGTTTTACATTTACATTTGCTTACTCTGAAGGTTAAGAGCTGTACATCCTCCTCCATTGCTAATCTCACACTTATAGACCTCCCCTTTACGATTCTGCGGGTATCCCTTCCATGGTGATCCCACAAGGAGCCTGGGGAATATAGTGCAGTGTATTGTTAGTGTCCTTGAGTACGGTTTTGTGTCAGATCAGTTACATTTACATTTATACATTTGGCAGACGCTTTTGTCCAAAGCGACTTACATTAGGGGAGAGACAATATGCAATTTGTTACACCGTCAAAGTCTATCTCAGCTTCTCATAATAGAAATTGTATCAACTGAATCAGTTATGATGAACACTATACACACAGGATTTCGAGAATGAGCAGTTGTTCAGCCGCATGTGCATTTAAAAGCACTTTGATTACGTATGTGCAAGTGCGCAGAGCATCCATTATATTTAAACACAGACACAGTAAATTACACTGCTAGGTCACTATAATGTGATAAGGTGCTCTTCCCAGACTAAACACTTCATTCCTCAAACACTGACACACAAGCCTCATCACTCAGTATCCTGTGAAACAATAACATAACTGTATCCAACCATTAACTACCCAAGTTGGACTTCAATGAAAATATGTTTTTGTGTGCTTCTAAAATTGTATTTAAAGTTTACAGCTCATCAACATAGAAAACAAAAACCATTTGGTCAAAACTGTTTGCTCCCATAACAAACCACCACCTCTTTCTCTTCCTCGGCAGTTTGCAAAGCCTAGTTGGTTCATTTTCGCCACTTTCTGGTGCTGATGTGAACAACTTTATAAAGGTTAAAATAATAATAAATTATTATTATTATTAAAGTGTTTTCCCTCTCTTCTCTGTTCTTTTCTTTCCCTCTTACATGCTGAAACTGATTTTGATCCTCTTATAAAAGTAATTGTGATAAATAATTAAGAGGTTAAAATGAAGAATATAGTTGTCTAAATGATTGTATATATATATATATATATATATATATATATATATATATATATATATATATATATATATATACATACATATACATACAGAGAGAGAGAGAGAAAGAGAAAGAGAGAGAGATATCGCGCAATAATAAACTTACACGTTAACGGCCCACCCCTAATAACGGTCATCTCACAGCAAGAAGGTTGCTGGTTCGAGCGTCAGTTGGCATTCCTGTATGGAGTTTGCATGTTCGCCCCATGATCACGTGGGTTTACTCGGGTGCTCTGGTTTCCCCACAAGTCCAAAGACATGCGCTACAGGTTAATTGGGTAAACAAAAATTGTCCATAGTGACAATGTGAATAAGTGTGTGTGGATGTTTCCCGGTGGGTTGGGTCCACTGCATAAAACATATGCTAGATGAGTTGGTGGTTCATTCCGCTGTGGCTACCTCTCAAAAGGGACTAAGCCGACAAGATTGATGGATGGATAGATGGGTAAATATGTAAATGTATGTGTTGATATGTGTGTGTACACTATAAATGCCAAGCATTGAAATTGTTTCAATTTTATCTTTAGATTTCATCAGTACAACACAAATATTAATCTATTCATAATGGAAAAAAGCACACATCAGATCAAATTGGGTTCTTCTCTAGCATGACAGTTGTCTGTAAAATAGAAGTTTCCTAATAAATGCTGATAGAATAATAGAAGTTTCTTAATATAATGTTGATAGAATGTTTAAAAGGAACAAGTTCCTATTATATCAGAGTAAATGGATACAGGAACTTGATGAATGGTATTCTGGGTAATACTGACTAATATTTGTTTGCTATTGGGGTTTTTTTGTGAGGCTTGTGAGTTTTGTGAGCTAAAGCTGGACTCACAAGAGATTGATGACATCAGCACTATTCAGCATCACCCACGGTAAACTGATGTCACCCAAATCCTGTGAATGGAGCTCATGCTGGAGCAGGAAATGCCTCATCTGACCTGTTGCCCAATACTGAGGCTATTCAGAAACACTAAAATGTGTTTGTGTTGAGACTGTAAGCCAACTAACATTTTTATCACAGGTAAAGATATAAAAAGGGGCTATAGTTTATATTTGCAGCAGCTGCAGTTGTTTAGATTGCCATTGTTATATTGCATTAACTGTGTGAGGCTTTGGGTTTTAGCTTCCATTAGCAAAACAAGTGTCAGCTATTATGGGAGAGTCCGAGGAAAACCTTTTCCTGTAGATTATTTCATAAGAAGCTTTGCCACTTTGTGACTCTCCAAATATGGGCAAACTCAGTAACACAGGAAGTGTGTGTGCTGCTTCTATATTCATACAGAAGAGAAAAGAGTCCATGTCATTATTGTTTGTATGTTTCTTATGAGTTTCTATTGTTCTTTGTTGTGATCTATATTTTACTGGTATGTAAGGTGTCCTTGTGTGTCCTGAAAGGCACCAGTAAATAAAATGTATTATTATTATGAATGTCACAGTTCAGGTAGTTAAGGTTCGTTGTCATAACTTCATAGAATTAAAAAACCACTTCTTTATTATTGAAATAATTCCTACACTTTTATTCATATAGGTTTGGTGAATTAAATTAAAGTGTCAATAAGTGTATTTCTTTCTTTTACATCAGTTTAAATATTGGATATCTGCTATAGTAATAGATATATATGATAAATGGTCTTAGAGAGACAGAAAAAGAGAGACAGAGACAGACAGTGTGAATGAGAGACAGAGTGAAAGTCTGCCTTTTTTGACTGATGAAGTGAAAAAGGATGGAGAGAGAGAGACATAATATACAGAGACTCATAGTTTGACAGGCAAAGAGAGACAATTAGATCTTTACCATTTCCCTTGGCTGTTGTTGAACTGTCGTACTGTGTAACCAAAATGATCTGCTGCTGCTCCTGTGAAAACTCTAGCTCCTGAGGTCCCTACATTAAAACCCTGAGAGCTTCTGAGGACCAAACCTGCCAACACAGAAAATGTGGATTGCATCAACAAATTATGAACTAACAAGGAAACGGGGAATAACTTAGAAACACCTAATCATCTTGATACCATCTGAAGGGAAGCTTCTTTCTAGCTTTTGAGCAGGTAGTTCAAACAATGTAGGCATGCCAAAACAGGAATCTGAACTAAAAATAAGAGGCTGTACATTAGGGAGATACTTGGAAGTCATTGAGGCCAAAACGATAGATAAATATAAACAAGTATATTTTAATCTAATTTTCACCTAAGCAAGAACTTGTGGTTAGTAGTATTTCCTTTTGTGGCTTTTGCTTTGCTTTTTTCGGGGGCATGAGTATGTATATATATATATATATATATATATATATATATATATATATATAAAATTTTTAAGAAGAGGATATCAATTATGAAAACAAGTCTGAGCAGAGCTGTATTGAGTGCTACTTGCTCTACACCGACCATCTGATCACGCTGCTTATATTTAAATTAGACGTTCAAACAAAGATCTGAGTGAAAAAAAATTCTAAGATCCTGTGAAAGAGGCAGCACCATATGTTCTCACACAGACTCTATTCATTATTGATAAAGATACAAACAATAATCACACAAAGAAAGCCTTCAGCGAGAACTGACTGACATGACACAGAGGAAGAATTTAGTACTCGAGAAAAGTGTCTGAAAGAGTCCAATGGCCGCTTTATGAGCAGTACACAGTTTAGGTACTGATCCGACACCATTAAGAACAAACTAACGCTAAGAAATTGAATACAGTGTTATTGACCACAAAAAAAAACATAAAATGAGATTCAGATGTTATTAATTGATAGAATGATGTTTTACCTCTTCTCTTTTCAATTGCAACTGCTGGAAAACTATTATTTGTTTAAGGACCCAGCTTTTTCTGCAATATTAGGTTTCTAACCTAATCGTTTACTAAGCTGTATATTTCTATACATACTTCATTAAAGAGAAACTCAGGACAGTAAGTCAGGGCTCTTTAATTATATGTTAACACACACCACAATATAGGATGTTACACTTTAATCAAAATTTAGAAACTAAGTAAAGTAACCTTTCTTTGCACATGCCTATCTAAAGGGTGTCATATAATGATCAAGAGTAAAAAGTAAGAAGTTTTACCTCTTGCCAACCAGGGAAAACATCAACGATCAGGAATTCATAAGGTGTCATGGCAATGCAATAAAAATGTTGTTATAATGGAAGTCAATAAGGCAAAAATAGCAACTAAAACTTGGATCTGACCCTGCAAAAAATATGGATGAAAACCAATCTTACCAATCTTTTTCATGTTCGAAACCATGACAAAGGTGCATAAATCCAGTTTATAATGACCTTTTATATTGGAAATAATTTAGTGATATCTGATACATTATCATTTGAGGAAGTGGTTCTTGTGATGCTTTCAACACCTCAAAAGTAATAATGGCACTTATTTAACTTCTTTTCTCAAATCTGCTCCTTGTTGGAGTAACTGGAATTGGGTTTGTACAAGAATAATTCATCGTTCATTGCAGATTCTCAAAAGGTCATCAATTTTGTAAAGTCGTAATAAGAGTTGCTATTGGTTCTATGAGCAGAATCAACGAGTTTGGGTGATAAACCACGAGACAAGGCATTTACATGTATGCATTTGGCAGATGTTTTAAACCCAAGTAATAATAATAGAGAAAAAACAACAAGCAAGCAATTTGTTACTAAGTTAATGCCTAACGTAAGTGGTTCATATGGAGGCAATCGCCTGAAGTCAGAAATGACTGAGAATTTAATAATCAGAGAGAAAAATATATATGTTTTTATTGCTGTTAGGATTTTATGTGCTCAAAAACGTTTCTGATTGGGTATTGAGATTATTCCACCAGTCTGCCAAAAGTGGAATGATCACATGTTTATAAAGTGTTTGTAGTTCACAACTTTGTTACGACCCATATAACTTATGCAAATAATTTAAAACAATCCAAGTGGTTAAAAAGGTGTTGCAATAAATCATAAATGTGTAGACTGCCCACAAGCTCTGAACCTTACCAAACTAAAATATCTGAGAGTTCTCGTAAATATAGGATCTAGTGTAGTGTGACTCCTTTCATTAAAGCTGGTGCTTCATTGATCTGAAAAATAAAAATCTCTGAAAAAACAAATCACCTTTTTTTCTCAAGCATTTTCATGGAAAACAAATAAATAAATAAATAAATATATTGATCACTAAAACAGCTCAAGCTTGCAGAATGATGGGACCATTATGCCACATTTCTGCACAGTTTACCTTCTGTCAGGCACAACACACCTGATCCCTCGACTTAAATGGTGGTCTTACATGGTGAACCACATCACGTCAGGGTTGGGTTTAAAATATTTAGAACAGTGCCACACCGAAAGCAGGGTTGACTACCCCTGCTGTAAACCAACAATTCTGGTTCAAAATCTAACACTTTAGTCATGTGAAAAATACACAGAGTATCACTTACAGAGAGTAGCCAGCAATGCAGCCATGATATTCCTGTGCAAGTCCATGGTGTCATCCACCCAGCAGCAGAACAAGTGAATGAACGTCCGGAAAGAATGCGAGGGAGTCAATCGGGGGAGCTACTGTGGAGGAGGAGAGATGAGAGAGGGGACTGAGAGACAGGTCTGAGCGAGCTCATAGAAACCACAACCTCATAAAAAACAATCCAATGTAAAACATGACGTGTGTAGAATCAGCGAGAAGTTTCAGCATGAAAAACATTTCAATACTTTGTCATAGAGCTTTTACCTTTGAACACATTTACTGTGATGAAGTACACTGTGGGGTTTGGGCTGGCATTTCCTGTTTGCTAATTTCTTCTGTGTGTAAAACAAAGGGTGAAGTGTCTAGTTCTGTATGGCCTATACTGCTAGATTTTGTGATTTCTTATAACGTTTAGTTTTTAACTAGAGTTTAGAGACATATCAAGTTTTCCTATCAAGTTATGAGGTTATTATTAAACAATATCACTTCAATATTATTAACTCCATGTGTATTCTTTTCCATCTGCAAAAAAAAGCATGCATGCTTCATGTACCTTTTTCTAATAAATACAGCTACCTTTGTGATATAAAAAAACTAAAGGTCTCTGTGAAGGAAGGAAAAAAGAACAAGGAAACAAAACAATAACAGTCATCATAAAGCTGATGGGTACTTTGAAAAATATGATCTTTTAGCAAATAATGACCTCAAAGCAAGATTTATTTCATAAATGCATCCTGTAATCTGAAAACGGACATTTGTAGTTTGCAACAAATTTGATCAAGGAACAAGTATATACAGTCACACAAGTATGCATTTAATATAGAAATAGTATAACACTTCAACATAATGAACCATCAAATTAAACAAAATAGTTAAATATTACTCTGGTCATTGTTAACTTCAAGTGTTTGTTTTATTGAAGTACTACCGAGTGATGAAAAGCAGCATTCATTAACCCAAAAAACAAAGTCATAAATAAATAAATAATTACATTTCTACTGCTTTTCAGCATGATTTAAATTAATCAAATGGAGATCAAGTGAACCTGGTTTGAAACAATCATACTATTTACTAAAAACAATAACATTTTTGGGGTACAGATTTCAATGTGTAACCATGTTAAACCTCCAGCATGAACGCAAAAAAACTAATCATTGGTTTTAAAGAACATACTTTAATTAGCCTTCAGCTTGAAAAATATCAGCAAATCAGAGTCGATATTAAAGTTGTCAGAAATACTGTAACTTAAAAGTTTTAATTAAAAAAAAACATGTAAAACCCATTTTCAATAAGCATTAAAAATATTCCTAGGTAACTTTAATAATTATCTTGTTTAATTGAAGAAGAAAAAAAAAACTGATTTTTGTTATAAATTCCTATCGCTTTGGATAAAAGCAACTGCTAAATGCATACATGTAAATGTTCACTGTCATACAAAAAAAACATATTTAATATTTCAAGTCAACTTGCAAATGTTTTTGGAGCACTGTCCACCCATCTCAGTTTGCTTGAGGCTATAAATGACTGTGGCAGATATTAAATAAAAAAACCTAATGATTATCAGTTCAAACAAGCATGGGTCAAAGAATTGGAAGACATTTTCTCATCATTTTGTTCTTAAAGTGTGCCTGAAGCATGTCAGAGCAAGAGTCTCAAAGAAGCATGATCTGACAGTAATCAGTAACCCCTGTTCTCCTCCCCTTCCTGTTCACTGTGCATGTACAAACTCATTCTCTCATTCTTGAAAGAACGACATGCATCAAGGAACAGAGTGAGCAATTCCAACACAGTGCACAGTCGTGAGATGTTTTCAAACACAGCAAAAATCAAGAGTTCCAGGAGAAATCGAATGGCTTTTAAACTGAATTGCAATATTTGTAGAGTTCATCTAGTTGAAATAGAGCGTTCTGCTCATGCAGCATTCTCACATAGACCTTCTTGTTCCGCCTGTTCTTGTTCATTCACTTCCTGTGGAGGTCGTTTTCTCTTGAAGAAGCCAACCTGGCAAAGCATTGTTTATATTATTGCAGATTAACCATTACATTGAACAGTCTGTAAGTTATTTACATATATAAATCTCTAAATGTTAAACCTCACATTAAAAGGAGCATACAAAAAAGATTTTTTTAGATTCCTGCCATGTTTTGGCGATGTTTTATCATCAAATACTTTACCATACTTTACCATCTAATTACTTGCCATACATTACAAAGTACTCACATCATATTTGTTTAAAACTATTCCTTTTCTAAAATCCTCTGCCTCTTTGTTGCAGCTCATGTAAAATTCATATTTCACTGATGCTTGTACAAATTGTCACCAAATTGGCTCCACTCTATCTTGACTCGCTCTTACAATCCTACAAGCTCTTCAGGATCTTGTTGAAAACATCAGAAATGCAGCAATACAAATCAATTTCAAAAAGCTAATAAAAAATATTTTTATTTGTGATTATTCCTGTGCTCCTGAGATGAACACTTTGTCGACTACTTGAGTTAGATTTTGTCTTTGTAACAAATGGCTTTTTGTCTACCTCTGTTAGTCTACTAAATTTATAAAAGTAAATGTAACTTAAAATGTTCACGTCATAGCTTTGGTCAATAAAAAAAAAATCAGGTAAAGAGCGCCTCCATGCAGTGGCAAAACACAGACGTGTGAGCTGGCATAAGTATAACAGCACAGGAGAGGGGAAACGTAATGTTGAAAATAACAATTAGTCAAAAAAAATTTTTTTAATGTAAATAATTTTTTCTTTAGAAATATTTTACCAAAGTTCTTTTTAGTTAAGGTTTAGGGCAAGTCTAGATTAGTTCATCCTTTCCAATACAAAATGTTTTTAATGCAATCTTTGCTTTCAAAAAGAGAAAGTGTGTATATTTTTACAGACTTTTAAAAAACAGTTTGAACATCTAAATTCTATCCTAATATTGGTGTTTATTTTAACATCCTCTCAACTTAAAAGATTTAATTTTGGCTAAAATTGTGGCACACAATTTATTTACAGATGCAAGTAGCAAACTGCACACTGGTAGCATCTGTACAGTTTACTTCCAAACTTTCCAGAGAATAAAATAAGATAAAACGGAGAAAAAAAACTTAAACAACAGTAGATTCACTTGTTTTAGGTCAACTATAAATGAATACAAAATATATCTTTTTTTTATTCTTCTCACAATTTGTAAACATACCTTCCAGAGAATCACTGTAGCAAGAGCAAGCAGAAGCAGGCCACCTAGGACACTTCCTATGATGATGCCGATGGGAACATCCCCAATGGCTTCTTCTTTTGTGACTTTAATTCTGATCTGAGTCAGGGAAGATTGACCAGCGTTCTCAATATTTGAGCCTTCTTAAACATTGACATTTTTATAAAAGTATCATGAATAAGCCATTACAATAATTACAAAAAACGACACACTTTAATATAATTTTGTAAGTGCTCAGTAGGGTTTGAATAAAAGGAATTTATATATATATATATATATATATATATATATATATATATATATATATATATATATATATATATATATATATATATATATATATATTGATTGATTGATTGATTGATTGATTGATTGAATTGTTGATTCTTATACAAAGCATTACTCTTGTAATTCATTCCATCTTGTATCTTGAAATCAAAACAAGAAGGCTTTTAACAGACCTGCTGTTGTTTGTGAGTGACAATGACGAGACCAGGCTGAGCGGTTTCGATCTCTGTGCTTCCAGCAACTAAAATAGTCTGAAAGTCAGCCTGAAAGCAGATCAAGATGGGGTGAGTGGCAAAGTCTGATCTGTCTCTTTTCCTCTCACATTTTTTGAGCAACACGAGGCCTTACAAAGGCAAACGTGCCATTCCAGATCCTGGCGCTGATGTTCACAAAGTAGCTGCTCTTTATCTCCAGGTCTTTGAGGAGGCATCTCATCACTTCACATCTCGATGACTTGCAGTTCTGTTGAAAAAAGCAAGTGTTTAGGTGTTGATTTTATAGGGAAGTGGGAAAGTAAACAAACCTATAATTAACCAGCTGAATATTTCCTCACTTTAGAGAGATGCATAGACCATGAGTATCGAGTGCTTCAGATTAGAAAAAAAAACTCTGCTTTTTTTAACTCAAGTGGAAGTATATGAAAAAAGTACTCAAGTACTAATGTTGGTTAAGGATACCTTACTTTTCCTTGTTTTTGTTTAAGTTCAGATTTTTCATCAGATATTTTTTACTCAGTATTACTTTTGTATTTTGAATTTTTGTGTATATATTTTTTTAATTCTTTGGAATTCTGTGTTTTACACGTATGGGAGAACAAAAACTTGAAACAATTCTAGGTCTGAAAGTAGAGCAGAGAGATACAGCATATAAACAGCTCTTCTCATTTCTGCCCCTGAGCCACATTAGCATATTATATTATGACTCATTCCTAGGCTCTACAGTCTGTGGATTCTGTTCAGCTTTCTGCAGAAATCTGAGGCTGGAAATAAATAATCAGAAGTGCTCAATCTCTGCCTCACTTCAGCGTAAAACTAGGTTGGTTGTTTTTTCTGACAGTTTCACTGTCATTCAGAAGGTTTTTGTGGAAAACTGATCGTTTTCAATATTTAACTAACAAAAAAAAACACTTAAAATCTGGCATACGTAAAGGCATAAAAGAAAAAAGTCCATTTAAAAGACAAATATCAAATATTCATTCCTTAACCCAAACCTTAAACACTACTAAAAGAAGATGGTACACATGATGCCATGCGTCTTGTGAAGCTAAATCTAGACAGAGACTGACCAGTTCCTTCATGCCTCTGAAGCTCTCTTTAGTGAAGTGGGTTTTCGCTTGGATTCCTAAAGGTTCACGGTCATCACATCTCACATTAACCTGTTAATCAGAAACAGAGCGTATAACACATACTGCTTCAAATATAATTGAATAAATGAATTGCATTCAACCATCTGTATGACTTCAATTCATACAACAGAATTGTTCTCAGCCTCTCCACTGACCTCCTAGTTACAGTCCTTACAAAGCACAGAAACAAATAATAAAATCGTTAATAAGAATACACTCCCATGATAGCATGATGGAGACTATCACATTTAGTTATTTTTGCCCTCTGAAAACCAGCTGTTTTAAAATTGCTTGATTATGAGGTCCTTAGATCATTAACCCCATCCATTTAGAATCATCATCTCTGTCGCTATGTATAATCTGAGTCCATTAGCGTTTTCAGAAATAAAGAGTAACATCAACTTGCAAACAATGGGCCTCCGATCTCCCAAAGCCCCAGAAGTGTGTGGAGCAATGTTTATTCTTAGTAAAAGAAGCCGAGAATATCTTCGTCTCAATCCAGGTCCTGGATCCTTCGCATTTCAAGGCCACTTATGTCACAAGACCGTCCCATTTCGGGTCCTTAAAAAAACTTAAAAAAAATCTTCCTTGCCTTGGAATTTCATGGAAACATCACTACCATTCTTCGTAGCCTCACATATCCCAAGATGCTTTGCAAAGAGCACTCCGGAAGTGCTCTGTCATCCCATTTATCAATGACTAATGCAGCCTTTGGATGATCCTCCAAAGCAGTTCCCTCTGGAGTGAAAGGCTAGACCACTAAAAGCTTGCCCTGGAGCAAACAAAGTTTTTCTTTAAATTCCTGCTTTTTGTGAATCCAATACACCAACTTCTGCTTCGTGAGTTTGAGAGAGAAGACTAAGCATCTTCTTGGTAGCCAGTGCTAACATTTCACAGTCTGTGGGACATTACAAACAAAAATGCTTCCGATTGGTTAAAATGGATCCACACATCATAAAGTCGAGGGGTGATCTGCCTGATTTTACAAAGGTAAAAAAAGAACAAAACAAAGAAAAAGTCTTGCATCATGTAATTTTGAGTAAGACAGGACTGAAAGTCACCATGTTAGCCCCTGTTTAGATTCCACAGGAGGATCCAAAGCAAGACTCAGGATGGAACAGCCTGGTCCAGGATGGAACAGGGCATCACTAATTGACAAGTTGGGGATTACTACATTATATTTTTGGATCAAAACATTATGAAATAATTTTTATTTTTAAATTCCTAAAGCATTTCAAAATAAGAACTGATGTCCCATTTAGATGGTTTATTTTCTAGATATGGTTCACCATCCTTACAGGTGAGGTTTTCACTGAAGTCACATAAAGTAAAGGATTTCCAGCCTTGGTGGCAGTGGGCAGTGAGACGGTCAGATGAGCCTGATGAACTGGAAAGGTACTGGTCGAAATCTGCACAAAGACAGGATTATCAGTTGTCTGACAGTCAATAGTGTTTAAGAAACAATTAAATTGTCTTGGTGTTTAGTGTGTATTTATTTCTCCACTCACTCGTAATGTTATATTGAATTCTGGCCCGATGTCATCAAAGTTTGATACCGGATTTTTGACATGATCCTCAGAACCAATCATGCAAAAATCCAAGTTCATGTCCCTTGAAGGAATAAAATAACTATGTCATAACATTGTTTCATTTATTTGTCATTCTACAATTAGAAGACAACAGTAGGATGCATGTGATTTTAGTATTATACAAAATAAAGTCTTTTTTAGGATGTTTGAAGATTTTTTAACAACCTACTAACCTATACACACGGAATGTAGAGTAAAAAAGTGCTTTGCGTAAATTATAAAGAAACTTGTCGTTCAAAAAACTGCAAGTTGAGACATTCTATTGGCCAGTATATAAATAGTGATATTTATTACGTTATACTTATCAGATTGAAAAATAGAGATGAAAAGTCCAAGTGTTAAATTGCTAAATCCAGACTCATATGGGAAAGGAAGTTAATGGACGCAAACCGCAATGACTTATTGAAATTATTTCATAAAAATATATCATGCAAATAGTACAAGAAACATTTGCCAAAAATAACAGGTTTGACATAGTTTATACAAAAAATTAGTAAACGATACTTGTATGGAACCATTTTACACATTTTTTATAGAACAAGTGTGTGCATTTTTTTATAGAAAAGCTAAAATTGTGAGCATTTAAAAATGCATGTCAACAAACAAACAAACAAATAAACAAACAAAAACTATCAAACTCCTGAATTTGCAAGTAGTATTCTGGGCAGGTATTGTTCACAAAGCATTGTTTTGACCTCTGACCTGGTGAGGATGATTTCAGAGTCATACTGGACTGGGATCGAGAGGGAGACCTTGTTATCTGACGTCACTTCCTCTTCACTTTCACTGCATTACATTAAAAAAGGTTAGACAAGAATAGAGCAAACTATTATTACAGAGCTAAACAAAGGCATCAAGAATCTAACCTCAGGAGCAAGCAGCTTTTAAGAAAAATCAATATAGTGTGTACATTTTTACCTTTGTACTTCAAAGCTCACAAGAGCACTTGGCCTCAGCTCTTCCAGATTGAAGTCAAAGTGGATCTCAAACATCACCTGACAAGAACAAATGAGATGGTTTCACAAAAACATAAAACATCTATATTTTGTGCTTCTTACCATCTGACGTGGCAAGAGGTTTGGGTACCCAAGCTTGCAGCCAAGGGAGTTAGTTTTAGAAGAGCATTTCACCTCAGCGCTGTCACCCTGCAAGAAACACCTCAAATCTTAATCACTAGCTTTGCAAGCTAGAACTGATTCATGTTGCATCATACTATAAACATGTATACCAGTGGTGTAAAAGAGGAGTAGAACAGGTTACTAGAGAAGTTAGCAGACAATAGAGTGTTGTAAGCTACTTCCTTGCTGTTGGAGACCGTGACGAGGAAAGAGAGCCTTCTTCTGTCTGGGCCGACTAGAAGTGAAGAGGAGCTGCTGAAAACAAAAGGCTTTTTGAATTCTGCTTCTGAAGTTTTGATCTATGACTAAAGCATGGATAACTTTTTACTATATCGTATTTGCTTATCAATAATCAATATAGGGATTTATCAATAAGAATTGATTGTTAGCAGCTCACAAACTAGTCCCCATGCATCAGAAGAACCAAGCATAAAGGTTCAACCATAATGCTTTCTTCTTTAGTCTATTTCTAATGAGTTCTTTTTATCAGTTATAATAACCTTCTTGTTAATATACTATTTGTATAGTACAATATGAAAACTTATTAGTCTTTTCAATGAGGTTTATTTTAATAAAATAATTATAATTCTAAAGTGCCATAATCACATAAAAAAATGTGTAGCTCTCTATACTGGACACGCTGACGTGTGAATTTAATAATATATTTTAAAAAAATACATTGTAACATCTGTTTTTTAAATAAATGAAGCATGATGTCAATTCAATCGACAGCAGTAAATATAATTTTGTGTTGGACCCAAAATTTGTGATCTGCGAAACGTGAGCTGGAGAACCCTAACAAGCAAACCATTTTTGAGTAATTTCTACTCAGAATTCATTTTCAGTATATGCTTACGTGTATTTACCTTGGTGCCTCGATAGCTTTCACATTCAGCTTTAGGTCACAAACACATTTATCATCAGGTCCACAATCCTTCATGAAAGGTATCTGATAGATAGAGAATTTCTTTTTTTAAAATAAACCATGATCCAAGAACTTATCAACATCAATCAAAAATCTTACAGAAAAAGCCCAAGCTTTGGGTAGAAATGCATCCAGGACAGGGCCGGTCTCTGGATACTGTGGACCGATATCGACTCGCAAAGCAATGGAATGTATAATATCAGTGCTCTCCTGTTAGGACAATAAGCAGTCAATGATCACCTCAACCTGAGAAAAAAACAATATAACCAGCAGTGAGGAACACAAAGAGTAAATCCAGACCTGAAGAGCAATGTTGTGATCCACACAGGTTTCAGAGTTCGCGAGGCGAATATTTCTCTGAAAAAGTCGCTCCAAGTTATCGAACTGAGCTCTTGAAGGGACTCTTGTTGACTGTAGATCAGCATCAAGAGTCAGGTTGTACTTAATATCTAAAACAGGCAAAGGTGAGTTTTGAAGTAGTAACTTCTCAAGATAACCTTTTTTCATAGAGTTAGGCTTACCCATGTTGCTCAGTGCGTTGGGCTTAAACGTAGACCTGAAGCAGACTGTTGCAGTGATACAAGGAACCATCCTTCCCCCAAACAGACAAAGTTTACTCACAGCACCGATCTTCTCGGGGTTGAAAGTCACAGTTGCTGTGACTAAAGCAATTTCCCTTGACCTGAGATCACAAATAATCAAATATCATAGATGTACATTCCCTTCTTAAATAAACCCATATCCCTCAATCATCATGAAGTAAAAATACTTGAGGTGAGGTGAGAGTATGATTTGGAATGGAAAACAGATAGGCTCAACTTTTCAACATTTTTAGAAAAATACTTAATTTAAGAAAAAAATGTTAACAGCATTTGCATTAAAAGTTAACCGGCTGATTAAGCAGCAACAAAAGAGCCTCACCAAAGTTGCACTACTTTCCCTTCACCTCCAACTGAAATATCAGGCATGGAATCTCCGTTCAAATCTTCTCGACTGTCCAACGAGCGTCCGAAGAAACGAAGTACTGGATACAGTTTGCTTGCATGAATTTTCTGCAGTAAATACCACCAAAACCAAAAGAGTTTTGAAGTGACTTTGTCCAATAAAATACAGACAATCAAGTAAATGGGTAAAATATATAAAACAAAACACTAAACAAGAACATGTCTTGTTAAAAACATGTATACTTTTAGGCCTTTTTTCTTTATATACATTTTCCAAAGTTTGCTTTTTAACACAATTTGTTTTAGCAAAATGTTGTCTCCTTAAACATTAAATAATTTTTTTTGTGTTTAAAGAGCACTGCAGACTTACAATTCTAAAACCAACTTTGTACTCCATTTATAGCTAAAATAAAGTCAGAGAATTTAAATGTTTTAAATAGCTAAATGTTTTCTTACTTCCAAAGCAGCTTCTCAAGAATGGGGCAAAATAGTATTACACGTACAGTTAACTAAGAAAACTTTATCCTTGTTTACAGGAAGCAGGTTAATATTAGACAGAAATAGTGTTCAATAATCATTAATGCGCTATAGAATCTTGGTTCAGCCTAATTAAGTCTAATTTGTAGCAAATACAATTAACTTATTCTTCTGTTTTTACTGTATGCTGTATGAAAAAAAAAATGGAGCACCCACAAAAAGGAAGAAAACATGAATTCCACCAGCGAGGCGTCCCTCTGCATGATGGATGCATGGTTGCCTACGATCTCACAAAAGATAAGGTTATTCTAAACTGATCTGGGGCTAATCATCTCGCCATTGTGTGGCAAAAAAAAGCCTAGTAATCAAAACAGGTAAAAATTTAAATAAATGTATTTAATAGCATTCTACCTGTGAGCTCTGCTTTCGGATGGTTTTCTGGTCCCCGTAGTAGATGTAAATGGCTCCTTGGCCGTTGGCTTCCATTGGAGCTCCAACCACCACATCAGTGAAACCGTCCAGGTTCAGATCTGGGATGGCAGCGATGCTTGTTCCAAACCTAGCATTCTCCAAAGAGGAGGGTCCTTCTAAGGTGCCCTGATTGTTTAGTATTCCCTAAAAGTCCATTAGATAATATTAAAGTGATGTTTGGTTTCATAAAGAGACCCCAAAAAGGAAGTCAACCCCACCTTGGTGATGGTAAAAATGTAGACTCTTCCAGTCTCAGCCTTGTCCTCGCTCATGTACATCGGCGCTCCAACCAGCAGCAGATCAGTCACAGCATCAGCGTCCACATCAACAGGACAGAGAACACTGCCAAAGTAAGAGCCGATCTGCAGAGACGGATCAGTTAAAATACTGCTGTGCAGTCAGGTGAAACCAACAGAGACGTCTCAAGCACCTGATCTCCTCTCTGAGAGTCAATGATGACTGGTTGTTTCTGGCTGCTAACCGTATAAACAACCACCTGTCCTTTATGAAGAGCTCGAGGAGCACCAGCCACATAAACCTCAGATGAACCGTGTTTCCAAGAGCTCACAGCGTAGCCTGACAGAATAAGTTGATCGCAGTGAGAATTAGCAATTTTTTTTTTTTGTCAAAAACTGTAAATTGCCTTTAACAACCAGTCAAACGTTTGGAATCATAAAACCCCAATGTCCTCGTTGGAAAGTTCGGAATGAGTTCCGTTTTATACATTCATACCTTATTCATACCATTTGGGGTTTTCCCCACTAGATGGATTGATTAATTGAAAAAGGTCATTAATCAAACACACTCAAGCTGTTCTTGCCAGATCTCGATGGGGAATTCAGCTTTAGAGAACGATCCTCTAACTGCATCCAAAACCCTAATAGAGCTTTTGGCTAAAATATTGTTGGGGGTGTAGGGTATTTATAAGTTCTTACTGATTAATTTTTTCTTTAACATGTGATTCTATACTTTTGACTTATTTTCCACTGAAAAACATATACACTCCAGTCTTGACTCTTCAGTGTCATTATAAAGATTTTTTTAGAGAATCATGAAAGTATCTTTTTGCAAAAATCTGAAGTTTTAGTACTAGAATAATTGACAAAACACTTTCACCTAGCAATGAACTATGGTTTCTGTCATCCAGGATCTTCTCGAAAGCATTTTTGGTAAAAATGTGTGCTTTATCTGAAGTTCGGTGGACCACGGTTCCAGTCCATCCATAAGCTCCTACAGCACCGAGCATCATCTCTTCCTGTGAGGAAAAATACAGGTATGTTTCATCAAACTACAAACCACTGATTTAAAAATGTATCTAATTATTCATACCTTTTTAGTAGTCTGATGTGCACTGAATCCAACTTGAGACATCTCCAACTTAAATTCCTGCCCTTGACTGGTTCCTAAAATCGAATACAATTTTCAAAATCTTAAATTGCTTTATAAAAATATTAGTTATATTTTACAACAATATTTTAAAAGTGTAGGATTTCAACATTACATTTCTATACATGATACTCTAAAATCGGAAAAAACCTGGATTTCTTTTTGTGTGCAAATGAATTAAAAACAAAGGAAAAATGTAGCTTTGGTTTACCTTCAATGTTGAAGATTCTGTCCCCCAGAGTTCCTGCGATGTTGATCAGAGCTTCCTCAGACGTCACATTAAACACATAGTTCTCAGTTGGAGTGCTTGCGATAAGTTCAATCTCTTCAATGAACTTTTGAATATTTGCACTTTGCTTAAGGATCTGTGGGTCAAAATTAATTGAAAGAGTTAAAAAAATAAAATAAAAAAAACTGTAGTCATCTCTGAAAACAACTCACCGCTATGCCAAAGCGAATGATTCCATCTGTGTCGAGTCTCTTGATGACCTCAAGACCTTCGTAACCATCAGAAGATTCTCCATCAGTTACCACTACTATGACCTTAGTTGCATCTTTACGACCTCCATTTTCTGGCAAGAATGCAGTTTCTCTGACATCGTAGATATAACTAGTATCAAATTATGATGAACAACAACAATAATGTGAAGAGTTTAAACAGTGCTGAGGTACCTAACTTCGTCAAGTGCTGCAAAAGTGTTGGTTTCTCTACCAGTTTTTTGTGAAATACCGGAAGCTGCTGAAAGAACCTTGTCTTTATTTTGATCAGAACTGAACTGGTAAATAAAGGACAAGTTCTCAGAATACTGCATTATACTGACCTAAAACACAAAAATGAAGCAAGGCATCAAAATGGAATTTCCTTTTAGAAAACATTAAATCTATTAAGCTATCAGTTGAATTTATAGATTTTCTTTAAGTATACCCACTCGTGTTTGATCTGGTCCAACATCAAGATTTTCCAAAAGCTTTAGAAGAAATTTGATCACGTCAGGCCAGGGGTAAATACTGTTCGATCCATCCAAAAGAATGGCGACATCCATTGGTCCACCACATGCTGAAGAGGATTTCAGATTAGAAAAGACTCATGTTATTTTACATAAATAAATAAATAAAGCATACTTTGAAGAGCGGGGACGAATGCTGACTGCAGTGTAAACTCTGGGGTCACTTCAGCACAGACTCCTGGGTAAAAGTACTGACTTCCACAGCGCTGAGCCCAGAGCGGACCACAAGTCTGAAATCATCATGAGCAAAACAGACATTCTTTACTTTAGTTTATTACAAAAAAAAACTAAAGAAAAGAAATCAGACCATTTCATTTCATAGGCAATTTTCTAACAGCATTCTTTTATTTAGTCAATCACATTCAACATCGAATTACAGAAGGCTTTCAGAAAAGAGGTATGAACCAGTGACCATTTGGTCCCACCTCAGGACACCTCAGGATAACTAAATATGCCTGGATGTGTTGAATACACAACTTCAAAAGTAGTTTAAGGTGCAGTAGTTCACTAAAATACCAGAAAACTGTGGCGGTTGGCTGCTGGAGTGAGTGTCAGACCCAGACTCATATTGAGGTTGATGCTCTGCACACCCTCAATGCTGACAGAGTCTGCAAAAGACATAATGTAATTGTAATACTGAAAAAGACAATAAACATCATTCAGATCTATAGTAATTATTACATTTTAAAGGTCAGTAAAGAGTAAGTGTAAATGTTTGAAATAACTAAAACAAAAACAAAGACACCCATAAAACAATAATGCCTCATCCCTAAATTGATAGTTCCTGTGAAGTATTACTTTTTTACAATTACGCAACAAATCTATGTCCATTCACATTCAATTGAATTCTGTTGCACTTAGGATCAGCTTTTCTACATTTCTACCGATATGTGCTATTCTAGTGTAAACCCATGTTTATACCTCTAAATATTTAACGAGTTAATAGAAAGATAGTTACCCTGAAGGTTTAGTTTATGGCAGTTTTGTCTTGGATTTTCAAGGTCACATTTATAAAGGTCTCCTTTTCTGTTTTGAGGAGATCCACTCCAAGGAGAACCAACCAGCAACCTGTTGAGAAAAAAAACCTCTATCCATCTATACAGCTGAAGAATCATTGTGAATGCAATTTTTCAAGGTTTATAAAGTACACGAGAGGTCATCATAAACGCTGACGTTAAAGGTAAAGTAGTTGGAAGCAGAAAGTTAAAGATTAAAGCTTAATAAAAATTCTCATGTAATCATTTTATACTAAATACATAAAATCAACAAATACAAAGCTCAAAAAGATGACAGTTAGGATGTGGAAGCGATATGAATGTTCTGTAATGCCCTACTCAGGAATGAGACAAGAACTACACTGCCAATACGTCTGTTAATCCTCCAAAAAAATCTAAATACAAACAATTAATGTGCGTCTTGGGTCTCAATGAATCACCTCCAAAAACACACTTCATAGGAAGTAGGTATTTATGTACGTTCTGGAAATCCTATGAAACTTTAACCATGTGTTTAATGAGTTTTACCATTTGCCATGATCACTGCGCAACTGTTGAACAGTGTACCCAAACTCTTCTCCTGTGGACCCTGTGAAAACCTTGATATCTTCCGTCCCAACGTTATAGCCCTGAGTGTGAGTAAACCACACGCCTGTGGAAAAATTACCACACTGTCAGTTTTATGCACTATACTAAAAAGTAACATTATTGTATATGGTGAATGTTGGTTGTTCAACAATATCTTTGAAATAACCAGTGACACACCTGGAAAACTCTTCATTTAACCTTCAATAACGATCGCTTCCTTAAAAAGTCTCGAGATAAGATAAGGTGTGAAGTTTAAGTTTACAAGTAGCCACACAAACTTTCAAAAAAGTAGGTCTTTTCTCCGAGTATAGTTGTAGTTTATGACAAATAACTTCTTATGACAGTTGTCATAGCACAAGTAGATGTCTTTGTTTAATATTCACTTATAATATTGAATCATCATACTATGATATGCTACTTTATCACAACAGATTGTAGCTCAAAAAGTTTTGTAAATGTAGCTTAATATATTTCAGAGTTTAATTTATTTAAGCGATTACGGTGTATTTCAGTAATGAAAATATGAACTCAGTGCCGTAAATAAAAAAACAACAAAGGCATAACTGAAAAAAACAAACCTTGTGCATCATTCAGAATAACATTTAGACATTTTTACAGTTTATTTTAATCCTTTGTTTCAAATGATTAATTGTACAACGTTTTAAAGTACATGCTTTTTTAAATTCTCTAAAATAAATAAAGGGCAAATTTCAAGTGTCTTATGGTTGAATTTTTTAATTAAGTCAAAGGGTTATTTTTTTTAAGAGGAATTAAGCTGTGTACAACTTAAAATGCACATATTTATGTCTATGGGTATAGTTTTGTCTTAATGTATAACAGGAGCAACGGCATTAATATAATTGAAACTGCATGTCAAATGAAAATCCAACGTCAAAATAACTTTACCACGTTTTAGAAGAAACTAATACTCACTCTGCAGCACTAACAGTAGCACCCCAGGGTTTTCCATTTTGCCCTTTGAGAAAGAAATTAAAGAAAGTGAGCAGAAAGTGTCTTCTTCGCCCAAATATGTCCAAGAACCGTCTGAAGGATTCCAAAGCAAGAAGTAGTTATTGTGACGTTTACATTAGCGACAAGACGCTCACATAAACTGTCCATAAAAGGAAACACTTATCACTCCAGAGGTCGCGGTAGAATATTCCGTTTAAAACTTGTTGGAACGGTGTCTAAGTGCTTAAAGAGAAAGACAACTGGAAGACCTAAAAAAAAACTGGGAAAAGTACTTATTTACACATAGTACAAATGAACCTAGTAAAGTTACCAGACGCGGGAGAGCCAATAACAAACGATAGCAAGCTTTCCCTGCACAGGTGCTTTTCAATGACGTTCATATTGATTAATTTAGCTTCGGTCTTATTGGTTGAGCGTCTCAAGAATGGGCGTGGCCATGTGAGCAGAGCGCAGGATGAGGAACACGCAGAAAGTAATGCTATACTGCTATAACGAGTGTTTCCCTTTTATAAACAGTCAATGGTATTTCTAATGGAGGTTGTGACACACAAACAATGATTAAGCTGGACTCTGGGCGGGATCTTATCTCTCAGACAGGGAGGGAACTGAGGAGTTTACCTCACTGGTGAGGCTATAAAATAAACAGGAAATGTTTGAGCAATACAGAGCTGGGATCATATACAGAGTTCTCCAGTTCACTGAAAGTGGACTAAGAAGTACAAATAGTTACATATGTTTCATATGATTGATGGAACTAATCACAGTTCTCTGAATAGAGCTGCTTCTCTGAGCAGGCTTCTGTTTGAGATGACTTTGGAACATAGATGGCTAAGAACACAGTAGACCAGAGCATGAAGAAACCTTCACATTTTAGCTTCAAACTTCATACAACACAACTGAATCCACAAATGAAGCTACTTTAGGCTTATTCACAAAACAAGTTACTAGTGTGTCTCTAAAAATAGGGGTGGAACAAAAAACAGCAGTTGGCTGAATATTTTTGTAGGCAAGTAAATCACTCATTATTGTAAAGAGGAACGGCTAGCTTCCTGTAGGAAATGTACCTACTATGAGTTCAGACACAAATATTTTACTGTATCAGAGTTTTAAGAACTTCAGATCACACTGTAGGAAGTTGTAGGAAATCCACAATGGAAGACAGGGAGATTTTTGGAAGCTTTAATTACGAACGCTGCAGCCTTCAAAAAACAAACAAACAAACAAAACAAAACAAACAAACTGATCTTCAACTCTGAGTTGATATGTGGAATGAACGGTAAAACCTTGGTCAGCCACTGGAGACTAAGGTCAGAAGTGAGCAGATTTTTGTCATTAATAAAATTCCATGGCAGTTGTATTGAATGAAACAAATGGAAAAAACTACTTTCGCTTCATGCCACTATTGGCATGGAACACAGAAATAAGCATGCAGAGAGTCTATTTAAAAGTAAATCAATGAGGTTTTGAAAGAGGAGCAAGTCTGGTGTATTTAACAAACCCTCCCAGACTTTCCATGGTAGCTACTGCTCATGTTCTTGATTCCTATTCATGTCTGTTTCCCTCCATTAATCAACCAATGTCTTCCCTTCAATATAACCAGAAGAACCAATTTTAAAATAAACCTATATCTTTCATGCAAATCTGCTGTTGACCTTAAAAAATGCAAACATGACAAAGACTAAGAGTGATAAAGACATTCATTTATCATTAAAGTGAAACCACAAACATAACATTATATACACGTAAAGCTTTAGATTTACAGTACAGACATTCTTCATTTCATTCTTGAGGACAAATGCTTGAAAAATAACATCAGTGCCAAAATTTCCATTGTGAATGCAGAGACAACACAAACATTGGGAATATAAAACATCTCTGTGCAGGGTCTCACCAAAAACTAGCTCTAAAAGTGAGGGCCATTTCTAAACTTGCCAACAATAAAGTGAGAGATTGTGATATCAAGGCTTATCAACCCTGCAGGGACACGAACGATCCTGGTACTTGTGGAGTTGATGATGAATTCCATAGAAATATTAAAGATGAGGGTTTGTGGCTGGTGAAGACGAACCTGAAGCTTATATTTTGTTTTTGGCAAAATGGTCTCTGAGCTTCACTTGAGTTGTACATGTTGATA
Source organism: Danionella dracula (assembly GCA_900490495.1). NCBI lineage: Eukaryota > Metazoa > Chordata > Actinopteri > Cypriniformes > Danionidae > Danionella > Danionella dracula. The sequence goes on from UELW01000006.1 coordinate 549,026, forward strand.
ATCAAAGCTTTGGTATGCCCTATGTGAACCTGGATATCAACACGAGTCTGAACTTCTTATTTCGGTGACTCTTCTGCTGTGTGATCTTGCTAGCAGTGTACACAAAGAGTTGACCTGAGAGGTGGAGGCTACAGTAATAGACTTCAATCCGTGTCTTTCTTTTCTTCCTTCATGTCCTCGACCGATTTTCTCTTGAAGAATCCCGCCTGCAGGAAATATGCAAAGAAGTCAATATTTGACAAAGTGTGAGTTAATTCATCCTGCAGAACACATGAGTCATACTAAACTACCCATGTGTGATGTAAACAGGATGAATGACTCTCTAGTCTCTATATAAAATTATCAGAGGTGAGTTTGACTAGCCCCAATTGTTCTTTCTTGAGAATCAGGTGAACGCAAGTGAAACATTAACACTCACCTTCCATAAAGCGAAGATAACAAGTGCTAGTATTAAAAGTCCTATGAGAATACTAAGGATGATTATCCACAGTGGGATTCCAGTTCTTATGTCTTTGGTGATATGAATCTTCACCTGCAGGGAAAGACAATGCAAAAGTTGAAGCGTATTTTAAAGGTGCAGTAAGTAAGAAATGTATTCCAACTAATCATAAAATTGCCCTAATACGCCAGGTCACATTATGGAATTCTGGTCACATTAACAACTGATTTCACTACACAGCAGTAGTTCAGACAAGATGTTCAAAATAAAAGCTAATTTACATTCTACTAAAGATGATGTTGTTTACATTGTGTGATTTAAATAAGACAAAAGTTAAACAAAACATCAGTCTTTACTCTGCTTAGATTACCCAATAGAATCTATAGAATTGGGGATTCTATTGGCACATTTTACAAATAAGAGTACAAGCAAGAGTACTTTGATCTGAGTGCATGCCGAGACAGAGTACCAAAACAAGTACATTTTCACTTTTATTTCTATGACAACATTTCATTTTAATCACTCTTTTTACTCTAAACAGAAACATTTTTCTCGTTGTAAGAATAAACCCTGACCAACATAACTGAAAGAAAACCCCACCGTTTACCCAACAAAGATTGTGAAACAATGCAATGAGTCTATTCATCAAATGTAAGAGGATGCTTTTTTGGTTTATGAAAAACAACATTTCTGCATTAGCAGCTGTTTTGGTGCTTACACCCCAAGCACGGATGATCCTTCAAGAGCATCTGATTCATACAAATCTTTGTAAAGACACAATAATCCACTCCAAGGTGCAAAGGGTCATGAATGCTGTAGAGTGATAAACGAGAGTGACGAGGTGTGGTAAACTGAACTGATTGAAAATAAACTGGACTAAATTAAAAATATTGAACTCAGGCGGACTTCATGTGTGCGGCAACCAATCAGGGACTTGGGCTTGTAGTGATGTGATTTTTGTCAAGCTGGAACATTTACAACAACAATGTAGTTGTTGATCAACTTGGGCTATATGTAGTAATATTTTCATGTTTGCTAAAGTTAAGCTGACTAGTCAATGTATTTATCAGAGGAAGTGTATAGGAAGAATTGGAAAGGGTTGAGGGACACAAAGGAGAGGAGAATAGGAGAGAAAGAGTGTGACAGCAGCAGGGTCAGGGAAAAAGTAGAGGTACGTTCCCGTCCTGTTCCTCACCCTGAGTTTGCGGCTAGATCCACATCGTTCTCGTAAGCAAAGGGAGTGTATGTGTCTTCATGCGAGGGACACGAGTGAACACTAGGTTTGCAAGTGTTCAGATAGGCGTGGGAGTTGTGTTCTGTTCACTGTTGGTCAATTGGTGTCAATGCCCAGTTTGTCTGTTTCAAAGGTTTTTCACACACTTACGCATTATTCACACACCTTTGTGATGTTAAGCTCCTCAATAACAGCAAGTTAGAGAGTCTGCGACATGTAGCGGAGTTCATCAACAATCATCTATAAGGACACGATGAACGGAAAGCTTGCATCTCAGCCAGGCTAGCGATGTAATTTGCTAATAAGTAAGCTGTTGCCTTTTCCTGCTAATGGTGAGATTTGTATTCGGTATAGGTTTTTTTTAAATGTACTTAGCAGTACTGGTAGTAAAACCAGTATTGATGTTAAAATATTTCCATTCCACATACATTTTTGCATCTGTTATTCGCATCTCCTGTCATAAAGTGGTATCGAAAGCTGGTATTGGGGCACTTTTGACGAGCATGAGTCATACTCCGGAGCACAGATTTTGTCCGATACCCGATAATGATATCACAATGGACGCATCTCTATGTAAAGTAGAGTGGCCTATCTGAGAATATTTGAGGTGTGGAAAAACCAACACAGTACTCTAAATATTGATCAAACATTAAAAAGTGTACATATGCAGCTCCAAAGTTTGTGTTAAAAAAAAAAAAGATTGAGAAAAATGAACTTTCAGAGGCATGGTTTTATCAACTGATTTACCTCCATTTAATAAATGGTTTCATTTAAATTTGTGTTTATACCTCTCTGGTCCTGATGTTTTCATGCAACACGAACAGCTCTCTGTCCCTGCTCTCCAGTTTAGCATCCACTGCCATGTGAATGCTGGAAAATTCTCCCTGTAGAGGATTAAGCTTAAATCACTGTTGTTCACACATAGAAGTAAATGATCGAATAGACAGTAGCGTACTTTAATAAAGGTGGGTCGCCACAATCGAAATGTAGTGTTGATCTGGTTGGATTCTCCAGAAGGGATGAAGCAACTGAAGGACTTGCAGGGATTTCCATTCTCTTTGCAACTCTGCAAAAGAGAGATGAGCATTCTTTAGTTTCACACACTTTCACAAATCTCTAAGAAACTCAGTACTTTCTCACCAGAAGATACACGCTCAGGGTCTCTTTTTTAGGACTGACGGAATGCGGGTTGTCAGGATGGATGTGTAAAGGGTTGATCCATTGTTTTGCATTACAGCTGATGCCCTGAGGACCGGCAAAAAAATTATAGTTAAGACACTGAGCCAATCATAAACTCATAGCAAGGTCTTGTGGACCTACCGCAGTGTGGACGACATCTGTGAGGTACAGCAGGAAGTTCTTTGCTGTCGTCTGATATGGAAACGTTATTGTGAGCTGTAGAGGAGGACTTGGCATTTCAGGTTCGGTTTCGAGCTGTTGGACATCGGTAATATGTCAGTTACTAAATGGTAGTTTTCAACATTTTAAATTACATACATTGTCTTCCATACTGTATATTAAAGTTTGAATATGTGTATTGAAAGTGAGACACTGAATCAACAACAACAGTAAGATTTCCATTTCTTTCATTGTCTCCAGAATGCATTATTGCATTAAAATGATGTTTGTTGCTGGCTACTTTTGGCTTATTGATTGACTTCAGTCCTTTTAGAGAGTAAACGAATGTTGATTCTTTACGACTCAGATAAAATTAAGTCACAAGTGAAAATTGCTAAACCGATGTTTCAGATTGTAATAGCTTATATACATTTGTTTTGGTGGATTGTGAAAAGCTACAATATGTGAATTTTTGGACTGTTCACTTGCATTTGTGATATCTTCAGTATGTGTTAAATCCAAATTTTTATAAAAAAATGTAAAGAAAATCTATGGCCTTTACCTCCTTGTTACGATCATGGTCATGTGACAATTATATACACAAAAAAATGTGTTGACAACGTAAAATTGTAAAGCGAAATGTTACACGTAAATGTAACATTTATCAACAAGTTGTCTGGCCAAAATTGACTCAACAAACATTTTTTATTTGCTGAATGTGTCCCTCTGACACAGCTTGCCACAACATTTACTTTTTTTATCCATTCAACAACAGCCACTGAGAATGTGAACTCAGATATTATGAAAATTTTTTTGGCAACAACCTTTAATTGATGGATTTTTTACAGTGAGTGCAGTCATGTATGTTGGACTCTTCAACAAGATACACTATTAAGTTCTTTAACCATTTTTTTAATTTTTTACAACATCTAAATTTCTTTGTCAACAATAAAACCAAATAACTAAACCCAACTAAAATGTGTAGTGTCTTCCAGGACTAATTACGACAATGCTGGATTCCAGGCCAAGCCTCCCTCTGTAAACAATGGTTCCCATTCCACCTTTAGTGGCAAGATATCAGTAACGTACCTTCAACCAAATATACTCAATTGAGTTTTTTAAAGAACTAAAAATGATTTTAAAAAAATAGTGGTGTCACTCTCTTCTTAGTGTGATTATCTCTAGTGCTTGAAGAAAGATTTGAGCCATACCAAGAAGCTGATTTTCACCTCCTCCCCGATCACACTCGTGTGGTTAAAAACATTGGGTATCGTCTCCTTCTCTTTCAGGATGATGTGGTCTTCTTTCATATACTTGTTTCTGAGGTATCAAACAATGAAGAGATCCATAACTATGTAAACTAACGCAACTAGGTAAAGCAGACACTAACCGAAACCATGGGTATAAACTATATATTAGCTAAGAGAGAGCAGAGATTCAGGGACACGATAAAAGGATTTTGGTTTACTAGGCAGATGGGACAGGAGGCAGGGGACGAGACTGAAAATTTGAATAAGGAAATCAGGTCACAACAGGAGGCCAGTATCAGTAATGCTTTCAATAGTTAGCAAGACTGGCACATTAGGTGTGGCAGTGGGAGGAATCTGTGCTACTAATAAGAAAGGAGACCTCAAGGCCACAGCTCCCTCTGTTGGTGAGCAAAAAGTATTACCAGTTAAAGCCAGCTATACAGTTCCCATTTATACCTGCATTTTATGTTGTGGGTACCACATTTATATTCTAAAAGTACGCTAAAACTTGTAGAAAAATTTACCCTCACTGACCATTTGGTATCTAGGTACTTCGTGATTGCTTTTTATTCTAAAGTACAGAATGAAAAGAACGAGTACACAATTTCAAACACAGTCATCATCTTTGGTTACACTTCTTCATCTTCAGAGGAATTTCTTTTTTCCCCCACACTGATGATCCCACAATGATGATAGTTAACCCGAAAATGTCAGTGATCTATGAAATGTCGGGGAAAAAAAGCTTGGTTTGGAGTGATATGACCATGTGGCGCGAACCCATTCTGCTGTTAATCTGTCTGATGGTTATCTGTTAAACTGAATATCTTGCTGTTCGGATAACATACAGAGAAAATAACTAAATATAGGTGGAAATGTGTTTTTTTTTTTTTTTTTTTTGTTAAAATAAGGTTCTTACGCAGTGAATCGCAGGTTGGCTTCATGTTTGACCGGGATCACGATGCTCATAAAGTTGTCAGAGAGAGCTGAATCAAACTCTTCACTGTCTCTGCAATGACATTATTGAATTGTATAAAATACAAAAACCAAGTAAAAACAAATGTTTCCCTTTAAAAAAATAATTTGAATAAAATATATTTTCATGGATTTAATGCTTACGTGGTAGCAGTAACGTTGATCACAATGTCCTTTCGAATATGAGAAGGGTTGGATTCAAACTGGATTCTGAATGTTTCCTGTTGGATTAGCATGATGTTATTTACAAATTAATATAAACAAGAAAGGTCAAGTAATCTATAACATTTGCGACTTTTTAAACTCTGCATAACTTTGTCACTTTGATCACATTTTTCTTAAAATGAGCCAAGAGGCAGAAACAGAAAATATTTATTTTAGAAGAACAGTTTTTAATGATGAATTAATCTCACCCTTTCAGCAGTTTTAAGGAAAGGGTATCCAACAGCACATACTATTCTTGTATGATTTGTTTCACAGTCCTTATCCTTGGGCTGCAAAGGTGACAAAATAACAATGAATTTAAAATACATTATATATATATATATATATATATATATATATATATATATATATATATATATATATATATATAAAATCACTGATTTTACCTTACTTAATGTTTAGTGAATAAAACTTACCTCCACCTTCACATAGTTGATGTTTTCTGTGTGACTCAGAGACACTTTAGTATTATATGCGTTGTCTCCACTGTTGTGGATATCGATGTTGACAAAAAACTTTTCCTGGTTGCTTTTAATAAGAAGACTATAAGAATAAAAACAGTTAATGTGGTTCGCTAACATGATACAAAAAGACAAAAATGTTACTGAACAGAAGGGGGCAGAAGACAACAGTAAATGAAAGTTCTAAGATACTCAACAGTTAGAGTAAACTATAACAAAATGACATGCAATGAAAAGGCCAAGTCTTCTTGATGAAGATTGATTATATGTCATACCTTGATATGTTTGCAGAAGCTTTGAGGTGAAGATTAGCAACACACTTGTCATCACTTCCACAGTCCACTAGGGCAATCTGAGGTAAACAGAGAAAATGAAGAAAGTTGGAGGCTAAGTGAATATCAAACAAGCTGAATCTCTTGCGTAATAACTTTTTGGTGTAAATATAAAGCCATCCAGCCACCCAGACAAAAAGTGTGTCAGTAATATAGACAAACAACAAACAATGATGCTCTTTTCTTTCTTAAAAATCTGCTTCGCTGAAATTATAAAATTAGGGGCATTTTTGTATTCAAGAACAAAAAACTTAAACATATCTAGAAATGGGTATTGCAATTGTTGACTGCTTAAACTATGGATGTAGCATTCCTCTGGTTTATACAGAGAGCAAAGAGGCTCTCTGTATAACAGCGTGTTTAGCTGTTTTCTAGTGCATCACTACTGGGCAGTCGAAAATGGATTGGAAATAGATAGTTAGGAACATATTCACTGGACAACACGAACCTAGCAAGGTTGATGCCCCCTAGAGGTTTTAGCACCTCAGATCTGCTTGTTCATTTCTTTGTTAATAACAGACAAATACACAAAGGACAGGATTTTGGTGGATCGGAAATGACAAAAACCAAACGCTGGTGAATGGCTTTTGCTCGTGTAGCCCTGCCCTTAATTAAGCACAATTTTAAATCTGTTTAGAGCCTAATAATAATATAAAAAATATATAATAAAAATTCACCCCCTCAGAGTCATCTTGTAGCCACCATGGCACCAAGCATTTTTCAGCTGTAAAGTTTGTCATTTTTAACATAGCTGTCAATGGGATTCTACTCACTTCTGCCCCCAGTCTCATGCAGTCATTAATGAAAGTAGCAGGTTGAAGGGCTCTCACTTGAGTAGCACCACACTTAATTATGCACAATTCATAATATAACTTAAATAATTCACCCACACACCGTTGTCATTAAAGTTCAAAATTGTATGATGAAATAACCCTTATGGAGCCAAGGGTTAAAACATTATTTAAGCTGAACATTTTGTTTGTTTTAACACGTGTGTCAATGGGAGTCTGCTCACTTCTTGAGTCTTGGTCAGTCAATAAATTGCAGTTCAGCCACTGACATGAAACCCTAGCCTTGAGAAATTCCAACAGTTAAAACTATAACTACAACCAAAAATGTCTACTAAAGTTTGTGTAACACAATTATGTATTTAAACAGTGATCTAATTGTGTTTAAACATTTTTATTATATTATTATTATTGTTTATAACAATGCTGATGACGTCACCCAAATGGCTTAAGTGGTAAAAAAAAAGTTCCTGAGTAAAAAACAGACTTATTATAAAAGTACTCTTTCGGTCAATAATAACATATGCGTGAGTCAGACAGGAACGAAGCATGGAGTCTTTTTAAATAAGAAACTTCATTAAAGTAACTTGCAGCAGGCCAACAGTGTTAATAAGTTTCATGACTGCAGCAGTGGTTTGTGGTCTAGTGTAAGCCACACAAATAAACCTGCAGCAGAAGAAGAGAAACTCAAATCTTACACTCTTGTTTAGCGAAGTGGGTAACTCTCCATCCAGCACCGGACCCTTATCTTCATCAGCTAAACCGAATTCCAGCATGACCATAATGGGGTCTCTGAAATCTAGTTTATCCTGTGGGGGATGAAGAGGGACTTTTAGTGAACAACTCGTAAACAGTGAAAAGCCTCAGAATGGCATCTGGTTAATTTCCCAGCAACAGCCTCTATTAAAATGTACTTATTTTCAGAGAAAAGATTGGAGAATAGCATTGCTAGCAAAGCTTAGCATAGCTGACCATAATGCAGAAAAATTGGAGTGTTCTTTTAAGTAGATTCCAATCTAACTAAGCAATTATCATGGAACAATCTATTTGTGCAAATCTATTCATTTTACTTAAAGTACAAAACCTGAAATCTAAAGCCGAATACAATAAATTAAATTTTAAGTAGACCCCTGTTAGGCATTGAAAACAAGCTTTAAACTAAAGATGCTTAATTCAGCTGCACACTAACAGCACTTGACATTGTTTTGTGTGAATTGATAGAATTTCAGCCCGTTCATCCATCATTTATAGCTCAAGACGTCTCTTTAGTGTTTGCTCATGGCCAGCATACTTCCTCTAGGGCTCAGAGGGCAAGTATGCAGTGAAGCAAGACTTGCTGCCATCTCTCAGCGAAGACTGGAGCTGATCTCACCGCCCTGCGGCCTTTGATCACACAACTTCTGGCTTTTATTAAACTCTTCAAGTTTAGTTTTATGCTCTTTATCTCCAGGCAGACCCTAAACGAAACCTAATCTAGATCCATGACAAGAAAGAACACAGTTAATGGTTTCAGAGAAGAGTGGGACTGCTTACGCTGGAAGCTTGTTTGAGAAAACTAAACCGTTTACAGTACAAGATACTTTTATTAGAAGAGATGAAGATTGCATGAGAAATAAATATAGTTAAAAATGATAACATCTAAGAGTAGAGTGCATTTTTTACTTTATCAACTAAAAACATTAAAAGTTTCTGAATAAAAAAATGTATGCCTTCCATCTCTGCATACTGTATGTTGTTCAATAGAGACCTAAATCAAACATATGTTATTAATGACCGCACCTGGGTTCTTTCATTGATGTTTATGACGGCATATGGCAACTTAAAAAAAACTTCTCCAAAGTGTTGTTCATGTGTTTATATTCAAAAGTCTATCTGATTTAGTTAATAATAATTATTTAATTAACGCTTTAGCTAGCATTTATGAACTTACATAATTAACAGATTCAATAACTTTGTTAGAATACGAACCAAAAACAACATGCAGCCAAAAAAATGTTACAATATTTTTAAATGTGCTATATTAATGCTTTTAAATCATTTATAAAATTGTGTTACACTTTTAGAGTATCACTGCACTTTTAATAACCTAAAAAAGCAATATTTATCTTAAATGTCTTTAAACCACCTCAAATAATTGTGCTCCGCCAAATGCACCATTTACCCTTGATCCTCCAAATGCCAATTTTCCACGCTCTCTGTTAAGCGAACCTTATGTGTGTTAGACTTTGGTAAAACATTTATGCTTAGCGAAGCTTTCAAAATGTTTAAAATAAGGAGTAAATTATATACTGGATAGAAAATAGCTATGAGTAATAATTTGATCTTATTGGATGATATTGAATCGTTTAATTTCCTTCAATTTACTCAAACTAAGGTTGGATAATATCATTAAATTGTGTGGAAATGTGTTTCATAATTTTACTATGATGATTCAACAATTCATTTTTTGAGTCTACCATTCAGAAATAAAAAGTCCTCTTTCTAAGGATTTGCTTGTTTGAACACAAAATCTACCCATTACTGGTGAAGATATGCATGTTTTGGTCTGCTACTCTTACATTTTAGGTCAGACAGCAAGTTCGTTCTGCATTAAGATGGGCTGGATTATTGGTTCATCTGATTGGTCAGTGGGTGGCACTATAACAATGGAAGGTGCTACGATCAATTATTTTTGAGCTCCCCAAATTTTTTAAATAGTATTACACAAACCAGCATGAATAATTATAAACACAATTTTACAGATGTTTTGATGCGAGAACATAATTAAAACATATTACAAACCTTTAATAAAGGAATATCTGTAGACAAGGCCTTAAATGAGAACACTGTGCCTTGCAGCTGTGTATTAAAAGAATGATTTACTTGCCGACGTGTAGAAGGTATGCTCTCTGCAAAACTTGTCAACGATGGATTCATTCCTCTGCAGTCTGCGGTCCCCTGTTTCATTAAACCTTCCTCTGGCGATCGCCCTCAGTGAATCAAGTGTTAAACTGTATCTGATGACTGAAGCCAAAAAACTAGATGAGCAAACCTAAAGAACCAAACAACCAATCAAAGCAAGCATTTGAGTGACTCACCAGTTTGTGCCTTCAAGTCTTTATCAGATTTGATTCGATATTTAAAGCACAGTCTGGTTTTCACACATACGGTGGTCTTCCCGTGGACCTGACAAGTTTGCTGCAGATTGATTTTACTGGGGTCAAAGGTCATGTCAGCCAGAAGCTCTGCAACATCCCGAGACCTGGATTTAACAAACACTGTTTACCTTATTGGAGGATTCATAGTTGTTTTCAGTTAATTCTGAGCAACAACATCTGGTCCATTATTTAAGGACAGGTTTCAGTCCAACTAAACACTTCAGAGAGCCTCAAAATGTGTCCTAAAAGGCTGAACTGGGTGATGCAGAATAAAAAGGGTAAAGGTATCTTGGCTCAATGAATTTGCTCGACAGTCAGAGTCTCTCTTCAGCAAGAGAGGCCAGTTGGGAACCTGTGATCCCTAAAGGGGGGACTAAAAAAGGAAATGCTGCCAGAAGCTTATTTGGTGGCTCTCACACAGTTTCAGGTCTCGAAAGAAATGGGTCGTGGCAGATGGCGGAGAGATGTAACCCCTGATGGACGAGCCTCTGCAGTATGGGATGTTTAGGCTTACTTCCAAATTTGAGACAGCTGTTGCTTATGGGAACGAGAAAATTCAATGTCCCAGGATTTCATCTGAGCCACACACAATAGTGAATGTTTAAAACATTGCACAACAGCATACTGTAAAGTATGTTAGATGTTACTCAAGATAAATTTGGAGTTTGCAGAAATCTCAAATTGAATTTATTTTGTATGTGTTTTACAAAATAAAGCATGAAATAAAGAGAGGCTAACTGATTATTTCAGCGTGCAGCAACAAGATGGTGTATGGTTCTATTTGTTTCAGGCCAGGGATAGTTTTCATTATGTTGTTTAGAGATGAAATGAGATTAAATTAATTTTTGTTGTTTCAGGCAAAAAGTAAAAGAAACCAGGGGCAGAAAAAGAAAACGTAACCAGTGCTGGTCAGTGGGTGGCTGCAATCATGTCTTCGACCAGTTCACGCAAATCTGTATTTATAGGTCACACGTGTCAAACTGAATCCCTGGAGGGGCAAAAATCTTGCAACCTTCAGCAAACATGTAATCAGCCGATTAAAAGTTTATCAAAAGCTAATGTTCTGTCTGTTGAAACAAGCTTGGAACAAAGCTTTGGCTGTATTGGTCCACCAGGGATTCAGTTATAGACCTCTTTATACTTCAAATATAAGTACCTGCTGTAAAATCATAAACACAGTTGTCAACCACACCAAACAACATTTTTACAATATTATTTAGTAACAATTATGTTTAAAGGTACAAAATTATTGTCAATTTATTATTCATTAATTCATGCTTAGCTACTCACAACTAAGATTTGGTAAAGTACTAATGCACTATCAATTACAAATTAATTCAGCCTTTAATTACACACTTGTTTAGGGAATAATAATGTTTTATTTAAAAATCAAGTAATGCTTATCTTACAATTAAGAGTTGGTTAAGTGCTAAACTACTAATAATTAAGGGTGAGCTGAATCTCCAACTAGATATTATTTTATCATAAATAACATGTGATTCACATGCTGATTTAGGACATTTAAATGGGTATTTTACTTTTACTTAACAGTTGCTAATGTATTCTTATTGTACTTAGTTAAAAGTTTGTTACATTTGTGTTATAACGATCAGAGTTCTCGAGTGATTTTACATTAATCCAGGGGAATAAGCTAATAATTAAGCCTTAACTACCATTATTATGCTGCTAACTAGTTGGAGACCCAGTTAATCCTTAATTAATAGTGTGTTAGTACTATTAGTTACTAAATGATCCCTTCATAAATACTTTGTAATACCTTTACTAACTCTTGGTGTTTAGTAGGTTAAGCCTTAATTAATGCTTATCTAACATATTATAATTACCCTTAAACTAAAGTATAACTGTGTATCAATTTGGTTGCGCAGGTACTGTACCAGAACTTTCTATATGTGACTCAAACTGTATGTAACAACTATAATTTTTTATATTCAACATACTTCATTGTTTATGATGTTCGTTTAGTGTTTTTAGGCATTTTCATGTGTATTTCAGTACATAGATAATATTTAATTTGTGTTTGATTACTTAATATTTAGTTAATATCAAATGTGGTTACAACCAAGCTCAATCAGATGGTTTGATTTTTTTTAACCCCCACAAGGTTTCATTAGCGGTTTTGTTGTAAAAAAATATCGAGGAAAGAGAATATGTTAGAACTCTCTATATATAGAGTACATTTAAGTACACAGCAAGTAAATTGTTTCCTTTTTGGGGTACTTAAAAATAAAAAAACATGCTTTATAAAATAACACAAAATTAACATAAAACTTGAAGAATAATAGACCAACTATAATTTTGCATTAGGAATAGACCCAAAAAAACTGTAATCTGTTTTGTTCAGATGACCTTTCGATATATCTCCCTTTTGTCACAATCAGAAGTCACCACTCACCAATAAAGCGCAGCACCTCCTATTCCTCCAATAGTCACATCTATAATCCCATCATCATTTAGATCCATGATGCCATGAATTGATTGACCAAAGAACTTCATGCTCTCTCCATCTCCTCCAGCAGCAATACGCTAGAATAAGCAAATGCAGAGAGAAATCATCTTGTAGCTGTTGATGTAGCACTGCTGACTTTTAAGGAAGATGCACTGTTCTTACCTGTACATACTTCTCCTTTATGGATTTCTGGGAGCCATGGTAGATATACACAGCTCCTCTGTGGTCATTCTCCAGTGGGGATCCAATTACGATGTCACTGTAGCCATCCAGATTGAGGTCTGGAGTGGCAGCGATTGCTGTCCCAAATCGTGCTCCGCAGGGCTCATTCTTACTGATACTTTTACAGTGGCTCTGGGAATGCACCGTGCAGCAGGTCTGATTCAGAGGCTTCAGTGTCATCTCATGTTCAAAGAGTCCATCCTGAGTGGTGCAACATTAGTGTGAATATCTTTTCAGATTTTTAAAACCAAAGAATCAAACTAAAACATTTTTTTACTAAATTGTTGTAGGCTGGTTGGCTCAAAATACTTAAAAACTTAAAATGCATTAAAAATAGGAGATAGTACTAGAGTCTTAATCTGTACACAAACTCGGGCTGTAATCAAGTCTGCAGTTGTTTAGTCCAAGACAAGTCCAAGTCCAGAATAACCAAGACAGGTCCATAGAGGTCAGAGTCCAAAACAAATCAAAATGAGTGTCAAGTCAGGATGTAAAATTAATCTTCTCTAATTGTTTTACTTTATTTATGATGTGAGTTTAAACAACAAGTCCAAGTTCAAACAATGAAGAGTCATAGTCAAGTCCAAGTCCAAACACTAAACAGTCTAGGTCAACTCCAGGTCCAAACACTAACAAGTCTGAGTCAAGTCTAAGTTCAAACCCTAACAAGTCCATTTCAAGTCCAAGTCAAGTCCAAGTTCAAACCCTAACAAGTCCTAGTCAAGGCCAAACAGTAACCAGTCCAAATCACGTCCAAGTTCAAAAACAAACAAGTCTGAGTCAAGTCCAAATAGTAAACAGTTCAATTCATGTCCAAGTTCAAACATAAACATGTCTGAGTCAAGTCCAAGTACAAACACTAACAAGTAATTGTCAACTCCAAGTCCAAACAGTGAAGAGTCATAGTCAAGTCCAAGTCCAAACACTAACAAGTCTGAGTCAAGACTAAGTTCAAACCCAAACAAGTCCATTTCAAGTCCAAGTCAAATCAGTGACGAGTCCAAGTCAAGTTCAAACAGTAAAAAGTCCAAATCATGTCCAAGTTGAAACACAAACAAGTCTGAGTCAAGTCCAAACAGTAACATGTCGGAGTCATGTCCAATTCCACAAACTAACAAGTCAAAAAATATAAAAAACAAACATTAAAAACTGAAACTCAATATCTTGAAACACTGTGAATGTAGATAGAACAGTGTAATTCCAAGGGGATAGCCTTCCTTTGAAATCAGGAAATATAATTTCCTCACTCAATATATTCGAGCCAGGTTAATACTGAGAAGAAAGAGTGTTTTAATCATTCATTACAATAGAGTTTAAAACTTAGTTAAAATATCTATGAGGTTATCAGTTAAACTGAAAAATCTTAACCAAAAACTTGTAATACTTGTAACTGTATCTCGGGATACAGTTCATTTTACTCTAAAGATTTTACTCTGTAATCAGGCTCAACAGCTATTTGCCCATTTTCAACTATCCTAAAGTGACTCACTGCCAAAAAGGAAACGGCTGTCTTCAAATTTTCTTTACTTAAACCTCCGGATGACATCATCAGCTCTACATCCCTCGTTTTATACTTTAACCAGTCACTATAAATAACAACCAATGAGACAATAGCCAGTGAGAAAGGGCTTAAAAAATGTACCCACTATCTGGAAGCTCCTGAGAACAGGTGCTCTCTCTCAGGAGATTTTTAAATCTAATTTGAATTTCGGCCCCAAGATGGCAAGTTCTCATTCCAGCCTTTCCCTTGCTCTGGGAGCACTTATCTCAGACCAAATACAACACAGCACACAGTCCCTGAAGACAGATCAAGATTTACAGTTCCCACATGCTTCTGTAGTGGAATGAAGGTGAAGAGCTTCCCCCGCATGTTTCCAGTCGCTGGAAATATCACAGAGGGATAAAAAACACATTAAGCACCTCATTGAGTTTGTAGACGTAGACTTGCCCCTGTTCATCTCTCTCTGGACCCATAAACATGGGGGCTCCCACAAGCAGGATATCGGTGTAATTGTCATGATCGATATCATGCGTCTGGAGGACACTCCCAAAATAGGAGCCGATCTGAAAGGAGCACTTAAGCATTAATACCTTGGATATTTATAATGTTTTTATTAAAATGAGATACAACAATATCTCTTCCCAATTCTACCTGTTCTCCATTCAGCGTCTGTGTGATTGTGAAGTTTTCTCCGTTGAAGCGATAGATCGTCACACGACCGCTGTGGTTAAACCGTGGGGCTCCTGCGATATAGAGCACTCCTGTGGGTGTATACGCCGACTGCACGTCATAACCTGCAAATAAAACCACCCGGCATCATTTACCACCACACAACCCCATTTACAGTAGTCTGAATGCTTAATAAGAAACAGCTGGAGCTGAGGTCATAACAGAGCACACAAGCATCACTGAGAGTCATGCTCAGATAAACCATTTCACTGATTATAAATCGTTTATTGAAAATCATTACATACAAAACCTTGCTTCCGCGCAGCTCTTTCTACAAACACCGTTTATCAGAGAGTCGTTTCAAGTTACTCCCTTTGTTTCCCACTGGAGCACATCCTTAAAAGGGGATGTGTGAAGAGTGTGAGCATTAGCACTTGACGTGTGAGTGTTTATGGGATGGGAGATGACCGAGACAATGTGTTTAGGCTGCTAGCACAATAGTGTCACTCTATTTTAAGCTTGTCTGGTATTCGGAGGTGAATTCTAATCAAGAACTTAAAAACCTTTTTTTCTGATAACAAATATTTGGGGACTCTTAGGGGAACAATGTATATATCAACTGTGATGCATATTATTGGAAATCCAGGTTTTGTTCTTTCCATTACTGATAATGCCTTTAAAAGTTGTGAAAAATATGGTTTAAAGAAAGTTACTCAGCTATTTGGTAGGGAGACCTTTAAAACTTTTTCACGGTTCTATTAAAGATCCAATGACATCTTCAGATATTTACAATTGAGACATTATCTAACCAGACATAAACGATCAAAAGACATTGAAAATTACTTTGTAAAAGATTGCATACATACAAAATTTACATATCTACAGAAACTTACTAGATGACTTCATATATTAAAAGAAACTAAAGCTAAATATCACAAAAGAGGTCGAACTGTGGAACTGATATTTTTGTTAACTGTCATAAGGGCATTGGCACACAAGGATGGAAGGAATTTGACTGGAAATTAAAAATTAGATTTTTTTAGAGATCCGTTAGTGGTTGCTTAATTTGATAGATTAGTGAATTGAGGAGCTGTGGAGAAGCAGGGGATTATGTTCATACATTTACATGGAGATAAGGTCACTTGTACAAGTGTAATGTGCAAAACCTTTGAAATGTGTAAACCCCCCCTCCCCCCTCACCCGTGTGTAAAGGTGTGTCTTTTGTTTATAAAAACATTGATTAAAAAGTGTATTTTTTAGACATATTACCTACATATCCTGCCATGCCTTCGTATCTCTGGATAAAAGGGTTGTGAAAGGTGTTCTTTTTCGGAACCACAAACTCATTCTCTGCTTGCATCACTATGGTCCCGTTCCAGTCGAAAGCACCTACAGCTCCCAACATCACACCTGTCTATCAGAAAAACAAACATTGAAAAAAAGCTGTGCTTTCTAAAAAACGTGAACGCTTGTCACTACTAATTTTAACATATGTATATATTCACCACTAGAGGGCAGTAAATATTCTTGATTTATGACTAAGGCCTTCCTGAGTGGAGTTTCTATGTTCTTCTCATGTTTACACAGGGCTCCTCCGAGGTTCTGGTTTCCTCCATGCTACAAATTGCCCTCGGGAGGGATGGTGAGAGCATCCCTGACTTTGTCAATGCTAATCTACGAAATAGCATATTTTGCATGTACCTGAGATATTCCTTCTTCTCCATCAGAAGAATGTGCAACATTGCATTGAAAGATCCGAGAAAGCTGAATAAAATCAGTCTGTGAGATAATATGAGTGATTATTACATCAGTATTGAGTAGGAACAGCAATAGGCATGAGTCCAATACCAGTTTGAAAGTTTTCAGTGGTGCACAGTGGTCTGGAATCTATCGGAAATATTTTGGAAGGAGGATTTTTTGTTGAATTATTTGTATCTACAATCGTAATGTTGTCCCACCACTGTGTACTTTTAAGGGCTCTGTATTATTTAAATATGCTAACAATATAAAAATAGCAACTGAAAATGTATTACTGAAACCAAGAAGTTGTTTCAGTGTGACTAACACAGAATGTCAAACTGACTCCCTTACTTCCCTTTCTTCGATGCACCTTAAAAAATGTTAACAGGATGGTGCTTCAACAGTTCTACACAAAATATCGGGAGATTTGCACAAGCTTGTGAGTCACTCACTTTAGATGTATGAGCACTGAATCCAGCCTGAGACATTTCCATCTCAAAAGAGGACGTGTGGTTCCCAGATGTGGCTGTTACATAAAAAACATTTTTACATTTTAGAGTCTGGCTTGATGAGGAATGTTAGCTATTACAACATGCAACATTTCTAAATTATGCAATAAGGAAATATAACCACTCAGAATTCAGAAACAAACGTGTAGAAACACAAACATTACAGTTGGCTCCAGAAGGTCTAATCTCATCATTGGTATTATCTATAAAAGCTTTAGACTATCCAAATTGTGGTACATAGACAGAGATTTAAGAGTTGTTAGTGGTCCCACCAGGTCAAAATTGAGTATTGAGAGGTTTCTTAAAACGGCAAATGGGAAAAAGCCCCACTTCTGCAAGAATTTCTTGACCAATAACACCTTGTGCCAATTTAGATAGCTCCCAGTTGGTTTTATTGCTGACTCAATTAGTTATTTTCCCCCAGAATTATACAGTATAGGCTTCTGTATAATCAGACCATATATAGATAAAGTAGGTTACCTTCTAAAGCAAAGATCTTGCTTCCTAACGTGTCAACGATAGTCACAAGTGCTTTTTCATCTGAGACGTTGAAGAAATGGTCACTTTTCGTCTCACTAGCAATGGATTCAATTTCATCTATAAATTTCTTTATTTCTTCAATGCTTTTATTTTGCCGATTATAGTCACCAAGGACCTATAAAAGAGAGATGAAATGCCAACTTAAAAATTACATTCTCAAGAAACCTCTTTTATTATTTGTTATACAATACTCACAGCAACAGCAAACCTCTCAATACCATCTTCTTGGCACTGATCGATGACACCCTTTAGATTGTAGTGGTCATGTGACTCCCCATCTGTGACGATAACCATTACTTTTTTGACCCCCGGTCTGGCTCCTCTCTCAACTGTAAAGGCCTCTTTCCTTTATAGACCAAACAACAGGACCAGAATATTACTGTATATCCTTTTTTGGAAATGAAAGGGATCATGTAGGTAAGTTATTAGTTACTTCTTTCTTCCATTAAGTAATAATAAACAAGGTAAATTTTTCAATGCATTTACTGGTGATATGTATACATTTTAAACAAACTTCAATAGCTGGGTTTTATTACACATTTTTGTCAAGAAATGTGGGAAAAACTCCATTTCGGAATTGCATGGTTTTTGTTAAATAATAGTTATGAGGTTAAACACAACCGAGGACACGGTGCAGCAGGTCATGTGACTCATTTTTAGAAAAAGGGCTTCCATTGCAGTTTTCTGAAATATGTCAATGTCGATATTAATCAAATACCACCTCCTTTAAGCGTAAAAACTATTTCGAGATAAATGTTAGTTTTTTTTAATTGCATTCTTCCCTTAAGCAAATGTATTATTGCAAATCCAAATTATGCGAAGTGTTATGACACCAAAACAAGTCCGGACTATTGATATACCCAGGTTGCCTGGCAGTCGACCAATACAGAAGGACCTAGGATGTGGCGTTTTGCAGGGTGTTCCCATACTCGGTACCGACATAAGTCGGAGTGACAGACTGATGGGGAATGTAATATTACTTTCGTTATTCCCATTTCCTGAATTGGAACAGAGACTTATGTCCCCCAGCCACAACCGTAAGGTCATGAGTAAGTCTGGTTGCCTATGGGGTGAGTACCACGCCAGCTTCACAACAGGAAGAGTGTCACGCTTGCATCCACTTCGCTGATTGGCATTTTGAAAAGAGTATGGAGAGAGTAGAGCACTCTTAGCGGAGCTTCCCATAGTCGGTACCGACATAAGTCTCCATTCCCTATTCAAGGAACGGGGGTTACGAAAATAACCATTACCTTTTAAATGAGCTTAAACCATTTGAATTAACTGAATATTTTCTCATTTCAATTTCCTCTGTACGGGAAATAAAATAATACAACAATGCTTACACTACTTGTGTCTATAATACTTGTTGTTGTCTGTGGCCACTTTCGAGACAATGCTTTGTGACAATTGATTTTGTGACTGAAAAAAAAATTCCCCATTGCCTCAGTCAGTTCCAATTCATCGATACCTTGCCGTGTCGATGCCCAGAGCTGTCATAGTTTTGTGCCCAGTTCTTTGAGGGATCTCTGCAGCATTGGCCACCAGATCATTTTTGTTGTTGAACTGACTGAGGTTGAAAACATGGCCGACGTCATCTCCGTATGACACAATCCCCACCTGAGGAAGAAAAAAAACAGGTTAATCTCAGACAGTGCATCAAAATATGGAATGTTAGAGATCCAGATGTACAGGAGAATGTCTCTGACTTCACAGTCTCAAATGTTGCTTCAAGGAATTAACCATGTAACATGTGTTCTTCCCTCAACTCAATTCACAAGACCATTATTTCTAGCGCTTTGCTGGAAGATTTTTATTTTCCTTGAATAAAACCACCCAGGAGAGGAGCTTCCCCATGGAAAGTCTCAATGTAATGGTGTTGTAATTAGATTCCTCCAAGTTGATGACAGTCCCACTTATGTGCTAACTGTTCACCACTTTGACCGAGCAGATCTTTTGGCTTTTCCACAAGTGGTTTTATAATAAACCACTAAAAGTTATACACAACTTTAACAATTATAAGCACCAACTGTTTAGCTGAAATAACAAGAATAAAAGGAATTGTTAAAAGTACAAAAATTGGATTGAAGAAAAAAAAACATTTATGTGTCTGGATGGTTTTGGATTTTTAGATTTTGTTTGAGGAAAAAACTCTCACCTGAGCAGGTCCGATTTCAATATTCTGGAGGAATTTCACGAGGAAGTCTGTAATGCTATGCCAGGGGTAGATGCTGTTGGAGCCGTCCAGCACTATGACAATGTCCATGTCCTGCTTGCACTCTAAAACGGAACAATAAACATAATCAATGCCTTCATTACCATTATACACAACAGAAAGATAAACAAATGTCACATTCCTAAAAGGCAACGAAAGCCAACTTCCAAGAGTATGTTTACATAAGAATGTTACATAGCTGGATTAAGTGTTAACGGGTTCAGAGAAATGAAACATATACAATAAAATACTATTTCTCCCTGTAATAAAAAAGATTTAGTAAGTATATCCCTTTAAAATAAAAAAATGTAATTGCAATAAAACCCGACAATGATTTAACAGTTTATACTGTGGTACTGTAAACAGAGCTAACAGTAAATCCAAAACAACATTTAAATAAGAGTTCAGGGAATATTATTTTACCATTACCATCCTAAAACTTAGTCTGAAAGTTTTAAAATGTCCATTGGTGCACATTGTATGTTTTAGTACTGTATGAGGCTATGTTGTTAGCATGTACCTTCAACTATGGTAACACTCTGCTAGCATGATAACTGCTAAACACTGCTAACTGCTAATAACTGCTGCGTCTCAATCCGAACACCATACACTGCACCCTTAAAGTAGACACTCATTTTCAGTAGAAAATGTACATAATTTTTAGTGAGACAAGAGTGTGCACGATCTGGGACACACTCAAGCATCACTTGACGAAAGCAGTTTTGCCACATCATCACGCACGACGTGTGCAAGAACTTAACTCTTCTTTTTCTAATGGAAAAGTACAAGAAAAAATCCTTCTAATAACAAAAATTTGAATAATACAAAAATACATATGAAACACTCTCTATGTTGATATTATTTATTTATGTGTGTCTTCTTTGAAAATGAGTCGTATTACAGAGAGAGCTCGCTGGTTTGGAACGAGTAAAAGGGGATTGTGGGTAATATCAGCTAGTTGAACGTTCATGGATCCGCACTTTAGAATCTAACCAGAAAAAGTACACACCCAGGAAACGCTTTGTTTTTATGTACACTACTGTTTGGGAAACCCTGATTCTCATTTTGCACCCATAAAAGTGTGAATACTGCTCAGATTGAGACGTAGCAATAGCATATGTTAGCATGATTGAGTTAACATTAATATGGGGTTTTGAAGCCTCTTAAATATGCTAACTACTTCCTAGCAGTGTACAGTAACACTGTTACAGCGCTGCTAGCTTGTTTGCACATTAAGAAAGATACATAATCTGCTGACAAAGACCTAATGCTACACATCTTTTACACACGTTATCATTTGTACTCAAACGCAAATGGTCATTTTAACAGAATAAAAATTGTCAGCAGTTTCTTTCTAAAGTCAAAGTTGATCAAAAGCAGAACAGAAGTTATGCTAGCTTTTCTCTTGTTTTAGAGGTTTCTTGTGATTACCTTTGTGTGACTGTGTTTATGATGAGTCACTTGCCTAAAGTTGCATTGGTAGATGTCAGTTTTCCTAAACACTGTCCTAACATAGCCATCCAGAGCAAAAGAGGACCGGCAGTGGTTTATATGGCTGGAATGCAAAAATATACACTCGCAACATGTGTGTCTGTGTGAGTTTGTGTGTTTCCTACCTCGCACTGTTGGTGCGATGGAGTTGAGAACTTTGAAGGTGGAGCTAACATTGGAGCAGATGCCAGTGATGTACTGCTGCTTTCCACACATGTAGCCATACTGGGGACCACATGCCTGCACACAGTGACAGAAAGACAGTTTTCAAGCATTAAAAGTGAGAAAGATTCATATATTTGTCAGAGTAAATGTAATTAGCGTACTAAAATACATTGTACAATTTACAGAAAAGACATTTACTGAAGATATATTTTAGGCAGTTTCAAAATATTAAACAGTATTGTTTATTCTTTAATTTATTTTGTTTCACTACTACTTTTTTTAATCTGCATTGTACAATAACAACAATAAAACAGAATGACGCAATAGTACCAAATTTGACTTTAAATAAACATTTTTGGTTCCATTAAAGAATTGCAGCTTCCCTGTATATCTTTATATATAGATGTACATGTTGTAAAAAAAACATTTTAAAATGTTAGCTTTTTACCCGGATGCATAATACTTTTACACTCAAAAACAACACAATTACATAAAAACTGTATATTTTTATAATGTAAAATAAATAAATGTAACAATAATTTTAAATCTATTGTGATTTACTGTATTTTTATGCCAGTTTAACAAGGTCAATTTCAAAACCTACGATTTTCTGCTTGTTTTTTTTTTTTTTTTTTTTTTTAATAACAAACAGTATACTTCAAATACATTTGAAACCCTAACATCACTGTTTTTTTTTTTTTTTTTTTTTAGCATTTATGAAGGTTTTGTCAAACTCTGGAAACCCTACCCGTGCCTTTTACAAATTTGAACTTTTTAGGATTATTTTATAAATCTCTTGCAACACCAAAAATCTTTATGCATTTGAGCTTTTATGTTTATGTTTTCTTAATCTCTGGCAACCTCTACAATCACATTTACATTATAAATATCCGTCAACCCTAACAGTCAATTTTACCATTTTGATTGTGTATATGGGCAAACTATGGCAGTACTAAACGTCACTTTTTTGTTTTTGAGAATGAACAAACTCCCGAACTCTGGCAACCCTAACTATAACTTTTATGTTTCTGATCATTTAGGTACATTTTCTTTTGCATTTAGGAGCAGTTTCTTCATGTCTGGCAACCCCAAGAAACAACAAAAAACACACATCGGAGGAGCTTTAGATTGACATCAGGAAAATAAGACCTGTGAAAAATAATTTAAGATCTAGAATAGTGAGTTTAAGACTTTTCAAGGCCTAAAATATGGGCTTTTTAAATGTTAAACTTTTTAAGTTATAGTGGAAACCCTGAAGCCCGGTAGAGTACGATGAGCTGGAATTTGAACTGTGGCTTCTGAGATCAGTTCCCTAAACGCTAGGGTAGTGAAGGTGGACTGATTTACTGTGTTAAAAAAACATTACTAAAATAATCAACAATTTTTAGTATGTGCATTTTATATAAATGTATGTTAATATATTTTCAATTAAAGTTATGTAAGCAAGGTTTGAATTACTTAACATGTAAACAATTTGTATGATTTCGTCTTGAACATTTAATTACTTTTTCTCCATCAGTTGACCAAGCATTATTTGACTTCGAAATCAGCACATTTAAACAAACATACACTGTTGTCAAGATTAAGTGACACCATTCCAATGTTTCCCCCTGAATGAAACGGTCCATAGCTTCAACTCCCACATCTGATTATTTAATTTCACTTTGTTTATGTTGAGATTTTTCTGCTTCAGTTCTTTGTAGCCAATGGGAAGCTGAATGTTCATGTGGGAAATGTTGAATGTGATCTGTCAGAAATCTTATAAATACAGCGGAATGTTTTGATGTGACAGGCAGACCTACATGTCGTATTCATTACCTTCGATTAAACTGATTATACAAACATCTGTACTTTTAAAACTTTCTCACTGCAGCACCATTTAAGTAAACCCTCGAGATAAACAAAGTGATAGAATTTCCCCCAACCTCTTGTCTTAAATCATAGAAAATAGCCCGATAATCGAATACAGATCCCCAACAGACTTCTGTAATATTTTAGATTTCCTGTAATATAATATTGATAGATTCATAGACATTTAGACCCAATTCTAACAGGATCCCACACACAATCCTACTGTAATTCTTACATTTCTCCACAAAAAAATCATCATGTAAGTTCCGCCAGTCTGATTACACCTTATTTTTAGAGGATCATGGTATAATTCCACATGTTTTCTGTCCTGATTGAGGATTGCATTACCTCCTTCTTGTTTGACTGGACAAACAGTGCTCAGTTTTTTGCAAGACAACTGGTTCATTCATAAGAGAAAATAAGACTCCGGTCAAGGAGTCTCTTCTACAGTAATGAACTGTACCTGCGCATCTGAGACATGCTTTGTTTTTTAAATGAAATTATAACAAACTCTGACAAGACAGTGGAACATTGACTTAAGTAACAGAAGACAGATGAACTCTACCAGAAAACCGCTGCCATCAGGCTGAACCACCAGTGTTGTCCCCATAGTCATGTTTTCCTTCACTTCATTTATGTTTGGAATTGTTGTGTTTTCTGTAAGACAAAAACAAGGATTTACTCTGCATTTTTCTGGTCGCTTTAATACATACAAACACTCAACTTTCATGGTTTTAAAATACAAAGAAAAACTTTGTGTAGTGTTCTTTTTGCTATGTAATGACATTTTTTTGTAATGAGAGCAAGCAGGACCATCAGACCAAACAAACAGTTCTATCTTAATTTAAATTAATATCATAGCACATTATGAAAAGATAGTTCTCAAAAACTAAGAAAAAGGTAATAAAATTGGCAAAAAATTACTTGAATTAAGCAAAATGGTTTTAAAATGATCACTTGCCAAAAGTCCTGAAAACAAAAAAATAAAGTTTGACTCAAATGCCCTACAGAAATATTAAATCTGAATAGATTAAAAACAAGTATAATTTAAAGTTAAAACCATAAAAATAATTACTAATTCTAAATATATAGAACAAAGTACCTATATTTAGCAAATGCTAGTTTTTTGTCTTGAAATAAGGTACTACAAATATTTCACTGGCCAATAGTTTTAAAAATCAAGTAAATGTTAGTGGTGGGCAGTTAATGCGCAAATCTCATCTATTCGCACCTGTTAGTAACATCTGTTTTGGGTCCTGTGTGTGAAGTCACTTCCGGGACCATCATCATATTGACATCTTTGTCTTTAAATGAAATAAAGTACTTGATTTTATCAACTTATAAATTCATTATTCACTCTTGCTTAACCATTTAAAATAACAAGACGTTAATTTAATATATTCTGAATGCCTTCGGTAGAATTTCATTGAGGCAATTTAATACAGAGGAATCTAGATTAATCTAGATTATAAAAATGTATATATGATCTAAGTTCTATATGCTCTATATTCTCAAAGAAACTAAAACCAGCACAACTAGAGTAAAAAAACAAGTATAATTCTTTACCAAACCCAGTGTGGCTTTTCTTTCACAGACTACACCATCTGTAACAGATGGATCCACCTGGCTAAGAAACTCTTTTCAACAGATATAATATACAGATATACGTGTGTGCTACTCATAAATGAATCACTGTGTGATGCAAAAAAAAGGTGATTAACATGGCATTAGTTACATGAACATATTAAAATAGAAACATTAACAAATTCAAAGTTAGATAAAGTTTGATCACTGATTTATAAAATACTTATAAATGACAGAGTTATCTGGAAATCTCTAAATTTCAATTGTTAAAATAAATATCATTAATTTTCCCATCTCAACTAGCCAGATTGTCAAATAAAAAAAAACAAAAACAAATCAAAGACCAAAATGTTTCTTAGTTTGGGTTTTGCTTCAAGCCGTCTTGTTTCCTCTTGCTGTCAAAAACATCAGTCAGGTTGATCAGTGTTTTCTGTTCCTATAGAAACCAGCAGGCCCCCAAATTCATCTCATGATTCCTAAGCTATCAAAGAAGACACGCAAATCCCTTGAATTCTGTAATGTCTTACTTTCTAGCAGCTTTTGATCCTGTAATAACATCTGCTGCAGTAATACATGCAAATATGATGAGTCATGCTCAAAGTCTCTCTGGTCATTGTGAGTTTAAACTCTCAGGCCAAAAACTGATCCGCAAAAAAGAGCTCAAAAAAGACCCAGATGTTCAGCTGTGTCGTTTTCTCTGACTAAAAACATCTGCTGCTAAGCTTCAGCTCATTAGGACTCGCACTGCCTTATAGGCACACTGTCATACAGGCTGTCTAAATTAAATCATCCATATACAGTTGTTGTGCGGACTGCAAATACACCCAACAAAAATGGCTCATTCAGGTCCTTGTGCTTGGTCACCTGTTGGCACAGAGAACAAACTGTACAAATACAACACGTTGAAATAAGTTCAAATGAACCGAAACACATCAGGAGATTCATTAGCTAATCAATGATAATCTGTAATCTCTAGACTTTTGAGACCTAATTTTCATCCTCTGATACAATAAACTGAACTGTAACTCCGCCCAATTTTAAGGTAACTTTAAGGTAACTTAATCCTCACTAGTCAGAATAAGGTAAACAAACAATCTGCATAAAATGGGCTTTTTTCATGCTAGCTTGGGCTTAAAAAGTTTGTGATAGTTTAAACTTTTCAGTCTGAAATCTGAGCTGTCTTTTGACTGGAGCACAGATGATAAACCTTTCACAAACAACAAAGATCGCGATAAAGACAGTGGCATAACCAAAAAAAATAATGCTGGTTAAGTCAGGAACTTGTGTGGATAGGCTTGAAAACACGTGCTAACTCTGGCTTAAAAAGTTCATGAAAGTATTAGTTTTTAACGTGGGAATCTGAGCTGTCTTTTGATTGTAATTTGGATGCCAAAGCTGTTGCAAATGACTGAGATTGCTGTAAATAAAGTGGTGTGACGAAAACAAGCTCATGGTGGTGCAGAGAGGAACTTGTGTGGAACGGCTCGAAAACAACACACTAACTCTGGCTTCAACATTTCATGAGAGAATAAGCTTTTCAATCTGAGCTGTCTTCTGACAAGAATAAAGACGCTAAAGCTGTCACAAATGACTGAGATCGTAGTAAAGACAGCGAGATAACCAACACAAACTGGTGAAGACAGGAACTGGTGTGGATCGGCTTGAAAACAATGAACTAACTCTGGCTTCAACAGTTAACGAGACTATTAGCTAGTAGAAATTTTTATTTATTAAAAAGCAAAGGCTTTTTGATCTCTGCATCTGTCAGTGTTGTTTTATTGTTGCTTCGGTTCCAATATATGTGTAAATATCAGGCACTTTTGGGTTCCTTAGTTCACCCCCTTCCTCATCCTCATCCATTTAACTGACCCACAGGTCTGAAATCACCAGCAAATTAGAGCTTGTGAACACAAGTGACACACGCTTAACTGATTTAACTCTCAACTGATTTGAGTGCATTGCAGACAAGCCGTTGACACCCGTGAGATGCTTGCCATGTTAAATATCTGGACCTGTTAAAACCTAGACAGTCATGCAGTGTGAAAACATCTGCAGCATGACTCAAATTGTGCAGTCTGAACTCAGTATTAGATATGAACCCAAAATCCATTGTTTGTTGGACTAAAGTAGACTAAAATAACAACACCAGAAAAAAATTACAACATTTAAAAAGAACTGAAAGACACGAAGATGTCCGTTAAGACCAAGGACACACATTAAGAGAATAAACAGTGTGTTCTGTTGATTTAGGAAATGAGCTGAGGAAGCATGAATCATTTCCCCTCCCTGGAGGTGTTATTTGGAAACTGAGGAAGAGTGAAGATCATTTATGATTCTTGTTCTTAATCTTGACTCAAACTTGAGTTCTCATTTAGGAACCTCTCACCTGGTAAGAGAAACTTCTCACATCCAGTATTTCTGTTTGGGCCAACCGGGCATCTGTACACATCTCCTGTTCGTCGAGCAGGCTGTCCGGTCAGAGGAGAACCAATCAAAACCCTTTAAAAACAACAGGAAGAAGAAAGAAGGGTCGCTTAACTCTGACCACAGAAAACCCCGGGGAATTGTGAGAAAGTGGAAGCCTGCTGAGGCAGAGTGCAGCTGATTGATTCCATAGTTTTTCAGTGGGAAAGAAAAGCATAACACAAATATGCACAAACTATTTTAATATTACAGTAACTGATGTGAAATGTCAGGCGTTTACATTCTCATAACAATGAAAATCAAGTTCAGGATGATTTACCCTTGAACTCCTCTTTGATTTACGCTCTTAACGTAATAAAGTAAAAGGTTGCTTACACTTAATTATGTGCTGTGGTACATCTGAGTGCACTTAGCCAAATAAAGAACATGCGTTGTGTTCCTCAGATTTTTGACAAGAGTGCTAAAAGTAGACATCCTAGTGTAAGCATATAAACAAGTTGAGCCATTAACATTCCTTTGCACAAATGGGTCTTGACAGTGAATATGATGAAGAGAACCTCCAGGCCTCACTGCTTACAGTGACCAGCACTAGGCATGACACGAGGAATATTCTTCTTCGGGATAATCAGAATCAACCCAAAAATTGTCAATTTAGATGTTCAATGAGGAGATCGCCTGCACATTAGAGGACTCTTGGTTCATCCCAAAAGTTGAAGTTGGGTTGAGTGAACACTTGCTTAGACATCTTTACTAAACCACCCCTGTAGTACAAGGCACCAGTTTCTGACTGCTCCACTGGTGCATGAGCCATGGCTGCCTACTGATTGGGATTCTCGAGAGTGTTTGTTCACTGCTGTGTGCGTACAAAGGGATTGGTTAAAAGCCGATCACAAATTCTGGCTATGGGTCACTATATCTGGTCACTCTCTGGTCACACAGCAACAAAAAAATGCAATGATAAATAACCCACATTTGGAGATTTGAAAAATAGCTCAATCGTGCATTAGACATAAACATTATCAATAAGCGTAGGTTTAAGCGTAATACATCACAAATCGACACAACAGCACAATGTATCTGTAACTCCGGCTCTCCCTAGACATGAGCAATTGAAAGTGACTGAACTATAGCACCTCGACTGGCCGTTTTGGTAACAGAGGTGAGCAGGTTCACATTCACTTTCATGTTAAAACTGCTCAACTTCGGAACTGAAAAAGTATGCTTACACTCCTGGAGATGCAATAGTTTTATGAACACATTGAGGGGGAATTTTTTTTTTATTCTTTTGTTTAAGATATATTAAGGTTTAAATCTTCAGCAATACAGACATCTTTGCTATGAGACGAGTATATCTTGCCACTTTGGACCTGTTAGTGGACGCACTTCTATGATGGCGATGGCTGAGCCTCCTTTACCCTTCATACAAAACCGATGGGTCACTACATGAATGGTACGTTCGTTTTGTATACAGTCAATTATTTAATATTATAATTTGTATTAATGTAACACTAAATATAAAATAATACATAACACAACGTAACATAACATAACAACATAACTTAACATAACGCAAGAACATAATACATAACGTAATGCAACACAAAGTAATGCAATGTAACAACATAAATTAATGCAAAACAACAAATAAAGCAAGATAGTGTAATGCAACTCCATAACAAAACGCAACATAATTTAACTTTAGGTCCCTTGATGTAACATTTAACCTAACGTAACAAAGTTAACTTGACTTAACATCAATCGGAAATTTCAATGTAACATTTAAGATAATATTTAATGTAATTTAGCTTAACTGAACTCAATATAATCTAAAATATCATCAGACGAAATATGAGAGCATTTAAAACCAAATCTTTACAGTTTACTAACACTGAAATCTTAAAATAAAATAAAAAGTTTTAATGACACTTTCTGTAATGAAAATGATCAAAGCATTTTAGATCTATTACAGGGCCTACATTGGGGAGTTTAAAACAACACTCTGCTTGTAATTTTAACCATTCAATGCTTAAAAAACTTGGAAAAAATTGTCTCCTTGTTGTATTTCATGATTTAAATCTTAAGGCTGATCTTGTTACCAATGGTTTCATTTTTCAATCGTGATTTGACCACCGTTTGACCTGAACCTCATTAACCCCAAGATCTGCTGAAGACTATTTTCAAGAGTGAGACTGATTCTTTTCAGGATCCTCTTTAGCCTTGATTATGGTATGCATTCCTCATGGCATTGTCAGGAAATCTGAACACAGTGTCACAAGGTTTAATTCAAAGGTTCCATTCATTGCTGATCAAGATCTTAAGCAGTACTATCTGACCCCGAGGACAGAGACTTTTAAATCTCAAAGATGAAATAAATCGGTAAATGCTTTGTTTTTTTGATTAATTGGTAGGTCAATTTTGCATTCTAACCAATATTACACTAAAGAGCCCAAAAGTCACATTTTAAACACACTTTTAATTTGGTTAACACTGCACCTAATTTAAGTTAAAATTCAATAAAAATAAACAATGACATAATGTATGGTCATGTATATAATACATAATGTATGGTGCTTTTTTACTCAACCTCAATTGGAATCAAATGAAAAACTATTTTTTACAGAAATTTGGTTTGGCATAAAACTGGGTAAAAATAAATTAGAATAATAAAAACTTTTGATGATGCTCTACATCTGTGGTCCACACAAGAAGCTGTTATTTTCAGTATTTAACAGTATGAGCAAATCCAGCTGCATCAATTGTCATCAGTTGCCCTGTCAACAATGTTACTTCAATCAAATGAAGCACCAAGTACCAAGAATTCAACTAAAACTATTTATTAATGTTCCATTGCAGAAAAGAGAGACACATCAATAAAGGACAGTGAGTTCAAAGCTGGGTGAAATATCCCCGCATGGCTCAACCATTGGTTGAATGCCTAAAGGGTCCTAATAAAATAATTTAAAAAGACACAATATCAGTCAGTTTAACTAAACAACACGTTTCAAATCAATTCTTCCCTTCTGGGTATCCATCATCATGCTATCCCTCAATGGATCGCTGGTGAGATTTCCAAGCCATTGAAAGCCACCTGCGAGGGGTTTATAGAAAGCTCTCATGGGGCTTTCTCAGAAGCGGAGGTGTTCTTCTGGAGCTCATTTTTACAGTCGAGCCAATGCTGACTTGTCCCGTCAAAGGACTAATATGTCAGAGGCTACAGATGTCTGACTTCAGTAAGGTTTCCCTGAGAAGAACTGTTTGTGGGACAGAAAGGGACTCCTTTCGTTTATTTATATGCCTAATGCAGTTACCAGACCATCTCGAGAACAATAATATGATGTATTTATTAAAAATGTATTTTGTTGCATGAACACAACTCATACACCTTTGTACATCCCAAAATAATTAGCACACAACCATGCTTGCTCTACGAATATGTCTACCTACCATTTTCCTTCACTGTTTTCAAACTGTTGGACAGTGTATCCAAACATGTCTTCCACTGGTCCGCTGAATGACATCCTGTTCTTCTCATCCACATTGAAACAAGACAGCCATGGTAGCAGAGCTGTGAAGAAAAGATATGATGAGTTTGATTGCAGCTCATCATGCAGATCATGCAACGTGTCTTCATATTTTAGCTTCAAATATCATTAGACACACCTGACCACACTATTTAAGGTTCACTCGGCATATCTAAAGCATTAGTAGTATGCATACTAGAGCAGAGGCACAACAACAAAATGGAGGGCAGCAGTCCTCTAGAATCTAATACAACCTTAAAGCTAATTTAGTAGAATCAGGTGTGTTGCATGAAGGTTGCGACAAAACATGGATGGATGCAGTCCTCCGGGAATTGACTTTGAGACCCTTGATCTAATAGCACCTACACTCTAGATCAGGGGTCACCAAATCATGTCCTGGAGGGATGCAGCCCTGCATATTTCTGATTTAATCAATGATTTAATGATCATTAAACACACCTGATTACACTATGTAAAGCCAGAGTAGAATGCATACTAAAGCAGAGGTACACTAATCATTTGGAGTGCTTCAGTTCTGTAGAATGTAATAGTATCTATAGAATAGTCTACACTATGCTAATACCTGGCAAGGAACAAAATCGGGATGGTGAACTTGAATTAGGGTGCTACAACGTGTGTTTTTATTGATTAAAGCATGAAAAATCATTTTTTCAATCAAATATATGATCTTTATTTGATACATTTGAGAGTCTGATTCCAACTGATTTTAATTTGATCAAGGGATTAAGAATTTAAGAAATTGAGTCTTTCAGTTGTTTATTGCCTATTAAGGTCAATAAATAAACCATAACTTTCCATTCAATACTTTTGAGCATACAGGAAACTGATCCCAGTTGTTCATTACCAGTTGTGTGGGAATGAAACATGGCAATTCTGCAGGGAGCCATCCACGCATCGTAGGCAGAGGAATTTGACAGATCAGTGCAGACCAACTGTCGTGACCCCTGGGACAATGTCCTCTTCATGAAGACCACTAGAGTCTGGCTTTCAGTACTGTATATAAAAGGAGACCTAAATATAGTGTTTAAATGCTTCATTGTGCTGTAGCCACAGAGAGCCTTTTCACATGTAATGTGCGACCAGATTCCTGTCATGATTTATTCAATTCTAGGATTTGGAAGGGAATTGTGAAGATTAACAAATCTATGTGGAGTCGAACAGGTTTGTTGCAGTGGGTGAGAACATGCAAACAGAGAGAAGGTTGTATTCCTGGTGTTTTCAGCTATATTCTGAGCTAATGTCCAAGGTTTTAGGGGACATGGCTCAAGAGGAAAACCATAAGGCCTTGAGTAAATGTTCACTCAATGTTACGGTAATTAAGATTTTCCAGCCAACCATCCATGTTTCTATTAAGTCTGAGGAGGATCAGAACAACTGAAACCATTAAGAAAAGCAGGAACCAGCTTTGAGTACGGTAAAATATAAGTTGAGGTGGAGACTTGTGCACTGGTTTGGGTTGGAGAGTTACCACAAGGACAGATCAATAAATTAGTCTGAATTCCAGACAGAAGTACTACTTCATGTATGAAGAATTAATTTCTTTATTTCACAAATTCACATATACAGTTGAGGGAAATTTCCCAGCGATGGGTTGCGGCTGGAAGGGCATCCGCTGTGTAAAACATATGCCAGAGAGTTGGCGGTTCATTCCGCTGTGGCGACCCCGAAAGGGAAAAAGCCGACATGAAGATGAATGAATGAATGAGTTGAAGGAAAAAGCTGCTTGAGCTCCTCTAAAGAATAATGCTGGTTCTGGTGATGTTTCGAGGTGTGCCAAGGCGTCGAAGCCTGTTTCCAGTAATGAAGCGGGTGTTTCGCAAAGTGCGAATCGAGGCTTGCTTCATTTAGGAGCGTATTTGTTTTGGGGATTTAGATCAACAATGATTCCTAATGATCTCCATACAGAAGTTGTTTAAACTTTAACTTTAAAGTGCCATTACTACAAGTTTACATATATGGCAAACAGTTTATAAGGCAGGTCTTAACCTGAACTTGATCTTGTGATGCCATATTTTGAGATGAGAGCAGTTAACATTAAATATAATTTAAAGCTAACTAAAAAGTGATGCACTTCCTGTAGGAAGTTGCTGGCGGTACTTCCACATCTCTTAATAGACACGAACAATACTCTTATAAATAACAAAGAATTTGTGATAATAAATTAAAAATGTATGAGGAGCATGGTTTACATCTGCTATTTTTCAGTATTCCATACACAGTTTTTCAGTGTTCCATACGCAGTTTTTCAGTATTCCATACGCAGCTAGCCATTGGTTTAACAACTTTACTCGCTAACCCAAGTTCCATTCTAGCTGTGAACGCTGACTAACATTCCTGTTTGAGGTAGTAAAATCTGTTTGCAAATTAAAACCTTCAATGTTGCTCAGCAATTCTGCTGAAACATTCTGAGAGAAGTATTTAAAAAAAAACAGTAAAGCATTAAACAGAAAAGAGCAGATAATGTTGGTGAAAACCAAGTGGTTGGAAGGAGAAAATGGAGAGGGGTCAATAAGAGATGAATAGATTTGAGAAAAAAAATTATAAATTGTAAAAGGGAAAAATTTTATACACAACATAGATTAAAACACATCTTCTGACCTAAAATAGGCATAAGTGTGTTTTAGATCATAAAACAGAAAAATATGACAAGGAGACGTGCCAAAGGTTGAGTCTTTCTCGTCTTTAGGGAAGGCTGTTTTCTTTTGGGTAGGATTTGCTAGTTAGATAAGCAGAACAAATTTCCTCTGCAATCTACAGACTCTGTAAACAGACAAAGAGAGCTTAGGGCAAATGGACAGCTGGTTTCCTCCATGGCCGTGATCGTATTGTCGCAGTGAAACACCGCATCCTCTAAAATGGGAGAAATGACTCCTCTCTTAATGAAGAGTGTGTTTGTAATGTATAACTAGAGGGAAAGGCAAAACTTCCTGCTGAGGTTTAATGCAGGACTCCCTTGGTTTGGACTTCATACAAATCTTTCCAGACACACAGCAGTTCATAACCTTGAGAAAACATGGACAGAGAGGCTTTTAACTACTCGTATTTTGAGCTCAATCATTTTTCCAACATTCAGGCTAATGGTGAATGAAATAGTTTACTACATTCTCTACATTGATTTCAGCTCGCTCCAGTATTTGCACAAATAGGAGATTCAATGGCCGCCTGCCAAACAATCTTCTTGCATTGATCATAAATGGGGAAGATGCCCAGAAATCCATTGGAAGAACAGTAAATACAGGGCTGGATCTCACACGGCAAATGAGTGGTTTCAATGACACTGAATATATACAATAATTATACTAATTGGTTTCAAGTTTTGGAACATATTGGCCTTTTTTATTTTGGAAGCCCTCATCTAGTTTGCTCTTTTACAAGTGCTTCACTTCATGATGCTGTTCAATACATGACCCTTAGAATATTGTCCAGGCACAGCAGATTTGCTGGCAGAACACATGAAATCAGTCTCAAGTCCCTCCCAATCCCGATAGCCTTTTATTGGACAAATATTAGGTGACTCTGAAATCTGAGTTTAGCAATTTGCCAAGTTTGAGCAACTGGTTTGGGAATTGTTTAGGTTTACTACAATGTTCTGCTGATGATACACAGGAAGAACATGTTCAGCAACAGTAAACTAAAGCAGGTCATGGAGTTTCAACAGTCAGTTGGAAACAAAGTGTGGCAAAAAATTCTTAGCCAAAGCTAAGTGGGTTTTTCCAAATATGACAAAGCTTTTGCTCTTCTCCTGAAAAGCAGTAACGATCAATTGTTTGAGTTACTGCTGTCATTCTTTCAGCTTGAAACTCTTGGGTCATTCTTCTTTGACCTCAGGCATCATGGTAGACATTGTTTGCTCACTGAACTAACACTCACAGGATGTTTTCACTTTCGCTGCCCATTGTATGTAAACCCTTGAGATGAATCCATAAAAATGCCAAAAGATCAGCAGTTTTAAATAAAGACCAGTCCATCTGGCAACAAAAATGATGCCATGTTTACACCGTGAATCTTTAGCCCTTCTCCTCCTGGAAACCAAACATCCAAATCTGAAGAAGTCAGTCTGCTCAAACTGTAAAAGGACTTTGTTTTACAGTAAACTCAGGCCCAGTTCCATTCAGTACGTAAGTAAAGTCTATTTCTATGGCTCTTTTTTCAGATTTGAATAAAATATAAAACAATGATTTGAAGGATTTTGGGGTCTCCTTACTATTTGTTGTAGGATGATAGAGTGCACAATTCTTGCTTAGAGATCCACAACGATTTAGTTTGAATTTTTTTTTGCAATTCTATGTAGCTTCTACAGTACAAGACACAAATAAACTGGCAACTAACAACATCTTGCGCAAGCTATACTACCTCCTCATCACATTCTTGGGGATTGTGTGGGTAGTCCTGGGACCAGGTCACTCCTTAAGGTCTATACAAACCTATCTGAACTGATATTGCACGAACGTTGGGATGGCCTCTCTGCTTCGCAAGCTTCAAACCTCTGGTGATTAATGTTGATGCAGTGACACTCCTTAATCCTTGGATGGTGTTCATGTGAGAGATGCGTCATTCAGATTCTTGTATTTTGTTCTATTTTGGCTCTTTTTCATAATACTAGTTAACAATTAGATCAGATTTTTCCCCATATGAATGATATAAATGAGTTGTTCAAATGAATAATTCTTTTGAAGGAAAGAGAGTAAAAAGAACAAAACACCAACAAAAAAAAAACGAAACTTACCTACAGTACTCAGGGGACAACAGCCACACGCCAGGTTGTTTTATAATCTTTGAGGGCTTTGTGTAACAACTCTTGATGATAGGTCACCAGCAAGAACAGCTTCTGAATGTTTATATTGTCCTCTTTTGTGATTTCTTCCTCGGCTATTCATCATGTCGTTTGTCAGTGTGATTTTCTGTCGTGAGGTCGATGTGAGAGTGTGTATTGAAAAATAGAATTGACCTTCAAAATACCTCTTTTAACTCATCATAAAATCATACTTACACTTCTGCAAATGGGAAACAATAGCAAATGACATTAAAGATGTTTAAAAGAAAGCCTTAAAGGAAGCTGCAGAAGCTCAGGAAAAATCTGAAGCATGCGAAGACCCAGATTTCCTGTAAGTTCCACCTGAACATCATCCTTTAAGACAGGATATCCTGTGAGCATGTATGTAGAGGGTTTCAGGTTGAAAAGCTTACAAAGATGACACCAGGCCCTTTTTTGAATTAAGATCATCTCAATCTAGATTGAACTGAATAAACTTCACAATGACATCAGAGCATTGACAATACCAATTAAACTTTCTTGTCAAACAAGCATTTATGCTTTCCAGCTTTGGTGTCCATGAAGAAGTGGCATGAAAAGACATTTAAATCTACTCAAGCTGTGATGTACTCTGAGCTTTCATGGCAGATTGTCGCATGTTTGATCATGTTACCAAATATGATCAATGGTATGAAGCTGTAAATATATATTAATCCATGCTCAGTGATGTGTTGGATTTATCTGAGCTAAAACAGTTAAATCTGGGTGTTGGCAGCTGGCAAGCTACATGACTGTGATTCATGGGGATTTGTCTGGCTCACACGGGCTCTTTCATGACGAAGCAGATCTCTAGATAATCAAGTAAATGGGTCCTGCAGTACACACTCTCCTTGTTGTGCTCTTTCTTCCCAAGCCAAACAAGCTACATTTGAGTGACACTTCCTTGCTAACAGAGTGTTCTAAAGACAAAGGGGAATAAATAAGAAATCTTTGAGTAGTGTATGAGTCATAGACTAGATCAAGGGATAGGAAAAGATTGCTTCAGCAAAAAGAAAGTTAATTGTGAGATGTTTCATTCATAGATATTTCATACTAGTAAAATTGACATTATACTTTGAGGTATCTATAGAATGTTCAGGATGACATATGGTATTATCCATCATAACATTTTTTTAAGTTAAATCAACATCAAAAACTCTAGTTTATCTAGTGCTTTAACACAATAGTTGACACAAAGTGTTGTATAGAGTGCAAATGTATAATAGATGTGTAAAAATGCATAGATGTATAATAATGCAAAAAAAAATTAACCCAATGAAGTGAAAAAAAAATAATAATAATTTACTGCAAAATCACACTACACACTGAATGAAGTAATAAAGTTGAAATAACAAAAATACCATAAAATACAAATGTTTTGAATTTTAACACATAAATGGGATTAACTATAAGCATATTTGGAAAAAGCACATTTTTCTGTGAAATAGCTATGGGTTAAGGTTAGGGTTAGGGTTAGGCTATTGATTCAGAATTGACCATGGAGGACTGCAGTCATTCAAAATTTAGTATCACTGTTCATGCAGCATTCCTAATTATCTCATCTCTTATTAACACAATCTCTTGTGTTTCTCAAAACAGGGTTGGAACAACGGGGGCTGCTGTACTCCAGGAAGGACTTTGCTCCCATAACATACAAAAATCAATGTTTAATGAGTTTTTTCAAGTTCTAAATGTTCTTTTCCAAAAATAAACAACTATTTCTGTTCTGCTGCAAGTAATATAATTATAGCATTGCTGAGCATTCTTCATGAATTGCTTCCTCTGATCATCAAGTATCAATAAGAACAGTTTAATACACAGTAAAATCTTGTAAAATTATCTCTCTCCAGAGTAAAGGCTAAACGAACTGAGATTCGCACAAAATTATTGGATGGCTCCTCTGTGGGGTGCATTACACAAGGTAGCGTTAAAAGCATTAAAAGCTCCTTGCCATTGGTTGCACTCATGTGTAATGATGTGTTGTTCATGAAAAATAATGAATCTGACTGAATTATTTAGTAAAAACGCTGTTGAATGGTGGCTTACACTGTTAATAATCCGAAAACACCGATAAGCATGTTTATTTACCCAGTTTGGTGTTTTTTGCTCTATTTTGGGGTCTTTGTCTTTAGATCAGGTTTTTTCCCAATATGAATGATACAAATGAATCGTTTAAATGAATCGTTCTCATAAATGAACAAGAGTCAAAAGAATGAAATACGAAGTTGAACGAAACTCTCCATTACTCAGGGACAGCAGCCACACATTGGCTGTGTTATAATCTTTGAGGGCTTTATGGAAACTTGATGGTCGAACACCAGCAATACAAGCTTCTGGGTATTTATATTCTCCTCTTTCCCGATCTCTTCCTCTGCTATTCATCTCGTATAGCGGGAGTGTGTAAACAACGGCACCCAGCGTCTCTGTCATGTCCCCCTCACGTCATCGAAACAGCCAGCTTTCATTGGTTGTTCCCCTGTGAAAGACTCATATGTTATGGCAGAGTTGAACATGTGTGATTTGACGTCGGTGCCCATTCTTTTCAGATCGAGGTATGTTCACACATGTAACTTCACACCGAATATTCGGTTAGATGTGAAGCGGCCTTAAAGCCACTCCGAATAGAGAACAAATTAGACTGACAAATGAGATTCTCAGTTGTCACAAGACCTTGTAATTTTTGCTATTTAATACTCACAGCGATTTGTTTTGTTAGTGTCAAAATGTAAAAAAGTTTACGTAATACATTTTTAAGGTACAAGTTCAAAAGCTCAGTGTTGTCGAAAGTGATTTATTGTAATGTCATTTTAAGACAACAAAAAGAGAGTTTGCTAAATGTAAATACTGTGTTTTGTATATTGAGAAAATAGTTTCTATTTTATGGCTATTTCTTAAGAAATGTACATATTTTAGTGTGCAATTTAACTCTATATAGATAAGGACCATATTGAATATTTAATGTGTGTTCTTTGTAATGAACACATAACAAAACAGTACTTTATATTTTACTAGAGTGAGATGTCCTGTTTAAACCCAGCCGTTGAATTAGCCCCACACTTAATAATTCACTCAAATTATTTGGTTAAAAAGAGATGATAACCTCACTGATAGTAAAAACTGTGTTTTTTCAGATAATGAAGTTAACAGCACACCTTTAGCATGTAATCATTTGCAAAAGTGGAAAACCTCTTAAACCACAGTTTCCTGTTCAACACCATGTTGCTTTCAGATGTGTCCTCAAGAGGACCAGCATTTTATTGTATGTAAAACAGAACGCCCACAGAATGATATAATACTCCCCGTTGCTTTCAGAAGCTCTTGTTCCAGCTTCCTCCTTCACAGCAGCATGTAGAGAGACCCTTATGGTGTCCTGTCAAACGCCCACCTCAAACAAACTCTCACACACCCTGACACTCCCCATAACTGTTTCCCACAGTCCATTTCACATGTGTGACCACCCAGAGCACAGATGGGCCATGCAGGCATGTTTAAACATCACACAAAAAAGGTTTTGGCCTAAAAATACACTCAGCAGGACAAGGGTCACTTCCGCCATTGTAAAAAAAGATTACATTTTCAGACTCTCACTAGTGTATCATGTGCAACAGAGAAACAGTCACAGCTCACATTGACGATTAAACCAGATACTAAGAGGGTGTCTTTGTCTTTGTTAAGAGGGACTACAAAAAGTTACTTACTGACTACAGAGTAAAGATCTTCAATCAAAAATTACGTAAAAATGGCACTTTTAGGAAAAATATCTTGTCAGACAAAAGACAAGTAAATATTGCTATTTACATATTTTTTGTCTGGCAAGATATTTTTCTTAAATGTGCTCATTTTAGCCACATTTCCCCCCCCCTACATTTTCTTGATCAGTTATTTTACCTTGTCAGTGAGAGTTTAGTGCCAGAGTATTTTTATGGTTAAAATGAGATTTACCAGCTTTTGGTCAAAAACAACAAGTACAAAACTTATTTGTTGTATTCCAACTATTATTTTAAGCATTTAATATTCCATTTTAATGACAGATAATTATAGTTATAATCTTCATACTTCATATTTTTATATACTAATGTGGCATACATACATTCTTATTATTATGATTAATTAATATCTATTTTTGCTAATTATTCAGGAATGTGTGTATGTCCCTTTTTGTCAATACTTTGATTAATTTTATTTGTTGTTTCAGTTAACTTAAGTTAACTTAAGTAATTACACCCATGATCTTTACCCACTTGATTACAGAGGCCTGCTGAGGCCTGCCTGTTTCCAGCTCACATTACATTGCAGGGCCACATTCACTCTTAAAGGGAATTTAGAGAGTTCAAATCACTGTTGAAGATTCATGTTCGTAATCGAGTTGATGTAGGAGCTAAAAAAGGAGGGAAAAAAAGCAGGAAATAAAAGTGTCTCCAATGCACCACCATGCTTCCCAAGAAATTAAATTATGTACTTTCAAAGAGATTATCAATGACCTTGCAATTTTATCAAAAAGCAATCCAGACATTAAACAGATTTTTTGCAGTTAAAAAGTGCAAATATAGGTCAAATCAATTATGCTTCCCTCTTTACAAAAGGGCCGTCTCAATTCACAGCCTGAGAATAAAGCAAATCATGGCTCTTGGCTAATCGCTGCCTGTCACATGTGCTAGAGCAGCTCTGGAAGCAGTTAGAGACATAGCCTGCTCTGGCTGTCCCGCTGGAGGAGAGCAATATCATCCACGCCAAATGTTATCCAGTTCACTTCCTGAATGCTAGAGCTGATGCTGAAACTGACCATATACAGTACACACACTGACCGACGCTTTTCAGCTGCTGGAGCTTACTCCGTTCTCCTGACTGGTACTTGATTCATGAGAGTATAGGGATGAAGTCTCTGTTGAGGGCAGAGTTCAAGCTAAACATTATGGTGAAATGGGGGAAAGCTGCAGTATTTTATAGACGTGGACGAAGCAGTTTACTCTATTGGGATTTACATGCACATTTTGCTTTAATGTCGCTCCGCAACAAGTAGCCAAAAAAGAGTAGTTCTAAATAAAGTAGTGCTGTCAAAATTAACGCATGTATTTAATTTGAAATCTATATCGTGTAGAAAAATTTACGCAATTAGCGCAGTTTCAGTTTTTCCTGTTTCCTGATGGGCTTTAAATGAAGTATGATGCACTTTGTATGAAATTTTTTTTTTTATCGATCAACAGCACTAAAATAAAGATCTCAACAGCTTTGTATCTTGCATAGGATGTCAATCTGAAAAATGAATGCAAGGCTTTCTTTTCTGTCTGGAAGAGAAGTGTAATTTGCTCTTGTGCTACAGAGGAGATAATGCAATTTTTCTGCAGGCTTCTTGCCCTTTCCTCACAAATACCCTGGAAAGTTCAATCACATGACAGATAAAAAGACTCATGAAGACGAACATTGTTCACTTTCTCCTGCACTGCTTGGCTCCTCAGACATTTAGCTCACTTAAGATTTATTGCATTGTGTATTAAGAAATAAGATAAGAAAATATTGCCACTCAATCTCGGGTATGTGTAAAATATAAATGGACTCTTTGTTAAGTTTATTTTATTTCTTCCAGCAACCTGGACGTCCATTTTTTTATAAATTGGCTAACAATTCGAGCTCTTCTGGAAGGTCCATAGGTGTAAATTAGTTAATTGCGTATCAATAAAAGAAACTAAACACCCCTAATAGAAAGTGGAACGGTTAAGTAGAAAAATGCACGAAGTTAACACTTCCTGAAATAATAGCTTCTTTTCGTCAGTCCAGTTTCGTTTGTCTTGACAGTTTATTTGTGTTTTACTTTTGTTTTATATTTTTGTCTTGCCTATTGGTGCTGCGTTGCATTGTTTCATCTTCTTCCCCTCTTTTCTTTCACCAGTCATGTGACTTTGATCACATGACTGGTAGGTGACTTTCTCTTGGGTGATTTTCTTTGTGCTGGAGCACATGACTTGTCTTGAGTAATTTCTCAGGGTCATTGTCTGACAGTCAGCACTGCTGTGTAAAAGTTATCTCTGGGTTGTTGTTTATGTGTAGTTAGTAGACAATTTGTGTGGACAACTTTAGAGTTGCATTTATTTTTACTTAGATTAATTATCATTATTCAGTTTAAAGGATGCTCACCATTTGGGTTACCTCACCCAGAAATCGCTCATGCAGTCAAGTAAATGAAACAGAATCTATAGTGTTGTTCAGTGTTGTGAATTTGATTATAAGGGCGTATTAGACCTCCCCAAAATGGTCACTGATGGTCAAAATGGTCAAATAACCATTTGTTTGCGACTGATGCCACTATCATATCCTGAAGTGCCTCAATTCTCCCATAATTAATTCAATTAAATTCAAGCATCAGCTTATTTATCGTTAGTAGTAAAGACAGTGAAATCTATTGAACCCTTCAAGTGAGGCGAGTACAAGTTTGCATTGCCATTTTGACTTTAGCAGCAACTGTCTTTCAAATTAGTTTGAAGTTTTTAAAAAATTGGCAACATACACGATTATATGATGTACTCTGTAAATCAGTCAAGTAGTTTGACTCAAGAACAGAAATAAATCAAGTGGAGAAATTAAACTATGACTCTTGGTTCTGGCACTATATCTTCAATCCAGAATATATTAACAGAAGCAGGCTTCTGAACTCTCTTGTGTTAATTTAGAAAAAAGGTGGGTAAGGACGGCCATAGTCCAGCACAATTTAACTTCAGCCTTCTTGCAACATACCTGCATCCACTAATAAAGAACAGTAAGTGGTCCTCTTGAAACTTGATTGAAATAAAACCAGATGGGGAGCACTGTGGACCTCTAGGGATGACTTTGCCCACTTCTTACTTGAAAATATGACACTATTTCATAAAAAAAGAAAGAAAGAAATTCATTAATGTAAAAAAAACAATCATTTGATTTAAGAGAAAACATTTAATTTGTTTCCTGGTTTAGATAGATAGTTAATTGATGGTTTTCTACCAATAAATGATTTTAGTGTGTTATTATTTAACAAATTAGAGCAAATTTGTGTATAATGAATTCACTGGCAATAAAGGTTGCACAATTAACTCATTAAAGTGACTGTTGTATATTAAATATATTAATATGCCAATGACACACTTCTAATGAATGTTAAAAAAAAGAATTGAAATACAAGCCAACAAACACAATACAACAGAACATCAAACCATTTCACATCCCATAAATACAATTGAAATTGATAGTGAGACCCTCCAGAGGCACACAAAACAGACGTTCACAACCAGAAACAAAGTAAAACACCTGCAAGTTATCTGCGCTCAGTATTTTCTCCTCACTTATAGTTTACGGTCTGTGAAAGGGAGATCACCGGGTTGTACCCCTGGGGTCATGTTCTTTCACCAATTTAAAATGTCTGACTTGTCGCGCTGAACAGTTTATGGCAGAACTGGGGTTT
Source organism: Danionella dracula (assembly GCA_900490495.1). Lineage (NCBI taxonomy): Eukaryota > Metazoa > Chordata > Actinopteri > Cypriniformes > Danionidae > Danionella > Danionella dracula. The sequence continues at coordinate 592,340 of UELW01000006.1, forward strand.
CCCTGTAATGTTTCACAGCTCATGTTCAGGAATGCTGCTTTTAAAAGAACAAACGTATCTGCAACGGCTGACATCACAAATCCCTCCGCTCACCTCCTGCCCTCCACCCACTGCCCCTAATCTGGTATGCAGCACCCAAACATTTGAGTCTGATCTGTGCTACTATAGTAGAACCTTTTGAGGATATGTAACAACATTTGAAAGTATACTACTTTTGTGGCTCATAGTTTTATACTTTATTGAGTATCTCATTTAAGATACTATATTGATGTTTAGCCATCTAAAAAAGCGCATCAAAATTGTGTGCACTACATTGAAGTCTTCCGGACCTAGAGGTGTTACTTCCTGTGAATGCCTTGAAAAGTCAGCTAAAAAAAGCATCTTTATGCAAATGTTTAAACTTCTAATTTCAAATATGCTGTATGTCACATTTCTAGCTTATTTAGTGTACACAGACAGATGCAGATGTTTAATTTTGAGTGAATGGCAGCTTAGTAACACACATCCTGACCATGCAAACTTTGTGCATATCCACACAAACTCAACTTCATTCATGCAGCCAAAGTCACTGACAAACCTGGCATGCATGTTATAGAGCAGAAGAGGAAATGCACTCAAGCACATCATTGTTTTAAGCCAAAGTTTGAAAGAATTCCCCTTCTACTTCTAAACCAAGAGGTAGGAAACACTGTTCCTGGAATGCCAAAACTACTTTAGCACAGGTTAACTTCAGCCTTAATGAAAAATCTGATCAAACAAATCAAGTTTCTAATGGTTTGTTTAAAGCTACTTGTTTGTGTTTCAAAACAGGGTTGAACTTAAACGCTGCAGGACTGTGATACTTCATTTGCATACTCTTGTCTTAAGTTCTGAAAAACTTATTTCCAGGACCACACTATAAGACAAATTCTACAGAATCAAATTTTTTTATTAAGACAATAATTTTTCTTTAACCATCAATTACTTTAACATATATTGAATGATGCCTAGGAACATTGTTGCTTCACTTGTTAGGGTTTATAATAATTAATAATTTATGTCGTCCAATAAAGAACAAGAGTGCTACTCTCTCTGCATGAATTCAAGATTTAACATACAAATTTATTTAACATGTAAGTAATTAAAAAAATCTGCTTTTGATCTAAATGGCAAATAATGTTGTGTACACACCAGCTAGCAGAGAAATGGGAATGGCAGATGTTTTACATGTCAAGTTGATGAGAAGATGCAATCATGCAGGTAAGGCAAAATACTGGTTCAGAAATTGATTAGCTGCAGTGCACTGCACACTTTCTTGCAGTGCTGGAGAAAGCAGAGAATTCAGAAGATGAAAAATCTGATCTTTTGGTGGAATTCTGCTTCTGTTAACCAATCCACTTGCTCTAGACTAGTGATGTGTTGTCCTGATGTCTCAGCACACATGCCTTAGACTAAAACCAATCTGGGTGGGGAATTCAGTGAAGAGGTCAGGGAATAAAGTATCAAGTTTTCTACTCAGATTGGGCTATGTGTAATAACACTGACTAGCATTTGTGTCTATGTATGGCCACTTTCATATAAAGGATGAGATACATTTTTATAAAAGTTGTTTTGTTTTTTAGATAGGATTTTGTACCTGAAATGTAAGTCTCCCAGTAACTTTTGTGGAGTATTCCCATTTTAAAAGCAATTAAAAATCAAAATTTTACTCCATAACACATTAACATAAATGACTTATCTCAACATATCTTGAATTATTGCAACCAGTCCCTACTAGAAAAAAATTCACACTTGTAACATTTTTATTCTTGTAAAAATTATAAACAGGTCAGTTTGATCCAAAGGCCACACACCTACTGTAAACACAAATACAACAGATTTCTCTAATACAACAGTCATTGCCTAAATTTATAAATGCAAATTTTCTTTTAATACCCACATTATTAGTACTTGAACTGAACATAATAGCTTAAATGAGACCACAGATGAAATTCAAACCTTTACAGCTGTTTGGAAAGAAATGTGGCTTATTAAAGTCTGTGCAAATCCCCCCTAAACTGTAAAAGGGTCAGTACAAAACAGGACTTGCAATGAAGTTGAGACGGAAACTTCGATATACATACCCACAATATCTGATCCAGCTCCAGAAAAAGTAAGTGTATTATTTTAAAGTAAATATCAAAATATCAAACGAAATGATCTTAAACGAGATCATGCTATCGCACATTCCTCAAGAAGAAAAATATATACAACTTATTTTTACATTGTATTGTTATTATTATATCGCTCTCACATGATTCCACTGAATGGCCGTGATGAAGTCACAAAACAGGTAAACACACCGCAGCGAGGTTGATTGTGTGTTTGTTTTTTTTGTTTTTTTCAAAATCATTCAGAAATATAAACTGAGATTTACATAGGCTTTACATATATATCTTAAACAAATTAAATCAAACAATAGCACATTCACAGTTTCCAAAATTATCAAATTGACATCACGAAAAACACTAGCAAGCATCACTGCTAAAAAAAAAGTTTCTGCTTGCTTAAGCAAAATTACACTGATGCACTATAATCTAAACAAACTTCAATCAAAAGGCAAGCTGAAGTTGTTTTTGGAGATCAGGATTCTGAGAATGCACAGATGGGTGGAAATTTCGGGGACTGACATATCAAACTGATCAGAGGAATGAAGTGCCAGTCTCCGCTTCACTCGCTCGAACAACCAACAGTACTTTTCCAGCACTTGACAGCCATCTGGCACAGAGCAGAGGACAGGAGCCATGTTCCGAGCTTGCAAGAATGTTATGAATACTTCCTGTGATCATGTCAAAATATATCAGAAGTAAAACTAAACTGTGTCTTATCAACAGTTTATGTACAGTATGTATTCAATGTGAATGTTTTCATAGTAGCTTGTAGAATAGATGGTTAAGTTGGATGATTGAACCAGGAATTGCAACCATTTAAACCAAACTACACACTTTCAGAAAATTGCTAAATCACATTTCTACCATTACTTTGATAGTTCCCATGCCCAAGCTGCTCTCCTCACTGCATATTACCATCATCCCCACATTTGCCAAGTCTGGAGAATATTTCTGTCAAGCACTGCACAAACACTGCACATGAGCTATGTCTTCTATCTACAAGTCTTTCAGTAATTATGAGTCAGAGTATCTCTGTCTAGAGGACTGGAGAATAGCAGAATGCCCATTGGAAGTTTCCAAGTATGGAAGAAGAGCAAGGTCTTCAGGGAGTATGGAAGTGCTTGCCACTAAGTGCTCTATATTTGTGACTGGAGATCTTCTCCGTGGCAGCGAGACGGGAGTGAGAGATGGCTAACTTCAGCTTGTCTCGCCCTACTCTTGACCATTCATCTCCTAATGACTCTATTTTGGTGCATTTTATTTAATTAGTGCAAAAGGGATGAAACTAAACTACAGTCAGCCATATTATATGAGCGGGAGAAAACAATTTACTTGATGAGGCAAGACTAGTTTGAATCTTAGTTTGTAGATGACTTAGTATATGTTATTTACACTGTAAAAAAACAGCAAAATGGCTGGCAGCTAAGTTAGACGCTGATAATGTATGGCTGTGTTTTTTTAACAGTTGTTTTCTACATTTAAGAAAAATACCTCATCGTATCTTTACATGCATCTTGTAAAAAAGTGTTCTGTTTCTTACTGCAGCACATGCTACCAAACATCTTTTTGAAAATTCACACTAGAGGTAAAAAGTGTGTCATAAAAATACAGGTACTTATCTTATTGTATTTAACCCCTTTCCGACCTGAATTAATAACTAGGTCTCAAAAATTCAAAACATACATTTTATGAAGTACTTCCTATTAATTATAAAGCCAAAGTCTTTAGTTTGTGTGCATTCCAGTGAAGGTCAGATACACATGGATATAATTGTCGGAAATTTCAGAAGAACTTGAAGTTTCAAACTTTATGTTTATTTAGCCTTGTATATAATATATTAAATCACAATGACAAATGACAACTATATCTAAACAAAAGTGAATTGAATAATATGTAAATGACAAGATAAGGACATCCATTTCTTTTAGAACAAAAGGTGTAAAATTTAGCTGCAAGCAGCAATTAAGGACTCGAAGCAGTCTGGGAAATCACCCGCTGATAGTTAGTACCTCCCAAAATATATAAATTGATCACTAATTTTATTTTATTTTTTTCTTCACAAAACGCAAAGCTTTCTTTGAGTTTTACTAAATACTAAAACACTAAATTACTAAAACATAATACATCATACAAATACATCCAATGTCAGCAAAAAATAATTACATTTGAGGAAAAATGGTTCAAAAGAAGTAAAAAACAGATGAAATGTGGTATCCAAAGGAAGGATAGGGGTTAATTGCTTTTAGAAAGATTTGACAAAAAAATGTGAAAGTATACCTTATTTACAAAGTTATTACATTCATAAAAGATTTTAAATTAATACAATTACTATACATCCATTTCGAACGAAAGTAACACTCAGATTTCCAGTTTTTCATAAATAATTACTCTACAAGTAGGAAAACTGTGATGTTATAGACTCAAGCCAAATCAAAATAAAAGATTTTACTAATGGCAACTATTTTATAACTATCCAGCTAGACTTTTTACTTTTTTATAGCTGTCAGTGTAACATAACGACACTCGGGTTGGAATCCATTTGCAGGCTTTTATTAACAACGTAGTCAAGGAACAGGCGCGTAGTCAGGGCAGGCAGCAAAGATCGTAATCGGAGAACAGGCACGGTCACAACAGGCAGACTTAGACAGGGTAAACGCTCAGAGTTGCAGCACAGAGACAAACAAGACTTCGCCTCGAGCAAAGGGAATCAGTCTGTTAAATACTGGTGATAATGTTCCTCAGCTGGATGTGTAATCACGGCAGACCTGGGGTGTAATGTTCTTCAGCTGGGTGTGTAATCACGATGCCCCTGGGGTGTCTGGGAAATGTAGTGTGGTGCAGGTGGAGGAGCAGGAGTTAGTGCAACGAGGGTGCCCTCTGCTGGTTAGAGGAGGGAGTGACGAGGTTAGCCTCTGTGACATAGCCCCCTCCCTATGAGCGACTCCTGGCGCGATGAGGCAGACGGTGACGGGGTCTCCCACGTGGTCGAGGAGCCGGCTTGTTCGGGTGGTTGCGGTGGAAGTTCTCCGTGAGGCCTGGGTCGAGAGTGTCCTCCACGTTACCCAAGAGTGCTCCTCTGGACCGCACCCCTCCCTGTGCCTAAGAGGCAGTCCAGGGAGGAGCTGATGGCAGGAGCCATGCCACAAAAAGTGACCTCAGAAACAAGGCCTGTGGCATCGGCAAGAGCAGGCGAAGAGCAGGTGCCGGCTGAGCTGGGCAGCGGCGCTCGGGTGGCGCCGGCAGGCGCAGAGTAGCCATCGGCAGAGCTGGGCAGCGGCGCTCGGGTGGCGCCGGCAGGCGCAGACTAGGCATCGGCAGAGCTGGGCAGCGGCGCATCGGCAGAACAGGGCAGCGGCGCTGGATTGGCGCCGGCAGGCGAAGAGCAGGCATCGGCAGAGCTGGGCAGCGGCGCTCGGGTGGCGCCGGCAGGCGAAGAGCAGGCATTGGCAGAGCTGGGCAGCGGTGCTCGGGTGGCGCCGGTAGAGCATGGCAGCGGCGCTCGGGTGGCGCCGGCAGGCGAAGAGCAGGCATCGGCAGAGCTGGGCGGCGGCGCTGGGTTGGCGCCGGCAGAGCAGGGCAGCGGCGCTGGGTTGGCGCCGGCAGAGCAGGGCAGCGGCGCTGGGTTGGCGCCGGCAGGCGAAGAGCAGGCATCGGCAGAGCTGGGCAGCGGCGCTTGGGTGGCGCCGGCAGGCGCAGAGTAAGCGCCGGCAGAGCAGGGCAGCGGCGCTGGGTTGGCGCCGGCTGGCGCAGAGTAGGCATCGGCAGAGCAGGGCAGCGGCGCTGGGTTGGCGCCGGCAGAGCAGGGCAGCGGCGCTGGGTTGGCGCCGGCAGAGCAGGGCAGCGGCGCTGGGTTGGCGCCGGCAGAGCAGGGCAGCGGCGCTGGGTTGGCGCCGGCAGAGCAGGGCAGCGGCGCTGGGTTGGCGCCGGCAGAGCAGGGCAGCGGCGCTGGGTTGGCGCCGGCAGAGCAGGGCAGCGGCGCTGGGTTGGCGCCGGCAGAGCAGGGCAGCGGCGCTGGGTTGGCGCCGGCAGAGCAGGGCAGCGGCGCTGGGTTGGCGCCGGCAGAGCAGGGCGCTCGGGTGGCGAAGGCAGACACGGAACCTGGGGCGGCGCAGGCAGACACAGGCGCTGGGGCGGCGAAGGCAGACACGGAACCTGGGCTGCCGCCGGCAGACTCAGGCGCAGGGGCGGCGCAGGCAGACTCAGGCGCAGAGGCGGCGCAGGCAGACTCAGGCGCAGGGGCGGCGCAGGCAGACTCAGGCGCAGGGGCGGCGCAACAAGCAAGACGGCATAACAAGACCCCCCAATATTAAGGACAGGAGCATGGCACACTTCAGCCAAGACTCTCCCTTCAGCCTCAGGGATCAGCGTTTCCGGGGCAACACTGGCGTGGTCTCCACTAATCCTCGAAGCAGTAGACTCGTCGTACTGACTGAAGAAGAGAGAGTTGAGGGGTTGGAAACACTCCTTTTCTTCTTCTTCCTCTTTTCCGAAGGAGGTTGTGGTTGTGGCACCGTGGAGGTGTCTAGACAGACCCTCTGAGGGCAGGAGACAGAGGGAGTCTGAACGGGGAGTTTAGCACAGGGTACGTGGGGAGCGCGATTCTCCACCTTGGAGGGATCTGAGGCAAGACTGGGCTCAAAGACTTGAGGGTTGAGTATAGGAAGCCCATACAACTCTGGGAGGGCAACCTCTCCTTGTTCTCCTCGCTGGTGGTCGGCTGGGTTCTTGTTTGGTTGCTGCACTCTGTCCTGTGATAACTCTAGCAGTTTATCACCCGCGCTTTTGTCCTGATCACATGTCCTACTTAAGCTCTCCGTGAACTCCAGAAACGTGAGAAACACAGTGCCCTCTCCTCTCCATACGGTCGTGGCCCATTCTAGTGCCCTCCCGGTAAGCAGCGAAATGACAAGCGCGATCTTACTGGTGTCCGTGGTGTAGAGCGTGGGTTGTTGGCGAATGAAGAGGGAGCACTGCTGCAAAAATCCCTTGCACTTCGTCGGGTCCCCGTCAAACCTCTCGTGAAAGGCGGGGCGAGGACTGATCTGTGGCGCTTCTGCGACAGCGGGAGCCGCGTGAGCGTTCGTAGACGTCATGGCTGCTGGTTGAGAAGGGACATGCAAATTCTGAAGCGCTCTGACTAATTCCTCGGTGAGGGATGTCAGGCGATTCAGCTGATGTTGGTGCGTGGCCAGTTGATTCGCCTGCGTAGACAGCGCTGAAGACAGTTGTGAGAAAGCCGCTGGATCGTTGGGTGGCGAAGTCTTCTGTAACATAACGACACTCGGGTTGGAATCCATTTGCAGGCTTTTATTCACAACGTAGTCAAGGAACAGGCAGGTAGTCAGGGCAGGCAGCAAAGATCGTAATCGGAGAACAGGCACGGTCACAACAGGCAGACTTATAGACAGGGTAAACGCTCAGAGTTGCAGCACAGAGACAAACAAGACTTCGCCTCGAGCAAAGGGAATCAGTCTGTTAAATACTGGTGATAATGTTCCTCAGCTGGATGTGTAATCACGGCGGACCTGGGGTGTAATGTTCTTCAGCTGGGTGTGTAATCACGATGCCCCTGGGGTGTCTGGGAAATGTAGTGTGGTGCAGGTGGAGGAGCAGGAGTTAGTGCAACGAGGGTGCCCTCTGCTGGTTAGAGGAGGGAGTGACGAGGTTAGCCTCTGTGACAGTCAGCGTAAGTGTTCATAAAAAGAAAAAATTTAAGTATCTATTACTTTATCATAAATTTCTATTGAAGATAACAAACCATTTTAGAGTGTATTTGCTAAACACAAACAAGTTCCCTTGGTAAAGTTTGAAATTAATGACATGAATAAATGTTTCAAGGAAGGTCTGGTGGGTTTAGCAGCTTTCTTTGGCTAAGACCCACCCAGATCAATTCCATGTTGTTTATCACAAAGTCATGTCACCATCAGCTGAATGATTTGCAACAAGTTAGCCACATTTAAAAAAATTTCATAGAAAACCTCTTGTTTTAACAAAGTTACAAGAATAGAACAACAATGTTTCATTGTTAAAAGGGGCACACAACTAGTAAAATCATCTTTTTAGTTAGTTTCCGAGCGGAACGAAAATAAACATGACACACACTTCTACCTGAAATTCTGACAAATTCAACCAATAAGATCATAACTTCAGGATTCTTCAAGCATTGCCATAAAATTTGGTCAAACCAATCAGACGTATAGCCAATGTTCCATGGCCGTGGTTTCTGAGGTTGAGACTACATCACAGACACATCCATGAACATAAAACTTCTTGGCTTGCAAGTAAATCAGAGATCACACAAATGCATTTTTATCAGCGTATGCTACAAATGGATCTCAGCATCAATGTCAACTGCCCCTTTAAAATTCAAGAGTCAAAAAGAGACTGGACTCTTCTTCATTCATACGCTAACGTAAAACAGCTGAATTTTCTTCAGGTCTCAAAGTAGAAACACCTGCATGCTCATCTCTGTCAGGAATCCACATCTTGCACCCGTGAGCCTGCCTGACGCTGACATGGACTCACTCAGCGTCGAGAGATTTTAGTTTAAGTGAACAAATTAAGAGCTGGTGGGATGAGCAGTGAGAAGCTCTATATCTACGACTCAGTTCTTTAACACAGGTCATGAGTCTGCATCACATGCAACGCTAAGAATCTGAACCCAAGCATACATCTGACAGCTCTAAATCTGGTTTAACAAGCGAATATTTGATGAGCACAGAAGTGAAATTCAGTAATAATCTTGCCTTGAAAAGGGGTCACGGAAAAAAAATATTTTCAACTAAAAAAACATGCTGCAACATTTTATTGTTATTCTTATATTATTAAGCAGACCAAATTAGCTTAAATTGTGTCTGAGGTATTGCATTATGAATGGAATCAACACACAACCTTGGTTTTGTGATATCAGTAGTTGTCTTCATCTTTATGATTGGTAAAAGTATATTTACTGCATTTTCAAATGAGAGTACTGTACCCTGGTGGACGATAGCTATAGCTTGCTTTAAAATAAAGATGAAAACAAGAAGCACTATTCTCAAAGGTGCCGTATTATGTAAACTCGACTTTACAGAAATATCTTGCATGTTTTAGTATTGTTCCCTGCCTCAAGTCTCAAGTCAAAACATGCCTCAAGCCATACTCAGTTTGGCTCATGCATGTTTGTGTAATCCTATTTTCTTTTTCTGGGAGCTCAAAACGGCTTGATAGTAGTAGCCATTGACAATAGCACCGCCCACTAACCAATCAGAGGAACCACTAATGCGTCTCCTCTCAATGAAAAACGCGCTGACTGACCCAAAAATGAACCATAGCAGAAACAAACAATAAATACATAAATAATGGACAAATTTGTTTTTTTTTAAACTAACAGTTTCAAGTTTTTTTGTCAAATAGTGTTTTTATCTCCAAGTATTCTGGGTGATGATTTTGATATTTAAAATTCCCAATACAAACAAACCATATAGACCAATAGCACCATATGGTTATTTTGATAAATATAACTTGTCTTGGTAATTTCAGAGCTCTAATCTACAAGCCTTGTTTACATACTGCACATTTAACTCCAGACAGTAGTCAAGTAATGTTAAGTTCAGCAGATCTGCCATAGACATATTTCCAGAAACTAGAATAAAACGTTTACATACACTTCGGAAGATGACAGAAAATAACTGTTCTGAACTGAAACAAATAATTATTGAAACAAAGTAATTTCACACACACCAATTTATGTCAAAAATTGCATTCGGTTACTCCAAAATGCACAAAACATAAAGTTCATAATGTTTTACTTGGGTCAAGATAGTTAAGTATCTTAAATATTACATATTTAAAGATATAACTAAAATAAAATAAGTTGCTAAATGCATTGTCAATGATGTAATGATGTTTAAATTTTGTTTTTTTTATTCAATGATGGCCTGTTTAATTGATGATAGCTTTATTCATTAAAATCCATGTAAGTAAATCCAAATATTTTGTAAAGGTTATATTTGCATTTAAGATTCCTTTTGTTTACAATTAAGGATGGAGTCCATAATATTCTAGATATTACATCAAGATATAAATCAGCAAGACTTGTGTTGTAAGCTAAGTGTTTAGTTTCATCATGGTTAAGCATCCCTTCTTGGAAAAGTACTGCACAGTTTAGCTTCAAACTTCATGAAACGCATCTGATCACATTGAGCAAGGTCCTATTTTACCTTGTATGAAGGGTAGCCAAATGGAAATTGTTAAATATACACATTGAAAAAGTTGAATGTCATTGAATGCTTTCAGTTTGAGTAGCAAATGGAGAAGCAGTGAGGAACTTTCAGCAAACAGCTGCTCGTACAGCAAGAGGAAAACATGCTGCTTAAACTCCACGTCTCCGACACAAACAATGCTAGTTACAGTTAGAACAGCTTACTGGCACACTTTAAAGCGAATACTACATCAGCGGATCAATAATGGACTACAGTGCTATGTGCTTATTATCTGACACAGCTGCTAGGAGTGAAGAGCAATTCGAGCATTTTCCCGCGCAGGCAGTTCACTGACGCAGCGCATCAACACTCACCTCAACAAAACAAGAGCAAACACTGGAAAAGAGAGGAACACTTACCAAGCAGCGCTGTGAGAATGACGCGATAGACTCCAGAAAGCATCTTCCCGGCTGGCTGTCAGAGCCTGGACGAAAGCTCCTTCCTCTGGACGCGCTGACGCTCAACTGAACTGACTCTCAGCTCACTCGAGTCATTTTCTCTCAGTCTGCAAGAGAGCGTTTCCTCTGAGGAGCCAAGTCCCAGCTTTAGCTGCTGTTGCTGAAGGCTCTCTGCTGGTGTGTGCGGAAGAGAGAGAACCCCGACTTTATGAAATAATTACACAATAAAAATTGATGTGCCAATAATTAATTTTCATCCTAGAGTAAATAACATGACTTGTTATATACGAGTCATTAATTAGCTGAAAGAGGAATTAAAAAATAAATAAATAAATATCTATTTAAATGTGTCATTAAATAATTACAACTCATTTAATGTGTTTTATAAGTGTAATATAATAAATAAATGTAATCTTAAATATCATTGAATAATTTGGATTGAAGTGAAATCAGTTGTTATTTAATAAGACATGAGTTAAAAGTGAAACTTAATAAATAAAGGTGTCATTACATGTCATTAAATCCTTTTAACTGAAGCGAAAGCTAAAAATGTGTCGTAATAAATCATTAATTTATCATTTGTTTGTCATTTAATGCCTTATTAATAAGTTAAAAGTGGAGTTTTATTATTGCATGTATCATTTAATGTGTCATTAAATTATTTTGAGTGAAACATAATTAATAAAGGTTTCATTAAATGTCATTAATGTAGTTAAATCATTTATTCATTTTCATGTCGACTTTCTTCCCTTTGGGGTCGAATGCGGAATGAACCGTCAACTCTCTGCCCTTCCAGCTGCAACCCATCGCTGGAAAACATTCACACACACACATTCACTCTTTAACACTATGGACAATCGTTCTCACTCAATTCACTTATACCGCATGTCTTTGGACTTGTGGGGGAAACCGGAGCACCCGGAGAAAACCCACACGATCACGAGGAGAACATGCTAACTCCACACAGAAATGCCACCTGCCCCAGCCTAGCCTAGAACCAGCAACCTTCTTGCTGTGAGACGACCGTGCTACCCACTGCGCCACCGTGACGCTGAAGTTAAATCAATAAAATCAATAATAATACAACAATTAATTAAAAGTGGCAATTAAATTACTAAACTAAAATGTAACAAAATAACTAAAATTGACATTTTAAATGTGTTATCCTTTCATTAAAAGTGCAATTCACTTAATAAATAAATGCCTTTTCGTATAAATCGATAGAGAGAGAGAGAGAGACTGACTAACAAGTTATCATAAAAATCTCTTGTGAAAAGGACAGTTTACATAATTCTTGATCCCTCTGTTCTCTGAGCCCTCCCCGAATCACGTTTCAGGAAAACACCAATTAGAGGTTTTCTTGTCTGTGTCTTTCTTTAATCAGTTTCCTAAACCACACCCGTCTGGAAGATGTCCTTTTGAACAAGCAGTCGCGCTTATGATCCCGTACATACAGGACATGTCCTACAGACTTCAAAAAGTAATGCATATTCCAAACAAAGCCCCCTGAAATGAGGCCGCTTTACACAAGTATTAGTCCAAGAGCTCAGCCTCAGACAATGTTGTTTTCTGGTCTTATACGTATTTATGATTATTAATGATTTGGTAAAAAATTAAATATATATAGTCATTTTCATTAAAAGTATTAAATTTCTGGGAGTCAAAGTAAACTTTTCAATTCATGAAAGCAACAAAAAATTCTCAACCAATTGTTCCTATTATATTCCTATAATACTGCATATTTTAATAGCTTCTGCTTATTGGCCACAACTTGTTTTTTTACGCCAGGGCAAAGGCATCGTTTCTGATATAGCAGACGCCTTTTAAGTAATATCAATCAGTAATCCATTTCATGATTTACAACCAGCATCAGAAGGGTTAAAAGGTAAATTCATTTATTCAGGAGTTCAACTGAACCGAAAACAAAGTAAATCAAAATGAAACACTGCAAGCGGATTGCTCTCCTCCAGCACCGAGACAAATACAATATCAAAATAGTCCCTCAATGAAATCTTTAGAATAGAACAAAAAAAACCTCCTGGAAGTCGTCCAAGTGAGGGTTCGATGAAGGCAGCACCACACAGCACAGGACTTCAGAGCTGGTCTGCAGACAACACGGGGTGAGCTAAGGATCTTATTAAAATAATCTGAAAATATTTAGCAGCACGATTACACAGGCCTAAACTATCTAAGACTGAAGACAAGATCAGATATGAAGACTGAAGCCATCACACAGCAGATGATCACACCCAACTGATCAGAATGAGCCTAATGACAACTAAAGAGAAAACATAGCAAGAGAAAAGAAAGAAACAAAATGTTTCTAACAGTGACTTACTGCTCGTTGAACTTTAGGATTTTGTGTGAAAAACATTTATTAACACCAGAGATCATTCAAATCAAGTGGATTTCCAGTGGCTGCTGTTAAGTCCTAATTTGTCACCGATTTTACACTCTGTGCATCATATTATATTCTTTATAAACTCTGCGATGCTGTCCAGAGAGACGAGGGGATCAGTCATCCCTCTCCTTCACAGAAAGAACTCTGTCAATGTAGCCACTCTGTTTATTCTGGACACCGCGTGATCTTGATTAGCCTGCCTGCTACCAAAGAAAAGCTTTTAAGATGTCATTTGCTTTCTGCAGACAGGAGTTCGGGAGCCATTTGTACAGAAGATGCCTGTCAGATTGGTTTAGAATAATAAAGTTGTCTTAATGTGGGTGAAAAGATGTTTGACGGAGCACAATGAGTCCTCTTACAACCCTGTAATTTGATTTCTTGAATCCTGGTGTCCTGATGTCTGTTCTCGCTTTGTTCTTTTTTCTTGTCTGGTATTTTGAAGTTGCAATTTTGTAACGTTTAACTCACAGACAACTTGTAAGTTACATTTCATCAGCAGTAACTAAGCTCTAAAAAGTGTACTTGACAACATGGAAAAGTTCCACAGAAATTTTACGGTAATATTTTCTCCCCAAAATGTGCTCAAAGAAGATTTTTTACTGATTCAAAGCATCACTGATGAAATTTGACACAACAATTGACTGAATGTGCTTTTTTTTAATCCAGTCAACTGGATTAAATGGATTAATCCAGCCAATGAGAATGTGATCTCAATTACAAAAAAAAATTTAAGTCAACAACTCTTAACTGAATTGTACCCTTAGGAAAATCGAGTCAATGAACAAAGCTTAACAAAAGTAACTTCCACACTATCTCATAAACCAGACCAACTGACTTTCGCAGCATCAGGTAGATGCGTTAAATTTTTTTTTTTTTTTCCACTTCTGATTGTTACGGGACATATTTTTCTGACAAGGCAATTTCTACAATTTCTAGGCAAACATTTCAGATTTTTTATATTTTTTAAACATAAAGTTCACTGAGTTTTATTTGCCTTTTTTTATTTAAAATTTAAAATATCTGCAACATACAGAAAATCTGGAATTGAAAAAACTAAACCGCCACCTTAACGTGGTGGAGGGGTTAGCGTGCTCGAAGGATCCTAGGAGCTATGTTGTCGGGGGCTTGCTGCCCCTGGTAGGGTCTCCCAAGGCAAACAGGTCCTAGGTGACGGGTCAGACTAAGAGCAGTTCAGAAGATCCCATATGATAAAAAGAGCAGATTTCGTGACGTCGCCCGGATTGGCGTCACCGGGGCCCCACCCTGGAGCAGGCGAGCGTCAGGTGGCCTGGTCTTTTCCTATGGGACCCGGCCGGGCCCAGCCCGAAAAGGCCACGTGGGATCGCCCTCCAGTGGGCCCACCACCCGCAGGAGGGACCGTAAGGGGCCGGTGCTTTGCGATCTGGGCGGCAGCCGAAGGTGGGGACCTTGGCGGCCCAATCCATTGACACAGAAGCTAGCTCTGGGGACATGGAATGTCACCTCGCTAGGGGGGAAGGAGCCTGAACTTGTGCGGGAGGTGGAGTGTTACCGGCTAGAGATTGTCGGGCTCACCTCCACGCATAGCCTGGGCTCTGGAACCCAGCTCCTCGAGAGGGGCTGGTCCCTTCACTACTCTGACGTCCTTCGCGGTGAGAGACGGCATGCTGGTGTGGGCCTGCTCATAGCCCCCCAGCTCATGTGTTGGAGTTCTCCCCTGTGAGCGAGAGGGTCGCTTCCCTCCGCCTTCGGGTTGGGGGCAGGTCTCTCACTGTGGTTATGTTCAAGCACAAGGGTGTCCACCGGTGCACGTGGCACCAGGACACCTTAGGCCGAAGGTCAATGATTGACTTTGTTGTCGTATCATCTGACCTTCGACCTTGTGTTTTGGACACTCGGATGAAGAGAGGGGCTGAGCTATCAACCGATCACTACCTGGTGGTGAGTTTGATCCGCAGACTGGGGAGGAGGCCGGAAAGACCTGGCAGACCCAAACGTACGTTGAGGGTCTGTTGGGAACGTCTGGCCGAGCCCCCTGTCAGAGTGAGCTTTAACTCCCACCTCCGGGAGAGCTTCAACCAGATACCGGGGGAGGCTGGAGACATGGAGTCCGAGTGGACCCTGTTTTCCACCTCTATTGTCACTGCCGCAGTGCGAAGCTGTGGCTGTAAGGTCTCTGGTGCCTGTCGTGGTGGCAATCCCAGAACCCGGTGGTGGACACCGGAAGTAAGGGATGCCGTCAAGCTGAAAAAGGAGTCCTATCAGGCCTGGTTGG
This sequence comes from Danionella dracula, assembly GCA_900490495.1. Taxonomy (NCBI): domain Eukaryota; kingdom Metazoa; phylum Chordata; class Actinopteri; order Cypriniformes; family Danionidae; genus Danionella; species Danionella dracula. The sequence goes on from UELW01000006.1 coordinate 607,765, forward strand.
CTTGTGGGACTTCGGACACAGCCGACCGGTACCGGAAGGCCAAGCGCGCAGCAGCCAATGCTGTGTTAGAGGCAAAAACTCGGACCTGGGAGGAGTTCGGGGAGGCCATGGAGGAAGACTACCGGTCGTCCTCAAAGAAATTCTGGCAAACTGTCTGGCGCCTCAGGAGGGGGAAGCAGTGCCCCACCAACACTGTTTACAGTGGAGGTGGAGAGCTGTTGACATCGACCAGGGAGGTGGTCGGGCGGTGGAAGGAATACTTTGAGGGTCTCCTCAATCCCACTGTCACGTCCTCTGTTGAGGAGGCAGAGCCTGGGGTACTTGGGGTGGACTCGTCTATCACCCAAGCCGAAGTTACTGAGGTGGTTGGTAAGCTCCTCAGTGGCAAGGCACCGGGGGTGGATGAGATCCGCCCTGAATACCTCAGGTGCCTAGATGCTGTGGGACTGTCCTGGCTGACACGTCTCTGCAGCATCGCGTGGCAGTCAGGGACAGTACCTCTGGAATGGGTGGTCCCTCTTTTCAAGAAGGGGGACCGGAGGATGTGTTCCAACTACCAGGGGATCACACTCCTCAGCCTCCCGGGGAAAGTCTATGCCAGGGTACTGGAGAGGAGAGTTCGGCCAGTAGTCGAACCTCGGATGCAGGAGGAACAATGCGGGTTTCGACCTGGTCGTGGAACACTGGACAAGCTCTATACCCTCTGCAGGGTCCTCGAGGGGTCATGGGAGTTCACCCAAACGGTCCACATGTGTTTTGTGGATTTGGAGAAGGCGTTCGACCGTGTCCCTCGTGGGGCCCTGTGGGAGGGGCTCTGGGAGTATGGGGTCCGGGGCTCCCTGCTAAGGGCTGTCCGGTCCCTGTACAACCAGAGCAGGAGCTTGGTCCACATTGCCGGCACAAAGTCAGACCTGTTCCCAGTGCGTGTTGGCCTCTGGCAGGGCTGCCCTTTATCACCGGTTCTGTTCATAGTTTTTATGGACAGAATCTCCAGGCGCACTGGGGCCTGAGGGGGTCCGGTTCGGGGACCTCAGGATTTCATCTCTGCTGTTTGTGGATGATGTTGTCCTGTTGGCTTCTTCGGGCCTGGACCTCCAACGTGCGTTGGGGCGGTTTGCAGCCGAGTGTGAAGCGGCTGGGATGAGGATCAGCACCTCCAAGTCTGAGACCATGGTTCTCGACCGGAAACAGGTGGCCTGCCCTCTCCAGGTCAGTGGAGTGCTCCTGCCTCAGGTGGAGGAGTTCAAGTATCTCGGGGTCCTGTTCACGAGTGAGGGGAGGATGGAGCGCGAGATCGACAGACGGATCGGTGCAGCATCTGCAGTGATGCGGTCGCTGTATCGATCTGTTGTGGTGAAAAGGGAGCTGAGCCGAGAGGCGAAGCTCTCGATTTACCAGTCGATCTACGTCCCTACTCTCACCTATGGTCATGAGCTCTGGGTCATGACCGAAAGGACAAGATCCCGGATACAAGCGGCCGAAATTAGCTTCCTCCGCCGGGTGGTTGAGTGCTCCCTTAGAGATAGGGTGAGAAGCTCCGTCACCCGGAGGGAGCTCAGAGTAGAGCCTCTGCTCCTCCACATTGAGAGGAGTCAGCTGAGTTGGCTTGGGCATCTTTTCCGGATGCCTCCTGGACGCCTCCCAGGGGAGGTGTTCCGGGCATGTCCCAATGGGAGGAGACCCCGGGGAAGACCCAGGACGCGCTGGAGGGACTATGTCTCCCAGCTGGCCTGGGAATGCCTCGGGATCCCTCCCGGGGAGTTGGAGGAAGTGTCTGTGGAGAGGGAAGTCTGGGCATCCCTGCATAGACTGCTGCCCCCGCGACCCGGCCCCGGATAAGCGGGAGAAGATGAGATGAGATGAGATGAAAAAATTGGTCAAGTTTAATTAAAAATCTGTAGGTGTACATTTTGACGTTATATTGTATTTATTAAGTTGGGTAAAATTTGTTACGTCACTTTTAATGTTTAAACAGTAATATTTCTCTTCATTCCTGGGTTCAGAGTTACCTTTATCAGTTTAAAGCAGTCCAGTCATTTCCTCTGGCATCAATAAAGCCTATTCACTGCTTTCCACTGGATATATTCCATTGTTCTTGTAGAATTTTGTTGGTTCCTGAGATAAACTGTCAGATACTCAGAACATCAAGTCTGGCAACAACTTCAAAGCGTTTCTCATTCACTTTTAATGAATTTCTTCTTCATTCTGAAAACTTTTTTATTATAAAAAAAGTCATTTTCTAATACAAACAAACTGAGGATTCAAGTAAATCAAATTTCTAAAAGAGAGCAACAGTAAGGCCCAGGTCAATGCAGAGAAAGCAGCAAACTAGTTTACAAAATAATTGGGTTAGCCTGCCAAATCTGACACCTGTCTACCCTCCGCATATAATATTTGGGCCAAACTTTTAATGTGGTACCGAAGACATTAAATATAATGCTTGTCTAAGGCTTGGACCAGTCCCGGCTCATGTATGGCGCAGAAATGTCCTTTGTCTTGCCTCAAGGCTTTCATCATGGTTCTTGAGCAAAGCAGAACTACTCACGTAGCCAAAGACTAGAAAAATGTTTGAATTGTATTGTCATGATGATGATGAGTAAGCAAATTACAGTTTTTCTGACAAACAAATGTCGCATCAATATATAATTGCCTGCAATAAGTCTCTACCTAGAGTAGAGTACTGCATTCCCACCAAAAGCATGAATTAATAAAAGGACTTGCAATGCATTGGGAACCTTTTTGAAATGTTCCCTGGGAGGAGTTAAATTTTTTTGAAATATCAAAAGTCTAAACCCAGGTTTTTGGTTGAAGAGTTAGACCCAGTGGTTCTTGTATCCAATCAGGGCTGTTCAAACCCTTGCTAAACTCCTGCTTGGTTCGGTAATGATTGTGGTTTGGCGCTACGCTTCTGTGGTTGACCTCATTCACCTCCACTCACATTTTAGCCAAAATCGGATATTTCATCTTTCTCATTTATTGATTTAAACACAACAAGTGCCTAAATACAGTCAGATGTGCTGTTACTATCAAGAAAGATTTTTGTCACAGTTTTCCTTTTGAAAATCAAAAGAAATGAAACAAGACGTGACTATACGCTTCATTAATGAAAAACCCAAGTGCTCTCGGTTTCATGCTTGATTGTTTTGTGCAACTGTGTTGGCTTGGCAAGGATCTGTGTGAATTCCTCTGTCTCACATGCTCTTGTTTACCATTTGTTGACCACAAACAAGCAGATCACAACTATTTAGACAAAAATATTCATGTGTCTGTACATTTTTACTAAGTTGAAGATTTAAAAAGTGTATTTACAGCTGAAAATTGTAACTGTTTACCATAAAAAATTCAGTAAATGATCTTCCCAGAGAGTATGAAAAGGTTCTGCACAATGAAATTTAAACAATACTCAAGGGGCCTAACATCAAATATTGATTTGAAGAAAGAGTGGATCATGTTTAATCTTAATAAATTGGAGAGTCTGGAAGAACGCCTTTTGCTATCTTCATTTTACAGCAGATTTCTTTTAAATAAAAGGCATTATTCAAGAAGAGATGTTTTAATAGATCTATCCTGATCAATGGTTCTGTATCAACAATAAACTTGATGGAAACAACTTCTTTCCTTTCTTATATTTAAATATAAATGCGCTTTACTTGGCCAATCAGAGAGCAGTGCATTTCAACACTACCTTGAATGTCTGCTCAAACAGGTAAAAATTTATTTTTCTGAAAATGATACCTTTTGTAAAAATAAAAGTGCAAATTCCACACAAAAAAGATGTGAATAAAAATACACATTTAACATTTTAATTATGAATAAACATGTAATACTCAAAGCCAACTAATACTAACAAACGTTACTTTGTGATGACAGATAATAAAAATACATACAGTAAAGTCATAAGAAAGTGACATTTGTATTTGTTTTTATCACTTAATTCAGCACAGAACTATACATTTGATTTCATCTGGTATCTTTACTAAATATGAACTATAAAAAATATTAGTAAAACTAATGCCAAAATTCTTGTAGAAAAAAATCTTCTTTGGTGTAGAATGTCAAACATACATGTGAACCAGAGGCAGCGTTATTCAAACAGATGACAGTTTTGATCCTTTAGCTTCTGAGATTTAATCTACACAGTCATGTTCTCTGATTCTGATTGCCAGGAATCAGATCCAACTTGTTCCTGACCTGCTTGATTGACAGCTCTCAGCAGGTGCCCAAGCAATCCACACCAATCAAAGTTCACAAAGAGATCCCCCCTCAGTGACCACGTTGAAGGCTGTCAGGAATACAAACGTCTGGCATGATTTAAGAAGAGGGCGAAGGGAACGTAACAAGAGCAGAGGAGAAACCAGTTGCCAGGTCCACGAGGACACCTGAGTTCAGACGTTAACCTTCTAGCCATTAAAGAGAGGACCAGACCAATCCACTGATTTTCTCCAGGGAATTCAACTCTCTTTGTAGTAATCCAACCCTCACTCTGTCTCTGAAGCGTCGTCTTGGAGGGTCCATCATGTGACGCTGATAAAAATTGGTCACAGCGGGCTCTCTCGTCATTTCGGACACACCATTCAACATGTTGTTACATCACATCTGGGAGAGCATGTGGCCCTACTTACTCATTTGACAGAGCCTGAAACAGGGTCAGGTCAAATCCAAACCACTGGGCGATGACTTCTACTTGCTTCTCTGACCTCAGTTGAGCATCACCTGGTCCAGATTAACCGAAACACAGGCCAGAGTCGATTTGATTTACTTGGGCCCGGCTCGTTTCTTGAGTCATGAGTGGAGGGTCCTATTGTTATTGACTTCCTGCACGTTTCTCTGTAGAGGGAAGAGGAAAGGGAGGTTAATGTGGAGTTTGGCAGCTACACGAAAAAAAAAAAAACGTATCAATGGATGCAATCTGGGCGTTTTACAACAGCACAGAAATCTTTCTACTGAATGGGGATTGATTGACTAAGGGTGTCATTTACATGTCAAAAAGATTAGGAAAAGATCAGGAAACCCAAGCCAAAAAAGTACTTTATTGTACTTCAAGTATGTTTACATTTCAAGTATATTTACATTTCAGATATCGTGTTTAAATAGTAATTTTTTTTGAATCAAAGCTGTAATATTAAGTTTTGTGGTTGAAAATAAATAATAGAATACGGTGATTTCAGTAACGTTTTTTTAAAGATGTTTGACTTCAGTGTCTATATAACATTTAAGCACACTTAGAATTTTTTTTTTGACTGGAAAATGTATTAATATAAAAAATAACTGCAAGAAAACATGGTGAACACTAGTGTAAGGGTTTTTCTTTTTCATTTTGGAGTGTGTGTTCTCACATTGTGGGTTCATGTCCTCAAATAACATAAAAACATTAAACATGTCTTAAAATCACACACAAAATAGAAACCAGATCATTTATGAAGACTGTGCGGTATGAGTTTCTCTTAACAAAATCAGGAAGTCCTGTGTCAAACACACAAGTAAAGATCTGCTTTGAAAAGATGTCTCTAATGCTTTAGTCTAACTAAGAAGAGAAAACCTTTCTGTTTTGTCTGGTTTCAGAGGCTCTGTGTACCTCTATTGTGAGGTTGAATATTCACTGTTCAATTTTGGGGGGATTCATGACAGAATATTACTTTTTGAGGTAAAATATCAACTGTCAATTTAACCAGAGGAAAGTTTGCAGCATCACTCGAGTCACTCCATACAACCTCTCACATTGATGACAGAGTCTCTTTCCAGATTGCATCAATGTTATTGTTACTCTCTCGGCCCTTGATGCTTGTTCCTGTGAGTTTTCTAAAAGTAAAACAACAAGACACAGCTTCCTCTGATTGTTCAGTCTTGAACCAATGATATATGAAATGTTTTTAATACACTATTTCATCTGCTCGGGTTTTGAACATATAAAGAATGAGTTTAGAAGAGTTTACTTAGAATTTTGAACTGCAATGAATGGGTGTAAGAGTTTAAACAGTTTGTTTCTGGGTCTCTTCATGAGGTCCTTCCTCAAATGTGAAAAATGAATGTATTAAGTGTACTAACATGTAACACAGTTTGTGTACTTGAAGCTACACTAATCTTCTTCATATTTCAAGTGTATTCATCAATAATTAACTTGAAGGATGCTATTTTGGAACAACCAATGTTGTTCTAAATATATTTTCATTGTAAATGATATATTAACGAGGCCCAATATACTTAAAGTACAGAGTTTGGTTTTTAATGACTTTAATAACTTCACTTCATAAATAAAGACAAACTTGATATCGCAGTGTTGATTCTAACATGTGAACTCCTTAAAAAATTACTTTTAGTGTATGTTACAGTGACAATTATGAACTTTAATTAAAAATATACAAAAAAATATTTTAAAACTTTAGAAAGTACAAATATCTTTCACTTTAAGTACATTTTAGATTAATATATTTTCATGAAGTCTAATGTAGTGCAACTATTTGAAATTGTTTTAGCAGAAAAGTGTGATGCATTTTTACTTAAAATGTACGTACAAAAAGTTTGATTTTGTGTAATTACTTGTAATTACTTTATTTGTATAAATACTTGAAGTACACTAAAGTACTGTTTCACTTAGGTCACTACAACATGGAGTTCACTTATGATAATGCTCTAGGGAAAAGCTTTTAAAAGATGCACATCATGTCCATTCGCTGTTCCCTTGGCTCATTAATAATCCATGCTAGATTTTGCAGCATGGAGCCACTTGTTCCTCCATTATGAGGAAAGCACGCAAAACTCTTAATGAACTTCTCTGATCCTTCAGGGATGGACATGAACGACGGAGCCTCTCAGAAACACTGGAGCTATTAGAGGGTCTCTCATCTCATTGTGAGGCTGTTGTCTTTAAAAATGGGTGCTGACTGCTGTCTCTGCACGGGGGGCTGGACTGCAAACACATGAGCCAGGGAATGACTCTATATGGACCAAGTGAGCGCTTCACCGCTGACTTCTCTGTCATGATTTAGAGCTCCTGTCAGCACCACTCCTGCTCTGTCAAGGGTTCAGAATGAGAAAATAAAAAGAATGTTTATTTCTTTCTTTAAGCCAGCTAATTGGCTGCTCTTTTACTGAATCTCTCTGTGATTTCTTTGATATTAGGCAGGGGCCTGAATCAGAATAAAGGAAGCCATCGCTTGTTCTGTTATTGGAGCAAATGATCATCGATTTACTTGCCAGATGTTTCATTTCAAGCGTTTATTTGTGTTTATTACAAGCTTGAGACACTCATTACCTTGAAATCATTTTAAGAGCTGTTAATGTTCAAGTCAACATTAGGTGTTGCTTCAGCTGGAGGTACTTCTGTGGTTGGGTCTTCTGAAAATGACTTGGTTTAAATTCCTTTTTTTCACATACTGTTGTCATTTAAAAGGGAAGCAAGGAGCACACAGTTTTCTCCAACAGTCAAAAAGATAGCATGTTGGATTCCAAATATGTTCACATGACTGCTTGAATATGTTGGGCAAGTATTAAGGTGAGTATGCATTGAAAAGTCGCTCAGTAGTCTGCAGGCATGTGTAACCTATTTAGAAGTCAACATCTAAATTGACCAATTGACCAATGCAGATAATGGAACTACATGTCATCAAATTATTTGAAACTTAAAGAAAAACTCCACTTTTTGGGAAAAGACTTCTCCATAATAAGTTTTGTTTTAACATTTTAACTATTCTCATAGTGTGCCAATATGAAATTTAGCACATGTTCGCTTAAACTTAGCATAAATATGTTATTGGATTAAAGAAAGAGGTTTAAAAAACATTTTAGGCATTCCCCAAGTGTGTTTATATCCTTTTTAGCATAGCTTAGCATAGTAAATGGAATTGGATTAAACAAATGGTTTTTTAAAACATTTTAGCCATTAAGATTGGACTGGTGAGAGCATGTATATTAACTTAGGATGGAAATTTGGCTCAATTATCTAAAAAAACGGAAGTTTCCTTTAAGAAGCAGAACAATTTGGTAAAGATATTTTAAGCAACTTATTTATTGAGGCTATAGATGGGTTTAATGTTGACATTTCAATGCTTGTTATAATGTGGTGTATTTTGTGAAAGATGCAGCATTAATATGTTCTTAGAAATAAGTTAAGATAAGGTCAGCTTGCATGCCCCTCTTGGAATAAACACAAATATGTGACAAAATGGTCGAGAGGGAAAGCATCTCCATGTGACTGTTTATTTAAGACTGTGTTTACAGAGAACATTTTTCAATACCTTTTGGGGATCGTTCCTCCAGGGGGTTGAGGAGATGTGGCCTTTAGATCATCAACAAAAACAGATACAGAGAGAGAGAGAGAGAGAGAGAGAGAGAGGGGAGAGAGATGAGAGAGAGAGAGAGAGAGAGGTGAGAGAGAGAGAGAGAGAGAGAGAGAGAGAGAGAGAGAGAGAGAGAGAGGAGCTGTATCCTGCAGACAAAACAATCATTACAGAATAAGACAGTAAACAAAAGAAGTATTGTTTTCCCAAAGAGCAGTCTAACTGTCTTCAATTCAGCATCATAAAAAACTATTCGTCAATGTTAATTAACAAACATGTCCAAAATTCACATATATTAGTTACATTGTGACTCAGGGTTGTAGTATAGTAGTGTTTTAAAATTTCGCATATAAGTATATAAATTTAGCATATGAGTCCTTATAAGTTAGTAAAATTACATAAATGTTTAATTCATGTTTGCTTGCTTTTGCTTGTATCTTTCTCTTTATATATGGCGTCAGTCCAATAAAAAAATCTCAGTTTAGTGTACATTCTAACAATTTGTTTCAATTACTTTTTTTGGGAGGGGGGGGGGTTCAGCACAACAAAACTACTTACATCTAAATCTGATTTTTACATTTTTTGTCATTTTGTATCAAACAAGTACTTGTATTTAAAACCTAATATCTTTGCTGCATTGTTCGTGTCAGCTCCAGCTGTGCTTGGCTTCAGTGGTGAGGGTTCAGTCTGACATCTAGTGGTTATATGCTCTCATTAAAAAAAATGCTAAATTTAGCTCTGTCCAGGTGATGCAGATACACAGGCTTTTTAAAATCAATATCCAAACAGATTTATTGATAAAACTATGGCTTTTATATTAAATCTGCTATTGTTTTATGCATAAAAAGACAGAACTATAATAATAGCAATGGTCAATAATAATAATATGTATATTTTATATAGCACCTTTCTTAAGACTCGAAGCACCTTTTCAAGAGGACAAGCGGAACAAAAACAACAATGACAACAATATTAAAACAGCAGACCAATAGATGGGTCAGAAAATCCTAATTTGAAAAAGCAGGTCTTGCAGAGATTATTTGGGATTTTAAGACCTGAATGGGTGAGAGAGAGATTTCCAGTGTGTCAGTGCAAAGAAAGTAAATGCTCTACCACCAAAAGAGACTAATTTGTAGTGGAAGGTGTGGAGAAGACTAGCATCAGAGACTGCGATCTGGAGTTTGGGGGATGAATAAGATCTAGATACAGAGAGGCGAGACTGGAGTGCTTTGAAGGTGAGGATGAGAATTGTATATTATCTGTATTGTACAAGTATAGCCAACGAAGTTACTGAAGAATAGGAGTGATATGGGAAGGTTTTTTGATGACGAGAAGCCTGGCTGCTTCGCAAAGTTGGATTTTATTTATCTTATTTTAGATTGAGTTTGGAATACAATAGAAAAAAGTGTTACAGTAGTCGAAGCGAGATGTGAGACAAGCAATATTTCTGTGGTTGTAGAAATCCATCTTAGCGAGTGAAGTATTATGAAGGAGGAATGAAAGAGTGAGTCAAAGTTGAACTATACCTCTTCATTTTACTGATTAAAGTCAAAGAATGACTCTGTTTTACATTATATCTTTTCTTTCTTTCTGTTGCATGTTTTAAGTACTCTTCCATGCTCTGGTGGTGAGAAATCTAAATAGATTTAGTATTATATTATATCTAGTATTTAAATCTTCTTCCAGCACAATCACTAGATTAGCATTTTAATAAAACAGTCTTAAAGACATGGATGATAACACCTGAGGCTTAATATTTCCTGCTCTGTGTAGCACCTATATAATAATAAATAGAGGGGACCAAGATGAAAGCTACAAGAGCAAAGAGCAGAGATTCGATCCTTTCATTCTTCTCTTGGATGAATTGGCCCGCTGGAGTGTCTCTGTGTCTTTCATTATTTGATCTACACACAAAGGTTCGAGGGCTCAGGCCAGTGGTATAAACAGACGCTTTTCAGGGTGCTCCCATGCCTAACAGCACTGAACTGAGGAATTGAGGTGGCATGGCTTGATTATGCTGCCTAAAAACAGGTCCTGCTTAAGAGATTTCTTTGTTGCTGAAGCGAGATGCCCACTACAGACCAGCACAAAGGGTTCCCTTGTCTTTCAGGGAAATGCATTAAATATGGAAATGCTCAGACACTGGGAGGGTCATTACAAAAGTGTAGAAAAAAATGTTACTTAAGTGTTGAATTTCACAGATTTTTTGTAATGTATTTGAATTAACTCATACATAAAGACTAACCAGTTAATAACAAGTTTCAACAAACAACCACTAGTGCCATCTGGAGATATTTTTTAGATTTTAGAAGATTTATGATTAAGATTTTTGTGTAAAACCATTCTCTAAATAAATAGATGTTTGTTGAGTTTTTTTTAAAAGGTCAGTTCAGGTTCGAAGAATATATATATATATATATTTTTTAAATACCAAGCTCTGTGAACTTGTTAAAACTATGGGAACATTCATTTTGTTGAGTAAGTGAATAAAGAAGAAGACTGCAGTGATGCATGTAAAAAAAGAAACGCTGCAAAGTAACAGGATCGCAAAAGACACTTCCTACCTATATCTTCTGTTTTTATTTTTGTCCTGTATTTATACAGCAATTTGAATTCTCAGTGTGTTTGAAATGTAATATACAATTAAAATGTTTTGTCTTGAATTGTTGTCTTTTATTCTCATACAAACCAAACTTAATTCATTATTGGATTATGTTACGTTCTTTTTTTCTCTCAGTGACACTTAAAGCAGATATAGACTTTTATTTTGGCATTGAAATGTAATGCCAAAATAAATTGTTATTAATATGAATAATAATAAATAAAATAAATGATTAAAATTCAATTTTTGTTGAATGTTTTTTTTTTCAATGTCAAAACTTGTTTTTACTGCTATTTGTTTTTTTAAACCAAAATTGCTTTTTCCAATGTAAGAATAGTTTTCTTCTTTATTATTGTTTATTATTAATTTTTTTCAAAGCCTTTTCTCCTTCAATGATGTTTAATGTTAATGTTTAACTTTTTTCTTGTATTAATCTTTTTTCAATCTCAACTTTTTTCTTCTGTTTAACTTTGTCTATGTCAAAACATTTTTCTTATATATTGTTTTGAAAGCCAAACTAAACTGTTTTTTTAATGCCACAAACTTTTTATCCTGTTTTTCAGAAATCTTTTTTCCTTCAATGAATTTTTTACGCAACAACTTTTTTCTTCTATTTAATTTTTTATATCAAAACTTTTTTTTCATCTATTTTGTTAAATTTCAAAATGTTATGATGCAATGTCAAACTAAAGTCTCCATTTTGGCTACATAAAGATTACTGTCAAACTATTCTATCTGACAATGGTGACGTTCACACAATTTTGATTTATTGACCGAAAAAAGATTATCGTAGAGAGCAGAAAAGTCATCTGCTGAAATCTATTCACCAACATTTATTATGGTCATGTGAGTAGGGATGGAAAATGCATTGTGTCTGCTGCACCAATAACAAATATTGGGTCAGGTTTAGTTTTAGGAAATTTAAGCTCTAGAGGAGCAATATTACCAAGTGTAGCTTTTAAAATACCAAATATTTTATTTTCCATTCACATGTTCAGTGTTAACCATTTTCAGGCAGTCAGAAAGCTAATCGGTATGTGCATTTCACTTTACTGCTGATGTCTGAGGCATGTTTAAGGAGTATAGCTAAACCAACTTTATTCCTTATATATCCTTATATATAATGCACGAACAGCATTCAGAGATCAGAATTCCTTTATTCATCTACAGGGGAAAACCCACAAATCATTCAAATAAAGAGACAAATATGATTAACAACATATAAAACATCTAAATAAATATCTAACATAAACATAAAAAGTACACGCAGCTAGGATTTCCTAAGCAAGCTATAAACCTCGACATTGTGTAGTAAACAAAAATTATAAACTGTAGTAAAATCTATAAAGTTAAATCGGCTCTGTTCCGAGTCTATGTGGCCCTTTTCTAAATAGAGTTAAATTAATAGCCTCTCAACATTTACCTTAAAATGCATTAAGTTAATTTTTTGTTGTTTTAATTTTAAGAAATGCAAACATTTTATATATCGTTTTTGTATATAGTCCTACTCTGGATAGAGTTAATCTTACTGTCAAGATTTTAAAAGTTAAAAAGTATAAATTCTATAAATAGTCTTTGAATGAATGTTACAGTTTAAATATTGTGATACAGAGTTTGGATGGCGACAATCAAGAATGATTTCCTGTCTGTGATTGGTGCACTGTGGGAGTCTGAGTTTGTTCCTGACCGTACTCCTCTAGCGGTTCAGCACACAGTGGAGAAGATGAGCAAGAACGTCCAGTTTAGTGCTTAATTTGAACAGCATCTAATAGACACTAATAGTTAATGCAATTAAAAAAAATACAAAAAAAACATCTAAAACAAATATAAAATAATTTGTTTGTGAAACAGGCTTTAAAACAATGTGTCAAATTATCTATCTCTCATTCAAGGATGAAAGACATTTTTTGCTTTCATTTTTCACGTAACTCTGTTTTTTGGATCTTCCTTTGCTAGGCAAACCTGTAACCCAAACAAAGCAGATAAAACATTAAAATCTGTGTAACGATTATTCAAAGTGTAAAACTGTGATTTTTACCTGTGTAGTTGAGAGATCTGAGCTCTGATTCATACAGAAGGCAGTCAGTAGTTCCTATCATGCACTGATCTTTGTCTTAGCACCTTGAACTTCTGGACCAAGCAGAAGAAACGGCTCCTCTGAATCCTTATCGAAGAAAAAAAACATTTAAATACCAGTCACACTGAAGAGTAGTGTAAGTGACTACAAGAGAACTCTCACATGTGATTCTTCGGTCTGCAAGAGTCTCATCATCAGACTTCTCTTCTTGTCTTTGCATCTCTTGTTCTGGAACCAGACGCGGATGACTCGGTGGTTGAGACCGGTTATCTCCACCAGTTGCTCCTTCATCAGGGCGTCCGGGCGAGGGTTGGCTCTGTAACAGGTCTGAAGCATCCTGAGCTGAGCTGAGCTGAGGACCGTCCTATTGCGCGTCGTATTCTCTGATCTCCTCTGCTTTGAGGAGCAGGGGGGACTGGATTTGATGCTCACTTAGAGTCAGATGAACAGAGGATTTTATTAAAAATCAAGATTTTACATTCACTGAGTTACCGGATCAGAAGTTTGAGCGACATACCAGAAGATTCACTAGTCTGACTTTCTGAAAATGGGTTCTGATGGTTGGAACAGATCGGGTAGCCTTCCAGAAGAACATATTTATCTCCAGGGAGCAGAGGACGATTGCATTCTTCACACTGAAAGCACTGCATGTGATAAACGTTTGCTCCTGCTTGCATCACAAACTCCTTCCTGTTGAAGGCTTGGTGGCATTTTGGACATTTCCTGGAGCAGAGTATAGAGCAGAGGTGTGAAAGGATTTTATTAATGTTAATGTTTAATAAAAAAATGGTTAGATCAAAGTAGGTCTGGCTTATACATTATTTACATTTTTACATTTTCCACAGTAACTCAAATTAACGCAGTGTTAAAGATTCCAACAACTGCAGATCATGGTTAAGGCTTGTGGAAATAAGCAAGTCAAAGCGCTTTAAGAGAAATAGCCAAAACAGACAATAAAAAACAGCAGAGATTTTAAAAGCAAAGATTTAAAAAGTTTTCAAATTCAGTAAAGAAGAGGGATATGGAAGTTAAAAGTGCAGATGTGTTTGTACAGCAGCATTCAGTCACTAGATGTGTTTTAGTCTGGATTTTAATAATTAATTTTTTTCTGGAAGTTTTAGCCCCTCATCTCTTCTGGCAGCATAGTAACTGAAAGCAGACTATTTGGAACAAAGTTGTAACAGATTTGATTCCAGTGATCTGAGAGCTCTGTTTGAATTAGTCCGGAGCATTTTAAAATCTATTTTGAATGTCACTGACAGCCCGTGTAGATATCGGTGTGCATGTGCTCCAACCTCTTTGTCCTGTTCAGGATCCATGCAGTCATACTCCGAACATGCTGCCGCTGTCTAATGATGTTTTTGAGGAAAGCAGTCCAAAGAGCATTACAATAGTCCAGCCTGCTGCTGTTAAAGTTTGCATAGAGTTTGTTAAACTTTGCATTACTGTTTTGTCTTGTTCGGTTGTCAACTGTGCATTTTGAAAATTAAGTTTTAAAAATGCTGCCAAACAGTTACTGTTAATTTACTCTACCAAATGCAAATTCTTGCTATAGGATTCCATCGGCATAGAATATATTTTTTCTAACCTATATAATAATATATATAATAGAGCCAGGGTGGGAGTGCAGCTATGGTGATAGAAATAAGTGATGAATAAAAGTTTTTTTTTAACAAATTTAGGATGTGTTTCAATTAATTCAATAAAATATATCTTAAACGATCTAATAACGTGATGGAATTTTATCAGCCATGGAGAAAACAGTTCAATTCTTATTATTGTTGCTTCAAAGAATATTAACGTATATGCAATGTTCCAATAAATGGCAAATAATCAGAATTGTTGTATTTACTTCGAAACAAGAATATTGAAAACAAATTTTAAAAAGTTACTTTTCAAATGTTACAAAAAGTATTGTTTAGAATACGCATTTTGTGCAATTTATATTATCTTTGAGTCATTGCAGTGCTCCTATTTCAATAAATTGTACGTTTCATTTAAGAAAATATGATGGTCAGAATATAAAATAATGCATTTATAAATTATAAATAATAATAGTTTTTTTTTATTAAATTGGTAGTCATAAAATTTGATCAGACTAAGGTACCTTAAACTAATTCTTTTATAAATAGTGAGAGTGCGTGGAGATGCGCGCGCATCCACCTGCTGCGGTGCTCTCTGCAGAAGGTCTGTCCGTCTCTCAGAAAGCAGCTGCGGGACTGATCCAGAAACTGATGGCACTCCGCGCACTTCAGACACCGCACATGCCACGCCAGGTCTGGGAAAACTCCCAAAAAGAACCGCTCCACGATCTCCTGCCCGCAACCCACGCACCATGACCTCGGTTTAGCTCCTTTCAGACAGAGAACCCCCGTTAATTAAACGAACCAATAGGCTGCTTAATTGAGTTTAATGGAAATCTATGCCACTTACTGTTCTGTGAATCATCCATTACAGAAATGCATTTACAACCAGGCTGGGGGCAAGCTTTTTAATAACACTTTGACTGAGTCCATCCTCTTTATATCTTGATTTGAGTGGCTGATTTTGAGCCAATCAGCTGCGGAGAATTGAGCTTGAATAATGGATAATTACAAGGGCTTAAAACGAAGAAAGAAATCAACGAGGGTTTCCTTTCTGTTTAAAGGTTTTGTTAATAATTTATTTATGTATTCATCTATTAATGTGGATTTAATTTAATTATTTGTTAATTTATTTGTTTATTCGCTTGTTACGCTTACAAACAAGGTACAACAATGTGAAAATGTAAAAAAGATGGAAAAAAATATTTTCTTAATTAGAAATTGTATCTTAAATTTTGACGACTAAAATGCATAAACGAATAAGTTAAAATATTTCGTACGCGATTACATTGGCGTCACCTAACATGCGTCATTGCGTCATCAACATCCGCCATATTGAATAAGGAAATAAGAGTGGGAGAGGTGAATCGTCCCGGATGCATATAAACATCCACGTCAACAGAAGGTATTTTAATGAAACCGCTACAATAGCACGAAGCCGCGTTAACAAAAATCTTCTTGGATCTGTCGGATGTATATTTAAAAGACTGTTAGACACGGAGCTGTTTTTAGGCTTGTGCGAACAATGACTTCCCTAACGCAGAGAAGCTCGGGCCTGGTGCAGAGAAGGACCGAGGCCTCGCGTAATGCCGTCGCTGGAGATAAGGAGAAAGTCGACGGCGAGGACGACTTTGAGTCCCGCCGTGGGGAGGAAGAGGACGACGACAAGGGAGACTCCAAAGAAACGCGACTGACACTAATGGAGGAGGTCTTGCTGCTGGGGCTAAAGGATCGAGAGGTTTGAAGAGACTTTGTTAGGCAAATGGTCGCTTAGAGCAGGCTAAACAAATCCTGTTATAACGCGGAGATTAAGTGTCTTGAGATCAGCTTTCCAAGGAGACCCACCATTAAGTCTGAGTCCCATAATGTTGTTTTTAAGAGTTTCGGGCCTACCTTGTGATTTATGATTACTGCATGTCACTTCTAGTAACGAGCAAACTATTTGATATCTAAATTTCACTAACAAGAAAGTGAATGT
The DNA here is from genome assembly GCA_900490495.1 of Danionella dracula. Lineage (NCBI taxonomy): Eukaryota > Metazoa > Chordata > Actinopteri > Cypriniformes > Danionidae > Danionella > Danionella dracula. Next base: position 624,281 of record UELW01000006.1, read on the forward strand.
CGTTAATGCGTTCATTTGTCTTAAAACTGTTTCCATCTATAACAAATGCTTATCGGATCTTTTAACACACATGAAGAATATACAACGCTAGTTGAGTTTTCGGAATACGTAGAAGTCAGGATTAAATATCTCTTGTTATATTTCTTACCTAGCTTTAAGATTTGAAATTGACTGAATTTTTGTGCTGCTGTCGGTTTTAATTGTCGTGTTGTAAAAGAAAATAACTGTAGAATCTGTAGACAATCTGAAGAGTCCAAAGGAATTGGACTTGTGTATTTGATGGAAAAAAAACAAACTGAGCCACACTGCTTCCATTCTAATGGCCAACACATTTCATGTTATTTTCTGCTTTTAATATATTTTTCCTGACATTGAAAGTTTGTATGTAGTAAGCTCAGAATGTTGTAATCTGAAGAAGAAAAGTCAATCAACGTCACCGTTTAAATGTAAATGTTTTTTATGATTTTTTTTTTTTTTGCACAAGTGGTGAATACAAATTTTTTAATGGCACAAGCATAATGGCACGTAGTAAATTTTCTTTTTTCTTGGTTATATCTGGGTGTGATTAGTGCTGAACAATCAATATGAATAAACCCATTTTCTAATTGCCAAAAATGCAATTACAGTCATGTGACCGTTTAACAGGCAGAAAAAAAGTCTGTCTGACAACATTAATCAGTTGTTTAAAAAGTTGTTTGTAATGGCCATTGTGAATTACTTAAATATGGGAAAGTTGTATAATAAATTTTTTTGTATTGTATTTTTTTAATGTTTGTTTAAAGTACACTTTGGAAGAAAATACAGGAATGAAAATGGCTGTATAAAATTTTTTTTTCGAAATCGTTCAGCCCTAGTTAGAGAGCTAGATCTTTAGTGGAATGGACAAAAATGTAACACTAATAGTTTATAGACTTTATAATTAGCAATAGGCCTTGATTTAGGATGAGCAATTTATTTTAATTTTTTTGAGACCAAAAATAATTTTGAATAGATCTGAAGAGGTTTGCCGGTGATTTATCTGGTAATGGATTAATAATTAACTTTAGAAATGCTTAAATTTTAACACTAATTTCAGACAGAAAATGTATCTAGATGTGTGATGGCTTTAAGGTTTGAACGTTATTAGATAGCAAAACAGTATTTTTCCTAGTTTACTTTAGCTTGTTTCTGAGCAGGGATTTCTTACCATCGTTTAACTTAAAGTATTTAAGTCAAGAGCAACATTCTTATAACTGCTTTTACAAAGCACGCCTCAAGCTGTTTAAACCACATGGGTACATCATATATATTTAATTGCAGTGGTGGATTTGCCGCTCTAAAAAGGTGTCTAACAGAATTGTCCCTGTATAGGGATACACATCGTTCTGGAACGACTGCATCTCGTCTGGTCTGAGAGGGTGCATGCTCATCGAGCTGGCTTTAAGAGGACGCCTGCAGCTGGAGGCCACCGGCATGAGGCGGAAAGGCCTGCTGACTAGAAAGGTACTTAGAGAGTACTTTACTTCATACATCATTATTGCATTAAAATACCTAAAAATAACAGATATTTAAAGGAGTTACTACCAGTTAATTTTCTTGATGCTGGAGTCGTAGGTTAGTCTGTAAACATCTCTGGGATTTGTTTTTGTCTTTATGCTCTTTATGAGAATGATTACATCATTTTTCACGGTAACCTTTTATTCTCACGCAGAAATACAAACTTTTCTCAGATGTTCTCCTTGAACTGGTTTGTTCTGCAGGTGCTCTGTAAATCGGATGCGCCCACTGGAGACATGTTGCTAGACGAGGCATTGAAACATATTAAAGAGACTCAGCCTCCGGAGACAGTCCAGAGCTGGATTGAGTTGTTAAGTGGTGAGTTTTTCAGCTATTTTACTTTGTAGATTTGTAACGAAGAACTCAGATGAAAATCTAAAATTTCCAGAAATCTGACAGAAATGTGTCTCAGTAAATTGTGCAATTCCCCCCTAAAATGAAAAAAAATCCATCCAAGGGTTTTATTTGAATCACAGCTAATTCTTTATACTCTGAAAATGAGCCGGTGTGTTAAACTCACAGTAAATGACAACCAATACTGTGAGCCCTCACATTAACTACTATAAACTCTGGCCCTCAAAGTCCAGTTGTAAACACAATAGATCTCAATTTGGCTTGTGAGTAGTGTAGCGTCAAAGGTCTGTTTTGGGATATAAAGAAGTATGTAACTCTGCTCATTTATGTCAATTAAAGAAACCGTTAAGCACTGAGTGGGTAACTTTAATTGTTTCACATTTATATCACAGATACAAGTATACTCCGCTAAATCCATTCAGCTAAATATACATTTCTCCACAACAGTCTCAACAACACTTGCCAGGAAAGCATGTTTCTTATAAAGATTGACTGCATACATCACAAACATAGGTCAAATTAACCCACTTTTGACCAATAGTTGCTCGCTGATATTTGATGCCTGCTGTTGATTGGCTGGTTGTTTTAATGCCTGTCAGCTCTCCCAAAGCATTTTCTAACAATTGAATGTCGAGGTTTCAGTTGTTCCAAAAAAGTTTCAAATATTGCAAAAGTGTCTGCATTCTAAGCAAAGCTGCGATAACGCACTCTGTAACGTAAAACGTGCCATAAAACGAACTGATCACCTGAGTAGAAAAAATTTAACTCGGGTAGTGTTTGTGTCTGTAGCAACCAATCAGAGACTTGCTCTTTTAGTGTTGTGATTTTTATCAAGCGGAACATTTACAGCAACGATGGAGGAGACAAATGTTCTCGCAGTTTGTGGCCACCCAGAAGTGAATGACTCGGTGTTGCTTTGTTATCCACATAGAAACAAAAACGTCTTTGATTGGAAAAAAGTGGGCAATAAGGACACTGAATGTAGTTACACATTTCTATTAATCAACTTGACATGTATTTAAATTGTGACGATGTTGGTTAACGCTAAGGTGATTAGTTGATTTATTTATCAGAGGAAGTATGCAGGAAAAAATGAAGAGGGTTTAAGGGACATCTTTTTGAAGGGAGAACGGAATAGGAGAAGAAGAGCAGCAGGGTCAGAGAAAAGGTGGAGGTATGCTCCAGTTCTGTCATTCCTTGATCTGTTCCCCACCCTGAGCTTACGCCTAGATCTGCGTGAAACGAAGGGATCAGGTGTCTTTGTGCGAGTGAACACTGGCTTTGAAAGCGTTCAGATAGGTGCGGGAGATGTGTTCTGTTAGCTGTGAAAGCCCAGTCACCACAACTACAGACCAAATCAATGAAATGCATCACTGCAATTCTGATGACAAATGTTTTTTTGATAATTTCCAAATACCTTAAACTCACATTTAGTGAATTCTTAATAAAAAAATGTATTTTCCCATTCTTTAGGTGAAACATGGAATCCACTGAAGCTCCATTACCAATTACGTAACGTCCGTGAGCGCTTAGCCAAGAACTTGGTTGAGAAGGGTGTTCTCACCACAGAGAAGCAGAACTTCCTCCTGTTCGACATGACCACCCACCCTCTCACTAACAATACCATCAAGCAGCGGCTGGTGCGAAAAGTACAGGAGTCCGTCCTGGAGAAATGGGTGAATGAGCCCCAGCGCATGGACAAGCGTCTGCTAGCGCTGCTCTTCCTGGCGCACTCCTCTGACGTTCTGGAGAACGCCTTCGCCCCGTTGTTGGATGACCAGTACGACCTGGCCATGAAGAGGGTGCGCACACTTCTGGATCTCGAGCCTGAGGGGGAAGCTGCCAAATCAGGCGCCAATGAGCTGTTGTGGGCAGTAGTGGCTGCTTTCACTAAATGAGCCTCCGGGGTCGAGAGAAAAGGACTCAGATTTTGCTCATAGCATCGGACCGCTGGCCACATGCTCGGTTGACTCAGACTAATGTTGGTGATGGAAATGCAAATTATGAAGGAAGTGATGATGTTTGCAAAGGAACAGCTTCTCATTCACAGATCTTTGTCTGACCTTCACAAAGGTGTTGCCCTGTCTATGTCTAATGGCCTATAGTTGCTACATGATTGCAATTCACTGTGAAGCTTCTTGTAGTTCATGCACTTAAATCATAACTTTGATGTGAGAACAGAAATGTGGATTGTGGGAGCTGCTTCATCACTTTAAAATGGAGGAGCTCCAGCTAAGTTATCCCAGTCTCCATGTGTTTGGGAGTTACCACTTCCAAATTCACAGGCTCTTTGATTCTAGTTCTTGCTGGCTTTTCAACAGGAAACGTTTACAAGTGTCTGAAATGAAAGATAATAAATCTGTTGAAGCACAGGAAGCAGATATGTCTGGTGGTTAAAAGGGAAAATCTGCTTCCTTGTGAACTGTCTTTTCATGAAGTTGTCTCCAATAAAAAAAGCTAAATGTGATGTCATCAGCACATGGTTAAAGTTTGACATCTTATGGGAAATTTTTGTGGGACTTTTTGCTTTACTCCAATCTTTTAGTGGTGAGGAGGTCTGGGTATTTTCTGAAATATATAGCTTCAGAAGTCTACAGTGTAGTTTAAGTTGCATCATAGCTTTCACGTGATTGGCCAGTACAACACACGCAGTCTCAATATCAAAGGCTTTCATTCCCTATGCTTGTCCAAATGAGCGCTGAACGTCAGCGGCTCTCACTTCCCTAATCTATGGTTCTGTTTGTCATATTCTCCTCTTTCTCCATTTCAAATTTTATACTGATTTTAATCATTTTTTTATTTTACGACTGTCAGTGTTTTGGAATCAATTGTCAACTTGGTTTGTCTCCTCCCCTGAGAGCGTTGTGAAAGGGGATACTGGGAAATGCACTTCTTGTTTGAGCAAGCGGGTTAATTTACTGTTAGTTAACAAAAATTAATTATCTGTTAAAGTAGAGATGGTGTGGAAAAAAATGCTCTAATTTGTACATCTACTTTCTATGGTATAATAAAGGATATCATTAAGTGCCTGGAAGGGAAATGTTGTCCCCTCTCTGAGTTTATTGCATGTTTGGAGGTTTTGATCCAAAGATAATTTTAAGGGTGCATTTATTCATTAAAAATTAACTAATTGGTCCTACCTGAATAACTTTTTTTTTTTGGGGGGGGGGGGGTATCGACTGTGACAATCTTTAAAAAACAGGCTTTGGATGAAAGTGTCTGCTAAATCTAATCAGCTGAAGACAAGCTATTAAAAGTTAGTCCTTTTTCCCATATTCAACATAATTACTGTCAAAAAACATTTTTTAAGTCAGCATGTCACAAACTGGCTTAGTTTAAAATTGTATATTGAGCAGCAATGCATGTTTGACGATCTGAAACTTATTTTGTTAGGATGTTCCACAGCTGTATGAAATTGTTGAAATAACATGTGAAAACCTTTCTCGCGTTAAAAAATCTCTGATTGGTAAAATTCTTAATAAAAAAAAATACATATTTATATATAATGTAATAATATATTTAAATATAATGTAATAATTTCAATAATTTTTCTCAACCTCACATGTTCATGTTCAATCATTTATCTCTAAAAACTATTGTTATAAACTGACATTAACAGGTGTCTGAAAAAAGGGTAATTTTATGAGTTTTTCAAAAGATTGTCAACATAGCGATTGTTAGAAAAGTAAGAAAACCAAAAATAGTATCAGTGTTTTAACATTACAAACTAATGTTGATGTAACTGTACTTCTTTCGCTTTTGTTAACATAAAATAACACATTTATGTGTACTTAAGTTCACTCAACTCATGACTTCTCAATCATAATAATAGTTTAACATTAGTTGGTTCACCAATGGGCTACGCTCTAAAAAGATAAAGTAAAAGGTGCTTTGTATGCTAATCGGAGACCGAATATCCGAACCTCAATAACCTAAACAAACATGGGACAAATTGACGGCATCTACCAGAATAGGGTCAAGCAGCCATTGTTACAGGGACAGGTTTGTTTTTGTGATTTCAAATGTCAGAAATTGCATACCTAAGCTTTGAGCAACAGCGTGTTTTACTTCCTCTTAAACAAATCTGCACTATTGTATAGACGGAGCCCCAAAATTATCAGACCCAAATTGTTGCATTAGATAGTTGCTTTTATTTTTCAATTAAACAAGTATTTGAATACAACAAAAAGAGATGTATCCAATATTCAGAATTTAACTAGTTTCTGTGTTGTATGCAGATTTTAAATTTCTCCACCTGTACATTTCTGATACTGATTCTGTAAACTATCAAATCATACAAGATGTAACAAAATCGAAGTTTCCAAATGATTAAAATTGATAAAATCGTAACTAGATAATGAAATCCAGCCCAAGAAAGTCTCAAGATTCTCTTCATTATTCCAAGCCTAAAAGTGGACAGAGCATAAACAAATCAACTCGTTTTCCAAGTAAGAGTCCCAAGATGATGCTTAAAGTCCAGCTGTAAACCTCTCTGCTCGTGGCCCCTCGGAGAAGCAGATAAACAGATCTCAACAGAGCTCAGAGATGCTCCAAGGTGGTTCTGCCAACCGAGTTCCTCCTGTCGTGTTTTCATCCCGGAAGCTGCTTGTTCAGCGTTTGTGTTGACGCACCTCGCGTCTCAATCGGAAATGTTTCGGTTGTCGCGTATATGTAGAATAAACACGCCACCGTCTCCTTCTCCTTTTCAAAAAGAAGATTGTCAGCTTTTCTTCTCCGCCTGGGCTCTCCTCAGTTTCTCTATGAGCTCCAGTAACATATATTTCCAGTTCAGCAGATCTCCGATTTTGCGCAGCTGCTGCGCGCACTCGACAACCGCTGCTTGCTCTGAGGAGAAACAGAAAGTCAGCCTTTGTAACGTTTCCATTTACTATAACGCTTTCTGAAGCGGGTCATTGAAGTGGTTTACCTTTCTTTGCCATGTCACTTCTGTTGTTCGATCGAGTTTCTCCGGTTTTGTGTTCAGAGTGAGTTCTGTTTCTCGCGCTTCTCTGTAAGCGTTGGAGTCAGAGAGAAGTCGCCGGGTTTAAATAGTCCGACGTAGCGCACGCATGTGACCAGAGAGAATTCCCTTCGACGTCATAGTGACGACATCCGGTTGTTTTCGCTCACCTGCTTACCAGTTCTTTGGAGAGCAGGTATCTCAATATATACCTTTAAACTGATAAAGTGCCACCTTGTGCACTTACATAACATTAAACCGAACATCATGTGCATTGTGGGAACAATAACTGTGAAGAGCGTCAAAACGAAGTTGTTGTTGTTGTTATTATTTTTTCATTTTCAATTGAGAGTTTTATTGAGAATTTAAAAAAAAGGCATTACAATGCAAATAGTCAAAATGTTGCAAAATATCCCAAGCTGTTATGTTACACAAGATATAAATATACAAACAAAAAAAGAAGAAAGAATGGAAGAAAGAATAAGCAAAAAGACAAAGTTATACAATTCATTCTACGCCATGTATCGGGTTCATAATAGGTCCAACTTCCAAGTTCATTTGTAAAGATGCAGAATAATGGAAGATGTTTAGCTAGTTTAGCTTCATGAATAAAATATTTCCATTAAGAATAACACAATTAACTAAATGCCTAATTTATCATGTTCTTATAAACAAATGATATCCTTTGAGTTTGATAAGATTGCAAGACCAAATTTAGCTGAAAAGGAAGAGAAACATTTTTTTTTTCAATATTACAGTAATTAAACTGGATGGAATAGCTTTTATTACAACAGATAAATATTTAAATGTAATTGGGACATTTAATTTGGATAAAAAGGAGCAATAAGAAATAATTTTAGTTGATAACTTAAACAAATCCCTAAAGAATATTGGGAATACCGTGTTCTATCCAGTCTTTATTGAATTAAGTAGTTTTTATTAGTCTTTTTACTGCAATCAAAACACCTTCACGGCAAGTTGAGATGTAAAAGCCATAAAATAATCACATGTATTAATTTAAGGTGGAAAAACTAGAGTCATAAAATGATGTACAGAATGAAGACGGAATTTGGTTCTGTTTCATCTTAGCTCTGCTTCTTGCACATGCTCAGATCTACACTTTTTAATTCATTTATACTGAATGAATATGATTTCCTCCATCCCCTGGATTATTCAAGTAATTTTAATAACATTTGCATAATAAGTATGGATTTTTATTACACTAAATAAGTATTCTTATTTATAGGCCTATTTTTAAAAACTTATTTCATGTTTAGCCAGCTAATAAGGGCTCACGTGTTTACTTCCATTAGTATGCTTTAATGTATTTACGTTAAAAAAATTCATACCCATAAAATAACTCTAGAGGAAATTAATAACAACAATGACAGACTATATTTTAATTATTCGTGTGTATATCGCGGGGTGCCTTTTCATAGTCATCATTATCTTTCAAATGAGTTTTTATTCAATATATATTATTTTCATTAATACATTTAAAGCATGTAGTTTGTGATTCTTGTAAAAACTCAAAAGTGACTATTCCATGGATCTTTATTGTTAAACGTGGAGATAAATAGATGGGTTATTGGGTTTTTAGACAACTAATCAAATCTCTAAAAGGAACTGTTCAGTTTGATGAAACCACAAGCTAAATTTCCTCCAGGACAATACCTTTCCTTTAAGTTCCTTGTGGAGTTTCCACCCTCATCACATGAGCAGATGAAAATTCCATGACAAGATGTCTTTCTTTCAGTTTCACTAGTTCGGGCTTGTTCAGCCTGTATGTGTCATGCTTCAAAAGAGGGAGCTGTCTGTTCTAGGTGCTGATTGGCGGATGTTAACTATATACAAATTAAATGAACAAACAGTTCAATTGTTGTGGGACAAAGAGGGCACGGTTTTGATTTCCAAAGAGCTGTTTTGCCACAATGTGTAGATAACCTTTATCTGTAGAGGAAGTGAAAAAAATCATAAATACCTGTAGGCTTACTACAGCAGACAGCGCAACCTAATTATGTATCATACTACGAATCGAAAACAAGAATAAGCCGTAGATTGGGTTGTGCTGGGTAAGTGCTTTTTAAATGTTTGAGTATCATTTGGATGTTTCTCCAGTATCTGAAAGGGTTGGTTCTCTGTATGAAAAATCTTTTAAAATCCCTTCAAAAAAACTCAGTGAGTTTGCAGAGGAGATAATTTGAGTGTGAAGGGGGAGGGATTGTCACATGTCAAACCTTAAGGGTGAAGTCCTGATTTATATCCTCTTCCCTGAACATTTAAGAGGAATTGCCATCCAAAGGAGGTTATTGAAAGGTTTATTCAGGCTAGCTATAAATAACTCATGCGTTACAAAAAAGTTATAAAGGACAGAGCCTTTCTGGGCAGAAAGATAATAAATACATGTATTTTAACCCACAATGGAAATTGCACATATGTAAAATTATAAGTGTTAAAAAATAAATATATACGAAATGTATACAACTGGGTTAAAGGGGTTAAATACATTTCAGTTCTTTTTATTAAACAAATATTAACTTATTTAACTTTTATTCTTCATTTCATCTTCCTGTGTTGCAGAGAAATGTTTAGGATTTTGGTTTTCGTCTGTCAAACTGACTCTTGATATTCAGTGGTTGTGGCTATAGCATGGTTCCAGTGAGATCCATTTTGGAGGATTATAATATGCATTTTAAAACTCGCAGAAATGTTAGGAATCCTGACTCAAAACATAATTCACTAAATCTCCATTAAATCCAAGCTCGTGGTATCTCGGATGGATGAAACGACATTCCTTAAGATGTCCCTAACACACATTTAATCCAAAATCCAACCTCTCAACGCACCCTTACAACTAACCTCAACACAACCTCAGTCGCCTCATTCCACTCTCCACTGTAACAGGGAAGTCCCTACAATCAATGACATCAACTCAAAATCCTCAGGGCACTTTCAAACTGTGTGAATGCCTGATTTACTTTTGCAAAACCAAAAGATAATCAAAGCTGCAAGCAGCAATTAGGGCTTGAAACCATGTGGCACCGCACATCCTGGTGGACAGAAACTCAATCTTCATTTACAAGCACTTTAATTCAGAGGCATCTTCAAGGCAGAAGTGTTTGTTCACAATCCACATTCGACCTCACGTGGGGATTATTATATGATTTGTTACCAGTGCTAATTATTAAAGGTGGCCATGGATGTAGAATGAACAGAAAAAGTGGAGGAATGCAACAAAACACAATTGAATGTTTAAGTTTATTCAGCATAATGTATGTTTTAATTGTTTGTTTTAATACTTGAAATGTGATTTGTGAGTTAACCTTTAAACATTAAACACTTTTCAAGATTATTATTGTTGTGTTGTCTTTGCGTAATGTTATCAAAGCTAGGTCTTGTGCTGAAGTGTGCTTTAGGCAACTTTTTTTATAGAATTTTGCATGGTTATTGTAGAGTTTAAAAGAGGAAATTACATTTTACAGTTGTAACATTTGCACAGTTTTATAGGCAAACAAAAAGTTAAATGCATAATTTACAGAGGAAGTTTTGTCTTTTGAATTTGGGACTTTATCAGTCTCAACCAGACACTGTCCATTAATGGGGTCATCCTTGAAGCTGATCCCCCCCAAGTTAAGTGGGTTTCCTAGGTGTGTATTTGTTACAAGTGTATTGTTTGCTGGTTACATAATATCCTCTAAGTCGTGAGTTTAAAAGGTAAGTACTTTTTAAATGTATTGATTGTTGTTACCACAAGTCCAAAGACATGCGATATAAGTGAATTGAGTAAGAACGATTGCCCATAGTGTTAAAGTGTGAATGAGTGTGTGTGAATGTTTCCCAGTTATGGGTTGCGGCTGGAAGGGCATCCGCCGCGTAAAACATGTGCCAGAGAGTTGGCGGTTCATTCCGCTGTGGCGACCCCAAAAGGGAAGAAAGCCGACATGAAAATGAATGAATGAAGATGAATGAAAGTATTTGAGTGAATAGTGATTAGAGAGATGACCAGAGTAATCAAAACAGGGACTGAAGGGGTTAAGGAAAATTCACTGATTACATTTACTTAGTTACATTTACTTGAACACATTATAACTTGTACGCTTTGAGTACTTTTAAAGTGTGTAATTTACTCAAATAATTGTTTAGTGAAATATCTCTACTTTTACGTTGTAATTGTGGTTATATCTTGGTAAACTAAAATATCTTTTTATTTTGTACTCTTACTCAAGTAAATAATTTGGTAGTTACTTTTACTTACCTGAGTAAATATTTTCACAAGTACTCTACTTTAGTATTTTTTATATGTATATATGATCCACCTCCAGAATGGTTATCAGAAGTGATTGACAAGCAAATAGAAAACAACACCACAGTTTTGTTTGAAAATGTACGATAAGTATAATATGAAAGAATTCATTTTATTTATTTCTTGACAGCGTATAAAATAAACGTATAAAAGTCCCGTTGAAAACCTGTAAATAAACCACATAAACGCAGTCAGCAACCATTGACGGTATGCAAGCGAACAGATTGACCTGCAGGTGGTGCTGTTCCAAAACACGAGGTGGACTGATACACGCTTCAGACAATGTGGAAAAGAAAAGTAGCGTGGAACGAAGCTTGTATAACCTCCCCTAAACAATGTGGATAAACCTGATTAACGATAACGTGACAACTGTATTTATATTTTATCCAGTTCAGAAGTAATTTTGCGCAAATAACAACAGCATATTTTGCTACTAACGGTCGTGCCAAGTTTAAAATGTTACGTTAACGTATTAAAAAGGCTCGTTTCGTTTAAGTCGCAAACAGAAAGCTTAATTGAACTCTACATATATTTCCTTAATTAAAATACGTCCACAACTGTATTTAGTAGTTGTAAACGTACCTACTCCTGTAGATGGTGCTATTGCTCAATATGTGGTATAATCAGAAGCTAATGGGTTAAATGAGTGCTGTGCATGGAAATGTAGTTTGAGGTCATTTTCCTTCTTTTTTTAATTTCATGAATTACCGGGAACATCCATGAGCATTTACATTTTGCAGTAAAAAGAAAATATAATGAAAATAAGAGTTATATTACAAACGATTAGAGAGGAAAGCCAATGACATCATTTTTATAGGTGAATAAATGTACTTTCTGGTGAAGCTCATAGAGAAGAGAGTGAGGAGCACCTGGAGGTCAGAATTAGGGCTTGTTTGAAAGTTGAGGTTAGGATTAGAACTTCCTAACGCCACCCATTTACTCCAACATGCTGCTACACCTGACAGGAAACAAGTCAGATTTATGAAGTGCAAAAAATGTTGGTGAAAGAAAACAATTAAAACCTAAATTGAGCTCTAAGCAGTGGCTGTAAATACACAGAAACATTGAAGCCAGTTGCTGACTGAAACACCTGTCTGCAGAGGGTCTGTGTGTGGCATCTACTTGTTGTTGTTGTTGTTGTTGTTGTTGTTTTCAGACGAGCAGCAAAATTATATAGTGTCTGTCCTGTGTAGGTTTCATTCATTCATAATTCATAATGTGATAGCAGTTGTTTTGAGGCTTTCATTTTTTAAGCTTTAAGCTATTGTTCGTTGTATTATTTGCCAGATTTTTTATGTTTGGTTAAAAAAAAATTACTCACAATGTTAGACTATTGCTGACCTTAATTATAAACTATTGTGTGGTCCCCTTTTTTAAATTAATAACTTTATTCGTTTTTATTTAATTTAATATGGATTCAACAATCAATTAAGAAGATGAATCTAAATGAATAACTTTGTTAACTTTTTTTTATTGTACTTTGGTTTTAACAATTAATTAAAAGGTTGTTGCACTGTAAACTGTTTTAAATTCATAATTTTATTTGTTTTTATTTAATGTAAAATGATTTCAACAATCAGTTAAGAAGATGTTGCACTGACCAGCAGCAGACCAGGATAGATTAAGGGATTTGTTCAATTGTTTTTTTGTTGTTGTTGTTGTTGTTGTTGTTTTTTGTAGTTATGCGCTGACAGGACACCAATGCACACGTACATGTATTTTTAATATGTTGTTGGGCTAAAGAAAAAATGCGCCGTCACTTGAAAATAACTTAAAACAATATGTAATGACAGTTTCCAAACTAAAACAGAATTGTTGCTTTCAGACTCAGCGTAATCTTGTTTTGAAAGACAGGAAATATTTTTCTTATTAAGGGCCCATAGCTCAGTGGCAGCCTCATTTAATTTAGTGCATGCCATTTGAGCAGAGCCTGTGTGCTCCTCTGTGATGAGGAGCGAGCCGTCAGCTCAGGGTGTCTGAATGCTGCAGCTGAACCGGTTGTGAGTTCAGCTGATGACAGGGGACTCATTTAGCTCCAGTCACAGGGCTGAGAGAGCCGGCCTTAAAACCACCTCTCACAATGGGGAGGATAGAGGTGCTCATGAAGTGGTGCTTTGTGCATCGGGGAGGATGAGCCTATAGATCCGGTGCGGTCGCATCATGCATACCACCGACATGCCTTCACTCACAAATTGACAATATTTAGTGTTTGTGGGCACCCGCGGCCTGCTTTCATGGGTTTTGTTACTCTTTGGCATAGTGAGTAGTTCATGTTGAATACAAACTACATGAAAACAAGAAACATTGATTGAAAATGTGGAATTTCTTAAAGAAACGACCAATCGCACTCTTGTCTCTATTACAAGAGCTGTTTCTGATTGGTACAAACTTGTTAGTCTTCTTTCTCAATGACTTGTAACTAATATACTCCCTAAGCATTTTTGAAAAAGCACATGCTGCACCTCTAAGCTTACTTGATTGGTTCCAAGTCTGCAAATGTGCCTGTAATTGTCAAGTGTAGATAAATTGCTGATACCTGATACCCAATTTGCAGACAAACAATCCAAATCTTTTTGTCACCATCATGAAAATAAATCCTGTTTTAAATTGCTTAATTACATTGCAGTTGCAACAATTATTGGCTGATGACACATGTTGCCTGCATTTGGCCCCTAATCTATCAATCAATCAATCAATCAATCAATCAATCAATCAATCAATCAATCAATCAATCAATCAATCAATCAATCAATCAATCAATCAATCAATCAATCAATCAATCAATCAATCAATCAATCAATCAGTCAAAGTGTTTTATATAGTAGTTACTTCAAAGCAGCTCTGCAAAGGCCTAGTGTGGATTAAGTTGGGTTAAATAGGAATTCTTATTTTATTGATGTGGAAAACAAACAGAGGACCCAGAGTAAACCCACAAACACATGCAGAATAAAGATCTCCCTCATGTTTTAATCGAGTTTTGAACTCTGTGAGTTTAGCTGAGCTCCGAACACAATCCGGGAGTTTGTTCCAGAGGTTTGGTGGCTCTATATGAGAACGCTATTCCTGCTCTGGTGGATTTACTGATCCATCAGAATGATCAAAAGTCCTGCTTCTTGTGATCGAAGCGAGCGAGTCGGAATTTATTGGGATAGACGCTCAGGTTGGCCGGAGCCAAGCCTTTCAGCGCCTTAAAGGCTAGAAGCAGCATCTTATAGTCAGTGTGATATTTTAAAGGAAGTTATGAAGCCCCACCTACTATAAAGTTCTAATTTCAGATTGATTTGTGAATTCTAGGGGTGAAATATTGCAGGGGTACATTAAATTGTGTCAATTTTTTAAAAGAACATGTTCCTGGGAAAATGGCAGAAATGGGTTGACTATGTTTCTAAAAGCAGACCCTACCTTGTTTCTGCAAAAAATTGAAAGACAGAATGGTTTTTGTATGCTGAACATGTTGTACCAGAAGATTGGACTTTGTTTCTGCAAAAAAATTGACACAATGGTTTATAAGTGTGGCTATAAAGGACAATTTAAATATGCTATGGAGAATTTCAGACGTTTCCTTTACCCTGGTTGCTTGTTTGTTTATACTCTTTGTGAGAAAAAAACAATAACCATTGAGTGGAAATTTTTTAGAAGATTATTCAATGTCAGACTTCCTTCTTGCTTAATTTCTTTTAAACTCAGAAGGGGGGACAAAGTTTAATTATCAAACAGACGGTTTGCATTTATTTGTTATGACAGAGTTACAAATAATCTAAGTTGAATTGCTTTAAAATAAAATACCAAAACACATAGAAACATAATTTAAATTAACAAAAAAAAAGTGTTGAATATTATACTTTCAAAACTTTTTACTATATTCCTCATGGAGCCTTGCAACCTTACCCGGCTTAACCATAAAATCCTAAATAAGCAAAGCTTGGTTGTGATCTTTAACTTTTTTGTGCAATCTGGAAGCTCCTCTGCTCCTGGCGTACGCTCTCGTTGACCTCAGGTTCGATCATAAATCCTCAAGGAAATGTGGCCAGCTTTGGCAAACAATCTGCAGTGCAGACCTTATAGTCCCAAAGGGACTCGAAGACACAGTCGGGGTCCTGAACCTCGATGTGTCGCTGTTGAAAGACAGGATTTCCCTCGACAGGAACCTCTCTTCTTCATACCCCCTGCCTTCTGTTGCCCTGCGACCCCTATCCTGTGGCACCTCCTCAGACTGGAGGGAGCGCAGGCCGTCTGAAGCAGGTCAGGAAGCCACGTGTCTTCCAGAGGTTCCAGAGACTCCTCGGGGGTCATCACTAGCTTCCCTCTACCGTAAGAGTCTTGAACCACCCTCCTGTTCCATTGTTCAGAGCTAGTACGGCTGCACTCAAGAGTTTCCTCAAGAGTTATTTTTGCCTGAACTGCTCCAGTAATTTAAAACGGATTGTGTTTGGGTCTTTCCCTCGTGGTGCAGCCAGTTTTACAGTCTCCTCTTGAAGTTCTGCATGTTGTCATTTTTGTTCCAATCTGTGCAGGTTTACAATTGAGATTTTTCTAAGTGTTGAAGTAAAGTTGATGTTATGAGAATTTACTTTTACTTTGACAGGTTTTGACAGTTTTTTAAAAGCATTTTTCAGTTTTTAAATTTGTGGACAGTTTTGTATAGAAGACAGATAACACAGCGGTTAAATAAGTTTGATGTATATATAAATACAACAAAAACCTACTGCATGGAACTATTTTTGCTTATTTACTGCCCTGATACTGCAGTTGCAGATGTCCAGCCTGAATCTATTTGTCATAAGTCATTTGTGAAGTGACTTGCGTTGCAATTGCATCAATTATTGGCTGATGACACACACACAGTGCTGTCCTTGACCCCACCTAGAATGTACTACACTCAACGAGAGCATCTTCTCTCTAGAGCCTATATAAAAGTTAAATCCAGAGTTAAATTTGAATGAATGAATTCAATTATTTTTAATACTGAACTTTTTATATATTTATGTGATTTTATAACACCCTCTTCATTATTCATCGGGAGTTATGTCTTTTCATAATGTGACAGATTTATTTTATGTGATTTTGTACGAGTGCTGTTAAAACAACACGTTTCTTAAACTAAAAGAGTTTAAAAGTGTTTATTTTAGTATAAATGAAGTTAAATGAATGTGGAAGGGGTGAGAAAGTTTATTTTAGAACGTTCCAAAAGCGTCTAATAGGGGATTTGTTTGTATTGGAACTCTGACTTATTGTAGTTGCTCACCTTCAAGTTCCCCCAAAACTCAGCTGCAATACTTTCAAGAGAAACCTGTTTCAGCAGAAATTTGTTAAAAGTTGTACAATTTAAATAAGCCTTTCATTTGGCCTATTCAGAGTTTAGAGTTGCGGTCAACCAACCACATAGATCTCTGACATCATCGAACCACAAAAGCTCCCACCAAATCTCAGGTCCTCACAAATGCTTACTACAAACATGATTTAATCTCAGGGTTGACAGAACTTTCCTTGTGGTGACACCCAAGGAATGCTCCACCACT
The DNA here is from genome assembly GCA_900490495.1 of Danionella dracula. NCBI lineage: Eukaryota > Metazoa > Chordata > Actinopteri > Cypriniformes > Danionidae > Danionella > Danionella dracula. The sequence continues at coordinate 640,953 of UELW01000006.1, forward strand.
TTATCTGTTTCTTCTTAGATCTGCTAAGGCACTTAAGAAGCTGTTGAAACCTATATTTTATGTGGTGTGTTTGATTATCTTATATGTTTTACATTTTGTCTGCATGTATTCTGGATGGTCTTTTAGGTTCCTGGTGGTTTCAGCATGTGCCACTCTTTTTTTGTAGATTTCTGCCTGCGATAACTGCATGCGATAGAAATCAACTTCACTTCTTTCAAAAAGCTTCTAGAATGATTTTATACCTCAATACTTCTCCCAATAGAAGCTAGTTCATCTACAGCACATATGTCAACGTCAAGGTCCAGGGGCCAGATCCAGCCTGTGGTTGTGTTACATATGGTCCCTGGGATGATATTACTAAACGGCTGTATGCTGAATCCTCCCGCTGTTTTGCATTTACCAACACTACATTTCTTACAAACCAATAGTAGCCTAAGAACTCAAGAATAAAACTAATTCGATTAAAAACTATTTGCAGGAAAAAAATATCATTACTAAATGATTATTTGAGAGCTGGGATTGGTAGGACCATAGAGCAGCACAATAATGCAATATTTCGAGAGGTAAAATAATGGGTTCGAATTCATTTATGCATTTAATCTTGATATTAAGGAAATTTTTGCTATTTGAATGTTCAAAGTGTTTTTCCTTGTGTAATCTACAGTGATTACACTTAAACAATTTAGTCACAGAAATGTGCAAGAAAGGTGTTTAGCTTGAAACTTTCTTTTGTTGAACTGAGAATTTCTACCTTTTTATACGAAACAATAGACCTGCTTTTGCACTTTTAAACATTTGAGGACCACACCATTGGGTTGGGAGTTTCCATGGGTGTCTTTTACCATAACACCACAGAGTAAATTTTTTTTCCATTAACTAATTGAGCTTGATTGTCTAAATGCACATGTGTAAAAGATGTACGGGTGTGGCTCTCAGACCTCCAAGTTTTAAATTGGGTGGTGGAGCGATGAAAACAAAGCCTCGCTAACCAGGAATCAGTCACCTGGCAGCAATGCCAACAACTCTTTGGTTTCAAACTCACATGTGTTCCTCTCACGCAAAAACTTGTCAGTCTTGTCAGGAGTGTTGTTGTTTGTGGTCAACTAAACGTTTAAACATAACTTCTGCTTCCAAACACCCTTCTGGTCAAAACAAAAGAATTGTGTAGCTGTTTTAGAGTGAAATTACTTATATACTATACATGATGTCCTACTGGAATAGGTCTTGTGTAACTATCTCCTGGAACTAATAAGATCAAAGATGTCTCAAACAAAACATTACACTTTTTTTACCTTCTTAAACTTTTCTTTAAATAGATGTTTCATACTCTATGCTCCTTCTGTAACTCTGAATATTTTCGGAATGCCTTGTCTTTCATTTATTTTTGCATAAATTTTCTCTTTCAAAGTTTATTTCACTATGTAATAATGTTGTATTCGATTCTATAAATTTCCAGAAGACCACAAATACATATTTTATTTACTCTTTCATGCCAAATTCTTTTTACACAAATTGAAATCTTCTGCTGATAAGCCTCATTTTTTACCTTCAGGATACAGCTTAACTCTTCTTTTGTCCAGCAACTCTAAAGTTTTCAAAAGAAAATCAGAATCAACTTTATTGCCATGTGTGTGTGTGTGTGTGTGTGTGTGTGTGTGTGTGTGCGTGCACACACAAGGAATTTCCTTTGGTACAATGTAGCCTTCAGTGCAAACCATAAAGTACAAGACAAACTTCAATACAAACCACATAAGTACAGTAAAGTGCAACACAACAAGCAGTTAACAGAAGGCTATGAGGTAGAATTAAGGCTTGATGAAATTTAAACAGTTGAACAAAGTCTATAAAGTGTGGTGTGCTTAAGTGCAAACTGCAAGGAGATGAAATGTGCAAGAGTCCAGGAGCAGGTAACAGAGGATGGGGAGATAAGAGCTAAGAGTTCAGCAGACGGATAGCTTGGGGAAAGAAGCTCTGTTTGTGCCGTATAGTCCTGGTGTTGGTGGCTCTGAAGCGGCGGCCAGAGGGCAAGAGCTCAAAAAGGTGGTGGCCTAGGTGAGTGGGGTCTAGAATGATTTTGTTAGCCCTCTTTCTCACTCTGGTGGTGTACAAGTCCTGGAGGGAGGACAGGGGAGCACTGATGATCTTCTCAGCCGTATGAGTAGTCCTCTGAAGTCTACAGACGTGTGCTTTAGAGGTAGGGCAAAACCAGACAATGATGGAGGAGCAGAGAACAGACTGGATGACCGCAGAGTAAAACTGGGTTAGCAGTGTCTGTGGACGATTGAACTTCTTCAGCTGTCGCAGGAAGTACAGTCTCTGCTGGGCGTACTTTGCAATGGAGTCGATGTGTGTGCTCCACTTCAGGTCCAGAGAGATGATGGTGCCCAGGAACCTGAATGACTCCACTGGTGAAAAGATTGCAAGAAAGCAATTTGAACAGGAAATTAGAGGGTGTAAATGAAAATTTTACATTTTTCAGTCTTGGAAAATGTCTAAACTGGTGGTTTTTGGTCAATAAAAGGATTCATCTAGATACAGTTAATCTTTATACAGGTAATGTCGTAGACATATGAAGACATTTTGGAGATTTTGGGTCTTTCATTTAGTTTTCCTGTAGCAAGATTTTTGAGGCTTTTAGAGGGCCAAACATAAAGCCATGTGGTACACCAGGGCCGTTTCCTATTATTTTCATAAATAGTTAACTGTATTAAAAGACTAATTCATTTTTGTTGAAGCAGCACACTTCTTCATTCGAGTGGAGGCTTTTGTCTCTGATGAAAGACTTTCTTCTCTGTTGGGGCGTGATGGGGTGTGATATTGTGATGTTTATTAGTTAGAGAGTGCATTGTGAACTAAGTGGCTCATCTCCTTTAAAGCCTGTTTGGAATTCCCAAAAGTTTGTTAGCTCTGTGCTTTGCTATGTTAATGAAACATTAGTTTACATAAGAGATCAGTGGAGACTGTTGCTCACACCTACCTGTATAATGAGAGGTTTGAAAAGTAAAAAGACTTGAGTTTTAAATAACTATACAAAATAATGTCCCTTTTGGTAATATACTAAACATATACATTAGGACTTTTATTTTATTTTTCACATATAAGCTACATGTTTATGTGGTAGAAATCCCACTAAATGGTTTTGTTGATTGTGTTTGAGGAAGAGGATGTTGAGGAAAGCTAGTAATTGAGTTCTTGGTTTAATGTCTGATGCTTTGATGATGGCGGCAAATACACATCTGCTGTGATACTGATTCACTTGAGTTACACAGGTGAGATTTAGACCTGGGTCTGTCTGCTGGCTTTCAGAGATGTTGATGGGACCAGCAGGGAGGAAAGAAAGCTTAATGCACTTCGAGATCAGTGACCAGACCAGTGAGCCTTTTTCAAGAGACCTCAGAAAACAGGAAATGGCTGGAGTATAAATAAAAAAATGTAAAAAATAGAATTAATGTATTTCTACAAGTCATCAAATCTGTATTTATTCTGTTGTAATTTTCCAATTTTATTTAGTTATTTCCACATTTTATAATTGTTTCTTGTCTTTTCTCCATTTGCTGACTATGACAAGCCAAAAAAATCTATCTCTTAAAATTTAAGCCAATCAATCACCCACATTGTGTATATCGAAATACAACACCACATTAGAAATAAATAAATGTGGAAATAAGTTGGAAAAAAAGAGCAAAATGAGAATTAAATATATATATATATATATATATTGTAATTATTTTATTTATTTTAGTGAATCCTATAACTATTTATCAACAATTATATAAATACATTTATTTTTCCTTTCATTTAATCTGCTTTTCTTTATGTATTTATTTTATTTCTGTCATGTTACAATTCCTCGATATAAGAGAAGCATCTTTGCATATCCAAAAAAGTAGCAATGGCCATCGTTTTATCAAATATGTCTGTTTTTAATGTAGCTGTTGACTGCTAAACATCTTGCCCACCAGAGATTGTTTTAAACATCCATCCATCTTCTTGTCCGCTTTGCCCCTTTTGGGGTCGCCACAGCAAAATGAACCACCAACTCTTCCGGCATATTTTGGAGCGGATGCCCTTCCAGCCACAACCCATCGTGGGGAAACTTTCACACACACTCATTCCCACTCACACAATATGAACAATTGTGTTTACCCAATTCACCTGTACCACATGTCTTTGGACTTGTGGGGAAACCGGAGCACCCGGAGAAAACCCACACGATCACGGGGAGAACATGCAAACTGAGGGTCGAACCAACAACCTTCTTACTGTAAGATGAATGGCCACCCACGGTGCCACCGTCACGTGACGCCCTGTTTTAAACATTTCATTTTATTTTGTTTAAAATATTTACAAACGCTGTTTAAATGTGCTGTGTTTTGCTTAACATTTCAGTAAGTACAAAATTAAGTATTTTATTTCTGAGTGCTCCAAATGTGCTTTACAGAAAACAATCCACAGAAAAACATCAAATTAACACAGACTAGACAGAACGGGGATAAAACATAACAACATTTCAACTCTTAAAATTCTTACACTTAAAATATGTCTTTAATTTTAAAACTATGGATGGTAAGGGCTGGATAGATGTCCTTTGGGAGCCCATTCCAGAGACGCAATAATTATTTCAAATAGTAATTTAATTTAGTTATTTTTTTCAACTGGTTTTAGCATTGGATCTCCTGTTTTGAACTTCAGAATTTTTTCTTGCAGATATATTGTGCTGTCAAAGTACAAGATTTGGGTACCAAACCTGATGTAGTCAAGAAATCACAATTATAGCCATTCAATCCTGAATCAGGAAATTATTGTTCCTGAAACGAGGATGAATGAAGAGGTTTTATTTCATTTGTATAAATATGGCATAAACGGTTTAAAGCACAGTTAAATTTATTAACCAATATTCATCAATCCCTTTCCAGTCTCTATCTGTGTATTTCAGACCAACCCAAAAAAATAACCAGATTCGCAGACCTCTGTAAAATCATCCGTGATGATTGAGTAATATGTTTTTATCACTGACAAAGAGACCCACTTGTAAGCATATCTTTGAAAACAACCAAAATACATAGTAGTTTTTTGTTTAATAACAGATAATTGATCATCAAATAAAGATGTTATTGTTCTGAATCAGCTGAAATGGTTTGAAAAATCTATCTTTAATTCTTAAAACTCTGATGAATGATTGTGGAACACGGATATTTAAGAACATGGTGAGAAGGAAGCCATACCCATCTCTTCATTGCCATGCTGGAGTTGATATAATCTCTTCAGTCAGCCTGTGGATTTTCTTTAGAAGATGCTCAGTTGTGTTCATCATCTTCTCTCTTTCTTCTGTCAGGTTTTTATTGTGGTTTTGTAGCTGCAGTCGTACTTGAGTCAGGATTCTGACGTGTGTCTGAAAGTGTTTTCTCTCAGAGATGAAATACACACTGAGGGAGATCACAGCCGCCAGCAGAAGACACACAACACTTAAACACACTCCATCTGCTCTCTTTTTCTGCCTCCTCAATGAAACACTTCCTCAGGACGACAGACCCATTCTCTGAGTTTATTTTGATGTTTTTAGGCTCGAGGTATGCAAAAAATGCTGTGCTTTACTGAACATTTTAGTAAGTAAGAATTAAGTAAGTGCATTTTTACATGCTTCAAAGTGCTTTACAGACAACAATCCAAGAAAAGGACAACACAAGAGTTACAAAAAATAAAACGAAAAACGTTCAGGACATTGGACAGAACAGGGTTTTAACAGCAGAAGATTTCAAACAAAAGGCAACTCTTAAAATGCTTGCATATACAAAAATGTGTATTTAAGCTCCAGACTGCTCTGCAGAGAACAGTGACAGAGAACCCTTGCTATCTTAAGAACCACTCTTGTTTCAAGGAAGAATTCAGTTTAAACTTTATTTTTTAATTTTTTAATTTTTTACATTAGTTTCTATCTATTAAAAAATGTGTTAGTTTACGTTCACAACCAGATGCAAAGCAACACAAGAAACACAAAAAATCGCAGTAGTAGCTTTTATACATTGGACAGAACAGGTTTAATATGTTACAAGATTTCAAACAAATAACAACTCTTAAAAGGGCTGCACATCAAATATCTCTTAAATCTACTTTTGAAATTATCGATGACAGGCACATTCTCAAGATGTTTCATTTTGACATTTTTCAGGTTCAAGGTATGAAACTTTCTCAGAACAAGTAGATACAGAGCTCTATTAGCAAAGTAGGGCTGAATCATTTTGGAAATATAACATTGTGATTATGATTTACAGTGATACAGTGATTTTACAGTGATATGATTTACTTGTAAATCTGTTGATTGCCCTGTTAAGAACTGATTAATATCGTCAGACAGACTTCAGATAAATAGTAGTAAAATATGTCTGCCTGTTAAACTCTCACATTACTGTAATTGAAATTTTTGTGATTTGAAAATTGTGTTTATTCATATTACGATTGAATTGTAAATCAGCGTATATTCTAAACCAGACACGGTTCAACATACACTGTTATTATTGCTTCATCATAAAAAGATGTTTACACTGAAAATGATAACAAAGTTGACTATTCTTTATGTAATGAAATCTATAAGTACTGATAAACAGTGATTAATGTACCAGTGTTTTGGAGCATCACTCTTCGATCTGTGCTGGTCCTCATCTCTTCACGGTCCAGTTCCACTTTCTTGGTCCCGATTCATACATTTTCGTAAGTTAAATCCTCCATCTGGAAACTTCAAAGGTGTAAATATAAACCTGTAGTTATACTAGTGATAGACATTTCGGCTCATTTTAGGGCTGACAAGTGAAGACCCAATGGTCGTTTTGTGTATTTATTGTCCATAATGGCATTTCAAATGCACTTTACTGATAATATAACATATTTTCGCATGTTAGTTTGTAATGTAGATGAGTGGGATGGTTGGTTATGTTTAAAACACAAATTTTGTCAATTCAAAATGGTTTTGATGTTTTCCAACCATAAAATAACGTTCCTGTTTTTTTGTCACCTTTAAAGAGTTTGTGGAAATGCCTTAGGAGATGTCTAGGTCCTTATTTCATTGGTTGATAAAACAAGTAGCTCATGTTGCTGCTTTAGTTTTTGTAACTGCTGCCTGGCAGGACGACTCTGGAAGAAAAATAAACAAATGGGCAACAAACTGTTGGCATTTATACCCCGAACCCTTTGCAGGGCAAGTCACCATGTTTGGTAGCATCAATGAATTGTGTTTTTTATTTGTTGTTTTATTTTTGGTGGACTTAATTGATGTAATTATTTATGTGTACGAACTCTCTTGCTTTTGCAATTATAAGCAAGAATCAAACAAATACAATGTAAACTAACAATTTCCTGAAAAGAAAGACTTCCTTGAAAACACTTTCAAGGCGAAGAAATTTCCTATTTACTTTCTACTTCAGGGAAACCTGATTAAAGGGACATCAGATATTTATTTGATTTCATATCTGTAATTTTTTTGCACTTTTGAAGAGTTTCAGATGTTTAAAACCAAAGAGGTTTTAGATTTATACTAATTAAATGAAATAATTACATGCAAATATATAAAAGGGTGGGTTGCCATTAGGCTAAGGTAGGCGACTGTCTTCGGCCCCTAACTTTTTAGGGGCCACTCATCCCTCCCTTGAAATATAGAATCATATTAAAGTAATTTAAAAATTCAATCCCATGAAATTTAAATGTTTATCTTCATTTTTTCATAAATAAAAAAATATCAGGAGGCTTCGCTGTCATGTATATTTTGCTCTTTAAATTGGACAAATAAATGCTTTTATTCTGAAATTTGAGGATATAAAAAAATGTAATTGTCGAATTTAAGCTTTCAACCTAAAGGTTTCTAAAAATGTTTCTAAGAGTTCCAAGACCCACAAGTTGTCCCTTACATTGTACATGTTAGTAATTGAATTTACTTTCTCTGTATACCACTATCTGCAAAGTAATTGGTTACTGTAATGTATATTTGTTAATTATATAGTATATTATAGTATAAAGTGGACATGTACGTTTGTTTGTTTGTAGGGATCCAAAATCCTGTTTATGTCACTAGTCATTGGCTGATGACACACACACAAAGGTCAAGTAAGCACTGGTTCCTGGTTTTGGAGCTGTGACTTCAAGTGTTGAAATATTCCATGGGGAGCCTTAAGCTTTGTGGCTAGTTGGACCAGACAACATGAAACACTGAAATATCAGCATTTAATATGTGAGTTGTAAAATCTGGTGTTTCATTTCATGATCCCTTTGTTCAACTCAATACTCTGAGACTTGTCTCTTCCACATAATGGTTTCATTTGAAATGCCAGGAAGCAGCTCATTTCACACATGCGCCTCCACACCATGAAATTCACATTTATCTGGGAGATTAAATTACTGTTCTACATCTTTACAACATCTTTGAAACACTCCCTAGATATGGGCTCCAGCTTTCCTTTGAATAGCTAAGGTATAATTTGACACCTGTGGTCACTTCTGGGTCCAGCGTGTGAGCTGTGCCCACACACTGCAGCTGTTAGCATTAGCAAAGAAACGTGGAAAGATTTTCACACCAGAACCGTCTCACATCTCTGCAGAGCGTGCTTGTGTTCATTTTCACATTCCCTTCCTGTTTGAACAGAGGCTTATGGGAAATATTCAATTCGCTGGTTATCTAAAAAGAGTATGTTTCAAGTCTCCATAAATCACAATCCTGACAGAACGCAAACAAACCAAAATAAACACAAAGGTGGTCACTGGCCCACACACATGCTAGCAACTGCAAACTCTGACAAAACACACTTGTGTTGTCTCTGCGGACCCTCGATTCTTTAGCTTTTCCTCCTCTATCTGAACATCCCACCCCTTTGCTTCTGGTTTTTGTTCTGCTCAAAAGAAGAGTTTTCTCCCTGTTCCGTCTGTTAGCATCTATTGTGTTAGCGCTAATCTCAAAGTGAGATTATAGCCACTGATAATCAAACTGTCATTGAAAATCTATTTGTCAGAAAGTAGTTATTGTAAGCTACATGTTCCTGCAGTATTCTGTTGTAAAAAAAAAAAAAGATTTGTCACATTATTATTTTTTTCTATTGGGAATTTTTACCAATATTTTAGTATTTTTATATTTTAGTACATTGTGAGTTGCCCGGGGGGAGTGGGGGGGGGGGGGGGGTCAGTGAAATACAAACTTTTGTCACAGATTAGTGGTTTAGATGATAAAATCATAGGTATTTTAACTTTAACTTAAATTTCAACTCAATTTGGATTTCAGAATCTATTTGGTCTGAATTTTTATAGTTAATTCATAGTGAAACTGTGAGTTAATTTTACTCTCAGGAATTTGGTGAACCCACAAAAAGATCAGAAAATTAAGAGACCGGGTTCCTCAAAATATATTCTAAAACATTATTAAACATTTTTCACCAGGTTCTTTGTCTTTGGTTCAGTTATTTAAATGAAAAGTGGTTGCAACTTGGCTATAAACACAATGCAAATGCCAAAATTGTTATATATAAAATGTTACATATAGTCAGTCCTTTACAATCTCAAAGCCTTATGTTATTTGTTTTGTCAGTCGTGTTGCACTTCACTTATTCTACTGCACTTATGCTGTTTGTAGTGTACTGATGTTGCTGGACTGTACCACAAAAAAATCCTTTGTGTGCACACACACAAACTTGGCATAAAAGCTAATTCTAATATTCTAATTCTGCTTCTTTGAGAGTTTTGCAGTTAATTCTTCCATCAAGATGTGTTGGTGGTTAAAAATTTTAAAATATAAACCTTTATTGCAGGGTTCCATCAATTTAACTTTTTAGCGATTAAATCATATTTAAAAAATTCATAAGATTCAACCTCCTCAGCAAATAACTCAAGTTGTGACAATCAATAAACAAAAACTCTTCAAAACATTATGCTTAAAAACAACCTTTCAATTCCCAAAACTTGATTTAATAACGAAAACAGCAGAAGCTGAACTTCTGATTCGAAAATTATCCTGCTTCATGTTTGAGGATTCAACAAACAAGAGCTGAATAGTAGTTAGATCTGCATGTACAGATTGCTCTCATGCAGCAGTTATATTTAGAGACCCAGAATGATATACAGTAATGTGACCCTGAATAACCCTAGTATCTGTGTCTTATGAGTCATCGCTTATTTACAAATGATGGCAGGCAGTAAATGAAGGAGAAATATTAATCCATGTGAAAGACATGAGGTTCTGTAATTACCTAAGATTAGCACATTGTCCCTCCGACAATGACTATGTCCGGACTAAAGCTTATTAAGGAGTTTAAGCTGGAGAGGGCTGTTTAGGACGGATGACCCTCCATATGCAGGGCAAGCATTTCTGCATTTTTTCTGAATTTCATAAACATGCTAACTTAGCTTTTTTTTTTATTTGTTGAAATTGAGTTTAATGTATTGGTTTAAAAATGTACCTATTTGATATGTCATGCTCAAAGAAAAGACCTTTTTATCTTGAAACTGTGCAGAGAAATACGGAAAGCGACATTAAACAAGCATTTCCTCTCCGTCACTTGCTTTGATTTTGAACCAACAATAGCAGCCCAGCTTTTTCAGGAAAACTGCATCATGAAGGAATTTCTCCTTCAAAGCTTTGAACAAGAGACAGAGACAAGAAATTCATTTTGCATGTTTTATTCATATAGTACTGCATCAGTGCGTGACCATATACAGCAGTTTATCCACAACATTTTGACTAAATAAAACATTCATCAAAGCCGACTCCCACGTATTTCATTAGCTCACACCAACATGCACAGTATCTCATCTGTCGAGGCTGCCACCTCTTAATTGGGTGTCCCTCTTCCCCGACAACATTTGTCAACAGCCATCTGTCTGTCTGAGCTCACCCCCCTCCATGTTTCGTCTCACCCAAACACCCGGCTCCCCCCGAAAGTCTTTAATCAAGCTGCAACACTTCTTCTCAAGTTAGGCATCCATCCCTCCCGCCCCTCTCTTGAAGGTTTAGATAAGACAGACTAGCCATCAGGCCTCTTATCTCTGCTACAAACAAGTGCTTAAAGGACAAAAAATAAACAAGCAACCAAAAAAAAAACAAGATGGTTAGGCGCATGGTGAAATGCATTAATACAGTTTCAGTCTCTCAAAACCCTCTGTGGACCACCCGGCAGCTCCACACGAGCTCAATGATGCTCATTCCCCAGTGAGAAAGGTTCTCCTCTGCTCTGTCCCGCACGTCTGGAGCACAGCTGCCTGAGAGGCTTGGCTCTCCATAGGAGACACCAGAAGCTGCTTGTGGTCTCCACCACATTACATTCTTCAGACTTTAGTTTCAGTTGCAGAGTACCATGTGCTCAAAAGTCCCGGGACAGGAGAAGCTGGTTCCTCCCGTTCCCATAGAGCGAAACAAAAGGAAAGTCTGCTCATCCCGACAACAAATGAATTAGCTTGTGAAGGATGTAACAGTTTGTGGGCAATTGCTGACTTGTTACCCCAGTTCGGCATCACCTCTCCTCCTTCCTCCTCACACTTTGGTTGCCAATGACTGAGCCTCTGTCTTCTGTGAAGAAAGCGAGCTGGCCGGACTGGCGTGAAGAGCTTTTTTCAGGTTGAGGAGGCAGAGGCACTGTGATCGGAAGCGGAGGTCAAAGAAGGCGTAAAGGAGTGGGTTGAGGCAGCTGTTGACGTATGCCAGGCAGGTTGCATAGGGGTGAGCCAGCAACAGAAGGTTGAGCAAGGTGCAGGAGTCAGAAACCAGCTCGAGGTAGGAGAGGGCGTCCATCGTTTTCACCACGTGGAAGGGCATCCAGCATGCAGCAAACACCACCACCAGAGTTGTGATGATCTTTAGCAATCGACGCTTGCGCTGGTCCTCTTTGCGCAGGCTGTTGAAGTGGCGTGTGACAGTGCAGCCGATGAATCCATAGCACACCATCATGGCTAGGAGAGGGATCAGAAAGCCGAGGGCAGTGGATGAGAGGCTGAGTCCTGCAATCCAGTAGGGCTCCTGACCTTTGCGGCTCACCAGACTGAAGTCCATTGCGCAGGAGGTGCGGTTGGTCTCTGGATCATACACTGTGGTGCGGAACAATATAGTTGGTGCAGCAAGAACCCCTGAGAGAAGCCAGATCCCAGTCAGAGAGGCCCGCATGTGTCCTCTGGTCCTCAGCTGCGTGCTGGTTAGAGAGTGCACGATGGCCATGTAGCGATCCAGGCTGAGGCACGTGAGGCAGAAGACACTGGCATACATGTTGAGCAGCACCACATAGCTGCTCATCTTGCAGAGGGCTACCCCAAAGGGCCAGTGGTACCCCAGAGCAGTGTAGACAGCCCACAGTGGCAGGGTCACCACAAAGGTCAGATCAGCAAGAGCCAGGTTCCCAATGTAGACATCCGCAGCTCTCCTCTTGGACTGAGCTCGCCACACGGTAAAGATGACCACACCATTCCCAGTGAGCCCCAGTATAAAGATGAGCATGTAAAGCACTGGAATCAGTGAATAAGATGGTTCCCACTCATCGTATTCACACATTGTGGCATTCAGTCCCTCTTCATAATCTTGGTCGTACTCATCAGTCATGTTGTCCATGTCATTCATTCCTCCAGAGAGATTTGGAGTGTCAGATGATCAGAGAGAAGTTCACAGAGATGTTTTCAGGTCAGACTGTGTTTGCAGCTAGACTAACGGTGGCTTTTAAACCCACAGGATCTCACACTCTCCTCCCCTGGCCCGCCCCCCCCCCCCCCCCCATCCCACTGCCCCAGTAACCCCGCCCCTTCCCCTTGGTCCCTGCTCTTCTACAGGAAGCCCACTGGATCTATGGAGGAAAATACTGAAAATATTTTTTTTTAATTAGGATTTTAATTAGGTACTAAAGTACCTTATAATTAATCCCATTATCATAAAAGCACAGCAAAATGATTTTGAACATGTATATAAGTGTATGGATTTAGTTTGTCACATAAAGGTTTGTGTTTTAAGAGGTGTTTAAACAATGTTTTTCTATGTACATCTGTATCTTACTGTATGTTTACATACATATGTTAATTTGTACATTAAGACAAACTTTTATATTATTAAATGAAAACAAATTGTATGTTTTTATTTGTATGTTCTTGAAATATCATTTTTTTTTGTGCTCAACAGAAGAAACAAACAGCTTTGGTGGATACGAATGACGCTAATAACTGATATTAGCATTTATAAGGCTACTAGTTTAACTGAGGCTGTTATAAAATAATTTAAATGTTTTAAGCAGTGGAAAATGCTTAGAAACCATGTGCACACAAATACATAAATAGTATATATAGTATTTGTAGTATAGTGTTAAAAAGTGTAGTACAGTGTATATAGTGTTTGTTCTTTAAATAAAATACAATAGTTAAATAATGGTATATATTGTATTGTATAATACAATAATACATTTACATATGTATGTATGTATGTATGTATGTATGTATATTAGATAAAGAACACAATGTACACAAAAACGTTGACCTTTCCCAAACCTTAATTACTGCATATTTTATAGCTTAAAAGAAGCTCGTATTCATAAATGCCATGGGGTTTAGCTTCAAGTTGCTGATGGAAGAAGGTTTGGAGTGACTCTTGTTTGTCCTGATATGTCTGGGCGCATGTTCCTCTCCTGTCCGGATAAATCGATATTTTAATTGACGGCTGTAATGCGTGAATAACTGTCCATTAGTTGGACGATTAGCTGCCTCTAATTTCCATCCTAATGCCGCAGATCTCTGCACACACGAACCTGCCCGAACAAGACTCTCTGGCTGGATGTTCCGGTAACTCCGAACCTCTTTGGGAACTTTTGTGCTAAACTCAATCCTTCCTTTTAAAACGCGAGCTTCCTCAAAAGACTGAGAATGGAGCGCTTGCGAGCTCAGTCTTGCGCGCAAACACTGACACAGCCTTTTACTGCTTGCGCTCACTTTTTTAATCGTATTATTACAATTAGAAATAGTAGCATAAAAGTCAGCAATGTTTTTACATTTAGAGATTTTAAATAATCCAAAGTATAGCTTAATACTGTCACGAGACAACTTAATATTAAAAATGTATGTTTTATAAAGCATGACCAAAAATACCAAAATATAAGCATACTGTAATATAAACAGTATGACGTCTTTAATTTTGTAAAAATAAAACTTAACTTTTAAAAGTGTTAATTAAAAAAATGCGTATTGCCAAGGGTCTTTGGTGATAATTATTGGCTGAAGCATTTTTACTGTTTTGAAAAAATTGCTATCATTACTTACTGTTTTAAAATATATTGATTTAATCATAATAATATCATGCTATTTATTATAATGCGTTATAAAAATAAAACAAATATAGTTTATTTATAATAACTTACAATTTACATATTTCAGTTTTTATATTAAAATATACAATTGTAAAATAAAGAATGTGGCTATTTATAAACATAAGGTGTTAAAATATATTGAAAAGCAAAAGCTTTATTCTAAAATAAATGCATTTCACCACAATTTAAAAGGAGTTCAAAGTTATATTTAAGTAAAAAAGATTTTGTGAAACTCTAAGCCTAAAATAATTTTGTTAAAATACAAAATTCAAGCGATCAATACCTTTTATGTGAAAAAGCATGTAAAACATGTCTTTCCACGGCTCTTTAATTAGTTTCTAATTAAAACTGTTTCAGTGTCACAATGTTTAGTTCATTTTATCAAATATTTATAGTGTCTTTAATATCAGTACGTTTCAAAATTAAACATAATTGATATTCAATCTCTTTCATGAAATATTCTTTATAAATATACTTTATAAATATTCGTAACGTTCACAAATGTTTTCAACAAAATTTATGACCTATATTTAATTAATAGAATTTGAAAAATTTAAATCAAATTTCTCATCTAAAAGCTTGTGACTGGATTGAATCTTGAAGGCAAACCCTCCAAACTCCCTATAAATGTAATCTGATTTATTTTCCTAAGGAGTGTTTTTCTTTGTTTCATTGTGACGTCAATAGCTTTTCTTCCAAAAGTGCAATTACAGAACCAAGAGAAAAGCTCATTAGAAAAAAGGTATGAGAACTCTTCAACTAATTGTATTACTTTGAAACACTTCTCATGGACTTCTTTTCCATCCAGAAGTATGTTAGTGTGTGTTTGCATGAGCAGATGCAACGCTTCACTCCTCACTCTTCCTCATCTCTCAGATACGAGTATCTGTGGCGCCGAGGACCTGACCCTCACAGACACAACCATCCCTCTCTGACCCCAGCACACTCCTACACACAAACACTGTTGAGACGTCAACGTCCTGTAAATGCACACACACACACACACACACACACGCACACACGCATGCACACACTGAGACCCTTTCCTTAGAAACTATCTTTCTTACTCTTTCATTTTTTTCTAATAATAGCCTCTGAAAAATCATTCTTTTTGTTCTCTGATATGTTTTGTTAATTTAGTTTCCTTTTTTATCTTTCTTTCTTTTGGCATTTCTTACTGTCTGAAATGTAGTTCTTACTTTACGCAAACATTTCCATTCTTATTTTGTGTATCATGTATCTGCTTACATTTTCATTTTTAATTCAACCAAGATCTCATTTCCAAAAGGAAAACTCTGAAACCGTGTGACTAACAGATTTAAAAATGCAACTGTGTGTGTCATCAGCCAACGATTGGCACTGTGGCTTTTACATCAAATAAAAATGCTATGATTCTTACAAAGACTAACGAGTGGATTTAAAAGATTGACTATAAAAATTACACATAGCACTTTTGAGTTTTGTCTCACTTTAATTATTTAAAAATGGAATTAAATATTTTATGGTGTTTTTCCATGGAAAATCCATAGCTATAAATAAAAAGTAATAAACTAATAATAATGATCTTCTCATCACCATAATCCTTCAGCTCCAAGAGATTCATGAGACCCTAATTTATCACTATAAATCCCTGTTTGTGCTGCAGATCATTAACTGTGCTTGAAATGAGTTCTGTTGCTGTTATCGGGTGCTAAATCTCAGATCACGAGCTCCTCCTCCTCCTAATACACACATCACAGGTGCCACTGGACTCATCTCCCAGGGATTTTAACAGGATAGATATGATAATGGGACAAATGGCACAGATAGAGATGCAAATTCTTGACCCAAACAACTAGGGGTCCAGCAACTGGCAAACTGTTTATTTCTCTGCAATTAAATGTATTTTTGAGAGTCTCCAGTGTCCTTTATCCAAAATAAAGTATCGGATGTCTGTTTGGTTCAAAAGCTAAATCGGCGGGTCTCATAGAGTTATTAAGACCCGTGGGCCTCGCTGCAGACATGACAGGGTTTGATGTGGCATTTGCATGCACAAACCAGGCAGAGGGAGCGTAGCAGACCCCAGACCACACACCCACACTCACAGAGGGACTGACAGAGCTGTGGGAGCAGCTGGATCCAACTCAGATCTCACTCTTCCTGACCTCGTCCGGATAATTAGTTACTTTTTTTTAGAATTTTCTGTGTGTTCGGCATGTTGAAGAAATGCCAATGGTGTGGGATTTAAATGCATGTATAGCTATTTAACTGAGAAAACACTGGCTTTCTGATAGAAGACAACAACTGTGATGGATTTCCCAATATAGTTTTGGATGCAAAGAAAATTTTATTAAATTATCAAAAAAATAGCAATCAAGATGGTCCATGTTTCTGCAGATCTGTGAACACACACATAACTAAAGAAACATTTACATCTCACACTCGCACTGTTGAGTGTTGATGCTTAAAATGTGTGCTCTAGCAAAGTGTGCTCATATGTTCACAATCTATGTTGAGTACTTACAAGTATGCTAACTGAGAGGTGAAGTACAAAATGGTAAGTGCAAAGCTTATGACAGCTGACGTTTAAGTGCATACTTGGTTACTTGGTTACTTGGTTGGTGAAAAATAAATGTGCTAAGTGTACTTATATTTAACATACTTTATGTTTCAAGCGTAATCATGAATAGAATAAAGCATGCTATTTTGGAACAACTAATTTTCTGTTGGGTTGGGAAGACAAGACTTGGGTGGAATGACATCGGGTCAAATAAGAAAGATTCAAGAAACTTCAAGTGATGTTTAAAAAAAATCTTATTGTTAGACCCCTCTGAGCAGTCAAAGTGAATAGGACATAAACTTTACTACCAAAAGACATCATATAGACATGATATGAAAATCTATTTTAGGCTACTTGTTTGGACTTAACAGGATACAGGGTACAGCTAGGAAAATAATTATAAAGCACACGTTTTACATTAAAAAACATGAAATCAGAAAAAAGCTGTGGATATGGTTAAAGTTTTTCAAAATAAAATCAGGTTTGAAATGTAATAACTAAAATCTAATAAATTTTTGGAGGGTTGGATACTTTCATAACAGATTCTCAACATCTTGGAGTTTAGAGTTACTAAATTTACAGTTGTGAATGTGACATTTAGCTAACATGAACATAAAATGATGTTATAATGATATAATTCCATATGGTATTCGTGAATTCCAAAAACAACATCTTTGAAAGCAAAATTAAAACTGCTGAGAAAAGTGTTTTGAAAAAAGAGAAGTGTCAGACCAAAAGTAAAATTACAGGTCCAAAACAGAGGAAAACTAATTCTTGAGCAGAGAAGGAGCAGTTGATATTAATGTCCTTTTTCAACCTTGACATGAAAGATTCGACAGAATAGTAATTATAAAGTAGCATGCTTAGGTGTCTTCTATAGTTAAAATATATTTGCTTGGTAAAGACCAGACTTTTTTCAACAGATTAATAAATGCAAACATTAAGTTGCTGAAAAAATGATTTTAAGTGCTACGACTCGTCTAGAATAACACAGAAATGTCTGGCGGAAGCGGCGCATGCGCATTATCCGCATGCAACTGGTAGGGAAATTGCTCTCGGGTGAAATGTATTAAAATCGTTGAAAGGCGTTTGTTTAAAGATTATTACGATGAAAACGAATGTGAAAGGGAGTTTAGAGAGCAGCATCTATATCAGAGGAATATACAAAAAACTGTTTAAGTTCGAATTTTAATAGAAACAAACAGTTGTTTTCACGGTGAGATCCGCGTGTCAGTGACAAGCATGCTACTTAGCTACCTCTCTTTATTTTCCCAACTTAAAATGTTTAATGTTTACAGTTAAAACATGCATGTATATAGCTTCGTTACATTAATTATATTTCGTAAGTATAAAAATAACTATGAAAAGTATATTTGTTTATATTGCTCATTAAATAATGTTAATATTGCTAATATAATGTTAATTTCTTGTTTTGTCCGTTTAGAGATTTGCAGGGTTCTCAGCAAGTTTCCTGAAGGGTTGTCAAACCAAAATTGCCCTGGATAGTTTCACTCTAACCTGAGCACACCTGACTCCTCTGTTTAAGATCCTCTTTGCTGTAGTTTTTTTCTTTCTATATTTTACATTCTTATTTTCTACATAAGCTTAGTTTATTACTATTGTTATTTACAAATTGCAAAAGTTCTTTGGTACTCTGTAAATAAAAATGGACTACTTGATTGATAACCCATGGCAGATTTATTTATATAGCTCATTTTCATACGTTGGCTGCTCAAAGTGCCTTACTGAGGAATAAAATAGATGAGGGATTTTTTAAATACAATTTAAGGCTGAATGCATTAAAATTCACAGAATAGAAGTTCATAAGCACAGCGCTGTTTTGGAGTCCATAAGCACACTATATGAAAATGTAAAATATTTATATAATATATTTATTTATATTTAGTCTAGATTTAAAGTGACTAAATGTGATTAGTTGATTCATCTAAAACTGGCTGATGTAATGAATGCACTCTAGGAAACAAGGGCTGACCTAACCCCTAATACATGTGGACCAAAAGGCTAAATATGTAGTTTCATAATCAAGGAACAGTCCTTAATATGATGCTTTCCTCATTTTGACATACCATGGGCAGCAAATAAAACATTTAACTGTGTCAGGGGGTCCATAATGATAGGTTTGGACATGTCATCTGTATGTTTTTGGTGTTGATGATGTGCTCAGTTCAGCATTTTTAACAAGAGAGCACACTGCTATATGAAAACATCATTTTTGGCTGCTGAGTCTGAATGTGAAATATTTCGTTGCAATACTGTCTAAGTATTTGTGATACATGCTGTTCTTTGCTACAGTGAGCTGTGCAGTGGTCTTCTGGGGTCTTTTACAGCTTCCCACCCGCACTTTAAAAAGATTTTCTGGCTCATTGACACCAGGTTGCTGAGGACCAGGGACAGGACGCTGAACGAGTTCACACCTTCCAGCCGCCGCATGGTCGCCTCACTACACCCTCCTTCAGCCTACCAGTGTATTGAAGGTGTGGATGTTTGCTTTAAGCTCGTTTCAAATTCAGTTTCTTGTTGGATCCTAAAATGGAGGGAAATGTGATTAGCAAGGGCTCCAGAGAGCTTGAAAACAGGATTAAGAGTGTGGACAGCATCCGTATGGTCTTCCTGGAGACAGCAAGGAAGCTTGTTTATGTGTCTAAACTGCCAAGGTTTTTCGCTGCTTCCTGTTTCTGCTGTCCTACCATGAACCGTTACGCTGATCATTATGAGATGGTTATGAGTCACTGTCTGTGCAGCTAACTTAAAAGTTATCCCAAGGTTTGGATAAATATGCTGGGGTGCTCATGCCTTTTCTGATTTTGCTCCTAGCTCTGGAATACTCTTCCGGGATACCTCAAATCTATATTTGAGTTTGGTCAGTTCAAAGCTAGCTTAAAGACGTATATTTTT
Source organism: Danionella dracula (assembly GCA_900490495.1). Lineage (NCBI taxonomy): Eukaryota > Metazoa > Chordata > Actinopteri > Cypriniformes > Danionidae > Danionella > Danionella dracula. The sequence continues at coordinate 660,705 of UELW01000006.1, forward strand.
AGTTAATCTTTCACCTGTTTCCCTGTGTTTGTCTTGTTTTAGGTTTCATTAGCTTTTATATTAGATGTATTTGTTGTTACGTCTGTGTGCTTTCATGTCTGTAAAAACCTACACCAGAAAAACATGTTGTGGGTCAACACATTAAAAAATATAAATTTAAGTATTAAGAAAAATCTGCCAGACTCGCAAGTGCAACGACCTTAAGGTTTGCTGCTGAAAAAACATTAAAATTTTTATTGAGAGTGATTGAATGAACAAAATATGTACGGAACCCTGATTAATATTACAAAAACTGCTTGTTTTTATTATCACTAAGTATTAAGTAGCATTAACCTTGTCATAATGAAAATGCTGCAAATTGACAGGCATTTTAAAAACGAGATCTTCTCTCTTGTACACTGAGAGAGTATCTAAGCTCTGTTATTGTCCTTTTTGAGCTCCGTTTGTGGGCATTTTATCTGGTTCCTGGTGAGAGTTTTCCCGGGGTTAGATATCTAGATAAGCATTTGCCCCACTCCTCTGCACGTTGGCATTTAACGACCTGTTGAAATCAGCGGATGCTAATCAGGCAGACGAAACACCAACAGGTTTCAACTTCCGCACGAGACACTAGAAGACGGCTGCCGTCTTTCCTCATATGCCTCGGCAGGGCTGATTTACAGAGCAGCCGGTCCAGGCCATTGTGCAGCCCAATTAGCTGAACTGAAAGATGGGATCCATCTGGAATGCTGGTATTAGCAGTTAGCAGCTAGCGATTGACAGTGTTTACTCAACTGTCTCTTATCTTTGGCCCCCAGAGTGCGGCCGTGTCATGACTCTCTTCAGAATGCCAAATGTTTCTAAGTCTTTTCTTGGTTTCCTCTTTTGTGGTAAAAACATGCGCCTGCATGAAAGCGTAGGAAGTTAGCACTCACGCTCAAGCTTTGATTAAATCACAGCCTTTTTAAAATTAGCAGAATGCATTGAAGTGTGTAGAGCTTGTGGTGCCTCAATTGTTGAAGTCATCTTGAGTAGTGACATGCGGCTGCTGGGTGGGGCGTTTGACCTGAAAAAGGGCCCTTCTGTAGTACTGTAGCTATTGTTTGGAATAGGAAAGGATGCCTCTGATGTAAATGCCTGGCACATTTCTGGAGGGATGTCCTCATCCATTGTTATTGTTGCTTGCTACAATAGAGGATCATACTGGTCATTTTAACAAAGTAACCTCAGGTCTATCAGAATGGTGATAAAGTGTCGTTAAGTAGATTTTGAATCACGGATCTCTAATAGTTGAGATTTAAATGAATAAAATCATAGTTTCTAATTGTTGTTCTTTCTGTTTGCAATCATGGTGAAGAGATGTGTAAAGTAGCTTTTGTGTAAATGTGTGGCAGAATTTTTAAGACAATCATTAACACACACACACACACACACCCACGCGCAAACGCACACGCACACACACACACACACACATGCGCTCACACACACACCAGTTTATTAAACTGTTCATGAGATTATTCCTCATTTTTGAATGTCTATCCGGATTATCTGAGTTAAGTGGTATTTGTTGAAACTCAGACATCCTTTTACAAAACAGCAGATGTTGTAAAATTGAATATTTTCTTTGTTACAAGGCTCCGAATCTTTTGAGCTTTATAATTTTCAGACAAATGGCTCAAGAGCTATAAGCCAAAATAGGTATTTTTCATATAGTACGTAAATAAATAGTATTTATATAGCACAGTTTTCAGAAAACTGATACAAAATGCTTAACAGAAAACAATCCAGAAAGAACATGGCAAGAAATGCAAAAAACATCAGATTTAAAAGCATTCAAGCAGTCAAAGTTTGTTTATAACAGCACCGAAACCACCATTTCCCAGGGCTCCGAACAAACAACACACATACAGCACTAGAAAACAAACACAACACGTTCAAAGAGCAAATATTTGATAATCAAACAAAATCGTACTGTTCAAAAGCTAATCAGTAAAAAGTGATTATAGCAATAAATTAATCGGTTATCAAAATAATTGATAGCTGCAGCCCTAGAAAACAGTATAAAACTCCCTTAAGTCCTAAACTAAAAACACATAAAACCTGCTAATTATCACATATTAATAGAACAATGTGCACATCTCAAAGACAGCACTACAGTTATTGATGATGATTGTCAGGGATCTGCATGCATGTACGTCTGACCACATTTGAAAACAAGTATCTCAAACAAGTCTTCTCATTTAATCTGATCAGGATCATCCTGTTGCTTATACCAGAACACACACATGCACACACCGATGCCAGTGTTTCTTGCTAAGGACGTCTAAAATAGCTCTTGGCAGCTACAGTTTGGCCACCGAGCAAACAGGAGCTGGAGTTTCCACAGCTATGCTCTCTTCAATTAGACGCCTCACAATGGCTCCCAAGATCCTCGAGACAAGTCAGAGCAGAGCAGCGTATGCTGGCATTCACGGCGGCATGAAGAATTATGGGATGGTGCAGGAAAGGGCCTGTCAGGATGTGACCTCGGTTTGTGATGGCCCACTGGGGCTGGAGGACACTGTTGTTTTTTTAAGCTGGAAATCTTCAGATTATTGATAAAGCTTTTCCTGAAGCAGTGATGGGACATTTTAGGTGGTTTGATTTGAGAGTTTTTAAACAGTTGCTATATTTTGGGACTTGGAAGTGGACATATTTGAACAATTGTCAGACAAATGAGATTACTCATTTGCAACTCAATTGTGCTCAAGTAGGAGTCCCTGAAATATATGCCAAATATGATGCGCATTATAAATCTAGAGTTCACAGCAGCACAGTGCGGCATTATCATAAAAAGTCAGACTCGTGCTTGCCATATGGTTTAGTAATCAATCTACAACATAATGCGCTCTTAAGTGGCTACCCATTGTGCACACCATCAGTGCTTGCTCATTCCTCCTACTCACTGTCAGGGCACGTTCACGGCCTCTGACACACATTTAAGACATCATTACCTCAGTTAGACCCATTGTTTCTATTGTAGATTTAGAGAGTGCATGAAGGGCCGATGCTTTTCATAAGAACTGCTGCAAGAAAGAATATTCCCCAAATAGATTAGTGGGAAAAAGTGAAGAATGTCTTTGGAGGCCTTTTAGAGTTTTGTCTGCACCCCTACAGGACATCAACTGCACTGCAGTACCTGCAAAATACACACTGCATTGATGTGTAACAGAGTCAGCTTCAAGTGGCCGGTCGAGGAACTGCGAGGAACCGGCCACTTGAGACTGACTCCAGAATTAAGCAGGTTTTCATTCACTCCAATGTTAAAGTTTTGGAGCTATAAAAACATATTTTTACCATGGCTTCTTAAGGTTTGTGGTTTCAGATCACTAGTTTGGGGCTTCTGAGGGGTGAATTATTTTTAAATTAGTTTGTTTAGATATATTAAGCATTAAAGTTCTGCATAACTAAGGGTCTGGTTTCTTGAGCTGCAGATAATTGGCAGGTCTGGTCATCGCGTGTGATTCTTTGGTGTCATTCGTTTCAGCTAATGCAGATGGAATTAATGGAAGATGGAATTATCAGCATAGATAGTGCTGCTTCTAAACCCTGTTTTTATAAAGCATCTTGTTTGCATGTCGGCGCTTTAGTTTGCATCTGCAGATCGTGACCCATTTAGGGATTTCAACAAGAGAGTCTTATCATCATGTGATGCTTAGGGCCAACAGAGTTATTAAGCCAATCAACAGCGATAACTCTGATTTATTTGAATGTTTTCATAATGTCTTGTACTGTATGGTATTTGCATTGAGTGGTATTTGCAAAACCCTGGAATCTGATGTAGAGATGGTTTCTTTTAAAGTATTCTGCAATCTTTTCCCTCTTTTTTCAATTTGGGTCAACAACAAAACTTTACTTTGACTAACTTGTTGCAACTGCTGAAAAAAGTAATTAGTAAAATGCCAAATGGGTCAAAACTGACTCTAAACTGAAATTTTTTTTCTACAGTTTCTTGTCTAAAAGATAGCAAGGAATGCAGACGTTCTGACTATCCAGGAAACTGTTATCAGTCTGTTCGCTGTCTGCGTCATCTTATTCTGAGATATCATCGCCGTGAGCCAGTGCAAGCTTTTACACACTTAAACCAAGTTAAACACCATTCTTTACTATTTCTACCCTACAATCAGCCTCTAATGAGCGTGTGCATCCTGTATCTGGATCCACGGCTTCCTCGCTGAGGAGAGAGGGTTTCAGGGACGGGAAGATAGGAGACAGTAGGGACAAGAAGCAACAATAGCAGGAAGGGCCTTCAGATCAAATAGAGATTAAGAGAGAGAATTCGTCCTCTGAACACACTCAACTGTTGGGAAGAACCCAAGATCCATCACTGTAAAACAAAAGCATTTGAACCCTGGCGTTACTGCCAAACGTTACATTTGATTCAAAGAAACGGCACAAAAAGCGAACTTTTGCAATTATGGTTAGAAATTTTTAATTACGTTAAAAATAATCAAATAAAATGTATGTGTCATGTTTTTAGGTTGTGTGGTGTGATGTGAAAGAAATATTAACATTTCAAAACCAAGGATGTGAAGACTAAATTAATAGATTATTATGAGAAACAGAATGATAGTTTGAAGGCACACCCCAAGACGTGCATGTACGACTGTAAACAATAAACAATGAGCAGAGAGGTTGACCGCACATGCCTGTTGATCCTTGAGTCGTCCTGTACTGGGAGTAAACACCCAAATTCCTCTTCCTGTCCTCCCTGCACGCAGTAATAGCATCCTCACGACCTCTGACCCCAACCTGGCAGAGCCAACTTCCTGAGCCGCATGGACTACTGGTTCTTCTGTGTCGATGACCATCATCTGAGCAAACAAACAGCCATCATAACTCAACAAGTATGAGTAACTGAATAGGGAGGCTTTAAACTAATAATTGACTATTGTTCAAAAGCACATTTAAAAAGTTTATTAACATACAACTTCTGTTGTAAAAACTTAAATGAAGAACTTACAAAGTGTGCAAGTCCAAAACAGAAGCTTTTGCACTCCTAGTTAAAGGTGACATCAAAGGAAGATCAAAACAGCTGTTTCAACAGAAATGTGGCTCATTGATATGTGCGCAAATCCTCTTACAACGATAAAAATCCATCCAAGGGTTTTATTTTAGTCACAACAAATGCTTTATATCCTCAGAGAACGACCTGGTGTGAAACTCACAGTAAATTATATTACTAGTAAATGATACTAGAAGGCCCTCCCATGAATTACTATAAACTCCACCTCTCTGTATCCATTTTGTTCATGAGTATTCCTGGCTTCAAAGATCTAATGTTTTGGGATATAAAGTGTACAACTCTGCTCTTGTACTCCCATCAAAGGAATTTTTAAGGACTGAGTGTATCACTTTTATTCATGGAGGAAATACATGGCAGATCTACTGAAACACGTGTTTGCTCAAACTATTCTGCTCTAGACTGTTTTTGAATGAGGGTCAGTACAAAACAGAATTTGCAGTGAAGTTAAGACTGAAACCTGGATCTGCACAAACTACATGATCCAGACACAACTCTTGAAGAAGTGTAATATTTTAAAGTAAATAAACATTTTAGCAAAAGACCTCTCAAAAATAGCAATCTTATTAAGGTTTATGGCGCCAATACTATTCAGAACTCTTACTGCCGTGATCATGTTGCCAGGCATTCCTCATGAAGAAACATTTTTTGCACATTTTTACTTTTTATTATTATTATATCGCTCTCACATGCTTCCACCAACTTGTTTTACAAAAACACCTAACAGCTATACACACCTCCGTACAGAGAGGGCATTGTGAGCAGAGTCATCAGGCACAATGCTCAAAGTAGCTGTTGAGGTAAAAATGTGGTTTTGCAAAGAAACACATCAGAAATATAAACTTAAGTTGTTACAGACTTTACATATATCCTAAAGAAACAAATGCACTGGGTTAAATTGGCTTCTGAGGTCTCCTTTAACTTAAGTCATGTCCAAAGTGTCTTGTTGTTTCTCAGCTTGAGGTCCACTGTCCTGCAGAGTCCAGCTTTAACTGTGATCAAACCCATCTGAAACCAGTTTAAGAAGATTATTTGCCGGACATTTTGGTCACTGCTCTGACAGATAATCTCAAAAAGCCTAGTGAAGTTTGTCACTTCATCAAATTTTGCATTCTTCATATTCATTAATCATAATTAGGACTGCATGCTGGGTCTTGTCTATTAAATCCGGGTGGATTCTGCCAGCGTTCAAGCATACCTCGCCTCTAATTGAAAATTAGTCACCAATGACCTGGTGAGAAAGGGTTGTGCCAGGGCTGAGAGGCAAACTTCTACATTCAAGACCAATCTCATGGCTTTAGTCATAAATTCACTGTTCTAGGTCTTACTTTTTTCTCAGAAAAAAACAAAGTTATTTTTCTGATGGAACACTGCAATCTACACGCTGATTAGATAGCTGGCAAACTTTATCATTGTGTGCACGTCACTGTGAGCTGAAAAAAAACAAAGCTCTTTTATGGTTTGTTAGTGAGTTGAGCAATTGAAGCGAGCTTAGCTTAGAGGTGCTTACGACACACTTGAGCAATTCTGTTTTTTTTTTTTTAGTAGTAGTTTGTAGTGTAGCAGCCTCCAATTATCTAATGTCTCCTGTCCTCCTCGTGTCTCTTAGTTATTTACTTTGGGTGCTATTGATTTCCTCTCGCAACATAACAACCTGAAAATAAGTGAATTGAACACTCTATTTTCCCTACAAATAAGGCTGATATACAATTAGGCTTATATACAAAGCAAAACGCTGAAAAGGTTCTGAAGTGCTATAAAGAGTATGTCAATCCATTCTGTGGACTATTTTGCAATCTAAAATCTTATTTTGTCCAAAACTGCTGCTTTTTGGGTTTAGTGAGTAATGGTTGTACACTAAATTTGAACTTGCAGCTAACCTTCAAAACACATCTTCACTGTACATCTTAGAGTTGAAATAGTTTTTGGAAATGTTGATTTAGTTGATTTGGACTACTAGGGCACGTCTAGTTTCGGACATGCTCTCCATGTTGAAGTCAGACAAACGTTTGCTGGGTACCATAGTATCATAAAATAACCCAAACACCTACAGGCATAAACATCTGCATTAAGTGCTTTTTAAGTTTTCATCCAGGACTGTTTTTGTACCAATGTTTGCTGGGATTGAGAAATCCCTTGCTGTGTCAACCATTAGCTTTGGAGCATTGTGAGCAAAAGTAGCTGCATCAATAACAACCTCCACATATACCCACAAGTGCACTTTCACCGTCTAAACAATTTACTTGATGTTTAAAAAAATTTTAAGAAAATCTTTTCCTTGGGTGTCGTTTTAAAAATATCTGGTAATGCGCTGCTTTGTGTTCTTATTATTCTTGTGGAGTAAAAAAAATCAAAATAACTCGGCATGTTTTGACAGGGTCATAAAAGATACAGTTATGCAAGATAATCTCTGGCTTATAAATCACTGTAAACATTACAAATATTGGTAATACACATTGTTTGAGGTCCATTACACAATGCAGTATTGGGCTATGTTCAGACTGCAGGTCTTGATGCTCATTTCTGATTTTTTTTTTTTTAGAAATTCGTTTTTTGTGCTCGTTAACATTACACACAACATGTGAATTTTCTCTTTTCTGTGTATGAACACAATCCAGCTCGCTGTGAGGCGTGCATGTGCAAGAAAAAGCATTGTTCAAAACGAAAGTAAACATGGACAAGAATGTGATTCGAGGAAATTGTTTGGCTTTATTTCAGTTCATTTCCAATCAAAGCTGCCATCATTTCAACCAAATCATATCAAGAAAATGACAAAGAATAAATATTTATTAGTTCTGTCTGATACAAATTGTATCCAGGACCACATATGAAAGAGATCTCGGTCAGATTAAAAAAAAAACAAAACAAAAAAATACTGAATTAATCTATACTGATATGGTTTTGGGTAAATTTGGGTTGCAGTCTGTATGTAGCCTTAGAGTCTAAAAAAATCGCCTCATTTAAACCTTACAAAAGATTCTTACAGGCAAAGAATGTGAATTCTACATCTAGCTTGATGTGAGTTAACAGGCTGAGATATCCAGTCGCTCAAACATTACAGCTGAAATAACTGGAAGCAGATGTCTTGAATAAAGTTACACAACAAACTGTCGCACCTGCTCTCCAGTTAAAAATAACGTTCATTAGCTGTCCAGCCTCTGATTTCATAGGTCTGACTGGTGCGATTGTATGTATGGGGCGTTCGGAGGCACATCCGCAAGCAGGAGGGGGTTCTGGGAAGCGCTGAGATGAGGACATGCCAGCACCTTTGACATGCAAATCGATGAGTGGCGAGCTGAAGCAGAGAATAGAGTAGAAGGAGGAGAGCACAGGTGTCCCAGCACAAGCTACAGAAGCCTCTTTCACCTCGGCTCATCCCTCATTCAAGCTCAGCCGTCCCTGAACTCACTCTGAATCCAGAATGATTCCCACTCAGATAACTCTGCGGTCTGTGTGTACACTCGAGGCTTTGATGTTTCGGTGCACAAGTGTTAAAAAGGAGAAGGTGTAACTGAAACCTTCTGGAAATTAGTTAACAAAGGTTTAGATCCATGTAATGCAAAAAGTTAATGATAGACTTTGTATTCTAAAAGTGCTAAATTGCCTTTTTTTAAAGGACTTGTTATCAAAGCAATTTCAATCAATAAATAAGTTTCCTTCAATATAACATCTGCAGTCATTCTGCGTTATATGATAGTTATTCCATAAAAATGCCATTTTCTCAGGGTCTTTTAAAAGTCTTCAGTTCACTGTTCTAGGTCTTAAATACATTTTCTTATTTTGTCAAATTTTTCTGATGTCCATGTAAAACTCATTAGGTTTTTTGTTGTTGCTTGGGGTTGCCAGAGATGTTGCCTTAATCTGAGAAGACGTGCATAAATGCTCAAAAACATTAGTCATAGTTAGGGTTGCCAGAGTTTGGGAAAACTTTTGTAAATCCTCAAAAACATAAAAGTGACATTTATTGCTGCCAGAGTTGGAGAAATGCTCATACACACAAAATCTTACAAGTGATTGTTCGGGTTGCCAGTTATTGACATGACTGATTAATGTTGTAAAATATATATGTATTGTAAGAGTTGCCAGAGATTGAGAAAATGCTCCCAAATGCTAAAACAATAAAAAAAAAAAACTGTAAGGGTTGCCAGAGATTAAGAAAATGTTCATATGTGCTCAAAAGAATAAAAGTGATTGTTGGGATTGCCAGAGATTGAAAATACTCATAAAGGCTCAACTTTGTAAAAGGCATGGTTAGCGTTAGAGTTTGAGAAAATCTTCGTAAATGCTCTGAACTGTAAATGAAAGAAAAATAATCTAGATTTGTCATCTTAAAACTTAGTTTTGTGAACCTTAAAACCCAGTTTTGCTCAGCTTGTTTGACTTTCTGTTCCCTTTGAAAGTAGATTTCTATTAGCTAAATATTACACTGTGAACTTATAATACTCAGATGCAAATCACACTTTTTTTTGGTGTTTAAACAGGATTTTGGCTACAAACTCATCCAGGCGTTTAATAATATTAGCAAGTTTTAACACTGTTTTTGTGACAAATCCTTCTCATTAAGCTTCATTTCTGTCTGGAGTAACAAAGTATGTGAAATGTTCTCAATTGTAAGAAATTTTGTAGAACCTTTCGCATTATGCCAACATGCCTGAAGCTGAGTGAGGAACAAGCGAAGCTGGAATCCTCTTCAATCAGGGGTAGGCTGATGGCTAACTCTGGAGTGAAAGCTGTTTACACGCTTCTTTCACTCAGAAGTTAAAAATAGAAAGAAATCAAATAGATAGCATACAGCTAGAATTATGACTGGTTCTTTTCTGTGGATTTTTGATTGAGAAGTGACTGAAAGTCCTCAAAGGAAGTTTCACACTCCCGGAAAGTGGCTGTTCTGTTTTTAAGCTTAAATGCTGGCACACATCTATCCGAATATTCGGTGCCTCATACCTCGAATGGAAAAGCACATGTGGGATGTGCTGATGGCGCTCGATACACACTCCCTCTTCACTCTCACGATAGAAAATAGCACCAGAGAACTACACGATGAACAGCAAAAAAAGAGACCACCAAATTGGAGAAAATAAACATCCTGAAGCTTGTATTGCTGGTGTTTGACCATTAAAAGATGTTCAAAAAAGGCCAAAAAGATTATAAAACATTATTTGCTCTTTTGACTCTAGTTCATTTCAAATAATGATGCATTTGAACTAATCGTTTGTGTCGTTCATAACAGGGGAAAAAATCTGATCTAATTGCAAAACTTTGACAAAATTAAGCAAAATACACCAATAGGAGCAAATAAACATGCTTATCTGTGTCTTCTGATTACTACCAGTGTAATCTACATGCACCAAATAAAACAATTCACTCCCCGTAAAGAGTCATTACTAAAGAGTCAGATTCATTATTTTTCATGAACGACACATCATTAAACATGCGCGCCAACCAATGGTGAAGAGCATCACTGCATCCACTTTTAATAAATCCGAGGAGCCATCCAAGGCTTCATTCCAATTTCAATTTATATACATGTGTAGTGGCCTTAAATTTTTTTTAACGAGATTTGGTTTTGAAATGAGAAATGTAAGTTTAGTCATACTATGTTGACTTTTCATAAAAACCCTATAAATTATATATTATATATATATATATATATATATATATATATATATATATATATATATATATATATATATATATATATATATATATATATATATATATTATTCTGCACATATTAATCTGCTGGATAAAAATGAAAAATGTAATGATTTTAAAGAAATAAAATAGAGGACAGAAAGAGAGTTTCATTCATGTTTATTTTATTAGCATACAGGATGATGGAATGAGTGGAGCGCAAGTAAAATTACAATTGCTCTCAAATATAGTTTGTGGAGCAGCTCTCTTCTCAAGAACCACAGGCTCTATGTACTTACTGACTGATTCAACTCAAAATAGAAGTGTTTTTCACATTACAAAATAGAAAATGGAAATTATATAAATGTAATCAATATGTGGAATCTCATGAAAATGAAGTACATTGTAAAAAGCTTGATTTTAAAACAAGAGCGGGAAAGCGAATCCATTCAATCTTAAATAAGCATATATTACAGGAAGCCACCACAAAAATAGACTTATGCCTTCTTAAGTTTTTAATTACAATATGTTAAAATCAGTCTAAATCTACATCAAAGGATTGTGCCCAACAGGTACCTTTCACTTTTTTAAACCATGAAGTGGTAAACAGTCTCTTGGTGAGATGTGTGAAGAAAACATAACTGTACACTGCATTTAGATCCACACTGAATCAGAAACATGCATCAGCTGAGGATCTCATTCGTTAGATTGATTCTGATTGGCTTTAGCAATGATGTGTATACTGTGAACTTTTTGGCACTGGCTACTCTTCTTTTGATGGGAGTAGAGGGCAAGTTTTCCCTTTGTCTTTCCTGTGTCGGTGCTGCTCTCTAGAGTTAGGAAAAGGGAACTGACAGCATCTTGCGAATATCAGCTCGAGAGAGACCCCTAGCGGTCACTTTGCGCTTTAGATAAGATGTTATTTCCCAGAATTCAAGTATTTGTGTGCTAGTTTTAACTCTTAACAATTTTCCCAAGTACTTTACTTTGTTTGACAAATTATAAATTAAATTGGTCTCCTTTTTAATCATACGGACTTAATCCTATTTTATAATCTGTACTTCTATCTTTTTAAGTTGTCCTTAAAAAATGTATATGAATATGGCAGAAAATTGAAATTTAAAAAATTCTCCAAAACGGAACAAAATTTTTTGTAACATGTTCAATCATTTAAAAATCCGTAAAAGGCAAACATTTTAAGCATGCCTGTCACTCAAGTATTTTACAGATTAGACAAGTGGGGGTTTGCTAACACTTCCTGTTCACTAACCGCTATACCAGTGAGCAGAAAAAAAAATTTAGCGGTTGCAATTTTATCCAAATTAAAGTTAAATGTCGTGTTAAGAAAAAAAAAATTTCACTCTATATTAAAACAGTAATTTTAACTCTAGGTATAACTTAAGTTTAATACATGAATACAATGCATTAGATAAAACTAGATTTAAATCTAATAGGGTTGTCTGAAATGTATCTATTTAATTAAAATATTTTTTATTTGTTATCCTTACTTTACTTACTGCCAGTGTGTTTTAATTTCAGTTCAAATGTTGTGGAGCCCAAATACTGAAAAAAGTCAAAGCATTGTTAGCAGAACAGACTGCTGAAGCTTATTTGAACTCAAATCTTCACGTTTCACCTCCAGAGCAGAATTAGTTGCACTACGTTGCTCCTCTGTTTACTGTGTCCAATATCACAACCAATTAATTGAAAAAGGTTCCAATAAGAGCTAATTCAAAACCAGCTTTAAAATAATGAAATTATTCACAATATATAGAATGTTTACCTAGACTTAACATCTTGTCAAATCATTTAACGAATATATATTATCCTACTTTTAATTCTAACTTGTTCCTCATGTTTATGAGAATATATGCCAGTTAACTTTCTATCATTATTCTTCTAGCAGCACTCCACATCAAGGCTCGATTTCTAATGCATTTCTCTTATGAAATGCATCAGACTTTCTCCCTCAGAGCTAACCTTTATAATCTTGTAATGACAATAATGAAAGTTGCAGTTTTGAGTAGAAAACATCATGAAGGCTATCGTAAAATTGCTAGTATTTCATGCTTGCATGGTCTCGGGAGTCTTTCAAGTATTGGAGATTTCTAGACTAGCCTTAAAGGAAACGCACTCTTGATTTCAATGAAAAATTAAAATCTCAGGTTTTGAGATTATTGTCTTTTTGGAACAAGACCCCACGGCATTCCTCTGATCACAATCCAGTCTGCTTTTGGGCATTGTTCGAATGAGGAAATCTGTGTCCAGCACAGCACGGCTCACAAACTCTTCCTTTAGAGATCTGGTTTAGCCTTTTCCTATATTTGTAAGAATTTGTGTCTGTCAGGATTAGAGATGCAAAGCTTCCCTCTTTGAGAGTTATAGTTTCTCTTAATGCTGTAGAGATGTCCTGAGAGTTTTCCTCCATTCCTCTTATAAGTAGGTGTCATGCTCTGCGCTGCTGAGGCTTTGATTGGATCCCTGCATCACCGGTTCTTTCTCCTCCTGTGATTGGGCAGTGGGCAGTGGGTATGGATTGAGCAGTTGAGGAGAGCTTTTCTTCTCTGTTCTACCCTTCCTAACTTTTCTCCCGTTCTCTGTGTTGCTCTCGTAGCCCTGCGGCACTTCAACGATAATCGTGGGGTTTTGTTTGAGGTCTTGTCGGCTGGGAGGCTCAGAAGCCATGATTGCTTTAGCGCCATGCATTCTAGGAGGCGATTTACAGTGCAGGTCTCCATGAGTCTCCTTCCAGCGGCGCAACTGTGATAGATGTTCCTTCTCGATGTCCCGCTCTGACACAGGTAGGTCTATCACCTAACACACAAACACATGGGGTAAACACAGTTTATGGACAGCCTTAAGAAATAGAAATGTACCATTTACTTGAACCTATAAGGTTGTTATTATTACATCACAGGCTAAAAAATTACGTTAACATATTGCCACATTGACCAGCAAAAAATTGTAAGTTCATGTCAAAGCCTTGTAGACAACAAGATTTGTGATTGCACGACATGGTGCAGAGCAAGCAGTTCCTGTGTAGCATCAAATACATATCTGGGTGTTTTAAAAAAAGATGAACACAGACATGGACCAAGTTAAAGACAATTTTTGAGGCAGTTCACTGAGACACGATATGCTTGCAGCCAATTAGAGAACTGTTCATGAATAATTATAGAATGTCATAGAAATGGTGCAGTACAAAATTGTCATATATGGAGTATTTTATTTTTAAAATATAGAAATTTATAAAAAAAAAAATAAAAATAAAATAAAATTGTCTTAACTAACTTGTTCAACACTTGGTATCTGAAATTTTCATAATGTTTAAATTCTGGGTATCAGAGCCCTTAAAAAACTAAGTCAAATTAGCTTTAAGAAAGTATCTTTAAAAAGTAACACCAAAAAGTATAAATGTTCTTTAACCTGTAAGAACACAGGAATGGTGACACAGGTGTTCCTAGCCATTAAAGCTTTATTGGAACCGTCAGTGTTAAGCTCTTTTTTTTTCAGCACTCAGAAATGGAAAATGAGGTTGGGCGCCTATTGGTTTAGAGCAGGGGTCTCCAAAACCAGTCCTGAAGGGTCGGAGCCCTGCACAGTTTTGGTTTAACCATAATGATACACACCTTATGCACTAATTAGGGTCCTCTGATTGTCTGAAGCTAGAGTAGCATACTAAAGTAGGACTGCAACTAAAATACACAGGGCTGCAACCCTCGAGGACCAGATTTGGGGAACCCTGGTTTAGAAAATTCGTATCTGCAGAGCCTTCGAAATGGTGAGTTTGCACTTGTAACAACTTTTACCTCATCTTAATTCAACCATATTTTCAAAGCATCTAGTATTTCCTTTTTAATGGCCAGCGGAGGGCGAAATCTATTTAAAGTTTATTTCAATCTATTTTAATAAGCATTGCCATTGTAGACTACAAAAGGTAAAACTTTCTTCAAACGCACACTTTCTTACAAAATTAAAGCAGAGCTGCGTTATTCTGTGCATGCTCTATACCTCTTGTACGAGGAAAGCTTCCTGCATGTATCGAGGCTCTACAGATCGGAGTAGCTCCATGGTCTCATACAGGCCCTGACAAGACTTCAGCTTCTCTGGAGATCCCAGCATGCACTTCAGCAGCACAAGGCCCACACGGAAGATGATCTTCACTCCTGCAGTGCATAGAAAGACGCTGATCTTGTTATATCTTGTTAATAGTGGTAGTTTTAGAACTTGGTCATTTTAGATCGTAAAAGACGTCTGTAAATTGACATAAATTTGCCATAAATATCTAACAAAATGCAATCAATTATACACCAAAACTAAAAAACACTGGTATAAACAATTTAAAAACGTGCCATTAAAAACAATTGTTGAAGAAAAAGAGACAGAAAATCAGAGACAAAAATACAATCAACATCTACAAAAATAATATCAACTAAAAGAAAAAAATGTAAAGCCAACAAAATCAAGTAACAATAAACAGGAAAAATAAGCATACATACAAAGTAAACATATATGATGTATAGAAACAGAATATAATATTTTTATTAAAGACATAATACAAGAAACTAAAACAAAGAGTCATTAAAACAAAATCTACAAATACAAAATAAGATCTACATTGTATCAGAAGTACAAAGAAGATGAGAATGAACAACAAATCCAATAAAAGTTGTGTAAACTTAGACAAAACATTTTACACACAATACAATACCTTAAACAGATGTAAACTAAATACAAACAACAAAGGATAAAAGTCATTTGAGAGTTATTAAGAACAAATATTAATAAAAACATCTGCTAGTAAAATAACAGAAAAACAAACAAGAAAGCAAAAAGAATTACACATTTTTGTAATCACATTTATAAAAACAACCCTCTCCAAAAACGTTGGATGAACTTTTACCATTTTTGTCAAGGACAAACTACAACTTAACAGTAACATTTAAAATAAACATGACCAATAAAGAAAACAGAAAAAAACAGAACATCTTGGTTTCCAAAAACAAGCTTGTTAAACATTAATGTCTGCTTGTAATAAAATAACATCCTCAAAAAGTCACGTGGACCCAATCAGCTGTAGCCTGTGGCCTTTAAAATATCTGTAGAATCACATACAGCACACAACAACAGCCTCACCTTCGCAGAAGAACATGTCCCACACACGCAGGACTGAAGCCCAGGGCAGCGTCCTGGAGAAGGCACACATGAACCACTCTGTCATGTACAGGATGGGGTCGATCTTGTACCTCTTCAGATGCCGATGGGCCGGCGGGCACACGCGCTTCAACAGAGCAAACAAGATCTCGCCATCTAACTGAATGGCTTCCTGTAAAAAACACAGAAACAGACTGAGTCATCTGTCCAAAAATCCTTTCGATTTGTCAACTGAGGAGGTTTTGTGCAAAATAAAACATCGAATTGATTTTAGTTAACATTAACTCTGTTACAAAACAAATTACTGATAAGCTGCTAGAAAAAGATACTCATCTGAATGCACATCATTAACAGGGAAGTGCTTAGCATCATTTTATATTCAAATGCTCAGAAAGGGAAATGTTAAGAGGAAGAAGAGAAAGAGATGCAAAGTCAAATCCTAATCTTGGTTTGATCTAATTCAGCTCTTGTCTGCCGCCCACTTTTATACACAAAATAACTCACACTGCTGGGGTTTAACTGGATTCCTTGGTTCACCTAGCAATGCTTCTCTGGAGATTAACTTTAAATATATATATTCAATGTTTGGCAGAAGATGTCAGACAATGAAAGAAATGTGTCAGCTCTGTTGAAGCAGCACTACTAGTCGGTTTAACACAACGCCTCACTCTGTGCAAGCGCAAACATGTCTTCTCAGCCATTTCCTTTTCCATATATGTTTTTTCCCACTTTTATTTTTAATTGTTTCTGCACAGAGAACTGCACAAACTCCCAAAGGCAGTTTGTTTTTGTTAAGCATTCTCGAGTGACCGACACACTTCCACTTCCAGGGTTTTTCGTGTTGTAGTTTCGGAAACAAGAATGACGTGTCATGTTTGGACGATGTACAGTGTGAGCAGCCGGGTTTCATCTAAGCATCGACTCGTAGAGTGTGAGAACATAAAATGTGTGCTTTGAACTTTTTTTTTTAACCTGCGATTTACTCATGCAGTTTAAGCAGTAGCTGAATCATGCGTCTTAAAAATCGCACACGTTTTCATTGAACGTTTTCCTGAGATCTTTTATTTCCTTTTGAGCGGGAAACGGAGGGATGTTAAAGTAGTTTTAATATCTATGGAGTGATTGTCCGGCCTGTTAGCAAATCTACATCAACCCTGGATTTTGATGATCATCATAAATAAAAGCAAGCACTCTTCCTCTTTTTTTTTATAGAAGAAATGCCCATTTATTTGAGTACTGGAAGTTTACAGAATGTGCCAACGAGAAAGAGGTAAAATTGTGTGTTGTAGTCTGGAAATTGCAGCACCTGACTGCTCACACTACCATCAAACCCAAAGTCATTCTCGTTTCAATCATTACAGACCTGATGGGTCTGGCAAATCAGAGCAAAATTCATGAACAAAAAAAAGAAAGGGAGAAAGTAGCTGATGCTGCGATTATTTAAGAGAGCTTTCTATACACCAGCAATCAGAAATATAATTTAGTCCTACTATTCTTCTTCTTCAAAAGAAAACACAACTTAAAGACATTTGGATTGGAAAAATTGATGAACAGAGTGGGTACAGCTGAGAATTATTTTGATAAGTTTCTTTTTGCTTGTATGTAAAAAAAAAGAAGGAAAAGAAAATACCCCACCATACAAACACTACACCTTCTTAGCAGCACAACTTTTCAGATAGTTCATAAAAAATCTGTTTACTATTTATCTTTATCTATTTTACATTTTTGTTAAATGTCACAAATCAACCAAAAAAAATCTTCCACAGAACGCTTTGTTGAGGCAAAACAAGGTTCAGTTTAAATACAGCAGGCGTGTCTGGTTAATGAGTTGTTTGGTTAGTCTGTTAAAGCAAGAAGAACATCAACCCTTGAACTCTGATCGCTCTAAAAAGCGGCTCTGCTCTCTCCATCGGCAGAAAAGTGTTGTGAATGTGATTATAGACACCTAAAACGTCTCAGAAGCACGCGGAATGCAGCATCATCAGCAGACTGCTCCTCATTGATCAATCGTTTCACCAGAAAAATCACTTTCTCTAGTGGGTCTGAGGGCCGGCACGCACACAGACCCATCCAAACTGCTGAATGAGTCAGCAAATTACTGCTCCATGTATTCCAGGATCTTTTGAAAAGGGATCATGAACTGAGAAACCAGAACATCTTCAAGTGACTTCCATATCCACAGAGAACACTAACAAATCTAGAACTTCTTACCAGACCAGCGCTGTAGTACCCAGGAAGATACTTCTCGCAGATTTGAACCAGACCCCAGAATGCATCCTACCACATGAAAATAAGCCATGTAAGAAACTGAACATTTTTCATTATCAACACTTTTTTTTTTCTTTTGTTTAAAAAAACTTTACTTTTATGATATAACAATAACAAGTCTGTGATGAAATACATTAACATATTTAGGTTCTTCCCCTGGTGTTGGTCGATTTGGATGAAACAACTGCTAAATGCATAAATGTAAAGATAGGTAAAAACTGACAAAGCACAGTACCTACAATCATACTTTTACATGTGTGATTTTACATAATCAAACATGTGTGAAACCAATGAATGCTTTTATAATTAAAAAATATTTTATATATAATATAAACAAATATATAATAATAGATCAATCTTTTTTCTGTATGTGTGCATGAGTGTTTTTCTCCAGGCTCTGTTTTTTTCCCTCCACAACAATAAAAAAATAAGTGTCTTGGATGCTTTATTTCACCACAAAATCGGTTTAAACTGAGATTAAGTCAGAGATTACAGGTCAGCTAAAGTCAACGGTTTCCTCAAACTTTATTATACAATTCCTAATGTAGCTATATATGGTCTTTCTATTGCTATCCCACACAACTATCCAATTGGAATTCCTGTATAACTCTTAATCTACAGTAGGCCTTTGTAAAGTGCTATACAAAACATTTTAATTGATTTGATTGATGTTTTTACATGTCCATTTAGAGCTGTGTTGATAAATATAGTCAGTGCATGGGAACTAACCTCTGCAGGCATATGCATGAGCAGCACTGCAGCAATGGGGGCCTGTGCCTGACAGTAACCCTCCTCTGGTCTGTGTAGAGTGTATGCCTTCAACACACGGAACAAATCCTGCTGCCTGCACCAGAGCCCATGAACACACAGATCACGGTTAGGTGTATCACCAACAGTGAAGCTGAAATAAAGTGAGGACGCACCCGTGGCCTCCTCGAGCGACGAACATCTCATGAAAGGGAAACTGCCGGTGGAGGTCTTTCTCGATCACTTCCAGCCACTTTGGATCTCCGGGTTGCCTGTCCAGCTCCTGCCAGGGCAAATTCAATAAACTAAATTAGCACGCTGTTGACGCTTAACAGGAGACCTGGGACCGTCTATGAAATCCTCACCTGAAACTTGCCCTGGTTCTGTTCTTTCTTCACTTTCCCACCAGAGAGATAGAGCCAAGCTCTTCCTCTGAGTGAAGGAGGGATGCCTTTTTGACAGCGAAGCTTCACCTTCAGAAGAACAGAGTGGCATCATGTATTAGGAAGACTCTAGATAGAGGTTACATTAAAAAAACACCCACCCAAGTGCTTTTGAGACGGCAGTCATTGGTGACATTTTATAAAAAGTGCTTATCTGAACATTTAGGAATAAACTAGGAATTTTAAGACATTTTAAGAAAAACAAACGAAACGTGCCGTTTTAAGTTTGTGGCCAAAACTGGTACTGTAAACAGAAATAGTACTATCGACAGCAGAAAACAAGTTGCCAGATTGACATTATACTATGTGCTATTTAGCAAGCATTCACTCATGCACAATAGGTTTTTCTCTATCCATCCATCCATCTTCATGTCGGCTTTATTCCCTTTCGGGGTCGCCACAGCGGAATGAACTGCCAACTCTCTGGCATATGTTTTACGCAGCGGATGCCCTTCCCTGCCGCAACCCATTGCTGGGAAAGTTTTTCTCTATTAATCATGTTTAATTTACTTTTGAAGGTTTAAAATTAAACAAAAAGAAAGTATATATATATATATCTTTTAAGTTCATTATTTGTGAAGTTGCATACAGAAATAACATTTGCTCATCTACAAAGATATGGATCAACCGAAACCTACACAAAATCTATTTGTAAAAGACAAGAGATCGCTTTCAAAGAGAATACATTATTGATCTTGTTAAACCAATATTACAGAAAACAATGTTACAGAAATGCTGTGTCTAAATTAGCTGTTATGAACCTTTAAATTATATATTATCTGGTCTCAGTCTCAGACGCTATTCCAGCGGAACACTAACTAAACGTCCGATGAGTTTGTTACAGAAAGTTGAAAAAACTTCAAGAAGTCATGGGTTAAACTTATCCAGAGTTCCGTTAGTAGCGAGTGTCATATTTATTGTCGTTTTGCACAGAAACAACACGGAGGCATGGTTTTTGCTAAAGTACGCGAAAACCATAAAATACACTCTTTAAAAGGCATTGAAGAATTGTGCTTAAAGCAGTTAGTGAAGTCAAAGAGAGATGGTCCGACCTGTTTGCCGACTGAATTTGGGAAGAGTGTTATTTTACAAGCCTGGCCGTCCCTTTGTCAACATTTGGAAGGCTTCCCTGAAGACCCAAATTTGCTATGCTTAACTTGTTGCATGTCAGTCAATTGTGATAACATTTCTGTACTCTGAAACATGAAGCTATATGAAACAACATATGATTGGTTGTTTGTCATGTCAGTCAAATGACCAAATAAAGCTACTTCAAGCTAATTTTTTGTTTAGCACAGCCTGCACAATGTGGTTCTGTTCTAGGTCAGTTGTCCCCTCGACTTTAAAAAAGTTCAAATGTGCAGTTTCTAGTAGCTGGTTATTTGTGCTTCTGTTAAATGACGAAACATTAGAAATTAAAAGTCCATCCCAATTTACCTGAACAGCAGCAAAATAACCATGAATCAGCTTTTTAAGGTTTTATTTTCAACACACATGACCAACAGCATGCAAAGGCCCTTTAAATGACTGTGTGGGTGGAGATATCATGTGGGTCTCGCTTTTATCTGATTCAGTGTAAAAGCTAATGCTGTTGGAAGCATAACTGTTTGAGATAACATCGTGTGGAATTGTGAGCAAAAACACAGGCCTATGTGTGTCAGAAACCAACCTTCTTGTGTTTCTTGGCCATCCACTTGTCCCAGCTGTTGAGCATGTCCAGCCATTTGGCTTCTCTCTGCCGGAGCACATCTGGAGGAACATCATCGCTGCATTGAGAGAGAGAATAGAGATTAGTATTAGTAAAAGAGATTGCGCATGTAAGGACAAGCACACACGCACAAATCCCCTTATTAGAGAACACAGGGCTGAGGAGCAGAACTGGTTCTTGTTCAAAACAGACACTCTTTTCTGTAAACAATATAATGGTATGTCTGTGCTTCTTTTGAATCATGAAACATGACCTGTCCACTCATTAAAGGCTCACACAAAGGATTTGAGTAGGTTTGCAAATTAATTTATGTAAATGAACAAATTAATCTGTTCATTTAGTACCTTCTTCTCTGAAGTACACTTCAAATTTAAGCTTCAGTGTGAAAAGTGTAACATAGGGGTCAATTAACTGAGTCTTCTTAGTCGTGATTGTTGATAGGAAGTACTTTGCTTATCTGAGAAAAATTGAAGGCAAGCTTCTCTCCAAAATGTAAAAGAAAAATCATGGCTACGGAAAAATCCATTCCCAAAATATAACACAGTTGTTGAACGAATGTCCGTAAGAGAGCAGGGTTAAAAAAAACTTGTAATAGAAATAGAAGAAGAATTAGAATGGAGAAGGTGTTTTATAAAAACACACAAACACATTCCTTTGCAAAACTGAGATTTGCTGTAATCTTACATCTTTAATACTGCAGTCTGATGGGTTATTTTTCAGTTTCCATCCATCCATTATCTTGTCAGCTTTTTCCCTGTCGTGATCACCACAGCGGAATGAACCGCCAACTATTCTAGCCTATGTTTTACGCAGCAGATACCCTTCCAGCCGCAACCCATCACTGGGAAACATTCACACACACTCATTCACATTCATACTCTAAGGAAAATATTTTTTTCTCAATTAACTTATATCGCTTGTTTTTGGACTTGTGGGGGAAACCGGAGCACCCGGAGAAAACCCACACGCGATTACGGGGAGAACATGCAAACTCCACACATAAATGCCAACTGACCCATCCAAGGCTCGAACCAGTGACTTTCTTGCTGTGAGACAACTGTGCTACCCACTGCACCACTGTGACACCTTTATTTTTCAGTTTTCACAACCAATACAGAACAGGAATTCTTTATGTCCTACTTTCAGCTGTGGGGACAGGATTTTCAAGTACATTAAATGCTGTGGATCATAAAAATGAAGTTTTTAGACACTCAGTTGAATCTGAGAAGGCTACAGGTGGAGGGTCAAGTTAAGCTTGTTTTGAAATGTTAAATAACTGTTTCACTTTGGAAAATGCCTCACCTGCAAAGACTCAAGCGTGGTATCTGACCAAGCTGTCTTTGATTATGTTTGGCAGTATTTTTTTCACAATATGTCATAGTCCCAGCCAACACACCACAAAATCCCATTTGTGTTCTGACCACTAGGATCTCCTAACAATCAATGTATATTCTAAATAGCTACATCACCTGATTCAACAGACAAGACAGTATTAAGTGTGTGTTTGAATGCAGTGATACTGCTAATGGATTAAGATAATGAATAATACTAATGCTTTCAATTAATATAGTGGTTTTCCAGAGCTCAAAAAAGCTTTACAGTGTTTAGAGAATTATTCATTCATTCCACATTCACACACTGGTGGTGATAAGCTACCTTGGTAGCCCTCAGCTGCTCTGGGGCAGTCTGACAGGACATGGCTGCTAATCTGAGCCTACGGCCTCCTGCCCACCATCAAACACACCAACCAGTCACACACATCCATACAGAGCAACGTGGGTGAAGTGGTTGCCCCGGGCCATAACGGCAGAATGGACCTGGTGGGGATAGAACCAACAACTCTCCAGTTACAGGGGGACCACCACTGCGCCATCTTTCTGCCCAATAGTGATTTCATTAAAACATGACAGTGCTTTGCCCACCCAGTCTGGAAAAAGTTATTTACGAATAAAAGTATTTATTATTATTATGAGAGTCTGTGTCTAATATTCCTTTACAAACTGCTGTGATTAGTCCTGATGGCACAAATGGCACTGAAAAGGAAAGCAAAAACAAATGTTGTGTGTACACAGATTACACAGTGGTGATTGGATTATGGCCAGCGATCAGATTACAGGACCAGTGAAAACGGCTGACGTTTGACTGTTAGCTTTTGCTGTGTACACGGCTTGAGCTGATTGTGTTCTGCTGAAAACATGAGCTTACTGGCGCAAAGGGACAGTCTTCTGAAGGATAATTGGAGCAATAGTAAGCAATGCAATAGCTGCACCTGTGCAGCTGTTCAAAATCAACCAACACTTGTCAGCCAATCAGAATTGAGTTATCAGACAGACCATCACATAAATGTTAATATATCGAAAGAAGACTGCTCGAAGGTTTTTTGACACTTTAAAGGGGAATTACAAACCTATTGACTTTAGTAAAAATATAGAATAAAAAAAAACTAAAACTTAACCACCTGTCAAACTGAGAAGGCATCCCTCTTACAGTACGTGTTCATTCTCAAAATGTGTTTATGTCCACAAGTTATCGTCAGTTCTTAATCATTAGAGGGTATGAATACAAATGAGGGTCTGTTATACACTTGCCAAAAATTAACTGGTTTGTTAAAAAGCTCCACAGAGGATCAGTGCTTAGTTTCGTCTCCATGGTGCAGCAGTAAACAAACGATGGGAAACAAAAGTAAGCCATTGAAATGTCATGAAAAAAGAATAATCATTGTCAACTGTGCAGACAAACTGTTCTCATGCTCCGAGTACAGTGCTCTTTCTCTGGCAAACACCGAGATATTTAAGTATGAATGACAAACGTGTCACAGGAGAAGAGTGCCATTACTAAAACCTCAATGAGCCCTTTATATCTCATTGCGTGATGAAGAGAGACTTGTGTTCAATTAAAGGATAAATGAAATGAGAGAAAATGTACAGACAAAGATCCGTCCCCTAAAACAGCAAGCACTTTCTCACTCTACGGATCATTGGATGCTCAGATTCCACACAAAAAACACATCTCATGCTCATCAAAGTTATTTTTGCTGATCAATTTTAACTTGATAGTTAGTCGAATTTCCATAAATAACTGATGGTGATAAACGTTTGAGACTATTCTAAGAGGACCACCACAAATTCAGTATTCAATTCAAAAGCGCCCTCATTTCATCAGAGGCTAATTCTACTAAAGAAAGAGTTGCTTTGTCCAGAGACTTTGGAAACACTCATGGAAATCAATGCAAAACAGAAAAACATCTGTAGCAACTCCATTACAAGAGCCTGCAGGCTTCTAACTAGATCATCCCAACAAACTGAATCAGTTTGGCATGAAAATGAAACTGTGTTCACATTGGGAGCTTCAAAAGAAATCCAGTTTTGGCTCCATGAATTGCACTCACTGACCTTTTTTGCATGGTTTTCCAGCTCTAACTCAAGAGCTTCCTGTGTGACCACATAAATTGCCTAATAAACAAAAAATCTGGTCGCTCTTTAAATACATTTTGTAAAGTAAACTTTTCATTTTATTTTAAGAATCATCTTTGATTATATCTATTTGATCTATTCATTTACAAATTGTACTATAATAATAATAACAAAAACTTTAAACAGGCTATTAATAATGATGGATTTTTTACTTTTACGTTTATTCATTTTAAATATTAAAATCTTATATTTAAAATATTCTTCCATTCCACCACTTAAATGAGTTCTTGGATTAAAAACTTGAAATTATAGTCGTCTTAAAATGACAGTATCTAAAAAATAACCTTTGTTCAAGTTTATGTGCTTTAACAATTCAACAAGGATCAAAGAGTCATAAAATATATTTTTTTATTATTATTATTATTATTAGCCCTTTAAAGAAACATTATATTTAAAAAAAAATTCTTAAGGACCACTAATGGATGGTCCTTAAGAACATGCCATAACACTGTTTCTCACATTTACTCAACATATCTCATAATACTGAAACAGCAAAGAGAACCTTCAGATCTTACATAACATAACAATAATCATGTGGTCCCACACGGCTAAAGCAACCTGTGCTGACCAAGCACTTTGTCAGCTTAGGAACTCAGAACAAACACTGGGGACTTTAATGCTGTTAAAGAGCGGTCATCCCTTCTGCGCGCACATGGATGAGCATGATGTCCAGTAGCCCTGTCTGTCCTGAGATTTTTACAAACTGTCTGTCTACAATCACAACAACTTAAAAGAAACCCCCCCCAAAATATTAAATTGTCTTGTACCATTCTGGAAAAGTCCTTCTCTGGTTCTGGGGATAGCACTTTTACCCGCTTTTCAATTATAAATGAAATTACTTTCCATATTAATACCACATGAAGGTGACTCCTCTATGATTGCATGATGTACAGTAGTAAGACCTATGGAAACTGTTTGATATAATTTGCTGCTGAAACATGGCTGTAGCAGGTACAGGGATGTTTGCAGTGTAATCAGGTGCTGGCACACGGGGCAAACCTTGGAAATGCGTGCGATAGGCAGGACTCTATGGCAAATCCAGGCTTTTAGCCTTACAATTTCGCTGTCTGAACCCCAAAAACGTAGTGTTACAATGGCGGCAAATATCTTTAATTACTGTGGCAGAGCGAGAGCCTATTTCCAAAAAATTTTAGCCTAGACAATAACGTTAAATTTCTCTTGGTCTTACTAGTCAATGGAGCTAATTAAACATGAATGATGCTTCAAATAGGAAAAAGTATGGTATGAATGTGGATTTCTTTAATGCTACTGGTCTAATCAGGTTTAATGATCTATGCTAAGCTATGCTCAGAGGAGGGTAGAGTATCTTAAAAAAATTACTCAAGTAAAAGGACTTGTGAAATTACTTTCACAAGTTGTCATAATTGTTCAGTTTTATTAACTTTATTTTTATAAAAAATAATTTCATTTTGTATTTCAAATAAACTCTCAGAATTTTTTGCATCTAGGTCTAGCAGCACAGACTTGTTCAGCAATGACGAGCGAGCAAAGGGGAAAACAATTTCAATTTTGTCATCATGCAGTAACCAAAGTAACTCATATGAGTCAGGTACGGTAGCATTGTCACTTCGCGGATGCCTTGATCTCGAACACTTTGGCTTCCCAAAGCATGAAACTTGTTTTTTTTGTATTAGAGAATAAAAAACATGAGGCAATGAGTGATCTACCATCTCTGACGCGAGTAGCTGAGACTTGCTAACTTATTATTTTTGATGGTTAACTTTTTAAACAATATTTATTTTGATATTAGTAATGTAGTAAAACAGCTCAAATGTAATTCAAATTGAAGTAAAAGTACAAATTTTCACTAAAAAAAAGTGTACTTTTATTTTTACTCAAGTAATTTTTTAAGTACTCTAAAACAATTACTTACCCTAAAATGTACTCAAATAAATGTAACCAAGAAAATGTAATTTCATATTGACTACCCAGCTCTGGCTACTCTAAAAAATTCTATCAATAGAATGAAATATCATTATTTATTACAACTGCTGCTTAATTAAATAAATAAATGGCATAACTTACAAAGCATAATCTGTAATAGCATTTTCATTTTCAAATAGATCACTTTTGAGGTTCACATGTGTATTATAGTCACCGACAAACATAAAAATATTGCTTCCGTGCAGGTTTAGGTTATAAAATAAGTGTTTGATGACAAGACAGAAACTTTCAGAGTTGGTTACTACATACATTGTACAAATTATATGCCAGGTTTACTGAGATAGACATGAATAATTAACGCAGACTTACATTTTTCCGGGGGCTTGTTGAGCTCCACCGATGAATCCGTACTTGTCGGTCTGGATGTCGGTGTTGGTGAACCCGTTCGGCTCGTGGTCTGAGCCCGGCGGAGAGCTCTCGTGCTCGGCCACACTCTCCTCCGTGCTCCGGTGATTTTTAGTGTCTCTCGCATGTAGCCCGTTTCCCACCTGAACCTTGGCCATACTGAGTAATATCTATTTTGACTAAAATAATAATCTGGCTGTGGGCTCAGACATAAGAAAATGCCCTTTTCCTTTCCGAATGCCCTTCTGTAACCACCTCAAACTATCAGCACTGATATTAATCAATCAAAACATTAAGAGAAACTGTCGCTACGCCATATCTGATGCGAATGTGAAGCCCTTAAAGCAACATTAAATTTAGCTTTTGTTTTGGACATTGCGTGAAATTACATATAACATCTGCTATGACAGTTCTGAAGAAATACATAATGTAAAGCATAACAGTAAATAAATAGTAACTTAATATCTTTAGTTCCCCCAAGTCACAATATGGCTGGAACTGATCTAAAAGGATTGTTTACACTACCATTGGTTGAAAAAACAACTGTACTAAATTCTATTAAAATGTCAAATTAAGAGTTCTACGCTAGCAAGCTAGCCTGACGTAAACAACAGCATTACAGCTCTCTCCGTTAATTAATAAAACACAGACTCACTGTACTGTAAAGACAACGTTTGTCGATTGTTCGTGACGCCACCTTTCCGATCTTAAATGGTTTTATCAAAGTTTTTATGGATGTTATAATGTGTGTGTCAGGCTGCTTTTGATAGAGCTGCAGAAGAGAGCTGTGAGGAGAATGTGGAGGGGGCGTGGCTTAACGTGCGCAGCTCAGCCCACCTCAACCTCACGTAAAAAAAGGAGAAAAAAAGGATATTTATATTTCATTAAATTAGACCTCACGTAAAAAAAGGAGAAAAAAAGGATATTTATATTTCATTAAATTAGACCTCACGTAAAAAAATAAAAAGAAAATTATATTTACATTTCATTAAATTAGAGAGTGCGATATTTATTTTTTTGTAATATTATAAAATGCTGTGTAAATTCGAAATACAAAATATAATTCTCCCATAATGTTATTTATTTTATTTTACAAATCACTTTTTTAGGGGGAAAAGCTTGGTTATAAACGGATAAATATTGTATTCCTAACAAAACAAAATAGATTCACTTTAGGATTCTTCATTGTATATTTTGCTTTGATAACTGGATATATTCTCATTTGACAGTTCTTGCTCATTTTGTGTAAAGGATGATGAAACTCTGGCTCTTTTATTTCTTCAGTGTCCTGAAACCAGTCTTTTAGGGAATTGTTCATCTTTATTTAAATAACGACATCTGATTCCTTTTCATTTACACGATATCATTTGTTGCTGTAAAAGCAAAATCTAATTTGACAAACTTTTTTATTTTATTTGGTAAGGTGTTTTATTCACCAGCAGAAATTCTCCAAATCATAAACATCTTTTCCTCATTTTGTAAGAAATTTTTTTAATAAGTTCAATTAGCTATAAATTAGAAAACAATACCAATAAAGAGTAATTCTTTCTTCTGTAACTGTGTAATGTACTTGGGTGTGACATCTGTTTAGTATTTTTTTGTTGTTGTTGTTTAATTTATTGTTGTTTTCCATTTGTGTTTTTCTGTTTTTGATGTTTTGTTATTCTTTCATGTAACTCTGTATCAACACTTATTTTTATGTAAGGAATAAAAATTATATATTTTTAACATTAGTACAAATTTTTTAAAAAATTATTTATTAATTTAGTGTTTATCATTGTTATTTTGTAGTTATTAAGCCTGGTCTAGGTGACTCTACGTACCTGCATTTTTCCTGTAATGTTTTCCTGCTGTTTTTTTTTTACCTATCTAGTTTTTATTATTTCAATAATTGTTTTCCATGCCAAGTAGAATTGTTTGAATGGTTGAGAGGTTTCCAGGTTTATGAGCTATCATAACTAAGACAGTAGTAGTTAAAACAGTGTCTGATCTTATGATTTATAAAGAGCTCTTGTGTAGAGTTGAAACTGGTTCTGTTTAATGTGTAGTGATTTATTGATCAGTGGATTCCAGGATCTTTAAAAAAACAGTTAAAGACTGCCCTCAAGTGGTGAACTGTATGTCAGAAAACAGGGCACTCTGTGGAGACATTGCTCACACTTATATACTTTATTCCTTACTTCTTTCATAATGGCATTCTAGAATCTGAATAAACAAAAACTTAAACACATAACTGACAAGTTTTATTGCTTGGTGATGAAAATCTGACAGAAAATCTACCTCACTTAATTTACCCAAATTCAGTCAGAGAGAAGCAGTAAAGTGAATTCTTTTAGAAAACCAACCATTTTTAAACAAGCTAAAAAAAAAAACAAGATTCTGTAGTTGGTGGCTGCCCGAACATCTCAAATCCCTATTGAGAATAAGCAGAATGATGTGCTTTTTAATACCACCAAGATCAACACAATGTTCATTATATAAAATCCAAGTGAAAAGAAAAACACAAATCTATTTGTATTATAAATAGTATGATTTTATTTAAATATTTTACAACTTCGAAAACATATGTACAGGGACTTTTCTTGCATTGTTAGACTTTACTTACAAAGTATAGTTTTCATTTGTTTCAGAAATTCACTTTGACTGCCGAAGCACCACAGAGACTTTTAAATAAGAGAAAG
This sequence comes from Danionella dracula, assembly GCA_900490495.1. Taxonomy (NCBI): domain Eukaryota; kingdom Metazoa; phylum Chordata; class Actinopteri; order Cypriniformes; family Danionidae; genus Danionella; species Danionella dracula. Next base: position 690,164 of record UELW01000006.1, read on the forward strand.
GACAGATGAGAACCTAATCGAGGACACTGCTAAACACACACCCAGACTGAAGATACAAGCGTTGCCACATAAAGGCCTCTGGTTCAGACACTATAAGATTTTAAGGCGTTTCTGGTACTCTGATTGAAACTGAACTTCAAACACAAAATTACAGGTTTCGGAATAATGCTAAATTTGACAAAAGAACATTTAGAGCTTTACATTTAGAGCATGCTGAAAGTGTGTGAGAACAGTAGAGCTTCAGAGACAGGTTCAGTCATGACATTCTTTCATCCAATGATGCTCGCTAAAAATGAAAGGTGACTACCAGTGACACAAGAAAGAATTGGAAAATTTTTATGATTTTGTGACCAAGTTTTTTTTTCTCTCCTTAAACTGATGTGTGCACAACATATGCATGGAACACATCAAATTACAGCTTTTCTTTTTTTTTTTCAATCACATCAGATACTGGAACAGTGTGTCACTGATTCACACGTGAAGAAAAAAAAAAAAAAAATTATATATATATATATATATATATATATATATACACACACATACATACAAACTTCAAAGTCTCTCATCTGAGTTTATCAAATCTTGCAACTGTCTTTTCCACCACCAGAGGCACTAGTAACACATTGTTTGCTGAACTACCTTGAACCTAAAGGATACGTTTTGTAACTTCATCATTGTTTTCTGTATCATGCGTTTAAAAAAAACAGGCCTGGGACACACAGTCATTTTAGCAAGCAATCATTGTTTCAGAAGTGCTTAGTTTAGATGCTATGAGAACAGCTCAGTCTTCCTGGACTTATGGCTTTTGTGCTTTGGTTAACTTCACAGTTCACAGAATCAATGCATCATCTTTAACATGAATTCACCCCACACAAATATTTAAGAGACCACAGTTTAAGTGAAAACTATTAGCACAGTTGTTGTGAAAATATACTTAGAGGGTCCAATCAGCTGCAGCCCTGGATATAATTGTTTCAACCCTGCTCTAGTCTGCATACTAGTCTGGTTTCCAAGTACTTAGGGGTTCTTAATTAGTGTGATTGAGTGTGTTTCTATAATTGGTTAACCTTAAATTTGTTGGGCTGCAGCCCCCATAGTGACTTCAGACATACACGGTACTAGATTATCAAACCCTTCTTATTCACTTGGCAAAAATATGGTCAGCAAATATAAAAAAAATAAGGACTTGAACGTTTAAGCATAACTTAATCACAGATTGCATTGTTTTACAGAATCAATTCATGCCTGACAGATACAGAGAAATGAGTGAAAAAATTAAGTACATCTCAAAATCAGGTATTGCTTAATCAACTTCTACAACCTCGAACTTAAAACAACTGTGTTTGGTGTATACGCCTCGAAATCAAGTCTGAGATCCGTTTTAAAGAACACGTGCAAAAGTATTCTTGAGCTTTAGTGAGATAAGAATCACTCATTTATTATAGCACAAGTAAAAACATTCATATAAATACAATGCCACTCGCAGATGTATGATACACTAAATTAAAGCAGCACAGGAACTTAGTCCTCCAGAACCATTCTAGAGAAACACCGGAAAACAGATTACAAAAATACCCGGAGGCTCACAAGGGAGCACTGAACAAACGTTTCTATCGATTCGTAAAGATCATCCGCAATCTAGTGAATCTTATATTAAAATAAAACATCTACACACCTGACCTTAAAAAGCATTGCCAGATGCTAGCCATTTGTGCGCGTCGACTTCCAAATGCAAAGAATTAAAATCATGTAAATATACACCCAGCACGCATTCAGTCAACACCACCATCCCCATCGGCCAATCGGGACATTCTCCATCAGATTTGTTCATAGTTTAACACAAGCTATACATTACATAACATTTCCTCATCCTTGTTAAACTAGCAACTCAAGACCTCGGGAAAGTGACTTTGTAGGTAAAGGCTAATTGCTTCTAGAGGTAGATATGCTGCTTGAACCGAGCTAACCAGCACACCCTAAAGCACTTGCATTCCCAAAAGGTTTCAAGTTCAAGCCAGCCCTGCTTTCTTGTATAGCTCAACTCTACCCTAGACTCTTTCTCCAGTACCCCCCCCCCCCCAAAGAAAACTTTGTTAATCTAATAACCACATTATTTTAAGGATTTTACCATAGAAATTTATAAATCAATTTCAAGATTGAGGATCAAGGAGAAAAACATATGCATATATTTGCAAATTTGAAAACTCAATGAAACTTGACCAGAATCCATTATGGTTAGCTATACAGGTAAACATACATGTGTAGTGTCTGCTATGGTAAAACTACTTGAATTTGTTTCAAAGCCTTTTCAGCCGTTCATTGCAATGAAAAACAGAAATGAGATCTTAAAATTGAAGTTACGTTTGCATTGATTTCGGCTGCAGCTTTACCTAACAGCAGATAAGTTATTTCTATAGAATTAAAAGCTCTTGTCAAGGACATACGTAAAACGTTTATTTTCGGTCAACTTTAGATATTTGTGTTTTTCCATCTATTACTATTCCCAAACTCACATGAAACAGCTCACTTTTTTAATCATAGAAGCTGAACACCGACATAAAAAAAGCTGCCTCAAACCTGAACTCATCCACCAAAACATGAAAACAAACACACACACGCTCACATTAAGAACAGCTCAGATTCAACGATAACCAGCAAAAAAGCAGACAACTATCAGCACTACCCAAATAACTTTAATAATATGGCAGCTCTTTCCTCAAGAAGCCCATTTTAGGAGATTCATGGAAAACTCGATTTATGTAAAATGTTTGTTTTTTTTGGACATGTGAGGTCTTCTTTTTGGACTTTTTGTAGGAGACCTTGTATCAGATCACTACACCAGCGCATTGAAGCCATTTTTTCTTTTTTGCGAAGGCGGGAGAACTCCTTGAGAAATGGAAGATGGTGAGCAGGGAGATGTGAGATGAGGAGCAGTGCAATAGGACGGTTGGAAGACACCGTTGTAACAGAGGGGCAGCTCCACTAAGCATGCTCAGTCTGTGTATTCTGCCACTATTGACAACAACACGGTGATATCATCAGGCTTCCCTCCTGAGAAACACAAAGAGAGTTGAAACATCACCTTCCAACAATTTAAATAAGTTTTCTCCCCGTACAGAATACTCACCTCTTACATTCAGCCCATTATCACAGGCAAACTGGGCAAAAGGAGACATGTAGTTGGGATCGTATGCCAACTCATGAGCCTGTTCAGCGATACTGCGAGCAGTCTGCTGGATGCTATCATAGCTGGTGGTCTGAGATGAACCAAAAAAAAAGTTAATCTCTACTATGTTATTGTTTTAACAATGAATCAATTGAAGAAATTGGCACTTGCACACATCAGAGGTTTTGTCATTTCAAAACTAATCTCTGCCCTTTCAAGTGAACTGAACATACCAAACTACACTTCCTGTCATTAAACTGCACTAAAGGAGTTTCCCAGCAGAACTAAAAACATCTGACACTGTAAAAGTGTTAAAACCATTTGCAAAGTGGTAACTGGCAACCAAAACATGGATAGTTCAGTCCAGGAAAACTACATTCAGATCTCCGCCAAAACTCATTTGGTTTTATTTGTTTACAGAACTCTGCCAAATCAAAAACTTACTTGGGTTATATGTGTTATTTTTATCAGAACCATATAGTTTAAAATCTTACTGAACTGAAAGAAACTTTTCCACACTGTTGAACAGCAAAACATATATGGCACCAATCTGGCTTTTAGCCATAGCTGTGATCATCATTAGGCAAAACGGTTCTTGCAATCAGGGTTAAATTTAATTGTTTGTAAGGTTAACCATTTTTCTACAATCTCAAGGGTTTCAAAATGCCATTAACATTTATTGTTACCTTCAGTTTCTTGAGTTCTTGCAGGATCATGTAGTCTGGCATGTTATCGAAGAGGCCATCCGTAGCGGTCAATATAATGTCTCCTAACTGGACATCAAAGGAGGAGCTATCGGCCACCTCAGGACTGAAAGTACAATCAAAAAAGCAAATGCATAACTAAAATTGATATACAAAGTAAATTGAATAGAGAGTTAATGATCTAATCTCAATTAAGGGCTTTAGGGATGGAAACTCAAGCATCGGTGAAAGAAGATATCAGGTAAGCGATAGGCTTGACCTAAACGGGAGAAAATGGACACTTGAGGCAAAGAGACTCAGCATGACCCCTGATATAATCCAACCAGCAGGGTTCCTTTCCTGGAAACCAGACTAGCCTCTTCAAGCTCCAAATCCATTAAGACAGAATTTCAGCCTAATCAGCTCTGGCTAAGACTCAGAGTTCTGATGGGAGGTCAGATTTAATGTAAAACAAAGTAGGAGAGACAACAGGAGGACTTCAGAAATATGTCCTCTGCCGTTAAATTGCTCTGCTAAAATTAATTGACAGAACTATTAAAGTACAAAATAAGGTGACTGATATAGACTCCAATATTACCGTATAATGTATATCTTACCGAGCACTATATATATATATATATATATATATATATATATATATATTACATACCTACTAGTGTTATTTTCCTGCCTAATGTTGGAACTATTTATAGAAATTAAATTATTCACCCTTCTGTTTTCAATTAAAAAAAAGAGCTTCTATTTCAGTTAATTTCTCAATGTAACATCCCTTATCACTAACACACACCTTTGAACAAACACAGCAATAGAGAACGTAAATTAGATTTGGGGCATCACTGTGGCACAGTGTCTCATAGCAAGAAGGTCGCTGGTTCTAGGCTCGGCTGGGGCAGGTGACATTTCTGTGTGGAGTTTGCATGTTCTCCCCGTGATCGTGTGGGTTTTCTCCGGGTGCTCCGGTTTCCCCCACAAGACCAAAGACATGCGGAATAAGTGAATTAGGTTAAAACAGTTTTCTGTAGAGTATGAATGTGAATGAGTGTGTGTGGATGTTTCCCAGCGATGGGTTATACAACATATGCCATAAGAGTTGGGAGTTCATTCCGCTGTGGCAACTCGGAAATGGAAGAAAGCCGACAAGAAAATGGATAGATGGAATTTAAATTTGGAATTATTATAATTTTTTTTTTTTACTAATTAATCTGTTGTAAAATGAAGATTGGAAAAACATCCACTAATAAATCAAACTAAAATGCATTTTTAGGCTGTCAATCAGTTACGTACATCTACAACTGGTCTGGATTAGAACCAGAACACAATTAGCTTTTAATGCCTGAGTTCTTGTGACTTGGGTACAGAATGTGAAGGAGCTTGCTAGTGTTTCAGGATGGGTGGGGCTAAACCCCTGAAACTCTTAAGTTTTAAAATATTACTTTTAGAACTCAAGGTTTTCTTCAGCTGGCTACTATAAGAGTAATTTAAAACTTAAGACTTAAGTTTAAGTTATTCAAAAAAACTAATCCTCTTTATGTAAAAAATAAATAAAATAAAAATTGGGTGTATAACGCCAAATGAAGTTTCTAGATATTGCTTGTTAGTGTTTCTCCACAGACCATTCTAGGAAAATAAATTTTATGGTTCTTGAAATGATAATCAGCTATGTCCTACAATTCTGACCAGCCTCAGACAAACAAAACCAAAACAGTTCTGCAATTGCAATTCTATCAATCTGAAAGCATCTTAGACTCCACATAAAACACTATTAACCCAGAGCATCTGCAAGGGTTCAAAGTATTGCATATTTCAACATGCCCCGTGCTATTAGAAACCAACACTAAGGTCAAGCAGTGGTCATATTCCTTTCCACAAGACAGTTAAGATTTTCTGCTGAGGTCTGCCAGAGCAGTATATGAAGTACATAAACTAAAGGTCCCACATAAATTTAGAAAGACATGAGGGTCTTAAAATAATCTCTCTCTGGGGGGGCTCAAGGAAAAAAGTTTGAAACAAGTGCTTAGTAAACACTGATTGGATGAGACAAAGGTGTTTTCTAAGCAACCCTCTCGCTCTGATTGAAGGTTTTCTGTATTAGTGCATGTTTTGGAAGTTTGCCACTGGCAAGATTGTTGCTGTGAGAAAGTAGAATCACAAGACCTTGGCATTTAACAATCCGGGCAACACAAACAAAGCCATGCAGACATTCTGTTTGCTTCTCACTTCAACAGTGTTACAAATCACCTTAAACATTAATCACGAATCAAATCTGAACAAGAGGAAAGCACTTCGATGCTTTAACCTGTAAAAATAGCAAAAGATTCTGGCATTTAGTGGTAGCTAACTCGTTCGAATCTGTGACCCACCTGTCACTCAGCACCACACCCTCCGCTCCCGGGGGAGCGATGGATAGCTGGAAGGGGGTGTTGAAGTAGTGTTGCTGCTCATCAGAGCGGTGAACCACCTCTCCACCACGAACCACCAGGAAACCAGAGTCTCCCAGATTACACGTGTGTATCCTGTGACTCCGACCATCCAAAACCACTATGCAAGCCGTGCTGCTCCCTAGACAAAGAAAAGAGTTATTGAATAATTAGTCTCATATCATATAAAGTATAACAAATAAGTGATGCCCCCCTGTTGACACACAGGCTCATGTGACTACCTTTTGATTTTTGTATCCAATGTGCTGCATGACAAGGAGATCATCTTCCGAGTAATGGCAAAATTCTAAACAAGAACTGAAATTTGGGATAGAAATTTATTTTTAGGCTAAATACATTTTATATAATTATTATTTGCTATTAGACTAAATGTATAAATGGGCAAGCTACGGTAGTATTTTCATAAATATTTATCAGACCGACTTTACTGGTACAAAAACAAACTTGTAGACAATAAGCAGCAGGTGTCACAATCCAACGAGCTGCTACTGGTCCAGGAGAAGTTTGTTTGGTAATTTCAACCTGGAAAATTGGATTCCAAACATCGCAAACAGTCCTTCACATATGAATGTAAAACAAATTTGAGGTAATTGTAAAGGTTTTTTTTTTAATTCAAGAACACTATTTAAGCTTTTACACAAAAGTTATTTTGCTAATTTTTTTTTTATGAAACTAGTTTCACATAACAAAGTCTCTAAAACCGGTAATCATTTCCATCAAGAAAATGATCTGTAAGAAAATATAACTATTGTAAAGCAGAGATTTGACTTCCAATTATTTGAAAGGCTTTTTGTTAAAAGCCAGGTGCTTGCTGTAACCGTTTCATTGAGAGTAAGTGAAGTTGTTTTTATTGCCTTACCAGTATTTAGACGCATTATAAAATAGAACATTATGCAAAAGAATACAATACAACAATCTTCATGTAACAAAGTAATAAACTATAAAAGTTCTAAGGTTAGTCTCTGTAAGGAATTTCAGGGGGTTTGCATCAGAAAAAAGATCCATAAAATTTGTTATTGACAAAAACCTTTGTCTTTGAACATTAAAAATAAGACAGTTCATTAAATTATGTTGCATGGTAAGACTCCAATTACAATAAAAACACTGTGGAGTTTCTAGAGCTTTTATTAAGTGTTCATGGTTTTTGGTCTGGTGTGATCAATTCACCATCTTGTGTAGACCACTTGGTCTGGTCTTGATCTAGGGGAGGCTAATTTCGGTCCAAACATAGGATTGACTTTATTTTCCTGATATTGCTCCCAGTTCTATTACCATATTTTTAAATTAGTTCCGTTTTTGCAGGTTACATATCTGTGGCCGGTATTTGAACTTTTGTGATCTTATCTGAGAATTTGTTTTGCTACAAGGTCCACTTTTTAATTTCTGGCAATTTCCATATGTCACGGGACCTTACGGTTGGGCATAACATAACATATATAAGTTAGACAGAAATGACCACTCGTCAATCACTTTGTCAGCAGGACTCTGGCATGAACTGAGAGTGATCGGTGTCATTATAATGGCAACTTTGGTTGGTAAAAAAGGACTACATTCACCTATCTACCGATAAGAGGACAGCCGCGAGACACGTCTGGTGTCAAGTGGTTTGGAGAGTCGAAGCACTTCATTTTGGAGCAGATCGAAATCAAATATCAATAAGGCCACCGTGAGGATGAGACACAAAGCAGCCTTGCTTGACCGAAGACATGATCACATGAAACCACCCAAGCTATAGGCTTAAACAACACAAAAACAGGTTGCTGAAATGATGAGAATGCCACCCAGTCGCGACTCCGATGACATTGTCGATCATCCCTACAGAAAACTATTTCATACCGCAACCTCATTAGCTGATTTGATTTTGTGATCATTTGCACAGTTGTTCTAAAACATGACAACATATATTGTGGTAAGCTAAACATTAATAAAGCTGAACATTTTGAATACACAGCTCCAATCCTTAAATACTTTATAAGAATAAATTATGATCTTTTTTAAACCAAGTGGAAAAAGTGGGACTTTCTTCAAAAAACTGGCACATTAACTTTAATTAAAAATGTTAATGCAATGCATATTTAGATCAGACAATCTGTTGCTGGCCTTCTCTCTCTCTCTCTTCAGACAGTGACCTTGTTCAAGAACGGTCACCCAGAGACCTTTATCGCTCGGCATGCCTTCCCAAAATAAAAGCAGGTCACTTTTGATGAGACAAACAAACATCTGAGTCGAAAAGCAGCGCGTGACACTTCTGACAGCAGAGGATGTTAGGTTTCAGCTAAAAGACCAACCAATGCGTGCGTGGTAACCCAATGCCCTTCTAAAGAAGCTATCTCGGTCCTGCTTTTACATTACTTTAGAAATCCAATCAAGATCATTTTCCATGAAATTAATTTATTAGACAGTCATGTTTTAGAAGAAATTATCAGTCAGATGGGAAATTACACCTTGAAATCCAAATATTTTTATTATACTACTAAATTGAAATTAGAAACATTGAACACACTAAGACAATTAAGCGCTTTCAATACCATAAGCAGCTCTTTAAAATAGTCTGTCACAAAATCTCTCCAATTTTAAATACTTGGATGAAACTAATGAATTCATTCCCATTTCAATTAGTAAAAAGACTAGTTAAAACAGCAGAGAAATTACCTATCGTTGACATGGCAATCAAGATGGAAGATCAAGGTGCCAAATTGCTACAAAGGTTTTGCATTTGTAACAAAACTCAGATTTTTGCAGAAAGGCATAAAAACCCAGGACAAACAGCCCTGTGAGTCATCTTGCAGCTCTTTAAGGCTTTGCTCCTGCAACAGCAGCAGTGACGGTGTGACTCACAGTGTGCATGAACTTACCAAGCAATGGTACTTTGTTTTGAAGGAGTTCATAGTAGCTCGAGGTCAGGATGCCCACTGGGCTGCTGGGAGTGAATCGACCCTCCTTCACAAGTCGTTCACACGTCCTCATCAAGGTGACCGAAAACTGAGACGGGTCCACGCCATAATCCCTCCAGCCCCCAACACCATCTGCAACACCTGGAAGAAAACCACTGGTTGATTTTTAAGCCCTTGATATGAACAAGAAATGAAAGTGGTGACTTGGTGGTGTGTTCAAATGTTCTCTTTATAAATCACTCAGACAGCAACTCACTTCCTTCCAAACATTGTTCTACTTAGATATTATGATTCTACTGTAAAATAATCTCTTCTGCCAAAATTCTGATACAGTCTATCAATTAATAAATGTTAAACCCCCTGAACTAAAATACAAATTGTCATGGATCATCGTAACTAATAATGAAAGTGTAAATCTAATAAGAAAAGGTAATCACTAATAAGTAATATTAGTTCAATTCACAAAAATCTCTTCAAACGCATAATCTAAAAGCATTGAGTGAATCATTTTAAACTGATCATGTTAAATGAATCATTTAAATCATATTGCAGTTTGTGAAACACAATTGAATCATTTTAAACATATCACCACTGATCAGCTGTTTCAAACCAATCATGATCAGTTCAAGTGAATCAATTTACACAAATAAATAATTTCACAGAAATTTCAGATGAATCGTTTTAAGTTAATCATTTTAAAGTAAATCAAATTGACTGAATCATTCATTAGTAATTTGGTTCAAACGAAAAACTGAAAACTGAAAAGAATCATTCAAAACTATACAGATCACACAAATAACTTCAAATGAATCACTTAAAAAGTCTCAAGTGAATCATTCCTGACAAATTACGTTTTTTAGATAATTCACACATGTTAATTTCAACTGAATCTTTCCAAAGCAACCTAATCTCGATGTTTATCAATTAAATCTGTAAGGTCACTGTAAAAACAACTTATGATTTATGGCTGATGCACACAGGTACATTTTTCACTGCCGTTTATCACCTTGCGACTAAAATAATGACACAAACAAGATTTTTTTTGCCATCTAATTTCCAATTAGACTATCCAAGGCTGTGCTGTGAGGACAGCAGTCTTCAAGGATGACAAGTTCCCAGGCACAAAGAATCAACTGAGTTTATCTTTAACATGTCAGATGCAATTGCAGTCTACCCCAACCTTGAAAACAAGCTATTTCAGAAAAAAAGCATAGCCTCATACCAATTAGCTAAATGTCAGGTGTTAAAAGACGCTGTTTAACAAAACAAATGACAAATCAATTTTCTCAATTGTTCAGCTGCACTTAAGTTTCCTAATGGCACAAAAATACAAAATTAAACACAACCCTCACTTCTCCAAAAAAGCTGGATAAAATAAACCAATAAAATCGAGATTCTTAGTTTCTTACATAATTCAGAATTTAGACCAACTAAATCACTCAACTTAACATAAAACACAAACAGTCGTGAGTCATGTCCTTTATTTGAAACAATTTTAAGGATGCACTTGCAAAAGCATATGCAAATTCTGACAAATGGTAATTGCTGTGCAAAGCATCGTTCATCTTGGTTGTCAACACACTTCTGACAACTCGCAGAAACATTTTTCAATAACAATTTACAGCTGCCTGCTAAAGGGACTGAAATGGGTCACAACCATCTGCAAATAGCACATGGACCACTGCAACTGTACCAAATAAAGCCTCAGTTGTGTCTTCCTGAATCTTAAGACTAGCTTATTAGACTAATTGGTTTGGAAAGTGAAGATCATTCAGTGGCTTCTGCTGACACTGACATTCACAAGACACTGTGGACAAAAAGTTAAACTTAAAAATAATGACAGCCAGGAATATAAAAAAATTAACTAAGTGTGATAACAGTTTGATTCGCTCGCAAATGAATTTACATCAAATGCATGTAAAATTAGGTAACTTAAAGGTGATGTATAATATAAGCATTTTTTTGCATGTTTTAGCTTTGTTACTGCATCAAAACATCACTCAACTCATATTCAGAGTGGTTCATGCATGTTTGTGTAATCCAATTTTTTCTGGGAGCTCAAAACAGGTCCATACCTGTAGTCATGCCCAATTGCCATAGCGCTGCCCACCGACCAATCGAATGAACCGCTAATGCAGCTCATCTCAATGAAGAACATATGCACTGATTGACCCGGAAGTGTAACCATAGTAGAACTGTGTTGGATAAACACTGAAAAGAATGTGTGTTCTTGTATTTCCAAGCCTAAAGTATCTTTGACTTACCAAAACATAAACATATTCATCAAAAATGGAAAGACAAGGAAAACCCAGCAGGAGGCATGGCGGAAACATGGCAGAGGGAACAGGAGGTACATGGCTCCTTTGACTGAGCACAACTAATGGATTAAAAGACATCTTTTAAGATAAATACTGCATTTGGGAAGTTTTTAAGGTGTAGTGGCGGTCTAAAGGGGTGATATGTTTTTTTATTATGTAGCCTTAAGTAATCAAGCAAACACACTGTTGTTGTTATAAATCATATGCCACCTTTGATGATATCAGGCGTGATATGGCACATTTAAGCATTCTTCCCAAGATCTGGAAATGTTGATTTTTAATTCAAAGGGTTTCAGGGGTTTTCTAGAGCCACGGTACTGTACACACGGTGTGAAGGGCAAAGTTTTGGTAAAGAAACTCTCATTCTAAATATCCAATTTAAAATGCAGCACTGAACAGCTGGGTTCTTAGTCACGTGGTGATCCTACAACAAAAGCCGGCGAACTCTCACGTGAATGGACTCATTACATGCGGTCTGTTTAATAATAAACTTGTGAAACAACTTTGAAACTTAAGTGAAAATATAATTTTATTACACAACAATCTTGAACGGTCCACAATGTTTCTTTAAAGACAATGTGTGTGTCGCTGGAACACTAGGAACCAACATGGCCGCCTCCATGCTCGACCATTCTGACCTTTACAAACAGACCTTTATTAAACGAGTATAGGTATTTAACTTTGGATAGCCTTTTTAAAAAGAGTCAACTTTTAAAAACAGCCCAAACCTCAGGTAAATTAACTACAATAAGGAAAAAATCATCACCTGTTAATACGTTTTTTATTTCCTCTCACGAAAAATTAACATTACTAGCTTTTGACTTACAAAATTACCATTCAAAGACACAATATAAATTATTATGATGATTTTCTCAGGGTGACTGCGGTATATTTTCTGCCACTAGTCGCACCGCTTTGTGGGGTTCACAGAGGCATCTTTCTAGGTGAAAGGTCAAATCGGAAAAAACAAAGCTAATTCGTTGTTAACCTTACATTTATGAACACCAAACCCACAATCTGCACACAGCTGGTTATCTGGTTTCTGTTCATTCTGGTTTAAACATTCAGAAGATCACAAAGTTCACATAGAGCGAGGTTATTTCAGGTGAGGGCAGGACACAGTATTCTCACCCCCTCCGTCCAGAAGGAGCCCGTGAAGGTCATTTTCGTTCATAAAAATGCCAAAGAAGCTTTGTGCAAAATCTGAATACATCTGTCGTACAATGAACACGATGTTCACTTACCCAGAACATCCGCTGATTTGTGTCGGGCAATAAAGCAAGCATCATCGCCGAAGCACATGCCCTTCTTCAGGATCCCCTTCCGAAAGTCCTTCCCGAAGCCGCAGCTGGCCGTGATCAGGCTGTAATCTCTCCCGTCCGTCTGCGAGAGTCCGCCAAGGACTGCCCTGGCAACAATCCTGCCATAAGACAGTACCGATAACATTCCCCCGTCTGCCTTCCGAGCCTCGTCTCTCTCTACGATCTACGCGCGCGTGCCAGGTGCTCCAACATTCGGCGCAGATCTACCACGCGAGCCAGAACAAGAGACACGCTGCTCCTTCCCCTCTTTGACTCTGGGATGCCTGCGATAATCGAGTCTTTTATGTCTTGGTGGATTTCTCAGCCACACAACCTCCTAAACACTCCATCACATCCTCCCGCGGACTCGCTCACGTTCCTCGCCGGCGTCGGTTACAACAGCGAGCTAGTTCCGGAGACACGCACATACGGGTATTCTGCGTCACGTGGGCATGTGTGGTGACGTCAAAGCGCATCGGAAAACCTCGCGGTAGAAGAACACGTGCTGCTGGAGAGTTTAGTGTTACTACTAGAAATTAATACCAACTTTAAGGTCAGGTCGATGTCGTTTTTGCCTAATTTTCCATTGCGTGATGTTCACAGCTGTAAAGCATTTCAGTTTGGAGCAAATGTATTTAGTTTGGATTCCATGAAAGTATTTAGTGCACATACATTTAAACATGTGTACTAAGACTTTTATCGATTAAGACGGAATATTGTGCTAAGTAAGAAGATGCAGTTTGAGACAGCTTAATTAGACTATTCACCTTAACCAGTGTTGGGAGTGACATATTGCAAAAGTAACATATTACTTTTTGTAGTGACACAGTAATGCTCTTAATTATTATTTAATGATAAATTAGTTAAATGCTGATAATAGTGATGCATACGTTAAAATGCCATTTTTGAAGAAAATAAAGAAATTAGTAATACAATTATTTTTTAAAACGAAAAAACAAAAGATTGGTTATGGCACAATTAGCAAGATGGTGTTACTCACATTATTTTAAGTCTACGTAAGATATTTGATAACAAGCTCCAAAACACCGAAAGAGGGTTGGGACACGCTAAGAAGCCATTTTAAGAGAGAGACACGCTTGCAAATAAGTTGTTTCCGAAGAAGAAGTATTTCAGATGTGAAATGCAAGAAAATGGGAGCTTGACTGAACATTTGAAACAGATGAAACAACTGACTGATCAGTTAGCAGCAATGTAATTGAGGAAGAAGATCAGATGGTAACATTGCTAAGAAGCTTGACAGCAATTTATGCTACGATTGTTACTGCATTGGAAACAGAAATGGAGAGTTTGACACTACAGTTTGTTCAACAGACATTGATAAACGAAGAACAAAAACATCTGCTGATAATTTGTATAGTGGTGCAATGGACAGTAATGCAACATCTGGTTGTGTGTCAGCAATATCAACACAAGTTCATGGTGAGATGCAATCAAGTAAAACAAGAGAAGACAAATCTTGTTCTTGGAGGTGCTATAAGTGTGGACTGGAAGGTCACTTAAAGCGTAATTGCCCTGCTAAGAAGAAAAAAATCAAAATTCACAAAGCAAAGAAAGTAACATGTGATGGGGAAGAAGATTCGTCTGAGAGTGCTTTTATTCTAAAAGAAGAAAATCAAGGAAAAGTGATGCAACAATACGAGTGGTTAATTGACTCTGGATCATCAAAGCATATGACATGTCAGGAGGAAATACTTCTGGATTATCAACAATTTTCAAGACCACAGTCAGTGAAACTTGGTGATGGAAGAGTAGTTGATGCTCTAGAGCTTGGAAATGTTATGCTGAAGATGGAATTCAGAGCTGGTGATGTAAAAAATGTCACAATGCAAGAGGTGTTGTATGTTCCTAAGTTATTCGGGAATCTGTTTTCAGTGGGAGCAGCTGTTGGAAAAGGAAACAGTGTTCAGTTTAAGAAATCTCGTTGTTACATAAAGAATACGAAAGGAAAACTTAAAGGAATGGGAACCAGGAAGACTCATGGACTTTATCAGTTGGATGTGCAAGGAAGTTCACCTAACAATCATCTAGCATCAAGTGCTTTGATAACTACCAGTATATGGCATCAGAGACTGGGTCATAAAACAAAAAATGAAGGAAGAAAACTAGAAAGTCTGGTAACAGGATTTAATTGTCCAAAAGAGAACGAGTCTTTTTTCTGTGTAGCCTGCGTGGAGGGGAAGATGTCAAAGAAAACCTCACCAACCAGTGGGAGAGATCCATTCAAAGCGCAAACTGCAGTTGGTGCATAGTGATGTCTGTGGTCCCTTGTAGACTGAATCTATTGGAGGCTCAAAGTATTTTGTTACCTTCATTGATTATTATTCTAGATGCTGCAAGGTCTACTTCATGAAGAAGAAAAATGAAGTTCTTGACAAATTTAAGGAGTTTCAGAAAACATTCTCAAATGAATGTGGGGAAAAATAGCAAGATTAAGATCAGACAATGGTGGAGAATACACATCAAAAGAATTTCAAGAGTACTTGTTAGCTGAAGGTATTCAACATGAAACAATAGTAGCTCACACACCACAGCAAAATGGTGTTGCAGAAATAAAGAACAGAACCCTAATTGAGACGGCAAAAACTTTTCTGTTCCATGCTAAATTCTCAAACAAGTTCTGGGCTGAAGCAGTGGCATCTGCAGCATATATACGGAACAGGATACACACATCTCTTCTGGAGGACAAGACACCGTATCAGAGATGGTACAACAAGCACCCAGCTGTGAGTCACTTGAGAGTAACATTTGGTCTGCAATTTGAAGAAATCTATCTATGGATTGAAGCAGTCACCTCGCTGCTGGAGCCAGACCTTCACTGAATTCAGGAAAAACATTGGTTTTAACCAGAGTCAGTCAGATCCATGTGTCTTTATAAGAAGTCAACAAGGGGTGGAAAGCTTAGCAGTTTACATTGATGATCTTATTTTAATCACGGAGTCAATGGAGAGGATGGAAGAACTCAAATTGCAGCTAAAGAAACGCTTTAAGATGAAGGACATGGGAGAACTGTCTTACATCTTGGGTATTTCTGTCATTCAAAACAAGGATAAGAACTGTATGTTTCTAAGTCAAAAACAGTACAATGAAACCATTCTTCAAAAGTATGGTATGCAAAATGCTAAGTCAGTGACAACCCCATCAGAGGTCAACATGATATTGAAAAAAATTGATGACGTGAGCATTTCAGTTGACTCAAGTTCTTATCAGTTAATGGTAAGAAGCTTACAGTATGCTGCTATGGCCAGACAACCTGATATAGCTCAAGCAGTGAGTGTTGTGTCAAAATTCAATGCAAATCCTAATACAACACATCTCACAGCAGTGAAGAGAATTCTGAGATATTTGAAGGGTACTTTGAATCTTGCTCTAAAGTATGAGAGATCAGAATTTGGAGGTCTGACAGGATATTCAGATGCGGACTGGGCTGGAGACGAAGATGATCATCGTTCAACTACAGGCAATGTGTTTGTACAGAGTGGAGGAGCAGTAAACTGGCTCAGCAAGAAACAACCAACTGTTGCTCTTTCAACAGCAGAGGCTGAATATGTGGCACTTTGTCAAGCTGCTCAAGAGTGTATTTGGCTAAGAAGACTGCCGAGTGAGCTTGAGACAAATAACAAACCTGTCATAATTCTGGAAGACGATCAAGGAGCAATTGCAATAGCGAAGGACCCTGTCAATCATTCAAGAACCAAGTACATTGACATACAACACCATTACAATCGACAGTGTTTACAGAGTGAAAAAGTTCTGTTGAGATACTGTCCAACTGTGGACATGCTGGCAGATTTCTTGACTAAACCTTTGATGAGACAGAAGTTTGAGATGTTCCGTAGAAGGATTGGACTTTAATCTATAATTCTGTTGAGTAAAACCTGTAAGGTTTTTATTGTCAATTAAAGTAATCAAAGAAGTAAAGTTTATTCTTTGAGATATATTATATTGGAAATTTAAGTGGAAGTGTCTAACTTTCCATTAGAAGTCGCTGTTAGCTTAACTATGCTGTTTATGCTATCTTCTGCCCACTGAATGCTCTTCTTTTCCTTTCCCTTCTTGGTCAATCTCAGGGCATCCAGAAGTCCTGTGGCTTTCATTGCTAATGGATGAAAAATAGACATTGAAATGGAACTTTAAATTCACTTTCTGAACAAAATGACATGATTGTTTTTCTAGAGCTGGAAGCATACTCACGCAGTGCAGGGATAAGTTTAATTTTGATTTCATTTTTTGAGTTGAGCCGTCTGTCTGTGACCTAAAGTTATATTAAGTTATTTCAAATATCCTGTAGGTCAAATTTTTGGTGATATGAAAGGAACAGAATCTTGGTTTACCTTGGCCTTTTAAGCATGGCTAGCTTAAAATTTAATTTGTCTCCAAGCTTTGGAGGAATGGGTCGCTTCTTATGAGATGCAGGAGTCTGCGTCTCCAGTTCCCAACCTTCAGAAATTCAGTCAATATTTTTTTTAAATAACTACATGTAAATTTAAAAAAGCAGATTCGTCCATTTTTTTTAAGATTGTGTTTCTTAAATAAAGTATGAAACAAAACCAAATTGACCTCAGCAGTGACCAACCTGCAGAACGCATTTTTGCGTGCTTGGGGGCATAAGCTTTTAAATGTACTTTCTTGATCTTTTGTGGCCCCTTCCCATCCTCCATTTTCTGTTTCTTGTCTGATGGGAAACACAAAAAGGTTATTTTTCACATAACAAATAACAAAATGCAAATACATAATTTGAAGTTATACTAAGTATATGTTACCAAAAGGGTTACATTTATAAAGCAAATAGGTACTATTGACTTGGGTCATCAGCCAGTAACAAGCAGTATGGATGCAAAAGCACTAGACGGTGGATTATTGGTCTTACTTTTTGTGTATTTTGACAATAAAATGAGACTGCGATGTCTTTATTAGTTCAAACTGGTTGAACGTCTACAATACTGTGAAGCAAAAAGAAATTGGAACGATCAACTTAAATCAACATTTAATATGGTTATTATATTTCATTGCCCTGTCGTACTGTGATGCAAGGGTCAGGGGGCTCCCCGGTTGTATGACGCGAAGGCAAGAAATATTCCTCACGGGATAAGTTTATTGACAAGTACCATGCACCAAACATCAACAATTGCTACAGTGGGGAAAAAACAGAAAACCAATCGTTTGCTTGATAGCAAAAAAAAAAACTAAAGAAATTGTGGTCCTTGTGCTCAGTACCTCCTCTGGCTTTAGAAAGTCAGGAATCAGTCTCTCTCTACGGTACCTGCAGTGTAATAAGGTCTTGTTACATGAAATTATTCTGAAACTTGGTGAGAGTATAGCCCAAAGGGTCCTCTGAAAGCCTGAATAGAAAAACTTAACGCACCCATTAGAAATTATTTTTAAATATAATTTAAAAAGGTGAAAAACATATTTTTAAAATTAAAATAAAGATGAAATTATTTGTTTTTCAAAAATGCTACAGTAAAATATTCTGAAACTTGGTGAGAGTATAGCTCAGAGGGTCCCCAAAAAGCTGGAAACCAAAAACTTAATGCACCCATAAGAAATTATTTTAAAATAATATTTGAAATGTTGAAATAATGGCTGAAAAATAGACATTGAAGTGGAACGTTAAATTCACTTTCTGAACCAAATGACATGATTATTTTTCTAGAGCTGGGAGAATACTCACGCAGTGCAGGGATAAGTTCAATTTTGGTTTTAGTTTTTTCGTTCAGCAGTCTGTTTAGTGGCCTGTACTTTTTTAGGTGGTACTTCGTCTGGAGTCATGCTGCATGGATAAAGGTAATCAATCATTTCAAATGTTTTTAGTAAACCATTTTTTCCAAATCCTGAATTTAATGAAAGGGGCTTGGTTTTAGGTGACTTAAGGTTATATTAAGTTATTTCAAATATTCTGTGGTTAATATTTTTGTGATATGAAAGGGACAGAATCTTGGTTTACCTTGGCCTTTTAAGCATGGCTAGCTTAAAATTTTATTTGTCTTTAAGCTTTGGAGGAATGGGTTGCTTTTTATGAGATGCAGGAGTCTGCGTCTCCAGTTCCCAATCTTCAGAAATTCAGTCAATATTTTTTTTAAATAACTACATGTAAATGTTCAGAGCAAAAAAGCAGGTTCGTCCATTTTTTTAAGATTGTGTTTTTCTTTAATATAGTATGAAATAAAACCAAATTGATGTACAAAAACTTTGCGGTGACCAACCTGACAACGCATCTTTGCTTGGTTCGGAGCATAAGCTTTTAAATGCACTTTCCTGATTTCAGGTGGCCCCTTCCCATCCTCCATTTTCTGTTTCTTGTCTGATGGGAAACAGAAAAAGGTTATTCTTCACGTCACAAACAACAAAATACAAATCCATAATTTGAAGTTATACTAAGTATATGTTACCAAAAGGGTTACATTTATAAAGCAAACAGGTACCGTTGACTTGGGTCATCAGCCAGTAACAAGCAGTATGGATGCAAAAGCTCTAGACGGTGGATTATTGGTCTTAATAAAATGAGACTGCGATTTCTTTATCAGTTAAAACTGGTTGAACTATCATATACAATACTGCGAAGCAAAAAGAAATTGAAAATATCAACTTCTAATATGGTTATTATATTTCATTGTCCAATCATTATTTGCCAATGCCCCAGTAACATGTACCTATTTGGATTTCAACTGAACATACATAACTGATTCTGATTCAAGTCAACTTCAAACCTTAGCATCAGACTTTAATGAAAAGAACAATCTATGTCTGTGTAATTGATGAACTTAAAAGGTTACTTTAAATGAAAATCTGCAGCGCACCAGTAGAGTTTAGCAGCTCCTCCCCTGGGTTCCACTGGCCCAACAGACATGACTGCTTACTGACAGAGAAAGAGACAACCGGTTATTCAAGTGCTTATGCCACTATGAACTATCTGGAATAAACAGTAGCATAACTCATCTATTATCATCAGAAACTAAACATGGTTGGTGTGGAGAGCTCACTGGAGCAGCACAAAATTTGAGTCCTTAACCAAGCCAACTGTGGATGTGAGCTAAAAGGTCCGGGCTGAGCATCAAGGCCACTGGAAACACTGCAAGCGTGTGGCCAATGAATAAAGACAGCGTTTCATTTCTTCATGTTAGACCTGTCAGTCTGTTCCCTATCAGGGATAACAGATCAATGTTTTAAATAAAGTCCTAACATGAGCCCCCACATATTTTAAGTGAAGTCGTTTTAGGTCTCAAGTCGTCCGGCACCTGCAGTGTATAAGGTCTTGTTAAAGGTCTAGGCACTTTCTTTCAACAAATATCTCAAACATTATTATACTGTCCTATTTACTTTCACATATGCAAACTTTTTGAGTTTTGTGTGTACTTTACAGCTTTACGATACTTAAATATTAGCCGATGTCAATTTCATGTTGATATATGAAACCATTTAATATTTTCCAGTTAATTCCAATACGTTGTAATTTTTTATGTCATGTTAACATGTTTATAGTTGTATTACAATAAGAAATACATGATTTTTTCTCTACAAATGTATGTTTAAAATGAAAAGGTCTATATAATTGTTGTATAATTAAAACGATCATGGCAGCAGATAGAAATTAGGGTCTGGAGCAGGTTAGCCGTATAACACCATTGCGGTACAGATTTCTGCGTGCCACTTCTTTTGAGCGCAGAGCCTCGCAAACGTAAACTTGTCCTTCACTATAGAATATGTATTTCTCATGCAATAAAAATGCTTATGGATTATATCCGTCTCGAAATACTCGTCTCGAATTAAGTGAGCGTCAACAGTTTGCGCGCAAATACGAGCAGGGCGAGAAAAACTGATTCAATCCTAGATAGTTTCATAATACCCAAATCCAGGATTGCTGAAAACTTTTCTTACATTTAACTGGCTAACAAGTTCATCCGGCTTCATGGTACAGACCCCACATCAAAACTACATAAATATACAACGGCCGTGACAGATTTTAGTAACTTGATATTTGCCACGCATTTAACAGCGCTTTAAATTGATGTTCTAAAGTAAAATTTCGTATAAGAAACAAGTTTCGTTTCACCTGTAACACTGTAGTTGAAGAAGCGTCAACCAGATTCCTTAAAGCGAGACCGTTAAAGCGTTACCAATTGTTATTATTTGGATAAACCTTAAGACATATCAACGGTATCCAGTTACTCAAGCTGAATTCATTATAAACAAAAGATGCATTTTTAATTAAGGTTAAATCCATCTTTATTCCAGTGAGCTCTCCTTAAAAAACAGCGTCACGTTAGTTTGTGTTTAATTAAAAGGACAAACAATAAACTACTCTTATATCTGCATCTGGCATTTAAAGCCATCTTAAATAAATATTTAAAATTAAATATTAAAATAAGACGTAAACTGAGTGTACAAATTAAAGTGTTTGTCAATTGTTTTGATTATTTTAAAAGTGACTGGTATAGACTAATGTTTTAATAATGTTTAAATAAGGCATTTAACTTGATTGGAATGGAAGCATGTACGGAAGCTCATTGCATTCACTAAATAATTTTCTTTTAGCCAGCGTATCTCATCATTATGAGAGACTAAGTCATAATTATGAGATACTGAGCTTCCTTAGTAAGAGGTAAATGTAATCACTCTAACACTTTCTGAGAGCACAACAGCTGACAATGGCATGGACTTTGGTTGAGTTATTTCTTTCTTGGGTTAAGGCACTGTGAAATACTAATGTTATTCAGTAGTGTGGATGGAGTTATTATTAGTATGTCAGCACTGCGTAGGCACTTAAAACCTTTGGTGCTGTTCAGGAGGAAAGCACACACAGATATAACAATACGGGATGTTTCATGTGTAGAAATTTATGCATTTGAAATGTATACAGTCAGGCTCTGTGGTGTCTCAGAGATGCGGCACCTGCTCAAAATTTTAGATCCTCAAGGAGTTCATCTAAGGGGTCGAATCCGTTTGAGATGCCGCATTTGCAGAAACCCAAAACCTAATTTAATGCGGCACATAGATTTTAATGACAAACCCAAGCCATATGGAATATGTAATAATGATGTATTTGATGGGTTTTCGCGTATGATGGTTTGGCTCCATGCTCTCTCCACAACTTCTCAGGGGACTTCCTTGACAAAAGCCTTATTCGGTTCACATGTCTAAATGATTTACATTAATGTGACATCCTTTAAAAAGAATTATGATTTGTTAATGTAAAGATTTTTTTTCTTAGAGAGAGCTTCATGAAGTTGTACATCTATGGAACTGCCACAATCTTCGACCCAGCAGGAACTCAGTCTCTTCCAGTGGACGGCCTCTAATGATGTATAACCTACCTCATCTGTTCGGCTCCACAAACTACCTGAAGCCAGTGACCAAAGAGAAAATACTAGCAGGAGGAACGCTTGCCAAGAGGGCCACATCCATGTGACAAAACTGTTTTTGACATCTGTTGCATTGCAATGGTAGAACACAGTTTACACCCACCCACCACTCCACAGGAAGCTATTGAACTGTACCTTTTTTAAGGGATTACAGACATAAAGCTTAAACTTAATCAACATCTCTTTCATAAAAGGAAGACTTGGAGAGTTTGATTAAAAAAAAGGACGAAATGGACAAATGTGTGCAACCATTAAGCACTGAATCTAAAGTTCAGTCAATTCACAGATTGAATAATAATGATCAGTTTGAAATAAGATTACTTTTATCATACCATTATGGTGCTTTTGTTGTTGTTGTTGCCTTCCAGTACATAAAACTATTATTTATTGAATTTGTAATTACTTATTTTTGCATTTGTTGCATTAAATCGCAATTGAAAGAGAATGAGTTGAACATCTTGTAAAAAGCAGGTAACTTTTAATAAATTTGTATTACATACTTTTTGGTTTACATGTTCATTACTTTAACAAAACTACGCTCAAATGTGATAATACATTTTGTAGTTAGTCAATCAAACTGCATGTTTAGCCTTTTATTTAAAATAAAATGTAGAGTATATAACATATAAATCAATGTAACTTTATTTTGGGAATCTTCAACTGGTACAAAGTTTTAACTCCTGATTCCTGTACATTTGCATTATGAATGCTGCAAATGCTAGGCTATTACTCAGTGAATTTAAATTGAACATAAGTAAAGTAACTAACCAAAATGATTGCTATTTCAATAACTGACACTGCAGTTATTTACAAATGTTTTCTAGGCAATTACAAAACAACCCCATTACAAAAAAGCATTCAATAATGTGTATGTCAAATCTTCTTCTTCTTTCGGCTGTTCCCAGTTTAGGGGTCGCCACAGCAAATCATCTGTTTCCACCTAACTCTGGCCTCAGTATCCTCTACTCTTGCACCAATTACCTTCATGTCCTCCTTCAGCAAACCCATGTAACTTGTCTTTCGTCTTCTTCTTACCCTCTTGCCTGGCAGCTCCATCTCCAACATCCTTCTACCAATATAACTGCTATCCCTTCTCTGCACATGTCCAAACCTTCTCAATCTGGCTTCTCTGACTTTGTCTCCAAAACAACCAACCTGAGCTGTTCCTCTGATGTGCTCGTTCCTAATCTTGTCCATCCTTGTCACTCCTAAACTGAACCTCAACATCCTCATCTCTGCTACTTCCATCTCTGCCTCGTGTCTCTTCCTCACTGCTACAGTCTCTAACCCATACATCATAGCTGGTCTCACTACTGTTCTGTACACCTTTCCTTTGATTCTTGCTGACACTCTTCTGTCACACAACACCCCTGACACTTTTCTCCACCCACTCCAACCTGCCTGCACTCGCCTCTTCACTTCTTTTCCACACTCCCCGTCACACTGGACTGTTGACCCCAAATACCTAAACTTCTCCACCTTCTTGACCTCAGCCCCCTGTAACCTCACTGTTCTACTTCCCTCCCTCTCGTTCAAACACATGTATTCTGTCTTACTACGACTGACTTTCACTCCTCTTCTTTCTAGAGCAGACCTCCAACTTTCCAGGTGTCCCTCCACCTGGTCTCTACTCTCACTACAGATTACAATATCATCTGCAAACATTATTGTCCATGGAGATTCCTGTCTGACCTCATCTGTCAACCTGTCCATCACCATAGCAAACAAGAAGGGACTCAAAGCCGATCCTTGATGTAGCCCCACCTCCACCTTGAACTTCTCTGTCTGACCTGCAGCACATCTCACTGTTGTCATACTCCTCTCATACATATCCTGAACTACTCTGATGTACTTCTCTGCCACTCCTGACATCCTCATACAGGACCATAGCTCCTCTCTCGGCACCCTGTCATACGCTTTCTCTAAGTCCACAAAGACGCAGTGCAGCTCCTTCTGACCATCTCTGTACTTCTCCATTAGCATTCTCAGAGCAAAAATAGCATCAGTAGTGCTCTTCCTAGGCATAAAGCCATACTGCTGCTCACAAATATCCACTTCATTTCTTAGCCTAGCTTCCACTACTCTTTCCCAGAGTTTCATTGTGTGGTTCATCAACTTTATACCTCTGTAGTTGTTACAACTCTGCACATCACCCTTATTCTTAAAGACTGGCACTAGGATCCTTCTCCTCCATTCCTCAGGCATCTTCTCACTCTCAAGAATCCTGTTGAATAACCTAGATAGGAACTCCACTGCTCTCTCTCCTAGACACTTCCACACCTCCACAGGGATGTCATCTGAACCAACAGCCTTTCCACTCTTCATTCTCCTCAGAGCCTTCCTCACCTCATCCTTTCTAATCTTTTCAACTTCCTGCTCTACAATGTTCACCTCTTCCCCCCTTCTTTCCCTCTCATTCTCCTCATTCATTAACTCCTCAAAATACTCCTTCCATCTTCTCTGCACACACTCCTCACTCGTTAGAACCCTTCCATCTCTATCTTTAATCACCCTTATCTGTTGCACATCCTTCCCATCTCTGTCTCTCTGTCTCGCTAATCTGTACAATTCCTTCTCACCTTCCTTCGTGTCTAACCTGGCATACAACTCATCATATGCCTTCTGTTTGGCCTTTGCCACCTCCCTCTTCACCCTGCGCTGTGAGTCCTGTCTACTTTCTTCAGTCCTTTTGATGTCCCACTTCTTTTTAGCTAGCCTCTTCCTCTGGATGATGTCCTGTACTTCCTCAT
Organism: Danionella dracula; assembly: GCA_900490495.1. Lineage (NCBI taxonomy): Eukaryota > Metazoa > Chordata > Actinopteri > Cypriniformes > Danionidae > Danionella > Danionella dracula. The sequence goes on from UELW01000006.1 coordinate 715,115, forward strand.
TCCACCACCATGTTTCCTTAACTTCTTTCCTTCTTCCTGCTGAAACACCTAGCACCTTCCTACCTGTCTCCCTGATCACTTCTGCTGTAGTTTCCCAGTCCTCTGGAAGCTCTTCCTGACCACCCAAAGCCTGTATCAGCTTCTGTCTGAATTCCTCACAACCGTCTTCCTTTTTCAACTTCCACCACTTGGTCTTCTTTTCAATCTTTCCTCCTCTCTTCTTCCTGACCACCAGAAACATCCTACACATCACCATCCGATGCTGTCTGGCTACACTCTCTCCTACCACTACTTTGCAGTCAGTGATCTCTCTCAGATTGGCTCGTCTACTTAGGATGTAGTCCACCTGCTTACTCCTACCACCACTCTTGTAGGTAACTCTATGTTCCTCCCTCTTCTGGAAATAAGTATTAACTACAGCCATTTCCATCCTCTTGGCAAAGTCCACCACCATCTGTCCTTCTGGATTCCTTTCCTTAACACCAAACCTGCCCATCACTTCCTCATCACCTCTGTTGCCCTCGCCAACATGACCGTTGAAGTCTGCTCCCACCACTACTCTCTCCCCTCTGGGAATACTCTCCATCACCTCATCTAACTCACTCCAGAATCTCTCCTTTTCTTCCAACTTACAGCCTACTTGTGGAGCATAACCACTCACTACATTCAAAATCACCCCTTCAATCTCTAACTTCAAACTGATCACCCTGTCAGACACTCTTTTCACCTCTAAAACATTCCTCACAAACTCCTCCTTCAGGATCACTCCTACCCCATTTCTCTTCCTATCCTCACCATAGTAAAACAGTTTGTATCCCCCTCCAATACTACGCGCTTTGCTACCCTTCCACCTGGTCTCCTGCACAAACAGAATATCTACCTTCCTTCTCTCCATCATGTCCGCCAGCTCTCTACCTTTCCCGGTCATTGTACCAACGTTGACAGTCCCTATTCTCAGACCTATACTCTTGCCTTTCCTCTTCTCTCTCTGCCTATGAATCCTTCTCCCTCCTCTCCTTCTTTGACCAACAGTAGTCCAATTTCCACCGGTACCCTGTAGGTCATTGTTAACCCGGGCCCCGACCGATCCGGTTTGGAAATCGAATTGATGACTTGCATATTTGGTTTTGGCATGTTTTATGCCGGATGCCCTTCCTGACGCAACCCTCTCTATTTAAACCCCTGTGGCTAGATTAATAATGTGTATGTCAAATATTTACACAAAAATATCAAAAAGTAATTGTTCGCTCAAATGTGAAGTAGTAAAATAAACATTTTGTGAGCATATTGAACCAGAATAGTTCAGTCCGATATCGGGACTGGCAGAAGTCTCTCAGGAACACATGGCATGCGGAATAACAAAACTCTAAAGGTCAAGTTCATTCTCTATCTGATGTCCATAGTGAAGTAGTTTGAGGTCAGTAAGTTCTGTGTTTCGACATGAAGCTCAGGATAGGCAATGTATGTGCTGGGCAACTCCAAAACTTGTCCACGTCCTAACCCATCCACAGTTGTAAACATAACAAGATGTTATTGACACAAATGATGTCTGATCCAGTTACAAATCTCAGCATCTGCCTGAGACCCACATCCAAAGTGCATATGTACTGCTGTAGAAATCGGTACGCTTGACTCTCTGCAGCTGTCATTGGATTTGCCTCCATGAGCCTGAGGACTTTTCTGGAAGTTGGTTTCTTCTCACCGTACATAGTGTCAATTTTTGCTACTGAGGATAGTTTGGTTCTCAAGTGCTGGACTGCAGCAAGAGATATGTTATCTTGAGCATACTTTGGGTGCTGAATTATTTGTTTGTGTCCCACTTGAATGAGAACAGCCTTAAGGTTTTCTATTTTTGGCAACGTTTCACTCCCATTCGATCCACTAGATCAATTAATTCATCCCAGCTTTTTTTGTCAAGATCATGTTGATCTTGGCAGCGTTTATAAGATCTCGTTCACATGGACTCAAGTACAAAAGCAAAGAATCAAATAGCAGCTCATTGGAAACAGTGTGCTCTCCAAATATCACTGCTGTTGTGAAGGCTGGGGCAAACTGCAAAGGAAAGTATCCTTGGTCTAAAAATCCCTTTACCAGTATTCTACCTACAGCCTTCCACTCCTCTTCCTGCCATTTTGGCGAGAGAGCTGGTACCCTCATCTCTGCACCTTCAGCTGCAGAGTCTAGAAACTCTGTCCAAAAAGCTGCATAGACATCCCTGGCAACACCATCTACATCATACCCCTTTTCATCAATGAAGCTGGACTTTAAGGGGTAGTTAAGAATGGATGGATCTTTGAACTAGCTGACCATTTAAGCTAACAAATTAACTCTTTGTAGCTTTAGCTCCACTGAAAGCAGCTCATAATCGCCATCAAAGCCAGAATGGACAAAAAGGTTGTTTTCACCCTCTAATTCATTGCAGAGACAGGTAAGATCAACGACAGCTATATTGTGTTCTTCATCTGAGAAAGATTGTTGACTGTGTCCTTCACAGGGACTGGTGCTGATCAGTCTTTTTGGATACACCATGTGGAAAAAAACTAATCTTTGGCATGATTTAAAAGATTTTTTGTGGTTGTTTTCTTAGTTACATCAAGAACCCTGGTTACCCCACCATTTCCTTTTCTGACATGCTTCCCCTCATGAATCCAGCCCAACTCAATTTTTCTTGATGACTTTAAAGCATTCATTTTATGCCTTGATTTGTTTGGTGGCTTGTGTTCTTCTCCAGATTCCTCTTCCTGGCTGCTTGTTGCCATTCCTGTTCTCATTCTTTTTCAAAGTTTGTCGAGAAGAGACATTCTTGAGATATACAAAAAGAGACATTCTATACAAAAACGTCTGGTGGCAATCCTGTCTCCATACAAAGGAAAGTACAGTGACAGGAAAGGATCGTCCATTTCTCTGATAAAGAATGTGTCAATCTGTGAATAAAATAAAAGCATAATTTTGAAAGATAAATAAAATTAAAGCTGCAAGCAGCGATGGAAGGGGTCTCGCACGATGCGTCCGCCGGAGCGAAGGCACCGCCTCCCGGCCTTTTTCGAGTTTTTTCACTCTTCGTCGTCGAGAGCTCGAAACGAGTTGAAAAGGCACTTTACCTAGTATCCAACGTTACAAATATTTAAACTTGAAGACGATCCTTATTGTTACACAAACAACACGTATAAAAACAAGAGTCAGTGTCATAAGATTAGCATAACATTAGCATATCAATCTGTTCAGAATCACAAGATTTTCACGCTTCAGTTTTTTCACGTACGTTGGATGAAGTATGTGGGAGATATAGCCACAAATATACACAGGCAGTAGGTGGCGCTATAACCGTATCATCACTTAAGCATAGCAACTTGGTCAGAAGGGTAAGCTCGTAACTCCATAATTTTTTCATACTGTTTGGATAAAGTACGCGAGTGCTACAGTAACAAATCCATTTAGCCCTACACGTTTAAAAAAGGTCAAGTTCGTTAAGGTGCCATAGCAAGACCGTGCGACGAACTTCTAAGTTTTTGATAACATTTGGTCCCAAATGCCTTAAGAGTCACCAGACCAAAAATCAGCTCGATATGTAAATTTTCCTTGGAGGAGTTCGTTAAATTCTGTGTTAAGCTTTTTTTTGCGTTCAAGCGGGCGCTGCAGAGCTGTCGTCCAAGATACGATTTCAGTGACAGTGTTCAATTATTATACTTATTGAACATGACCTCTGAACAAATTTTGGTGGGCTTTCTAACATGTTCAATGGGTCAAAACAGCTAAAACGAAGATTTTGGTCACATTTAAGGGGGCAGTAAAGAGGCGCTGTAGAGCCAATTTTTGTAGCGCAGTCACAGTGATGCATATGCTTTTGTTGAGCCTGTTAAGGATATTCATACCAGGCTGTTTTTGTTGATAGTGGATTATCTTGAAAAGAGATACAGACCAAAATATGTAAACATTTTTCCACAATTTTGAAGGGTGAACTTTGCTGTAGCAACACCCCAAGACCATTTGACGTACTTCTTAGCTTTTGATAACTTTTTTCCCTAATGTGTTATGAGTAACCACATCAATTTTCAGCTCGATTAGATATTTCATCTAGGAGGAGTTCGTCAAAGTTTAAAACGAGCAAAAACGCACACTTTTTGAGGTTTTTGCAAAATATCTGTCTTCCTGTCAATTTTGGAAAAAGGGTTTATATTAGTAAAAGTTGCAACTTGGTCATTTACATATGTGTACCAAATTTCAACTGCCTACAACAAACTGGTTGCGCAACAGCTACAAAACCGCTTCAGGTGGCGCTAAAGAGCGCCACCACAAGACCGATTGAGGTACTTCTTAGCTTTTGATAACTTTTTTTCTCTCATGCCTTACGAGTAACCACACCAGTTTTCAGCTGGATCGGACATTTCGCCTAGGAGGAGTTCGTCAAAGTATGAAGTCTATATTTTTGTACTCAAAACCTAAAATATCCGGTTTTCCGTTCGGTTTCGAAACTCGACCCAATTTACTTTTTTTTAGGTCTTATAGTCCTACACGTATGCGACAAGTTCTAAGTGTGTATGCAATACAGTGCCTGAAATAGAAGCGTAAAACTATCAAAAACACGCTTTTAATGCTCGCCACTAGGTGGCGCTATGACGGATGATGTTCGTTGTCATACGCCTGTTCTCGGGCTTGGACTACGATGAGAATGAGACACGTTTGAGACGGATCGGATATTCTATGCCCGAGTTATAACAACTTCCTGTTTCAAATCGAAATTTTGACCTTGGCTGCGACCACGACCACATACTTGATGATAGCTGAAAAAAAGTTATAATTTTAAGGTTCCGTATGCCGTATGATGATACTCAAGAAGTTTGGAGATGTTTAGATAAAATCTGTGGGAGGAGTTCGTCAAAGTGTGGAACGAGCAAAACGCCCATTTTTAGAGGTTTTTGCGAAATAACCGAATTCCAGTCGATTTTAGAAACAGGGATTACATTAGTAAAAGTTGCAGCTTGGTACTTTACACATGTGTACCAAATTTCATTCGCTTACAACAAACTGCTTGAGCAACAGCTTTAAAAAACAGCTAAAGCGCTGTTTTTGGTCACATATAAGGGGGCGCTGTACAGCCAATTTTTGGAGCGCAGTCACAGTGATGCATATCCTTTTGTTCAACCTGACAAGGTTAATCATAGCAGGCTCTTTTTGTTGTTAGTGGATTATCTAGAACGGAGATAAAGTCCAAAATATGTAAATTGTTTAAGCACAATTTTGAAGGTTGAACTTTCCTGGGGCGCCACCACAAGACCATTTGACGTACTTCTTAGCTTTTGATAACTTTTTTTCCCTAATGCGTTATGAGTAACCACACCAATTTTTAGCTTGATCGGACATTTCGCCTAGGAGGAGTTCGTCAAAGTTTGAAACGAGCGATAATGCACACTTTTTGAAGTTTTTGTGGAATATTCGTCTTCCTGTCGATTTTGGAAACATGGTTTATATTAGTAAAAGTTGCAGCTTGGTCATTTACATATGTGTACCAAGTTTCATTAGCCTACGACAAACTGGTTGCGCAACAGCTACAAAACCGCTTAGGGTGGCGCTATAGAGCACCACCCCAAGGCCGTTTGACGTACTTCTTAGCTTTTGATAACTTTTTTCCCCTAATGCCTAACGACTAACTACACCAATTTTCAGCTGGATCGGACATTTCGCCTAGGAGGAGTTCGTCAAAGTATGAAGTCTGCGTTTTTTACATAAACCCTAAAATATCCGGTTTTCCGTTCGGTTTTGAAACTCGACCCAATGAACTTTTTTGTAGGTCTTAAGGTCCTACACGCATGTGACAAGTTCTAAGAGTGTATGCAATACACTGCCTGAAATAGAAGGGTAAAACTATAAAAAACAGGCTTTCAATGCTCGGCACTAGGTGGCGCTATAACGGATTATGTTCGTTCTTGTATGCCTGTTCTCGGGCTTGGACTACGATGAGAATGAAACAAGTTTGAGCCGGATCGGATATTCTATGCCCGAGTTATAACAACTTCCTGTTTCGATTCGAAATTTGGACATTGGCCCGCCGCTACGACCACATACTTTATGATAGTCAATAAAGCTTCTCAATTTCACTTGCCGTATGCCTTATGATAATACCCAAGAAGTTTGGAGATGTTTGGATAAAATCTGTGGGAGAAGGTCGTCAAAAAGTAGAACGAGCAAAAACGCCCGTTTTTAGAGGTTTTTGCGAAATAACCGATTTCCTGTCGATTTTGGAAACAGGTTTTATATTAGCAAAAGTTGCAGCTTGGTACTTTACACATCTGTACCAAATTTCATCCGCCTACGACAAACTGATTGCGCAACAGCTGCACAAACGCGTTAGGTGGCGCTATAGAGCCATTTTTTACTATTCATTTTTCGAAACACAATCAAACGTAAATTTTCACCAGGTCTGAGATGTGTGCAAAAATCTGGGACTTTTCATTAATGTTCAGGTACCCAAAAGTCCCCGGAAAGACGGAAAAGAATAATAATAATAATAATAATAAAAAAATTTAAAAAAAATAAGAATTTTTCGAAAAACAATAGGGTTCTTGCACCTTCGGTGCTCGACCCCTAACTATGCAAATATTCACAATTTGTTGCATAATATCAAGGATTTGCTATCATTTTGTAGTTGACCATGTTTTTTGTGCTTAATAGTGAAAACAAACCATTTCAAACACATCTAATATTTATGAATGCTTTATTTATTTGAACGTTGTGGTGTTTGTTATAACTAATTACGAAGTATTTTGACTTCTGACCGTATATATAAATGCGCATGCTCAGTGCAAACAAAACCCAGCGAATGCTTCCTGCGCACACTTTATTCTAGAACAGTAAAAAAATCTGAATAGAAAATTAAGAAGGATTTTTTAATCCCCCCACCCCTGATGGAGCCTTCCGCCCCCCTGGGGCACTCCACTATTTGAGAAGCACTGCGTCAAGGACAGTCATTTAGTTTCAAGCCTTGCTCGCAATCCCACAATGCATTTCACTTCCTGGATACAGACAATGAAAACGACGCGCTGTTGCCAAGTATGGCGGTGTTCTGTTTTCTTATTATCCTGACATATATACGCTCCGCGTTCTGTATCGAAAACACAAGCGTGACAAATAATAATAATAAAACATTCCGAGATACAAACGGCATGCTTTATGACAGAGAGGAAGCACTTAACCTCTCGGACCTGAAAGTCAGTGTTGCTCCGGCGGAGTTTCCTTCTCCCACGGCCTGGACCCCCTTGTCTGAGACCGGCTCCTCTGAAAGTTTCGTCCCGAATGAGAACCACGAGTCTGCGCGAGCCGCCACTGCGACTCTCCCCGTGTCCGGAGCCCTACCTGTACCCCTCACCGAGGGTAAGACACACACAGTGGTCGTCCTTTGGTTGAACTGTTGTTAAACAATGCTAACTTGAATGTAAATGAAGCTGAAAAAAAATCATGTTATTTTTATTTTACATTGTAATAGAAATAGTATCTATAGGCCCTTTGTTTAAAAACAAGGTGTCCAAAAGGATGATACGTGTCAATGTTTTTATCTTTCCAGTTAGCACCAGAGTTAGAACTACCATTGGCTCACTCCTAACAGGGGAAGTGCTTTCAGTTACTATGCATGTCACATGTAAATAAAAAAAAAAAAATCCAGATACTCACAGATAGCAATTTTAACAGCAGTGCTGTTTTTTTTTGGATGATGTCACATTTTTTAACATATACACAAAGACTAATACATTTGGCACAGCTTCTCTGTATTGCTGAACAGCTGTGTAGTTAACTGTACTGCTAGAAAAAAACAAAAAAAATTATGTACTTATAGTCTTTCTGCCAATGTATTTTGTCATCAATAAATTACCTTGAACTTATTTATACACCACTGAACCCAACAGCTTGTTCCCGCTGTCCTGAAGCGTCTGTCGTTGATGTCACGAGGTATTGTTTGGGTAGCATCATGTATTAATTAATCAGCATGTATTAATTAAGTACAAAGTACTTCAGCTCAATATCAATGCATCACTAGCAAAAGGTAGGAGTAAAAGGAACAAAATAAACTGTATCAGAATCTGATTTGTATTAATTGTTAGATTCAATTAACCCAAAGTGATAAGTTTAAAAATGTATTTCTATCATTTAAATAAGACAAAGATTTTGCAAATTCCAATCATACTTGTTCTGTTTAGCTTTTTAAATGGTATGGATTTACCCAACAAACTTGTAAATAAAAAGGTTTTCAATCTCAAAACATCCACAGTCAGGATGTGCGAGTGATCTGTGCATGAAGCATCACTGCTTAGACTCCCTCGTTCACAATCTCACTCTTTCTCTCAGTTGTGAAGCTGTGTCCGTGTGACCTCCAGAGTGGCTGGTGCGAGGTGAACTGCTGCTGTGATCCGGACTGTGCTTACGAGCGCTCCCTCTTCACGCGCTGCTCTGTACAGAGAGTCAGGTGATTGAAGCATCAGAGAGAATACTTCTGTCACATTCAGATCTAAAATATTCATGGTGAGCACATGCTGTAACCTCTCTTCCAGTAAAGACACCAGAGAGTGTCTCCAGGAGTCCGCCGTTTATTCCCTGAGCTCCACGGAGGACGGTTTATCTCAGGTTCGGTTGTCTGTCCAGAAGAAGCTCAACTCGGATGTCCTCTGCATTCAGTCTGCCAACTGTACAACAAGCTTTAAACGTGTGTTGTTTGAAATCATGTTTGATAATAATTCAGTGTTCTGTTGTTTTTTTAAGACAAAGATGGCTTGTCCTTCGCCACACCGGAAGTTCCCACCGAAGAGAATTTTGATCCACTTTTCAGACGATTTTCAGGGTTTTTCTTTGGCCGGTCACGGGCTTCCAGTGCGCTTCCAGATGTGGGAAATTCATCAGGATATAAGGTAAAGATGTAGTTGTCACTTAGCATCAATCACATTATATCAAAATTGCATTATTTTTTCTAGATGCTCATTTTACATTACAAAATATAAACCACGAAACAGGTTTTATAATGATTGTTTGTTTATGGATGAGGAAAGCTTTTATTTCAAGGAGTTGGTTTGCACCTATTGACTTGCATTAAGGGACTCTACTTTGATTTTGAAATACTCAAAGTTAGGTTTTAAGTGTCTGCAGCAACAGGTCAACATGCATGCAATAATATCATGTTCACTGCTGCAGAAACAGCAATTGAAAAAAATAATTGGTTTTATATTTCAACTCCTAATATTGTTAGTCTCTGCATTCAATGTTTTTTTTACACATTCCAGAATTTTTATAATGGTTGATATGGCATTTTATGCTAAAATTAGCATACCAATTGTAATTGTTTTAAATTATTTGTTTTATTTGTTATAAGCAGAGGACATTGAATCATCTTTATGAAAGGAGGTATCGCATACATTTTTCAAGTTTTTATTTTATACAAAACACATTTTTTTTACTTTTATTTTAACATGTACACACAAGAAAACAAAAAGAAGTGAAAGTGATCAGTTGGCCAGAATGAGTGACCCAAACCCAGAATTTTGTGCTCTGCATTTAACCCATTGCAGTGTTTTGCGTTGGGGTTACAATTCTATATAAATTTTACATTAACACAGAAAGTGTTTTTCTAAATTACGCATTTCTGCAATTTTCTGTCAACAATCTTGTCTGGCTTTGGCAGCAGCCAAGGTATTACTACGACACAAAATATTTGTTTAAATAGTAATTATATTTTCTAACTATAATCTCTTGCCGCTCCGCAGAGAAATGAAATGAACTCGCTCTATCCATGTTCATCATGATAGGTTACTCGGTGCCTCCGTCAGTCTTTTACGTGCACACACATGTGAACGTATCATAGCTTCAGGATCAAAGCCTGACTCGACAAAGAAAGTTGATAAGCTTCTTCATGGTACCAATTAAGCGTGATTCAAACAGTTGGGTTTTGTCAAGTCAAAACTGATGTGGTAATACTGAGTTTGTTCAGCCACATTCATGGTACAGGCCCCTGTGAACACACACCCGAACAGAGGGCAGCCATGGCTGTGGAACCCCCGAGGAGCAGTCAGGAAACTGGTGCCTTGCTCGAGGGCTCCACACCTTTGGGTTTTGAGTAGTTTAATCACTCACACTACTTTCAATTCTGTATATTGGGGGTTCGAACCTGCAACCTTCCGATCACACGTCAATCTCCTTATCCCCCAGACCACAACTGCCGGAAGAAATCCACTTCAGGCAGTTAAAGGCCGAATTCCCTTAAAGTGCAGACACACCTTCTCATTCAAAAAGTTTTTTTAGTTTCATGACTATGAAAATTGAAAATGATAGATTCATACTGAAGGCATCAGAACTATGAATTAACACGTGTGGAATTGTAGACATAACAAAAGAAAGTGTGAAACAGCTGAAAATATGTCATTCTAGCTTCTTCAAAGTAGCCACCTTTTGCTTAGATTACGCTTTGCACACTTTTGGCGTTCTCTTGAGGATCTTCAAGAGGTGGTCTCCTGAAACGCTCTTCACAGGTGAGCCCTGTTTGGTTTAATACGTGGGATTTCTTGCCTTTTAAATGGTGTGGGGACACTCAGTTGTGTTGTGCAGAAGTCAGGCGGATACACAGCTGATAGTCCCACTGAATAGATTGTTACAATTTTTATTATGGCAAGAAAAATGCAGATAAGTACAGAAAAACAAGTGGCCATCATTACTTTAGGAAATGAAGGTCAGTCCGTCCGAAAAACTTTTTGAATGGTGTGTCCAAACTTTTTGTCTGTACTGTATATTATGCCTTTATTTTCAAGTATTTACCACTCCCACACAATGGTTCGTGCCACGAGTTGCTGTTGAAAACTTTTCCTTCACATGATGCAGCTGGTGATTGGTACTTAGCTCCAAGGTGTAGTGATAGCGTGCTGCACTGATGCATGAATGAGGCCAGTTAAACATGTTCCCTGATTTTTGTGCAATTTCCTGTAATTATGTAAAAAAAAATTTAACACATTCTAAATCACAAGAGTGACTCGCTCAATTGGTCATCGTGATCACGGATGACGAAAGCACGTCTTAAATGCAGTGATCTCTGAGTCATGATGCAACCAGAATTGTTTTTTCAGGTTTAAAACTAGTGGTGACATTTGAAGGAAAAGATTTGTTTAAATGACTTTGGTCGCATCTTTGTTTGTAAAAGCTATAACTAGGCGCACAAAACACTTTCAGATTTTAATCTCAAATTGAATGCTTTTCAGGCGTCACGGTGGCGCAGTGGGTAGCACGGTCGTCTCACAGCAAGAAGGTCGCTGGTTCTAGGCTCGGCTGGGGCAGGTGGCATTTCTGTGTGGAGTTTGCATGTTCTCCCCGTGATCGCGTGGGTTTTCTCCGGTTGCTCCGGTTTCCCCACAAGTCCAAAGACATGTGGTATAAGTGAATTGAATAAGAACAATTGCCCATAGTGTGAATGTGTGTGTGAATGTTTCCCAGCGATGGGTTGCGGCAGGGAAGGGCATCCGCTGCGTAAAACATATGCCAGTGAGTTGGCGGTTCATTCCGCTGTGGCGACCCCGAAAGGGAATAAAGCCGACATGAAGATGGATGGATGGATGAATGCTTTTCTTACTCTGATTATCCTCGTGTTTCACATGGAAGATCATCTAAAATATTCTCCGTTAATGTTCTTCTGAGACCGAAACGGTTGACTTGTTTGTTCTTCATTCCCTTGTTCCTTCAGTATGGAGAGGTCATTTGGACTGTAAATTCGGACGGGGAGCTGGGGATATTCAGCGTTCCTGCTTCTGCAGTCACCACTCACTGCTCAGACTCTAACCCTGCAGGTTAGAAACCACTCTTTCAGAAGATGCTAGTGTACTTCTAGTGTAGTGTTCTTCATGAAACATGCTTCCGTGCAAATTATGCCTGTGCATTAAAAAATACTTCAATAATATTGTTTTTAAATAATAAAAAGCCAATATCAGATCCAGATCCTCATTGATGAGCTGGATAGAATAGAATATGTTGCAATCTACAATTATTTTAAAGGTTCAGTGACATTGTATTATTTTCACTAATATGTTGTTCACATTGGTCTAATTATAGTTTACTTTTAAAGTCTCTACTTTTAATTAAAATCACATTCAATCTCTTCATTTTCTAGCCTGGGCTTATTCTGGAAATGAGTATGAGATTTTTATTCGGCAAACTTCGTATCCCCTCCCCAGTTAATCAGCTATTGGTTAGTGATTATTCATGACATGTGTGCAAAGTTACTGTCTGACGGTCAACATATTTCGAAAAATATTAGAGGGATTAATTGCGAGCAAATTCATTAACCCTAACTCTAACACACAAACACAGAGCTAGCAATATTGATAAAGATACTGTAATGGCATTTGAAGGGAACACTGTTACACCACCTCCATGAGCCAGAGTCATATAGATGTTTGATTTCTGTACATCCCACCTCCTTTTAATAAGTTGTGTGCTGGTCTCCCGTTTCTGTTTGATTCGCATGTGTCTGTTTCCGGATATCGCGAGAGAAGGCTTTGTGGATAGTGCATCCCTTCCGAGGGAGGGAAATTATATCTTTCATATCTGGCCTTGATGTTACAATGAGACTCGTTTAACACCATCAATGGCTCGAAAAAAACTCATTTTTAAAAGAATGATTGGGATTTTAATTCAGTCTACTCCTATAAATCACCATAAAAGCCGCAAAAAGGCTCACCATGGCATGACCCCTTTAAAACTTATGCTTGATTTTCCCTGAAGTGATATATTTCTCCTGTTGTGTTTTTATACTAGTGTGAGCTACTAAACGCGTGACTGTGTTTGCTCAGGGTTTTTAATGGACCAAACGAGCACATGTATGAGGAGCTTTGATCTGATGCGTGATTGTACAACTCTGCAAATTTTGGCTCGGAGGAGTTACACCAATTTCAACATTCGCTCTGTGAGTCCTGAATCTGAAGTCCAGATTTGAGATGTTTTTAACAATACATTGACCTGTTTTCTCTTTAAGGGAAAGACTAATGAATCTAAGGTAAACCTTTCTAATTTTTTTATAGGTGTTTATGATTTTTAGGGTTGTTATTAATCTGGTATCACTTCCTTCTGTTGCTCAAGGTCATTGGGGTGGATGTGGTAGCTATCACCTTGCAGTCTTCAGAGGGCACACAGACACCTGCTGAGCTTGCTGATGTTAGCGCCTATGCTCCTGAGCTGCTGCAATCTGCTGAAGTCTGCAACAACGTTGTCCTAAAGGTTTCAGCACATTTATTCACACATCAGAAACCTGATTGTAAATATTCATTTTGAATTAGAATTAACCGAACCATTCTCTCAGGTGAAGTACACTGTAAGTTACAGTGACGCTGGAGAAATCCTCAATGTGACGGCTGCATTTACACTGGGGGCTGTTAAAAGGGCTATGGTGCCACTTCAGCAAGAGTTTCAGATCATGTTCCTACAGGTATAGAACACATAATAATTTCTTTTTAAAAGAAGATTTTCCTTCTTGTGATTTCATTTGTCTGCTGTGACAAAACTTTCATTCATATTTATGTGCTTATCCAATAACAGGAATCTTCAAGGTCAACTGGGTTAAAATTCAGTGGCAATCCTGGTTATGTACGGGGGCGCCCTCTTTTGGCTGGTACAAGGACAGCAGAATATCCTTTTGTAAAACCCTTCCATAGATGTCTTTTTATTAATGTATCAACACACACTTTAATTAAGTATAATAATTCAACTTTATTTGTGTAGTTCTTTAACGTAACAGTGGTTGACACAAAGCACTGTACACAATAAATAAATAGACATAAAGCAATGTTAAAAAATTATGACATAAGACATGACATAAACTACTAAGTAAGAGTAAAATGAATCTACACCTTCCTCAATTGCCTGGGAATAAAGGAAATTTAATGTTTTTTTTTTAAAAATTGGTCTGTGAGCCATGCAGGTTCGAGGCTAGCTTAAAATATTATACTAGTTAAAAATATTCACACTGGAGAGAAACCATACAAATGCTCACAATTACAAGTGTTTCAGAGTGCACACTGAATAGAAAACATACAAATGCTCACAATTAAAAGTGTTTTGGGCATCTCAGCATTACCAGAGCACTCACATGAGAGAGAAACCATATAAATACTTGCAATTAATTGTTTCAGCCATAATAGGATTACTAGATCACTCAATTGTGAGCATTTGTATGGTTTCTCTCTCATGTGAGTGATCTAGTAATCCTATAATGGCTGAAACACTTAATTGTGAGCATTTGTGTGGTTTCTCTCCCATGTAATCGTTTCACAGCACCCACTGGAGAGAAACCATACAACTGCTGACAAGAAAAAGTGTTTTGGGTGTCTCAGCATTACCAGAGCACTCACATGGGAGAGAAACCATACAAATACTTGCAATTAAAAGTGCCATTATAGGAATACTAGATCACGCACATGGGAGAGAAACCCCATCAATGCTCTCTCTCTACAGCCAGTCTTAAAGCTCAAAAGCGTGAGCTTATGGATGAGTCAGAAAACAAAACTAACAGAACAAGGATGTTGAATTTGTGAGTTGCTGCTTTATATTTTGCTGACAAATTATCTAATATTTTTAGCTTTACAGTTTTTGTTTGTCTGCTGTAATGTGTAAATAAACTACAAAGTTCAAAATAAATTGAATTCATGAGCAAAGAGAAATGCTTTGCAGAACATTTAATGAAATGTTCTGAAAGACAGATTTGGATGCCTGTGATGGTAATAAAAATATCAGCTTCGTAGCTCAGTAAAAACAAGGTAATTTAATTGATCTATAGTTTTCATATTTGTTTGCACTTGACTATTAAACTGGGATTGCTCAGTTTGTGGGTCCAGCAGCATCTCTCACTGTCCTTCAGCCCTCAGTGGAACAGGATTGTCTGATTGGGTCGTTTCGCCGCTCACCTGTCTTGTTTGGGATTGACATGGTGTCCGGCTGCACTCTGAGGTAATAAACTATTTTCCTGATATTAATTTAGTAACGTCTACTTAAAATGACCTTTTTTGTAGGCTTTCTGATGGACTTAATTGTTCTCTAGTATCTGAAGTCATTTTGTGGGCACTGAAAGGCCAGATGTTTCCAGATCATGTGGCTTCGTTTGGGAACTCCTTACCTCAGAAGCCCTTGGACTGGGTTCCAATCCAAAACCAAACTATAACTTCGGTAACGACCGTATTGTTACATCTTCAATCAATCTGTTAATGTTGCAGACTTCATAAAGTGAAGTGTTTGGGGAAATAGTTGACACAAAAACTTGGTTGCTGGTTAACTCGATGATGTAAAAATAGTTTCTTAATGGCTCTGCTTGCTTTTCAAACAGACTTCGTGCTAAGTTGCAAAATTCTTTTTTTTTTTGTTTACCAAGGGAACTCAAGCTTGCAGCATACCGCTGTCTTACAATCTTGAGGTGAGATGGACCAAGTACGGAACCTTGCTGAACCCCCAAGCCCAAATTTTAAGCATCATGGAAACAATCAAAACAAACAGCAGCAGTTTGGTTAGTGAAGCTTTGCACATATTGTATGACCGCATATCAATTGTTTACAATTACAGTAAAAGAGAAAGCTAGCATACTCAACCTACTTCTCTTTGTTCAGGATTTCTCAACAGGTCTGGGCGGTCTTGTGTCTGTCACAAGCTCAGTGAGTTTTGTTGACATCTCTGCATCTGCCATTCCAGGATTTAAGGTTCCTCCTACAATCGATGCAAAACTACCGTTTGACTTTTTCTTTCCATTTGTATAATGGAGCTTTAGCTTAGAATTTACTTTTCAGGACATTTTCATGGTAGAGTAAGCAGAGTGTTCTCTTGTAGGTTTTGTACTTTATATTTATTGTTGCACACGGTGCGTCAAATGTTCATTTTGAGAATTAAATACTTTTAAAACATTTTTATGAGGATGTATGTCTTTAAAAATGCAACATAAACACAAGGTAAATTATAGAAACAGACCATTTTCACATATTTTACCAAAACATCTAAGTCGGTTTATGTTATTTTTCAGATAAATTGTTCACAGTCCAAATCATCCAAACAGCACCTCGACTATTCCCAGATCAAAACAATTTATGAATTGGAAACTTTATTTCAACCCAAATTTAGTCAAAATGTACATAAGTATAATAAGTATTTATAGACTGAATAAGGATAAATACATTTCTTGATTTCAAAAGGAACTTTACATTTAACAGTAACAGTATTTGGTAATTCTATTAATCAAATATAGTGCTATATAAATACATTTTGCTTGATTGATTTAATATTTGCTTTACATACCAGATCATTCCAGAATATTTTCTATTCTTTCACTAAAGAGTTAACAATGTATAACTTTAATTCATATTCACGTGTTCATATTTTGATTGAGAAGCAAACCTGAAAGTTTCTGTTTCCAAATCGCTCAAAAACTGTTGATGAAGATTCTGTGTGGTTTGAATTTACAATAAACAATCTTATAAGGCTCTATAACACTATACAAAGTTGGTAAGTTTTCCTATTGTGTTATTTGACCTTTAGTCAAAATCCTCTGGTTTCCAGAGTGATTTTAGGCCAGGTGTGTTAAATAAGAGACAAAAACATTTTGATATAAAGAATAAACATGATTAATCGGAATTCATTCTCAGGATGAGACGTTTTGAACGAATAACGCTAGAGCATCAACAATCAATGTTGTTCTGTTTCAGGAGTGTTCGAAGCCTGGTGTTTTCATGCTCCTGTTGATGAATAAAAAAATTGTTGATTAGTATACATTATATATATATATATATATATATATATATATATATATATATATATATATATATATGATGGAAAATAGCTACTTGCCATTTTTGTGTTCTGATCTTTCAGTTCATTAATTTGATGAACAAGGTTTTCGTTGATCTCCTTTAGCTTGTGAACTTTGTGATTGGCACGGTTTTTCACAGACACCAAGATACCTATAAGAGAAAGAGCCGAAGAAAAGAAGAATGTGAGTAAATAAAAGAATGTAGCGGAATTACCTCCTTCTGTAGCTTCGTTCACACTGAAAAGCAGGCATGGCAGATGTTTTACATGTTAAGTGAATGGGCACGTATCAGCCTTTCTTGCGGTGCCTGAGAACAAATGTAATGCTTCAGTCACAGAGGACGCACAAAATAATCAGGACCATTACAAAAGAGTAATCGGAGCTTTTGCCAAAAATCTGCTTCTTCCAACCAATCCGCTTGCTCTACACTAATAATGTGTTGTCTGGAGGGAAGTCTCAACAGAAAAAAAAATCGTAGTGAATAGATACCCGGTGCTGTGTCACAGCAAACAAGACGGAAACTGATCTTACTCTGAAGAGAGTCCGAGAAGAGAAGGAGATTCTGATGAGTTTTCTTACCCACTTTGAAAATATAATGACACTCTATTAGCTTTAGCCGCTAGGATAGCATTGCATCACTGAGAAGCTGCTGTGTATTTGTATTTGGAGTGTGCTTCAGAAACTTCTGAAAGAGACATGGGGCCCTTTCAGACTGGGAACATCTATTGTTTCTGAGAACGGTTTCTCTCGCTCCTAAATCCTCCGCAGAGCAATGCATAATATCCGTTTCAAGATGCTTACATAAACAGGTCACCGGAGTCATGTGATAAAAGAAGAACTCTCTCGTGGCATAGGTGTGCAGACAGCTCGCCACAGCACTAGAAGAAGCAGTGTGCATAATTTTGCGGATGTTCTTATCAAAGCCTTCATATTTGCACATTTACCGTGCAGTTTGAAAGAGGAAAACTATTTTTGTGTTGCTGTGTGTAAAAAAACAAACATGTCTGTTATTCACTTGGAAAGCTTTGGGTCTTCTTTTAAGTCAGCTGTCGCAAGCGACCACATATCCAAACAAAACAAAAAACTACAATACAGTAGTACTCAGTTTTTACTTGAAATTAAAACAAACATAAAACACAGGTTGATAAAAACACTGTGACATCTATTAGCCCAAGGCTTCCTCAACCCCCGCAAACTTATAGACGCACAACCATTTACGTAATGTAAAATGATCGTTACAGTTGAAGTCCACTACAGTCATCAACATTAATAAAAAATATTGATAACCTATTGTTCACTGATCATAAAAATACAAATAATTATGTATTTAATGTTAAATTCAAGAAATGGCTCTAACAGTCACATTGAAGGCAGGCAACTTGCCCATCTCTCCGCTAGACTGCTTGAAACATTGTCGACGTTACCTCTAGAAGCATTTTTAGCAAAGTTCCTGAAAACAAAAAAATGCAACAATAAACCATTACCGGAGCCAAGATTTTTTTTTTTTTACTGAATACAGACACCAGTCTGAACGAGCCCTTTTTATTATTATACTCCATTTATTTCCAAATCTGTTTGTGTATGAGCAGAGTCTATGTACTGATGGTTTTGTTCATTTGTCACTTGTTAACAATCATGTTCTTCCAGAAAAATAAGAGATCATGGGTTATTTTACACAATTCCTTTTTAGCCAATTGAGTTGTGGTCTAAAAAACGTTCTGCGTTATTCTTACGCTTCTTTTTCATAATGAAAAGTAATTTTCACAAACCCACCCTAAATAACCCTAACAAAGCACTTCATTCTGGCTCTTTTAGTGGAAAGTATTCCATTTAAATAATAACGTAATGGTTACTTTCATAACCCCCGTTCCCCGAATAGGGAACGGAGACTAATGTCGGTGACGACTATGGGAAGCTCCGCTAGGGGCGCACTACTCATTCCACACTGTTTCAAAATGCCAATCAGGGAACGTACTGATGGTCACGTGATAACGCTGTCCCGCATAAACCGGACGTGAGCATGTCACTCTTCCTGTTGTGATGCTGGAGCCGTACTCACCCCCTAGGCAACCAGACTTACTCACGACCTTACGGTTGTGGCTGGGGGACATAAGACTCCGTTTCCTTTTCGGGGAACGGGGGTTACGAAAGTAACCAATACGTTCCCCATCAGTCAGTCACTACGACTAACGTCGATGACAACTATGGGAACACCCTGCAAAACGCCACAACCTAGGTCCTTCTGCATCGGCCAACGGCCAGGCAAGCAGGGCAATCGGCAATTCTCTCTCATACCGACTCATACAAGAGGAAGGAGCATTGATCCCAGAGCTGCAGGGAGATGCGCAGAGGCCGTACTTGCCACCTCGAAGGCTGGACTTAGAACTTCCGGCAGTTTAAGAACCGACCCCACTTCCCAGCATAACAGGCCAGCATAGAGCGAGCTCTGGCAAGACTCAGAGTTTGAACCACAGACTGTCGATTTTTATTTCTATGAGTCTCTGACTCCCTCACTCCCTCACTCTCACACACTCTCTCTCTCTCTCTCAACACAATTACTTTAAATGGTAAACAACAATAATACACTCTGTTACTAAATATAATGAGTTTTAATACACTCTTTAGAATAAAGTTCACTGTTATATTAAAATATAGAAACGATGATGTCTTCAGATGAAATTAATCTTATTCAGTACCGTTTATGATCCTAGCGACTCTCCACAGCCGGAGCAAGATCAGGAGCCCCATGGCATCGAACACATCTTCCTTTGAGATGTAAACAATATCCAAGATGAAGGAAACCACCACCACGATCCCATCAAACACCTCGAATTTATGATGAAGGAATTCTAGGCGATAGGCATAGATTTTTCCAGTCAGCTCCACCATGAAGAATGTGAGAAGGGCAAGGCTGAGATAGTGGAATACCTGGAATTAGGGGAGGAACATACAGATGAGTATAATCACAGGTTTTACATTTCAGTTGACAAAATAAGCTGCTCTTGCTGACAGTAGAAGTCTCACATGCGGGGCGATTCTGTGATGATCTGCTTCGATGATGGATAAGTCAATAAGCAACTCGCAGAGAACGAAGATGGCATCCAGGACGACCAAGCACACAACAACGATCTAATCACGAGACGATACGGTCACTTCTAAAGACAGGGGGGTGTGTACACACAGATGGTGCATTAGTTTACCTGGAATCTTTCTGTGCTATAGAGGCGCCGCAGGGAGTCTCTGAAGCTGACCGGCCCTATCTGTGGCCCCGTAGAGGGCTCCAGGTCCCCACCAGCTACATGCAGCTCCTCCTCATGCCACTGTGCAGCACTGTTTCTATCATCGCCCACCGCAGTGAAATGCTTCAGATATCGGGACATGATGGGTAGGGGTCACATGAGCTGAAGACTAGATTGATAAGGTACATTGGTGTATTGACTGTGAGAACGATTTTTCAATAAATATCCTAATTCCTCTGGAGGGGTTTTATTCACGGTGTGTCAACATTTAGTACACACTTTCTCATCAAACGGTCTTGGCTTTTCTCTTTAGAAACAACTCAGTTTAACTCCTTCAGACCAGAATTCAGTCAGCCATTTCAGATTTGAGGGAAAGTAAGATTTTGGCATTAAAATAAAAATCCTATAGAAAACAGGCTTTAAATTTAGTGAAATTTTCAAGACAACAAATATTAAAATCTGGTGTCAGGGTCTGAAGGGGTTAATTATTGCGAACTAACAAGACAGTGAAGAGAGTTTGTATGTTGAGGAAAAAACTTAAACCAAATCAACCTTACATTTTTATATTTTTTAGTAGTGCTGGGTTTTTCCCTATTTTTTTACACTGATGTGATTTTTCATGTAAATCAAAGAATCAAGGTTTTAAATGAACTTACATAATCACTGCGGCATAAACGAGGCTCTCCCTGCAAATCACACAATGGTGCATGCTGTATTTTTGCACTCTGTAGGGAAATGGTTTAATGTTTATATCTGTTACTGTTGTAATACTGTTCACTGAAAAATTCAGAATTTACTGTATCAGCATATTCACTTTTATTTTTTAATCAAATCTGTATTTACACCTTGCTATAAATAATAACAATTATAAATTTTATTTAAAGAAAAATATTCAAAACCTGTCTGAAAATGAAGGTCTTTGGATTTTAAAGTTTGTCATTGATAGACTGTTGCAGACCCGGTTCGGAAGCTTGATAGAACAGCATATCTTTGACCAACACACAGTCCTTAAATAGTTAGTTGTTTATAATGAGTTTGTTGTAGAAATTGGTTTAAACTAATGAAGTAAATATAAAAAAACTGGAAAAACTTTATGTAAAAGAGATCTTTATTTTGCAAGTTATATAGCTGTCAATATCTCAACATGATTTACTTTAACGTCACTCTGCTGGTCCTGGAGCATCTCCAACAAGATGCATTAGTTTGATGGACTCTTCCTCTGAACCCAACACTCAAGCTGCTCCAGATGTTCAACAGGTTAATGGGGTTCAGATCCAGAGACTAGATACTTTATTGCTGTTAATTATAACTATATTACTGACCCCTTGTTGAAAAATTGTAGAGGTTTATTGGTCCTTATCCAAATATTGGATGAAACTGGAACGTGAGTACAAACGTTTAACTGATAGTCTACATAAAAAAAAATCTGTACACATTGAAATAGTAGCAGTAGGTTTCAAGTTTGAATCCCCACTAACACCACTAAAGTTCTGCCCATACTTGCATGGGTTCCCTCTAATCACTCTGGATGCAATCCTGTCCATAACACACACGCTATTGGAACATCTGTGACTATACGAGTTTGTCTGACAGTGACAAAAAGGGAGGGACAAATTACAAATCCAAGATTTAAAACGGGCAGTCGAGTTTACATCCGAGTCCAATAAGACAGAGACACAGAGAGCTCGGGTAAGACAAAGAACAATATAGTTAACATATAAGTAAAAGCAGAATAAAAGGCTTCGGTATGATGTGTGTACCCCTGCCAATGTCAGCTAATAATGCCAGTAGGTGGAATAGGATGTGAATGATTGATTAAACAAAACACCAATACGTACAAGCTAAAGGGCTTAACCATTATCAGCATGGTACTCTAAAACAGTTAATTTGTGAACTTGTCTTGTTTTTGCAAATATTTAAAGTGAACATTTTTTATTTTAAGTGTTTATCTACAATAAAAAATATATCAAATAAGTTTAATAATCAAGTCAAATCATAATGTGACTAACACTTGACTAGCTAATATTTTTTGTCTGCTAATAGAAACCAATTGAAGTCAAGCTTTAAGTTTAAAATTTGGGCACTAGCTGTTATAAAAAACAGAGCAACAGGTAGAATTATAATTCTATTCAACAAAACTTCACTGCAAAGAAACCAATTAGTCTGGCATCTACAGCGTTGGCTTTAAGTTAGATTGTTGTTGAATGTTTGACAATCTCATAAAACGATTAGATACCGTTTTGGCTGGTATTTTTTGGTATTTTTTATTTTTTTTTTATTTCTACTAAACTCTAAAATCATGATTCAGTAAGAATACAAAATGAAAAGGTTTTGGCCTAAAGTGGAGTCATGAATAAACACAAAACGGTAAAATTTACTAGTTTAAATAATTTGGTTCAAAGTCATTGAGCTTTAAAATGTAGTATAAGAGCAATTTTTCTGTAATTTCTGTCATTTTCAATTACATTCTGTAGTGAAGAAAGCACTTTTTGCCAAAGAATTTATAGTTTTGTAAAATTATTAAGAAACATCTAAAAGATATCCCTTAAAGGGGAGTCATAGATGATCACAAAACAGTTAGATTTATTATTTGTAGATATTTTATTAAACAGCTACTGAAAAACAAAATTGACCAAGGTTATGTGACTTTTTAGACGGTCCCTAAGAATGCGAATATCAAAGTCAGGCTAACGTAATGTCAGTTATAGAAGCAAGTTTTTTGCCTGTTATTAATCGGTGTCGACATGACACGCATCTCAAAACATTGACTTTTCCTTCGTGACTAAACTCGTGATTTCCTGCAGCAAAACTCATGTTGAAATACATCTCATGAAGACAATAAAGCTAATTTTAGCAATGTTAATTATTATTCCACAATGTGTTAACAGTTCATGAACCTGATAAGCTGCAGCGTAACAAAAAAAAAACATTTACCTGTCTCGTTGATGGAACAATGTTGCTAACTGCTAAAGAAAAGGCTTCGTTCAAAGTTTTTGGGAGCAACAAGCTAATTTCTGTGAAAACTCGACGCTGACTCCTCCTCTTTCACTCCAGGAACGTGATCCTCCACCCCGACAGGAGAGGAGCACAGGACGCGGTCGGAGGAAGTGGAATGACATGGGAGATTTAGCCAAAATCTTTGGAAATGTTGTTGGTACGTGCCTACATCCGACAGCAGTAGTGCCTTCAAGACCTTGCTGTTTTTGAGCTAAAATATACTATAAAATATGACTCTTTATTTTGTTTTCAAATATACAATATAAACTATTACCAAATGCACAATCAATAAAAACCTTAAAATAGTGAAGCACATTTTAAATGGCAGCACGCTCGTGGAAGGGTTTGACAGCTTTCAGGTAGAAGGATTAAGGTTCGATTCAAGCTATGACAGAAGTAAAAATGCTGTTGTGCTCACACGTGTTCTCTTATTGCGTGGGTTTTTTTTTATCATCCAATAACCTCTACATTTCTCATCAAAGTGACTGAATGGCACCCTTCTTTTTTGATTAGTAACACGGTGGTGCAGGGGTTTGACAACTTTCAGGTAGATGGGTTAAGGTTCGATTCCAGCTATGACAGTGAAAATGCTGCTGTGCTCACACATGTTCTTTTATGGTCTTGGTTTCTTTGATTATCCAAAAACCTCTACATTTCTCATCAAAGTGAGTGAATGGCACCCTCCTTTTTTGATTGGCAGCATGGTGTTGTAGGGGTTTGACAGCTTTCAGGTAGAAGGGTTTATAGAAGGGTTGAAGTTTGAGTCCAGCATGCTACTGTGCTCAGTTTTTTTTTTTCTTTTCTTTTTTTTTTTAGATTTTTTTAGCTTGTTCAACCATTTAAAATTCATTTTCACTTTCTCCTTAAACTTAGAAAAGAACATGAACGTCAACCTTCAGTTTTATTGGCAGCATAGAGGTGCAGGAGTTTGATATCTTTCAAGGTTCGATTCCTGCTAGGTTTGAATTAACATGCTGCTGTCATTTTCCTTTAGTATCTGGGGCTCTTTTATCTTCCAAAGTGCCCTTAATTGTTCATAAAACTGAATAAAGTGAGTAAAGGTCAACCTCTAATTTTGTGAGGTGGGGGTTTGACTCCTCTCAGGTGGAAGGTTGAGGTTTGATTTCAGTTTAGACTATCTAAGTTAGCATGCTGCTCCATTCGCATATAAACTTTATTACATACCTTTATATCTGATCATCAGTGAAATAGACAAAAAATACTTTGAATTGTAATTAATGCAGGTCTTGTCTAAAACACACAAAAATTTTTCTTTTTAATTTCTTGAGGCCTGGAAAATAAATCTGGTCTGAAGGGGTTAACTCATATAGCGTTAGATTTAACACTAAAGCAGTGCTTGTATAGGTCCACACCGATGGTGTTAAATTAACACTGTGATTTTTCCTGAGCGCCTTTAACTAACGCCTTTTCCAAGAGGGAAAAAATCTCAGGTATATGTCTGACAACTTCAAATGAGCAAACTTGACTGTGCTGGAAACATGCTCGTTGCTAATCAGGAAGCACTCACCAGATGAACCAACCTGTTTCCATCTGAAAAAGAACTCTCAAAGCTCACATTATAAAGCAAACAGACTGTCTGTAGAACAACTCCGACAAATGTGTGGTTAACCTTTAAACCCTTTAGAGCCTGTCAATGTTTTTCAGCTTCAGTAAGAGTTCACTCTGTCACTCACAGGAGAGAATTCACGTCATTATTACACAATATAAGGCAAATATGTTATTTCTGGTATTACTGGGTGAGGGACCAAATTGTTTAGAAAGAAATGTTCACATGGAAAGACAAGAGCCTCCCATTATATGTCTATTCATGTAAAACCCAGTAGTTTTCAGTTGTGAACAAAATTATAAACTATTTGTATCATTTTCACAGTCTAAATTTTAGCTTCCTGAGACCCAACCTAATTATTTTTGTTCTCTGTTGTTAATATTACTTGTGGTCGATATATTTTGACTAATTTTTGCTACCCTACTAAGTCCTGGTGTGCACAAAAGTGTTTGTGAGGGATAACTGGAAAAAATTAAGTTGCATTGAAAGATATTTTTCTCAGAGATAGAGATAGTTCTCAGTGCCTGGATAAATCAAGACTAGATAAGAGGTGATGTTTTTGTCTGGCCAGCAGGAGGCCCTGTTTAGCTTTTTAAGAAAATGATGTTTAAAGGCTCCTTCTCCTGATTTTCCAGTTTAATCAGTGTTTGGTTTAGAGAAATAAAGAGCTGTCTGATTTCTGCTTTAGCTAATGTCAGCATGTTCTGACTAGTCTAGCAAGGAAATAATTTGACTCCTGATCATGACAAGCTAAATCAGCAAACAGTTTTTTTTGTTTACCGCTGTTGACACTCCCAGACAGACCAAGCCCCAAATAGTGTCTGTTTAAGAAATAGAATGATTCAGGACAATTGATAAATTGACTCCTAATGTCTATAAATGACATTTTCTTCAAAGCAACATCGAGTCATTGTGACATTTATCTGTCATCGTCAACCCCATTCATGTGATTCGGTATAGGTACCTTATATGTCTACCGGCAGTGCTTAGTATGTGCAACACATCAAGTATATTGAATTTTAAAAGACAACAACATAAACTTGTTGTCTACCATAAACTACCATCTTCTCATTCACTACGGAGGAATCACAGATGTTAATTTATTTATTTTTGCATATATTGATATTGTGGATATTTCTAAAGTTACTAAAGTTTTACCAAATCCGGACCCCAATCCATTTGTTAGAAATGTTTTGGTTATTTTGATAGTAATTGCTTGAATATACCCTACTCAAGCTTGCTTGATGAGGTGGTTTTAAAGCCATTTGAGTGTTATGTCCACATTTAAAAAAAGTGTCATTTTTACTCTAAAAGGGTGTCATGTCAATGACATATCAATGTGAACAGTCCAACAAAACAAAAGAAAAGTCTTAATGATTGAAACCTATTGTCTCAAAATACTCACTGGGATTAAGTTAGCTTAAAGTTAGTTGGATGTTCTCATATTTAAAAACCCTCTCAATTCAAAAGTTTGAGCCCCAAACGTGAGTCATAGACGAAAAAAAAAATTAGATCTTGAAAATTGTTTCGAAAAACTAAATTTCCTACCAAAAGGGCATGTCCTTTTTGAGACACTCCCTAAATATGCAACTATCCAACTTCAAGCTAACTTATTGCCATGATTAATTTTTGACAATAGGTTTTAATCATGAAGATATTATTGGTATTAATTTCATATTTTATAAAAGTTATCTCAGCTGATAATCTTATGTTGAACTTGGTACAGTGTCCCCTAATTATTTGAGAACTCTAATTCAATGGATTAAGCGTACATTTGTAACATAATAAATATTGCAATTTAACAGTTTATGAATTTTATTAGACAAACCGTATGATTTTTAGACTCGCAACATTGCTCTCGCACGCGGAGTTCAACATGAAGGGATGGCAGGTCTTGAATCTCCCGAAGAATGAAAGAAAGCTGTCTTCTGAAAGGAAAATAAGTTCGTCCCGGGAGAGAAGAAGCACGCTGGCCGCTCTGCAGCAACAGCCGCAGGAGTGTGTCGGAGCTCCGCTCGGCTGCAGGTGAAGAACAACACCGCCTTTATGCGCCGGGCTGGAGGCGGAGGCTGCTCGCCAGAGGTGGGTGGGGTGAGATGGGGTATAGGACCGGACCAGAGAATCCGGTTTCTCTCCCGCGAGAGGAACACACGGGGGCTCCGCAGCTCACTCTCCGCCGCATGAGGGAACCGATGACTCGCTGCTACCTCTCTCCCTGTGGTCCTGTTGTTAAGGTAAGACTTGTTCCCCGCAGTATTCGGTGTGACTGAAGAAATGAATAATACTAGTCACCCTTGAGTCATTCTAACACGCTGTTAAACAGTTTTTCATGACGTGACAGACCGCGTTATGACTTGCTAGGTGTCACACGAGGTGGCGCCACACGTGAGATGCCTGTGAGAACATCACACAAATTTAAGTAAAGATTTAATAATTTGTCTTACAACTAATTTCTCAAACTAGGAGTGAATGGTTGTGCTAGAGACATGCAGAATGTTAATGAAAATAACTACAGTCTTGAAAAATGTTAACCGTATGCTGCTACTCTAGGGAATGTCCTTACTTATTTTCTCCTAAATATTAACTAACTTCACACTCTAAAAAATAGTTTATGAACTTTTAATTTGGTGATATTTGACATGACTAGTCTGAACTAATGGTTTGGGCAGGATGATGTTAAAAAGCCCTTGAGCACTTCTTACTGATTAAGTTTTGCTTATTTAAATATCTTAAGCATCCGTATTTGTTTCTGCAAAACTGTATGTGGTCAGAAACTATATTATAGATTGGTTAAAGATGACTATATTTCCATGAACAACCAACACGGCATTAGAGGTTACGTTAGGGGGAAACAAATAGAAGTGATGTGAGCTGTTCGTTTACCTCATACCTCACCAAGATCAGCCTCTAAAAAAATCCAGCCATGAATTGTACCTTTCAAAATCAAGTCATTAATTAGGGATGCGTAGCCAGAGAAGATCTGGAGTTTTTTGCTGCTTTTTTGGTCAAGACCCGGCTATGACATGACAAACAACTAATCCCATATCAATTTGCATAGCGCCATGTTTCAGAGCATGAAAGTGTCACCACATTAACTGACCTGTGGCACACAGCTAGAAAATCATCTTTTGTCGATCACACAGCCGAACAAAAAAAAAAAAAAAAGAAAAGTGACACTCGCTTCACCTGAACTCTGGACAAATTCAACAAATCAAAGCACGATTTCAGGATTGTTAAGGTGCCCGCTATAAAAAAAGCACCAAACACATCTCTGACCTTTAGCCAATGTTCCATGGGTGTGAGGTCTGAGGCTGAGACTAGCCATGAGTTGATTTCTCAGTAGATTGAATGAGCACCCCTACTGGTGGTTTGTATTGTTGTCTTTTAGAATTGAATAAATTGGATGTGATTAACCTACTAATTACTAACAGTAGGACAAATTATGACAGCAGATTACTGCTTTTATTGATTCAAACTTTCACATAATCAAAAAGTCAGAATCTGACAGTAGCCAGCAGAACAGTTTTCACATCTTCCACTCCAGGAGAATCTCTTGATTATCCTTCAACCTGCTTTAGAAGGAAATTTCTGAGTGTGCACCTATGCTTATTATCGTGCTGCTTTTCCACCAAGCTGTTTCGTAACCTGTGAGTGCTTTCTTGGGCTTTCCTGTATCTGGTACAGGTACTTTTTTGCAACAATTGAGTTTAGTTATAGCTGAAGTAGTACTTTTTCCGATGGAAAGAAATGTGTGATTCTGTCAATTGCTGATTTGTTCAAATATCAAAGCTCAATAAAAAAGTAGCGTACTTGACAGTGTTCTCCATTCCCTGGACTGCATATGTTCCTTTAAAAAAAAGTGGTACTCACCCCCCCTTCCACACATTTTTTTGTTTCGTGTTATTGTGATAATTGTCATTGTGAGCGGTTTGTATTTAAATCGCAAACTCTAAATTTACCAAAATAACGGTATAGCCCAGCATAGTGATGAATCTTGAGTAATGTGTGTACAATAGGACCACTCAGATCGGATACTGGAATACAGTGGAAACACAAACGCAATCCCTGGTGAGTCGAGAGCAACGGAACCAAGACGTGTCATGGTGCTACAATCATCTGGTGGAAAAGTGGCATTAGTGTGCATAAATCAGGCACTGTATATGAATGAATGTGAAGCTCACTGTGATCATAGGTTGAAGCGAGTTAAAAAAACAGGCTATTGAGTCACTAAAATCCATTTAAAAAAATCGAAGCTAACTCTTTATACATTTAAACATCAATGAGATTAAACACTGAGTTTTTAAGGTTTCGTTTTGGGGGTTCCATCAGCCATATGAGTGGAATTCTCCATCCATGAGCCGTTAAAGGATTAGCTCCTCCATTGTGAAATGTTAGATGAAGGAAACCTGATCAGTCGATGTTTGTTTTCCTAATCTTTCACATTTCCTTGAGACTTCTAATCATGTTACAAGAATAGCCTTGTGTTTCATTACCCTTTTCCTGTTTGAATCTGCCAGGATAAACTCTGTTTAATGGCAGGAGCTGTGATGATTTACCCCATATAGTGCGACATGTTCCACTATAAGATCAATAGTGTGTCAAATGAGCTGTGCCTTTCTTCCAGCGCAGTGAGAGGCGAAATACCATCGCTCTTTGAATCTAACTGTGTGACTGCTGACTCTCAAGAATTCAGTGTGCACTTGAACAGATGAGTCCGTTCTTACCGTTATTTGAGCGCAAGAAAGAACTCTAGAATATTGGAATGCTACATTTCAAACCCCACTTTATCTAGATCTCTCATTCTTGTTTAATCAGGTTTAGCCATTTGATTTTATCATCTCGTTTGATGAAGGAAGCACAGTGTACAAGAAGATACAACCAAACTTCGCAGAATCTCTTTCAGATAAATACTGTTTTACTTCTTAACTGTTGGGCTCTCAGCCAAACGGAATCTGCTTCCTCTGCACTAACAGGATGATGGTTGTTCCTCAAAGCATACCATGTAACATTAAACAAAACTAGTCATTATGTTTGAAATTGACTGACTGAGTTCAACTGACTACAGTCTAAAAGCTCAATCTCATTTTGGACAATGGCAGCTTTAAATCAAGCTCAAATTGAATTTCAGTCTCCGCTCATTCTGCGCTGATGAGATTGTAATGGTAGAGCGCTATTAAACTGGGCTCTCTCATTATTTCAGTTTTTCTTTCTCTAAGGCCCACTTTCTGTCAGCTAGGCGTTATTAATTTATTATTAATCACAGCAATATATTACAGAGCGATCCAGAGTTTGAACTATGAGGAGCTTTGCTGTTTGTTCGTTATGCAGCTCTGAGAGAAATCAGTGCTAATTCCCTGACAAATATGAAAACTCGAAAACTTATTTAAAGCTTTTAATCCCAAAGGAGACTGAAGGGGGAAGGGTGTTATTTGTGCACCAACAAAACATGCACAGGTTTAGGTGCATACCATAAGTGCTGAATTAGAGGGAAATAGATTTAAACCCAGTAAGCATAAAAGATTGAAGCGGGGTTTAGATATTCAAACTCATTAAACAGACATATTGTTTATTATTTGGGTGGTTGGGGCGGCAAAGTGGTGCAGTGGTGGAGGAGATCATCCTATAACTGGAGTGCCAAATGACCAAATCAGCGTCTAGAGACCAAATGAACTAAACTGAATATTTATTATTTACACATGTGGAAATTAATTTTGCATCTCACAAATTGTGCATCGTTCATTTGCAATTGTAAATGTAGTTGGCAAATACAAATAATGCAATTAAAATAAAAATGCTTCTCAAAATTATATTACGCTCTAAATAAAGTTCAAAAAGTAAAAAGATAATTGTGAGTAAATGGACACATATTTTCAGTTGATATTAAAAATAAGCGTTTCTTCAGAAGTTCTACAGAAAATAATTGTTTAGATATTCATTCATTCATCTTCATGTCATCTTCATGTTCCCTTTCGAGGTCGCCACAGCGGAATGAACCGCCAACTCACTGGCACATGTTTTACGCAGCGGATGCCCTTCCCTGCCGCAACCCATCGCTGGGAAACATTCACACTCTCATTCACACTTTAACACTATGGGCAATCATTCTCATTCAATTCACTTATTCCACATGTCTTTGGACTTGTGGGGAAACCGGAGAAAACCCACGCGATCACGGGGAGAACATGCAAACTCCACACAGAAATGCCACCTGCCCCAGCCGAGCCTAGAACCAGCGACCTTCTTGCTGTGAGACGACCGTGCTACCCACTGCGCCACCATGACGCCCCTGTTTAGATATTATTTAACAAAAAATGATGTTCTTAAATTCATTGTTTTATAGCTTATACTAATTATCTTAGCTCCAGAAGAAGTATGTTACAGGGCCTTCTGTTAAAAGGTGCTGCAACCAACCCCTGCTTTCTTAGAGAGAGAATTGCTATGGCGACTAGGTGTCCTCACAATGTGATCTCTATGGCAATGAGCCGTCCTGCTGCTCTGGCCTGAAAGAAGCATTTCGTCAATTGATGTTTGCCACAAAGCTTTTATACAAGCAAAAAAATGATGGCGTTAAATATGTTTGACTGAATTTTTTTTCACTAATAGTGTGATATCAAAGCTTTTGAATAAAAGTCTTTTAAATGACCATGCCCTGATAGTCATCAGAAGTCGATTTCAGCATGTTGGCTTGCATTCTTTGTTGATAAACAAGCACTTGACTCTGAAATTTAGTTAGCATGAAAGCATTACGTGTGATGATCCTGGGCACAGAACTAAAAAAAACAAACACTGCTTTTTAAACTTGAATGTTTCCTGCAGGGCCAGTTCAAGCCTTGTGAGGACCCTTTACGTTACCATGAGTGATTGATAGCTGTCAAATCAATTCCCTTTTAGCTGCCGGAGGAAATCACTCTCTGTGCAACAATGATTTTGTAATTTTTGACAACAA
Organism: Danionella dracula; assembly: GCA_900490495.1. Lineage (NCBI taxonomy): Eukaryota > Metazoa > Chordata > Actinopteri > Cypriniformes > Danionidae > Danionella > Danionella dracula. The sequence continues at coordinate 746,662 of UELW01000006.1, forward strand.
AAGCAGAGCCACCACATGTTTGTTTGTTTGTTTTTTTTACATTTTTTTATTTATCTCCGGTCTCCTATCTTCTGTCATATTTGTTTAAACACACACTATTTAATAAACACAAGAGAAAGCTAGAGCTCAGTTGCACATTCTTTAGACCATCTCCTGATTGTCATCAGAGTGGTCTTTAGAAGTAGATTTCTGCATGCTGGCTTGCATTCTTTGTTGATAAACAAGCAATTGACTCTGCAATCCAAGTAGTACAATATTTTTTATTTACCTCTTACCTCTATTTTTTGGAATACACAACTGAATAAACACAAGATTTCTCTAGAGCTAACAAAAGGCTAGTGGCTTGGGGGCTCTATGCAGTTACATAGTCTGCATAGTGCAAGAAATTGCTGTGGTTTCCAGACCTGGTTCCAATAAAAAAATCCTACTAAAAAACTGAAACAAAAAAATATGTGTTCTGAAAATCTTGTAACTTTTTAATTAGCCGATAAATGCATGTCAGGTCAGGACCACTTTAAAGTTGTGCATTTGTGCTGACAAACACATGTATAAGTAGAAACTAATATTTGGGGGAATTAAAAAAACAAATCTGAGCTATTAAATGTATGTGGCTACAGAATTGATCAGATTAAGTCTAAGCTTTAATAGTTTCGAATTCAGCAACACTAACAGCTTTCAAAAAGCAACTGAAAACTCTTCTCTTCAGGGAACACCTACTATAAAAAAATCTTTTCCTGCTATGGTTATTGGTCAGTTGATACAACTTCTATTATGAGCAAGCTGAGATAGACTTTAACTGTGTAACAAGTTGCATATTGTCTCTCCCCTTCTGTAGGTCGCTTTGGACAAAATTTGGCCAAATATATAACTGTAAATGTAATAAATGTAATAAATGAAGGCTCAAAACATGTCCTCTGAAGATATCTGGTTTTCAGATGAACCCCAGCATGCTGTGTTCATTACTCCCCAGCTCTTGATTATCTTATCCTTTCTCCTTCAAATTTCTCTGTGACGCTGCATGTCTTTGAATAATATTTTCAGCTAGCTTGAAACCCTAGTACCAACAAAAATCAAGTCCTTCTCTTAATTTTCCAGTTTCACCTCTAACATTGCTCTAAAGGGGGCCGCAGCGACTCTCTTAAATTTGGCTTAACCTATAAACATGTCTGTAACAAAAGTAAAAAGAAGTTGTGATTGCTGTTTCTTGTTTAAAGGCGCACCACATGTTAGTTATGAAATTTGAAGAGATGTGGCATAATGAAGGGGAATGAGGGTGACCCGAGGCCCTGAAGAACTTCAAAGGAGCCTCTCTCTTCCTCTCCTGCACTCTTCCTTTTTGACATTCCCTCCGTGTTATGTCCCCTCAGCCTCTCTTTCCCCTCTATGTTTTTTCTGTGAACCCAATAGCAACACCTGGAATGGCTTTCTCCTCTGTTATGCAGCATTGAAAGTTGGGCGTCCACAGACTGTCTATTTGAATGTATCACACCTTGTTATTTAATTTAGGTTTGCTTCAAAGAGATTTGAAGATAACGCTGATGATTTCTGTCTGTTGAGGAGAGAAGAACAGCAGATACAGGCAGCATAATAAACAGCGTGTGGAATGGTTCTAAAGCGATGAAGTATTTATTATTAATTCTAAAACTGACAGTTTAAAAGAAAGTGGTGATTCAAGATCTTGCATTTAGAGAGGGATAGTGAACTCTTTTAATGTTCCTCCTTATTCCAGACTTGTCTTTGATGATGTGAGCTTTACTTTCGGGATGTGGGTTTGCAGCTGGTGCTCTCTAGTTTTAACGAGAGACCAACAGGAAGCTCATGTCAGGCACCGGTGCCCTGCAGACACAGGAAGTGGATTGATTAAGGGTGAATTTGCTGCAATGAAAGGAGTGCTGTTAAGAGCTTTGCAAAGGAGAGAGCTTGAAAGGGAAGTCGAGCAATCTTTTTGACTCACGGTTGGGTTCAATTCGAAGCTGTCATGCCGTGAAAGGTAGAGCAAATGCTGTTGATGATGTTCAAATGAGTTTGTGCCTAAAAGCTCAAATTAAACGCTTTAGAAATTGTGGTCCAGGTATTGGTTTACTGTTTTATGTCTTTAACATTGATTCATTCATCGCCCTTTACCCACTTAAGCTCTTTTCTATGTATACCAACCCGTTGTGTTTGTTTTTGGGGGGTAGAGGATGAGGGTCACACCTCTCGCAGTGAAAAACATAAATTCAGGGGAACACAGGAGCACTCTGAGCTTTTTTAATTTTAGGATATTTTCAAGAATTTGATTGAGCATTAAATGGAAGACAAAATATGAAAGGGAGGCTGTTTGAGAGAAAGATGATGCTTTGGTGTGTCATCAAGCAACATGTCAACCAGCTCTAGGCTCTGTCCACACGTACCCGGTTAATTTGTAAAGTTTTTTTCTTACACCTTTACAAAAAAAATTGCATCCACATGAAACCAGGTAAAATGATCTGAAACGTTGCAGAGAGTTTGTTTTCACAAATTGAGGTTAAATCAACCAATCAGAAGATTCTTTCAGTTCTGTGCTGAGACTCTTCAGAGTTCAGCGCTTCCTTTTAATGACTGTGAAATACTGCTCACACAAAGATAAGAATAATGTCTTTTATAAACAACAATTCTCTCGCCAGTCTTTACCAACAAGTGTTTCAATCTCACAACTACGTCATTTATCTGAGACTCAATCAGTTCTCTTTCAAAACTGGAGCTTTTTGTGTCTGTACAAGGTGAGCCCATCAATGTATCTGAAACGATAACAGACACATTGTCATGATTTGACACCCCTGTTTTGTGATTAAACACGTAATTAAATATGCTGTGTGCTTGTTTAGTCGCTTGTGTAGTTCTGTACAGCTCAGAAGATCTGTGTTAACACATAGAACGGGAGTTCAAGCCCTCACTCTGTCTCCATTAAAGCCTATGGTCAGCCATATCAGTTAAAATGCTCATTTAACTCCTTCAAACTTCACCTCCAATTAGAATTTGTGCGGTTATCATGAAACGAATCAGTAGCGTTTTTTTTTTAAATCAATTAAAAGAAATTTACTCCGTTACAATGAAATCGCTGCTCCGGTTATGTGCGAACACACCCTGTCATCGCATAAAAAAAGTGCAGTTACAAAATAACCGTGCACATTGGACATGGCCTTAGTCACATGAACACAAGTTTTCATGGTGTGTGTTGAAAAACAGAAGAGAGATGGAAGAGTTTGTTGAACAGAGAGACATTGATGCAAAACGTTTGACTGGTTGGATGTGTTAGCACCCTTTGTTATGTTTTTTAAGGTCTCTACACACCTATCCAAATATTCAGCACCTTCAGATGGCTTCTCTACAGGGAGATTTTTCAATAGCTTCCCATCTATGCTGTTTAATGTTGGTGCAGTGACCCTCCTTACCCGTGGATGGCGCTCAGGTGTAGTGATGTGTCCTTTGTGAAAAGAATTAATTTTGAAAATGACTTTAGCTTCTTTCTAAAATAACTCTATAAATCCATATATCTTTTCATCGTTTCCAACCTCCGAGCTCTTTTGTTGACGCTGCCACCATGATTCCCAACAAGAACAAAAATTGTTATGCATGTCACTGGGAAGTTGGGACCACAGATGCCTCGTGTGCGCAGCGTGTCAGGTGAAGTGCATGACCAGACCAGGATAACATGTGACGGTTGATACTTTGGGTGAAATATATAACCTTCCACTAAATAGTATTTTAGTCCACACTCATCTCTTCAAGTGTTCATTGTAGAAGAGGCATATTTACCTCGCCAATGTCTCATTATTGTCACGAAAAAGGTGACATCAACCGAATAGTTTAGTTTTCATCAACGTTGATGAAAACAACCCTGGTATCAAACCCCATCCAGCTACTCTTTTATGTACCACTCGCATCGTTAAAAAAGTCAGGTTTCATTGGCCGTTCTTCTTACGAAAAACCAAGGCAGTATGGGAGAGCCAATCTTTTCAAAACATTTCAACAAGATCAATTGATTTGGCTGCAAGGAGAATGTTATATTAGTTTTGATTTATCTAAGTTGTTGAAAATAATAATTTCTATCGCCTACTGAACAAACAATCGTGATGTCTGACAGCACATATTGGTAGAAGAGTTCGGACATCAATCCTTAGTTGCAGTAAAACCCTTCACAAAAGTTCTTTTTTTAAAGAAAATAACAATGGGAGGTCTTTTGTTTATTATAATCATGAAGCCCACAGGAAGGAACCTCTCATTTTTTTTTTGGCTCGAGGTGTGTCCAAAAATGCATCTAGATATGTGATGGCCTATAGTCCTTGTTAAGGTCACAAGGTTCTGCTGGTGCCTCTCACCAACTCAGGAGGAATTGCTGCTCCAACATGAATAGTTTAGAGTAGTATGCATGAATAGAGTAGCTAAATCTCCAGGGCTCTGCACCTCCAGTATCATATCTGGTAATGCTTGGCTTAGAGGATACTCCTGCATGATTCTTGCAGTGGCAGCAGTCTGTCATTGACATGAGAATATAGTTTTAGTTTCAGTAACATCACAAGTTATATTATTGCATCAGTTTAAGTTTTTGTTGTTTACGTATCTTCCAAAGTTAAGACACTCACAGCTTGCAATACTCAAACAAGAAAAACTGTTTTCATATATTAATTGTGAACTTCACAGTGAAATGGGAAGGTCATGATGCAAAACTCACTGCAGGGTTTGCAAAAGCCTCTGTATGTGAAAAGTGCAAAAGAAGGGGAACTCTGAATTTCCTGAGTGCACAGCACAGCCAGATAACTGCAGCTGAGTCTGCAGTTCAGAGCTTATGAAGGTAATTGAACTAATGTAAATGATTCTCGTTCATAAACTAGCTGGTCCATACTGACTCAAGAGCTTTTAGTCTAATTAAGCTCTTACAAGACTTTGTCAGGAAGTTGTTTGAATATAGTGATCTGAAACTGAAGTTGCTGGATGTGTTTTTGGTGGTTGTGAAGTTCTGGAAATTCTTTATCTGTGAAAAGATAAACATGTGAAAAGGTTTCAGTGAAATATAACATGAAGGAGGTGTAACTTTTTCCAAAACATTTGACCTTCCTGGTCAACATGAGGTGGATGGATTGAGGTGTCGTCTTTGAAATATTGTTGTTGGTTTTTGTTTCATTTTTTGTGGATTTTTATGGTAAGTTACATGAGAAAGGAGAGTATAAGACATACAGAGGATTGATTATTGGATCATGGGGGGTTCCAAATAGCAGTTTACCTAATTAAATAAGAATAAACTTATTCCAAAGTTTCTAAAATGCAGAAATGTCAACAAAAACAAAAACATAACAAAATATGTGAAGGGTTTTAGTTTGAGTACTGGAACATATAATAAAGGGAGCAATTGACGTAGTGAGTCATTAAATCAGACATGGCTTGGGGAGAGTGAGTTGGTTTGAAAGAGTGGTTAAACCATTTAGTGAGTCGCTGAGTTATCATGTGATATCATGAGTCATTAATTGAAAAATTGATTCAGAGAGTAAAACATTAAGTCAGTAGATGATATAATGATTCAAAAAGTGAGTCTTAAATCAGTATGTGAGATAGCGAGTCAATAAATGAGCCATTTAATAATTGAGTCACAGAGTCTTCAGGTGAGATAGTGAGTCATTAAGTGAAATTTTTATTTAGAGAGTAAGACATTAAGTCAGTAGATGATATTTTGATTCAGGTGTTGAGTCATTAAATAAGTATGTGAGATAGTGAGTCAACAAATGAGCCATTTAATCTTTTCGTTAGTCAGTTTTAATGTGTCTTCATGAAACATTGAGTCATTAGTTCATGATTCATTAGGTGAGAGTCATTGAATCATTGAATGAGTTAATTTAAGGAGTCAGAATGTATATTTGTAAACACAGAGTCATGAAGTTGAGGAGAATCGTTGAGGCAGTGAGTCAGAATATGAATTCACAAAACATTGAGTCATTAAGTCATTGGGTGAACTAGAGTTTCAGTGAGTGAGTCATTAAGTAATTAGGTGAAATAATGCTTCAGAGAGTGAGTCATTAAGTCAGTAGGTGATGTAATGATTGCAGTGAGTCATAACATGTGTTCATGAAACAGTGAGTCATTGAGTAAGTTAATGAATCACTGAGTGAGAGACTAAGTCATTAAGTGACATTAAGGAGTCATTATGTCAGTAGGTTAGATGATGAGTTGGTAAGTGGGTCATTGAATCATTTAGTAAGTGAGGCAGAGAAAGAGTCATTTTTATCATGACTGAAAAGCTAAAGATTAAATTAGATAGATTGAAAACTTTTTTTAACTGAGTGTGTTCGTGTCTAAGTTTGAGGAGCAGTCTCAGATAAATAGACATCACCCTCCTCAGAGTCTGTGGCCAACTCTTCTTGATACAGTCTGTATTCAGCACTAACATAACCAATCCTTTCATTAAATCATGCCTTCCACTAACCTATAAAGAGCTAATTGTGTGGTGAGTCAGCAGTCTTAAACACAACAGACAAGCCCTCATACACAGCCACATGCCTAAATGCCTTTAGCTTTTTTTCATCTTGCATCTTTTGCTACCGCAGTTTTTCCACTTGCTAACACAGTATTCCTATGTGTTCTCCTGATCACAGATACAGATGTGTTTGCTACTGGGTCCATATGCATGTGTTTATGTGTGCATACGCCGATGAATGCCCTACCTCTAGTGTGTGTTTGCGCAAACCTACAGTGTGGCTGCTCTACCTTGGACAAGTTGTCAGGTGTGTTCCCATGAGATTACTTTTAACACACTGCTCTTATTTTCACACATCAGTGACATCACTGTTCTCTGGTTTTGGAGCCGTCCCAAGATGCTTTGCTTAGCTATGCAGATCCTGAATTAAAAATAATGTGTTTAACTAGATGGACTCACATGAACCTTGAGCCCTCTCCTCATCATGATTGATTACCTCCCCAAAATGTTTTCAAAATGTCCTCACTGGCCACATTGGCTAACTGTTCTGAGATATCAAGATGTGAAATTTTGTGGGACATTATTTTACAATTATCCTAGAACATTCAGGACATTCTTCAAACTTTTAGGTAAAAACATTGGGTTATTGTTTAACCAGCAGAAGACAAGGAAAACGTTTTGAAAGAGTCTTGAATGTCCTCTGTGTGACTTTGACTATGAAATAACCAAAACCTTGTTTGACCAATTCATGAATTTGAATATTTTTTTTTATATTTAATATAAAATAAAATAAAAAAACACAAGGAGGTAACATATTTTTTGGTAACTTATTGGTGTGGTGTCAGAAAGAAGGAATTTTTATTTATCCAAAATTTAATCCCTTAAGCAAATAATAAAAGTAGAAAGTATTATCAAAAAATGCAATTAGAATTGAATTAAATTATAGAGATATTTGTGAATAATGTGTAAAAAAACTCTATAACCAGCGTATCTCTCATTGTCTTCAGACTGTTTTGTTTTTAACTTAGGTTGAGACTTATATTTTTAAATCATTTATAAAATGTGGGTTAATTGTTCAGTATGAATCAATAAGCTTTCATACGCACAAGCTATTCATGTGAAACATACATAAAATTTATGTTAAATATTGTATATCTTGTTCACATCACACAATTTCGTTAATTTTCTCAGCCTTAAAAACATTGCTCATTTAGAGGTAAGGTATTATATGTAAGATAAATAAAGCAAACAGTCGTACAACAGAGTTTCAGTTTATGTGAAGTGGCAAGTGCATCTAATAAACGAGGAGTCTGTTTTGGTCACGATTGATAAGCATAAAACCGATTTTGTACACTCTTGCTTTTCTTATCAAACCCCTTTCTTTATATAGAAACTGGTTAGTGTTTAAAAAAAACTTAGAAATATTTTTTATAAACCACTATTTTTTGGTTAAACTGTCTTGTGAAGTAAATTGAAATGATGAAAAAATCTTAAAAATTTCCACCACTACTACATATTCATTACAATTTACATTTACATTTCTGCATTTAGCTGACACATTTGTCCAAAGTGACTTACAGTAGGGGAGAGGCAATATGCAATTTGTTACACAGTCAAAGTCCAACTCAGTTTGCTCGTAGTAGCAATTGTATCAACTGATCAATCAATCATAGCAGGAAGAAAAAAAGAGAAAAGAAGAAAATTAGTTTTCATAGTAGGTGTTCCCTGAAGAAAAGAGTTTTCAGGTGCTTTTTGAAAACTGTTAGTGTTGCTGCTTTCTTGACTGGATTAGGGAGTTTACATTCATTTAATAAACATTTAGCCACTTCTATATACCACTTCTTTAACCCAAGAAGTTGTTGTTGATGATATAAAGAAATGCTAAATGAAAATGAAGTCACTTCTATGCCGTTCGTAGTCAAAAACTGTGAACAAATATTGAGGTATTTTGGATACAACCATGGAGACTTGTTATTGCCCCATTCACACTCAATTACATTTTTGGATTGAGTATTTCTTTAAAGAATATTTGCAATGTTATGTAAAGATTTGGGACATTTGTCACATTTACAGACTTTTCCAAAAGGTCCCTTAATCGTCAAGTTGGGTTAAAAGAGAGAGTTGCCAATATGTTGCACTTATTAAAATACAGAAGGCCTAACTCTCTATAGATTACATTTGAATGCACATAATCAGCTCGGTTTTCTTTTCTCTCTTTTCTAGATACCTGTGATGATCAGTAGCAGCACTTTTTGAGCCATGAACAGAACCATCTGAACAAAGATCTTCCATGAGCAAAGTTACAAGAACCACGTGGCAAATGTTCAGCCTCTAGTAATAGTCACTGGACCATTCTTGTGGCTACTTCTTCAGTGAATGCATTTCTCTTTTGAGGTTTGGTAGCTTTGTGGAGGTTTGTAAAATGGAGGATCCATTCCAGACATTCTTTCAAGTGTCTGTCATACTACCTCCAAGAATGAGCAATTCTCCCCAGATGAAGATATGCATGTGTTCCTACTGAACTGCCTCAATGGTTCATTTCTGTTCAGTGAGAACTGGAGGAAGAGGAAGTGACTGTAACTTGACACAGGATCAGATTTGTTGATGCAGAGCTAGACTAAACCTGAGAAATATGAGATTTCTAACAGTTCTTTTTAAAAGTTCCACTTTAGGACTTTTTTGATGGTACACAGAGATGCCACAACTCTCCTGAACTGTGTTCATCTACCCGTTCGGTTGTTGAGGGTGTTGCTTGTGATGCTGCGCAGGAGTTTGCTGGCCTGGGTCTCTCGTGTGGGGATCTTGTTAGTGGTGGCTTGCTGTTGTCTTTCCCTTCTTTATGTCATCACTTGCAGCCCTCAGTCTGATGAAGCCATGGCTGGCCAAACCCTTGCCAGGGCTGGAGGCATGGCTTTGGCAGGGGGTCCAAGTAGGCCAGCAGGGGTTGGAGTTGCTTCTGCCGGACGAGAAGGGTTTCAGGCTCTGCTGCAGGAGCGAGAAGAGGAACACAGGCAACACATTAACAGCATGAAGAAACAAATAGCTCAGCTTAAGGATGCTCTTCAAGAGCGTAGCGAACAGCTTAAGAGCATGCAGGGTTCTTTAGAGAAGCCTGCTGTAAAGGGCACAGGGGATAACGTGGCAGAAGAGCGCAATCACAGCGATCTGCAGGAGTTTCTGCATAGCCAACTGAGCCGGGCCGAAGTACACACTGGCATGAGACTTCCAAGCGAGTACGCAGTGGTGCCCTTCGAGAGTTTTACCTTGCAGCGCATCTACCAGCTGGAAATGGGGTTGACTCGGCACCCAGAGGAGAAACCAGTGAGGAAGGACCGGAGGGACGAGCTGGCAGAAGTTGTGGAAAGTGCGCTGAATGCCCTCAATGCACCAAATTATGGAGGAGACAAAACAAAAACCAGTAAAGTCTACTCGCCATCAGACTTTATTGAAGGTAAGAGAAGCATTTCCGACATGTAATTGATTTCTAAATGCATTTCAGTTCCTGCGCTTCAGGTTCCTGCTTGCTGATGTAGTGGTTAGTAAGCAGGGCATGGAAAGCTCAGGTGCACATTGGATCATTCAAGTTTGATCTGTGCTGAACATTAAAGGAGACCTCTAAAATCTGAACTTTCATTAATGTGTGCAAATCCACACTAAACCAATAAAAATCTATCCAAGGGTTTTATTTTAATCACAACAAATGGTTTATATCCTCTTAGAACGGGCCGTGAGTGAAACTGACAGTAAATGACATCAAATACTGTGAGGCCCTCCCATTAATTACCATAAACCTTTGTCACTATTCAGAAAAATACACTTAGATTGCTACAAACCTATAGAAATGGACAGATATTTACCTTAAAGCCGGGGTGTCAAACTTATTCCTCGTGGACTGCAGATTTTTGTTGCAACCTTTTTTCAAGAGACTCATGAGTAGAATTAAAGTCAACAGGAGCTTAATTAGAGGAGTCAGGTGTGTTCTTTTTTACTGTACTATATAACCATACTATATTACTTATATATCATACAAATATTTTCAGGTGTGTTCGTTTGTTCGTATTGGGCACAAAATACATTTGTGCCCATCGTTGGCGCATGTCTCAAATCCAAATTTTGTAATACTTGAGCGAAACTACTTGCGTAAGCCATAGCTGGGCCAAGTAAGATTGTTGGAAACTTTTTTTTTTGTACTGGTACTTTCATTTCAGCTTTCTATCAATGACACCATTACATTCATTTTGATTGTGGTTGGGGTCAATCTTGGTGTTAGTTTGTAACAGTAAATGAGTGCTGATGGCAGGACTCAAATGCAAAAGCACATTTTTATTCCAAGTGTTTATTCAGTAAAACAATGGAGTATTGTGGAGCTTCACATTAAAGCGCTAAAGCCAGGATTTCCTGTGATGACTCTAGGAAATGAACACAGCTGAATCGCCTTCAGATCTATCATCTCTGCTACTTCCCCTAGAGAGGATGATGCATCTCACTTGTTGAAGACTTTAAAGGAAAAGCTTTGTTCATGCAGGGTTAGGGTTAACGCTAACCCATTGTTTTGGTCCCCTGAAATGCTAGCAATAAACAGGTAAATCATTTAAATACAAATTTTTAAGTAACCTCAGCTTATGTCAAAACATTAACAGATGTCTTTTTCTGTACCAGAGCTGAATCAAATGAAGCCACCATTCGAATGTAAATTGAGAAATCGTGTATCTTTAAATAATTCCTTGTCAATGTTGTGTCTATTCTGAGCTATTTATCGACTGACTAGACTTGACTTAAACAATGCAAGGCTTTGTAGAGATTCAAGGTCAAGTCACAACCTCCAGCACATTGTTGATTTGCTTACACTGTCACTAGTAAGACTCAATAATATTCCTGGACATTCTAAAAATATATTTGGGCCTGAAAAAACAGCTTGAGCATTTAACCGTGGATCGGTGCTGCAGCAAACAGATATGTTTTTTTCCTCTCATAAAGCAACTCTCCCACCCTGTCCCTAAAGAAAGCAGATTTTCCTCTACTTCTGATCTCTCCTGACATTAACTGCAGCTCGTTTGTGGCCTCAAAATCTGATTTAGAAAAGGAATCATGGTTGAAGTGCAGTTTTTCCCTGAAGTAATGTGAGAAATATTTGGAAACTCGTAAGATGTTGTTTAACAGATGACTGCTGCCACATTTTTCCTGCTGCTGCCTCTTCAGTGAGGTAGCATTGAACATTCAGGATCCCCTTTGATGTGTTTGCCTTTAGTTGCCTGTATTGATTCAGACCGCTTCCCTAACAGCTCTGCTTTTCACATAAATACAAGTTATGCATGGCATGAAGGCAGGACATATGAATTATTTAGACTATTCAGATCTGACAGAATGGGTAGCAAAACAAACATGTAGCCAATCAGCAGAGGCTGTCAAAGTATTGATGAGGTGTGTTTATTTTAGTGATTTCAGCCTCACCATGATGGAGGACCCCATATTACACCTTTAAATATGGGAAATAAACTCTGTTAGGGTATATATTGACCACAATTCCTGACAATTTTCAGCTTTCCTTTAATTGTATCCCTTTTGTGAGATATGGAGTAAACAAAGGGCACTTCTGATGAGGAGAATGAAACACAGTGACTGCTTCAAGGCCACAGAACCAGCTGCGTCACGATTCAAACCAAGTTCAGTGTGTTTTAAATCATAAAAAACACAGAGCTACCTAGCAACAGCATAGCAATTACCTAGAACATTCTAGATACTTTGTGTAGCCACCACAATAATCTGGAAATGCATTAAAAGAGTGGATGTTATTAATAAAATATAAAATAGTAAAATATGAAACCCTAGTAACTGAAAAGTTTGCCTTGCAACCAGCCAAATCTCTTGCATCATCTTTGCAGATGTCAACAAGTTTTCAATTGAACTGTTTCTGATATAAAAGATGTCATTTAGATGTTATATGACAACTGGAGCAAAGCAGATCCGACTCCAAAACAATCATTCTATACAGTAAGCTGTTACTTGAGTATTCTTCTGTTGTTCACAGAAAGCGTTTAAATAGCTTTTCTTTGTGTTCTCTTTAATTTATAGTCAGGTTGGTGACAATGATTGATGTCAAAATAGAAAAAAACATCCAACAGTTTAGAATAAACTGTTTTTGTTTTAGTATATACAAATGTAGTTCCTGATTCTAAGGGTGAAAATAGGACACAAATTGTGTACTCAAGTAAAAGTGTATGTAAGTTTCAGGAAAATTTAAAACAAAGAATGTTTTGATGGATTCCTCATAACAGAATAAGTAGTTTTGTAAATATATATAAAAAATAGTTTTAACAAACTTGATGCCCAAAAACAAGCAAAGTGAAGAACAAACCTCAACTTGTATTTTCTTCTTCTATTAATGTAAATGTTTCTCCCTCGGTATTTGAAGCAAATACCTGCTCAAGTGCAAAGCTTTCCATTGGTTGACAAGATATTATAAATATGAAATCATAAAAACAGACTTTAAATTGACTAAACTTTTTCCAGAAATAACAAAAACAGAAGTTAATGAGTCTGAAAGGGTTAAGTTGCCTGTTGTCATTTCCTTTATTGTTAGAATTGAAAAGATTGACATCCTTTATTTTATTAAAGTAGAAAGTCTGATGTCCAATGCAGAGTTTTTACTCCAGAGAAAATCTACTCAAGTAAAAGTAAAAGTACCTGTTCATAAAAAACAACTCAATTACAGTAGTGAGAGTAAACGTAATTTGTTTTTGTTTTTTCACCTCAGCTCATTTCTGCTTGGTGTAGCATTCTCAATATCGCTCCCTTAAGTAAAGTCTTTTTAATATCCTATATCTACTGCATACTGTCACCTTAACTTTGTAACGCAGCTCAGGAGAGCACTGGCTTCTTTTCCAAAGAAATACACATACTTACCAATGCAGACTATACTGCACATACTTAGCAATGCATTATATAGCATTTCCACATCAAGCTTCCAAAGCTAATGAATCTCAAATATGTTCTCCTTTTTTTTAAGTCTTTCATTAACTAAATGCTTTGAGATTTTGTGCAAAACTAAGCAGTGTAAGCAGGTTTTCATGTTATTGAGTTTAACTGTTCACTTTATTGCTCTGAAATGCTAATATAGAGCTAAAGAGACGAGATGTGCTCTTCAGTTGTTCTGATCCCTTGAATGTCTCTGGATCATCTTCAGAAGAATGAAAGAACAAAGTGTAATCCTGTATATCACCCCAGCATTCCAAATGCTTTTATTATTAGGGGTTATTGGCCAAACCTCAGAAGAGCTGGTTCCTCTGCCATCTCTACATCTGCTCAGATGATTCCAATAAATCATGAATCAGCAGATATTGGAAAGTTGGATCTGTGGAGAAAATAATGAGGGACATTTAAATTAGCTAAAACTAGCATTTATCAAACCTACAATTATCACGCTTGCCTCACTTTGAACTGTGGGCAACAATCAAAAAAACTAAAAATAAACATTAAGACCAAACATTTAATAAGCACACTAAGGTTATGTATCATGATGAATGCTGAACATGTGTGTTTTAATAAAGACAGCACAGCACTAAAATGTCCCCACTTTTAGTAGTTAATCCAAGAAACCAGTTTAAAAGGTAAAATGTTTTTTTTTTTACTGCAGGAAATTGTCAGGACTTTTTCAGATCCATTTGTTCTCTATTCAAAAATGGGCATTTCTGTAAAATAAAAACAGAAATGTCTATAACTTTACAGAACTAGTATTAATTGAACATATATTTCTATAATATATGGTGTTAAAATGAAACTTTGTCATGGATGGGTGTCAAACTCTTGAACCGAGGAACATGTGGGCTTTCTTGATCAGTGCACTACTCACTATATACCACGACGGTGTAACTGGCGGTTTTAACTTTAATTCAGCTTTAATTCAGTACACGATTATAACATGTCAGATTTACAAATGTGAAAAAACTCAACACAAAATCTAGGTAGAAACATGTAGTTTAGTTATGTAGTTTATATCATGTGAATAAGCATAAGCTTAACCCTCTTCCTTGACCAACGGAAAAGTAGATAACGATAGCCGGCAGGTGTTCTGGGTATAATGTCACCTGCTCAATCAGCATAATATTCCAGAATTAACACAAGTTTCCAAATGTGGATCATGAAAAAACTCATTCTGTAAAATTAACAGTGCATCTGTATTTTTTTTTTTCACATTTTATGTCACAGAATATAAATCCTGAATCACACTTAACTATTCAATTATTTGGCTATAATTAAGCATAATAGAAAAGGCTATTTTTATCGTGTGGCTGTTGTTTGTTCATCTCCTCTTGTTTTCATGCTTCGCTTAGGTCTGGTTTTAATTGGTTTTACTTGTATGGATCTTTTCCTGACTGCCTCTCGCTGTTGTGGTGCATGCAGGTCTGGTGCGTACGGAGAAGGACAAGGGCTCTCTGTACGAGCTGAGCTTCCGCACAGAGCACAGACACCAGTTCAGCCGGCTGCTGCTGTTCCGACCTTTCGGACCACTCATGAAGGTGAAAAACGAAATACTGGACACCGCCAACATGCCCATCAACATCGTCCTCCCACTGTCCCAGAGAGCCGACAAATTCAGACAGTTCATGCATAATTTCAGGTGAAATATCAGCACTTTCGTCTTTCTGTTTGTGGCTGAGAAGTTTCCATTTTGTTTCCAAGAGAAACAAACATATGTACATTTATATAAAAAAAAGCAAAGGTGAAAGGGAAGCGGAAATGAAAAGGGGAAGGAAACGGAAGGAAATGAAATTGGAAAGTAAATGGGAAGCAAAATGAAAAGGGGAAGGGAAGGAAATGAAAATGGAAAGTAAATGGGAAGCGAAATGAAAAGGGGAAGGGAAGGGAAGGGAAATGAAAATGGGAATGAATGGAAATTAGAAATTAAAATGGGAAAGGGAATTAGAAATTAAAATGAGAAGGGTGGAAGGGAAATGGGAAGACAAGGGGAATGGAAATGGGAAGGGGAAGTGAAATGGGAAGGAAAGGAAATGGAAATGATAATTGGAAGGAAATGGAAATGGGAAGGGAAGGAACTTATCAAGAACTATCTCAAGGATACTTTTTCATTTTTAAAACATTGTATATCATTTAGTTTGATTTATGTTTTATTTGTTTTATTTCTATTGAATAAAACATATTGTCTGCCTGAGGCCCAAAAAGTACATGCAGATACCAACTAATAATAATAAAATCCACTCCATCTGTCTCTCGGTCAACTCTGGCTCATTTACAACTAATTACTACTTTTTAATTAGAGTCTGCGAGCAGTGCTTAAAGAGTTTTAAATAAACATGAGAAAACTCTTTGACCTCATTCTGCTTTGAGAGGCTGGAGAGGACAAACGAGGGGGTTGTGGGATACATCCACAGAATGAGCTTGATGCCAACAGAGCCTTCAAACTGATCAGAAGTGGTGTCTGATCATAGCTGATCATAGCTTCCTCTCAGCTATTTATTTTGATATGTGAGCGATCTCATTTCTGTTAGTAATGTCTTCAGTTTAGATTCAGTTCAGGGAAGCCATAAGATTGATATTACACATGTGAAAAGGCATTATAAATGTAAAATAGGTATGCTTTAACTTAAGGTAGAAATCTAGTGTGTATGAAAATAAAGCATGAAAAAAAAAACTTCATTCAATAAAGCTAAGGTTCTCCAGCCAGACCACATATTGCATCATCATCAGAATAATCCAATGGTCCACTGGTTTATTGTTATAATTTGCTAATATAACTGATGTTGCTTCTTTTGATCATGACATTTGACAACACCCTTACACCATAAGTGCTAAACAAAAGCTGAAAACTAAACACTTTTAAGAATAACAGGACATTGCAGATAAAAATAAACATTAACATCATGTAAACTGTAAATACATAAAAATTACCATAAAAGGTAACTTAAAACCTTAAAGTATTGTTTGCTTTTTCTAAATAAAAAAATAAAACGTCATTGTTTTTGTTTTCCTTCCCTTGCTCTGTGAGCACTTCTGCACACATAAACAAAAAATGAGTATCGGAGAGGCTTTGGCACTTCTATCCACCCGATTTCAAAATCGCAAAAGTAAGTTATTTGAAATAACTCCATCCATCCATCTTCTTGTCGGCTTTATCCCATGCAAACTCCACCCAGAAATGCCACCTGACCCAACCGAGGCTCGGACCGGCAACCTTTTCGCTGTGAGACGGCCGTGCTACCCACTACGCCACCGTGTCACCCGTAAAATAACTCTTAAACTAAAATTAATAGGTAAACATGCAAGCAAAACTATGAACTTAAACATTATCTACAAAAATCTACTAAAATAACTAAATGTTATTTACAAGATGAATTACAGAAGGAACCAAAGATATGTATTTTACTGCTTTAAAGCAAACAAAGCTGAACCCCTCAACAAACTTCAGCCAAACTTCCAGTCTTCTGATATTTTGACTATTGAGCCACACTTCATCACACGGTTTGCTGATGTGCTCATGTGTGCGTTTCTCTTGCTGTGCATTCTACAGAGAGGTGTGTGTAAAGCAGGATGGGCGCGTGCACCTCACGGTGGTTTACTTCGGAAGGGACCAAATGAATGAGGCCAAAGGAATACTAGAGAACATATCGAGGTATGGCACATCACTAGCGTCTCTGTGTGGTAACAATGAGGTTATTCAGTTACAAGAAAAGGAACCTGCGGGGTGTCACAAGTTCCTGCCTCTAACTTCTTCATTTATTAAAGTAGTTGGCCATTAGGTGAACCCACTAGAATAAATGTTACATTATTTTCATTGAATAATGACACTCTCATCTTTTTGAAAAATTTAAAATAAAGAAAGAGTTACATCATTAAAATGTGATTTTAATTATATGATGTTAATTTTATAATGTTATTAGCAAGTAGTTGTTTTGGTAATCAGTCTGGTTGCTATGGAGGAGTCAGTGACTTAATATAATATCCATTTTGTCAATAAGAGTCATATAAACCAACCCCCATGTCTTAGCTCTTCTTCTAAGCTGAGATATTGAACTTTAAAAATGTTTTCTAGGTAAACAGTATGAAGCGGTCAGTGACATCCTATAATGTTCCTCTTGTCAATATGTGTCATATAAACCAAACCATGTGTCTTAACTCTTTTCCTAAGCTGAGCTATAGATCTTTGAAAATGGTTGCTATGGAGGGATAAGTGATATATAATGTTCCCCATGTCAATATGAGTCAAATAAACCAATCCCCATGTCTTAACTTTTTTCCTACGCTTCCTAAATCTGTGAAAAATGGTTTCTGTGAAAAACAAAAATGGAAGGGTAAAAATGAAAATCAGGACTGGAGCGGCGGAATTCAAAAATTCAACTAAAACCAGAAACAAAATACAAACTGACACTATCGTATATTTTATATAAATGTAGATGATTTTATATGTTCATTTCTGTTAAAATATCACTCCAACACTCAATGGTCTTAGAATCAGAGAGAAAATAACAAAAATGGCCATCAATTGTATTAGTTCTCATGAGTCCAAGGACACACAGTGTCGAACTCTCAATTATGAATTGAAATACATTTGCAAAAAAACAGCAATTTATAATGATAATAATATAATAATAATAATAATTTAATAATAATAATCATATTTTATTGGAGGACACTATATAGCTTAAATGAAGGGAAACAAGAATAACAAAAATAAAATACAATAGTCAACACAATACAATTTTAAGCAGATTTACAAACAAATAAAACCCTATAGGTTCAAATTTATTTAAAGACAAATACAGGCCAAAAACGCCAATTGTGGAAAAAATGCCTAAGGGTTTTATTTAAGAGTATAAAGGCACTATAAAAAAACTAAAGATAGACAAGACAAACCACATATGATGCTGTATGTGATGATTACTGTTGATGGAGCATTGTCATCGAAGAGGAAACTGGGGAGGAAAAGGCGAGGGAAGAGCTATTTGAAGCATGTTCTTGAGTGACAGCGAGTGATTGAGTGATGCTTTATCTTTTCTTAGAAAATGACACTGCAAGTGTCTAGGGATAGATTCTAAACCTTGAATTCCAACATCGTCCTTTGTCCTTTTACTAAGAACCAACTCAGGAGGGAAGATAATTTTTCATTAGAGAGCTGTTAGGGTTTAACAGGTTTTGTGGGTTTTTGATTTTGGTTGGTTTTGTTGGAAGATAATATACTAATTTATTTAGAGCTGTGCAATGACATTTATTCTTCTTGATTCACAATCCAATACAACACTGAGAATACAATTCTGCTTTGTAAATTGTGTGGTTGGCTTAACAGTGAAAGAGTAATAAAGTGTTTATATGTAACTATACGTTTTGTAATATTTAATTATTATTATAATATTATTACATGGTTATTATAAGGTAATAGTTGATTTTAATGGTCCTCTTATCTGTACTCTGTTTAATAAGATTTTAAATTCTTGTACATTTTTTGTATGGACAAATAGTTGTAAAATATAGTAATTAAGGTTTTTTTAAAAAGATGTTTTCGAGGCAGAGACTTAGAGAATAACATAAACATACATAAACATAGAGACATAAATATACATAATCATAGAGACACATAGGTTAGGTTATGCTGGTCACAGTAAC
The DNA here is from genome assembly GCA_900490495.1 of Danionella dracula. NCBI lineage: Eukaryota > Metazoa > Chordata > Actinopteri > Cypriniformes > Danionidae > Danionella > Danionella dracula. Next base: position 765,704 of record UELW01000006.1, read on the forward strand.
AAGGTAGAATTTTTGATTATGTCATCCTCCCCTTCATACTAACCAGACTTTTTACCCTTGCAACAATTTTCAAAGATCTATATCTAAGCTTAGGAAAAGAGTTAAGACACATGGTTTGGTTTATATGACACATATTGACAAGAGGAACATTATAGGATGTCACTGACCGCTTCATACTGTTTACCTAGAAAACATTTCCTAGAAAACAAGTTCTATATCTCAGCTTAGGAGAAGAGCTAAGATATGGGGGTTGGTTGAGATGAGTCAACTGATCCTTTTTGTATGCGACGAAACATTTGCCCAAACATTTTTGGGATTATTCTAAAGCATTGACTATTTTACATGTACATATTAAGAGGAACAGCAGGAGGTTTTAGTAGAAAGCAAACGAGGCCTCGCTGTTTAGGTGGATTGGAAATGACACGATCGAATCCTCAGTGCTTGGTGAGTGGCACTCACTTGTGTAGCCTCACCCTTTATTTTGCTAAACTTTAAATATTAATATAACTTAAACAAGTGAATAATAACAAAAATAACTTCCTCATAGCGGTCATGAAGGATCGTTCAAGCAATATAAATCTAAAAACCTAATGCAGTCAGGGCTATAAACATATTTTTTAATTGTAAAGATGGATATTTTTTAAGATTGCCGTCAATGGGAGCCTGCTCACTTTTGGAGTCGGCCTCAAGTAGTCAGAAGATGAACTGCAGTGTCTGTCACTTCCTGTTGCTCACCGATAGAGAAAGTCGGAGGTTGATTAATCCTGTTGAAAAGTATTTCATCACAAAAGGTCCTTGCAGCTTGTCAGAAACTACTATTAAAGGAAGAAGCTTAGCTACAGGTCAGTTGTGTTTTGAGATTGATCTGAAGATGTTTACTGTATGAAACTGCATGACTGTGAGTGATTTCATGCCTGTGTTTTAGGGCCTAAGACCTTGGGCTCCTCAAACCATTTCCAAGCATGCTTGATTTTTGCAAGTGTGAATGCAATCCTGGGACCTGATGCTGAGAACACTTGGAGAGGTGTACAGTTGCCTGTATCGTGTGAATACACAAGTGTGTCTGGGAACAGTTACAGTATGAACACAAACCAAAGGGATATTGGGGAAGGGGAGAAAATTGTGTTCTGGCATGGAACATTAAGCTGTTCTCAGTTTAAAACGGCCTTTTTATTTCTATAAACTTCTCGACTTTCTGATAGTTATGGAATGAATAGAGTTAGCTCTTTATAAACATAGACGGTTGTCTCTGACTCTGTGCCATCATCAATCCCGCCGACCCAGATTGACCTCGCTCTCCTGATGGGAGAATGGAGGTCAGTGCATCTGCAGATTGGGACTGCAGTGACCATGACCTCCAGCCATGCAGCGTGAGAATAACAGGTCATCTCCGATACCGCTCGGAGGCTGATGAAGTCAACAGAGCAGTAGATTGCCTGGAATTCAGCCAGGGTCATGCTGAAGAGCTCCCTGCATTGCAGAGGATTAGATATCTCTCAATCCAGAGGAAGAAATTGGATTCGCTGTTTAAGCGGAAATATTTAAACATGACCTGACACAGTGGTTTCCGAGTCTCTCATCCGTAACAAGGCTGTTCCCAACCAAACAGTACTTTCAGAAAGGATTGGTCAGGGAAATGGCATCTTTCAGGATGGGAGAGCGCTGACAAACAGACCAGCTCTTGTTCATTCTATAGGAATTCACAGAAAGTGCTCAAGGAGGTCACAATAAAAAGTGTTCATACCGCCATATTGAATACTTTTTATTTGTAAATTTGAATAAACATTTTATGTAATTAACAATATAGGGAAAGCTTTTCATGTATTATTACCATAGCAACCATTTACATGTATTGTACATTTTTATATCTGATTATCTATAATTTTCACAAAAATAATTTGTTCAGATTCATTTGTTGCTGCCACTACATAAAGCTATCAGGTAGCATCACTTTCTTTAAAATTCACTTCAAGATGGTCTTCCAATTCTGACCCATCTCCTTTTAAAAGATGTATATAAAGAAATCTTTTTCCTACACCTTATTCCACTTTTTTAACCATGTCCAGATTCTTGTCTAGATGTTTACTTCATGTTTAGTACTTCACTCCACACACTAAACAAACAAGTCCTTTACATTGCTGTCTAGATTTTAGGACCCCAATTTTCTAAAACTCATAGCTTTCTTTCTGAGATGCAGAGGAGGAAGTTGCATCTTTGCAATTCTTGGTGATGCTCCAGCAGAACATTTTGGAATTTTTAGTTTTAGCAACCCACTGACAAGCCAAGAACACTTTTGCTACTTTATTGCAGGCCAAATATAGTTGTCAGAGGTTAACACATACACAGTAAAGTTTGGTCTAGTCTTCTTTTTTTTATCTGAGAAAGAAACAACACAAATTGTTGCAAAATACAAATATTTCTTCCAGTTATTCAGTGAAGAAATTATGTTTGTTTAGATATTTTTAACTTTTGTACTTTAACCAAAAAAGGACCAAATACACTCTGAATAGAGTTAATTTTGCTTAGAGTTTAAATTTTTCTGTGTATATGCAATAATGCTTTCTCACATTATTTCCTTCTATTCTCAAAGCAGTAACATTTTGTGCAGCACAGCTCTGTTTGTTAAAATATGAGAAATAATTAGAAGAAATAAGAGAAACGTTAAATGGCTGTAAGAACATCAAGCAATCTCTTCAAAGCAACACACTTGCAAACTCGTTAGTTCAGATACTTTGCATCAACCCTTACCGAGTAAAGGAGGTAGACATGACATCCGTATCTGCAAGGCAGAGTAATCAATGCTCATGAATAATTCACGAGTGTTCACCCGAGTAAGGGAAGAGTGGAGGATGTAAGTAGCACTAAATTATAAAACTCTACATCAACTGAATATTAAGAAAGTCTTAAAATTGCAATGCAAACTAATGATTATGTGATGTATAGTATGATGGTTGTTGTTTTTATGTTTCTCTCCAGATGCTCCAGTTATTAGTGTTTGTGAAATATACTAATTTATTGAAGACTTCTCACCCGATCAGATTTGATGGGAGTAGTCACATTCTACTAAAAATATCAAGAGCTTGTTAGGTTTTAAAGGTTTTTAATTATTTCATTAAATGAGCTGCAAACATAACACCTTTCTATCAGATCAAAGTTGCTCCAATGAAATTAGTATGTGTGTGTTTCAGTGAAAATCCCATGCATGCACTGGGTTGCTCCAAATCTGTTCTTCTAATCTCGGGTCCACTCTTGTTCGTAAGTTGCTCTTGTGCATGTTTTGCTCCAGTATTTGAGCAATGTCCGGATCTGAAGGTGTTTATGCGGTGTTATAAAACTTCAGCTGAATGTGTGTTAGATTAGGACTATTGGTCACTTAAAGTAGGCGGAGCTTCCTTTCGGTCAGACATGCTGGCCTATATTTAATGCACTACTGGCTAATAGGAGCTGGGGCAACTACAGGCAACTAGTTCTACACTAGGAGATTTATTGTTATATTATTGTTCTCGATTTTTGTCTCTTTTTGCCTTCATGAAAATGTTCTATGCTTTTATAAAGTTATAAAGAAAGAGCAAAAGAATATATATATATATATATGAGAGAGAGAGAGAGAGAGAGAGAGAGAGAGAGAGAGAGAGAGAGAGAGAGAGAGAAATGGATGGAAAGGAAAAGAGAAAGAAAAAGTGTACATTATGTCATTATTCTAAAACTCGTGGTTTGGCATAATTATTTAGCAGGATATTTTGATGACTAGAATCTTCAAAAGAGCAGTTGGGTGAATTAATTTGAGTGAGTGTTTACTGAACACTAGCTTCATTAGCATGAAGCTTAGAGTGTTAACTCTGTCTTACTAACAGGGAACGTTCTCGTAACATTCGGTAACATTCTTTAAAGGTTGTCTAAATGTTAGCTCATAACGTTTCCAAAAGAACATTCTAGTAACATTCTAATAATGTTCAATTAAATAAATGAAAAGCGTTATCTAAACAACATGCTCAGAACATTCCTAGAATGATTTTTGGTGAGTGATGAAGGTTCTCACAATATTGAAAGAAAACTTTGTAGAAAGAATGTTTTTTGTGAGTGATGAATGTACTAAAAACTTTTTATTAACTTTGAGAGAATGTCCACAGAATAAAAAAAAACTGGACAAACTAACGTTCTTGCAATGTTGTAACATAAATTTGTTAACTGGATTATTTTTTTTCCCTTTGGTCCCTACCATTTTGGTAGTTTTTGGAAAAAAAAAACTGTGTATCATAAAGAGGTTTTAATAAATTATTTTACTGGAGGCAGAAACAGAGTTTCTGTAATAGCTATAAATGGTAAATCAATTTGTATACAGAAGAAATGTTTTAATTCAGCCTTTTCTCATAAACTGGTATGAAAGAAACTATAAAAGAGATGATTGGCCTCAAGCACAAGTCATTTCTGTTAATAAATCTGACACATCAGTAGATTGCTCCTGAATCCTGATATAGAGGAAGTGTTTTATCAACTGGCTCCTCAAGACATTACAAGCCTTTAATAGCAGGAATTATCTGCAGTCTGTGTGGCATTCAGCTTTCCTTAAATCTCTCTCGTTCTCTGTCTCACTCTCACTCTCTCTTTCATTTCCCTCTTTCTATCCTGTCTTTTTTCCCTTTCTCTATCTATCTTTTTCTTTCTCTTTTTTTCTCCTCCATCTGTTTTTTCTCTTCTTTCCCTCATTCCCTACCCACTCCTTCTTCCCCCTTTCTACTCTTGTTTTTTATTTTTTTCACTCTCACTGCCCTTTAAATTCCCTTCCTCCATCTCTCCCTGTCACTTTCTTTCCCTCTTTCTTTAGATCTTTCTCCTCTCTCACTATCCTTTCCCCCTCTTTCTACATTTTCCTTCTCCAGTTCTCTCTTCCCTCTCTCTCTCTCTCTCACTTCCTCCCTCACTCTCTCATTTTCTTTCCCTCTCACTCTCTCTCTCTCTCTCTATCTTTCTTATCTTTGCTCTATCACTATTCTTTCCCCCTTTCTCTTTTTCTCTTTCCCTCCTATCTTTCCCCCTTCACTCCCTTCCTCTCTCTCTCTCTGTTTCCCTCTCTCACTACCTCCTTCACTCAGACCTTCTTTCTTTTTCCTTCACCCACTCTTTCTCTCTTTCCACCTCGAACTCCTCCCTCTCCATCTCTCACCTCCTTTCATTCCCCTACTCTTTTTCCTTCCCTTCATTCCTTTCACTCTCTTTTCTCTGTCACAATCCCTTTTCCCTCCCACTCTTTTCCTCTTTCCTTCCCTCTGTCTTTCCCCCTTCACTTCCTCCCTCTCTATGTCCTTACCTCACACAATAATTCTCCCCCTCTCTCTTTTTCTGTCTCCAACTCATCTCTCTCCGTCTCTCACTTCCTCTCTTTCCTCACTCTTTTGTTACCTCCATTGCTTCACTCTCTATTTTCTTTTTCCCTCCATCCCTCTTGTTCAGTTTCCCTCCCTCATTCCCTCCCTTTCTTTCTCTCTTAATTTTTATGCTAAAACCATCACATGTTAATAATGTAGTCTTTGTGCTCATGTTAATTTTGAATATTAGATGAATATAGACGTTGTAAGCCGTTTTTTCAAAGCATGACACAGTGTTATATACCTTAAACAATATGTTGGTGTTGTATTAAATATAATGAATAAAACACTGGGTTTAGGAAAATTGCATCATATTAAAATCTTGCCAATCAAATTGAGAAACAGAAACACAAAAATACAGAAATCTAGTCTGTTTGCTGACATTACAGTATGAAACTACGTAGGTATGAAGAAGCTAATAATGTTTGTGTTTCAGGGAGCTGAACTTCCGTAACTTTACGTTGATTCAGCTGAACGAGGAGTTTTCTCGGGGTCGAGGGCTGGATGTTGGCGCTCGTGCCTGGAAGGGAGGAAATGTTCTGCTTTTCTTCTGCGACGTGGACATCTTCTTCACCGCAGACTTCCTCAACACCTGCCGTCTCAATGCACAGCCTGGTGAGAGCTGGTAGAGTGATAGAGAGCTGGTAGAGTGATAGAGAGCTGGTAGAGTGATAGAGAGCTGGTAGAGTGATAGAGAGCTGGTAGAGTGATAGAGTGCTGATAGAGGCATAGAGAGCTGATAGAGGGATAGAGAGCTGATAGAGGGATAGAGAGCTGATAGAGGGATAGAGAGCTGATAGAGGGATAGAGAGCTGATAGAGGGATAGAAAGCTGATGGCGGCATAGAGAGCCGGTAGAGTGATAGAAAGCGGATAGAGGGTTAGAGAGCCGGTAGAGTGATAGAGTGCTGATAGAGGGATAGAGAGCTGATAGAGGGATAGAGAGCTGATAGAGGGATAGAGAGCTGATAGAGGGATAGAAAGCTGATGGCGGCATAGAGAGCCGGTAGAGTGATAGAAAGCGGATAGAGGGTTAGAGAGCTGATAGAGTGATAGAGAGCTGATGGAGGGATAGAGAGCTGATAGAGGGATAGAGAGCTGATAGAGTGATAGAGAGCTGGTAGAGTGATAGAGTGCTGATAGAGGGATAGAGAGCTGATAGAGGGATAGAGAGCTGATAGAGGGATAGAGAGCTGATAGAGGGATAGAGAGCTGATAGAGGGATAGAGAGCTGATAGAGGGATAGAAAGCTGATGGCGGCATAGAGAGCCGGTAGAGTGATAGAAAGCGGATAGAGGGTTAGAGAGCCGGTAGAGTGATAGAGTGCTGATAGAGGGATAGAGAGCTGATAGAGGGATAGAGAGCTGATAGAGGGATAGAGAGCTGATAGAGGGATAGAAAGCTGATGGCGGCATAGAGAGCCGGGTAGAGTGATAGAAAGCGGATAGAGGGTTAGAGAGCTGATAGAGTGATAGAGAGCTGATGGAGGGATAGAGAGCTGATGGAGGGATAGAGAGCTGATAGAGTGATAGAGAGCTGGTAGAGTGATAGAAAGCTGATAGAGGCATAGAGAGCTGGTAGAGTGATAGAGAGCTGGTAGAGTGATAGAAAGCTGATGGAGACATAGAGAGCTGGTAGAGTGATAGAGAGCTGGTAGAGTGATAGAAAGCTGATAGAGTGATAGAGAGCTGGTAGAGTGATAGAGAGCTGGTAGAATGATAGAGAGCTGTTAGAGTGATAGAGAGCTGTTAGAGTGATAGAGAGCTGGTAGAGTGATAGAGAGCTAGTAGAGTGATAGAGAGCTGGTAGAGTGATAGAAAGCTGTTAGAGTGATAGAGAGCTGGTAGAGTGATAGAGAGCTGGTAGAGTGATAGAAAGCTGGTAGAGTGATAGAGAGCTGGTAGAGTGATAGAGAGCTGGTAGAGTGATAGAGAGCTGGTAGAGTGATAGAGAGCTGGTAGAGTGATAGAGAGCTGGTAGAGTGATAGAGAGCTGGTAGAGTGATAGAGAGCTGGTAGAGTGATAGAAAGCTGATGGAGGCATAGTGAGCTGGTAGAGGGATAGTGAGCTGGTAGAGTGATAGAAAGCAGATGGAGACATAGAGAGCTGATAGAGTGATAGAGAGCTGGTAGAGTGATAGAGAGTTGGTAGAGTGATAGAAAGCTGATAGAGCCATAGAGAGCTGATAGAGAGCTGGTAGAGTGATAGAGAGTTGGTAGAGTGATAGAAAGCTGACAGAGGGTTAGAGAGCTGGTAGAGTGATAGAGAGCTGATGGAGGGATAGAGAGCTGATAGAGGGATAGAGAGCTGGTAGAGTGATAGAGAGCTGGTAGAGTGATAGAGAGCTGGTAGAGTGATAGAAAGCTGATAGAGGCATAGAGAGCTGGTAGAGTGATAGAGAGCTGGTAGAGTGATAGAAAGCTGATGGAGACATAGAGAGCTGGTAGAGTGATAGAGAGCTGGTAGAGTGATAGAAAGCTGATAGAGTGATAGAGAGCTGGTAGAGTGATAGAGAGCTGGTAGAATGATAGAGAGCTGTTAGAGTGATAGAGAGCTGTTAGAGTGATAGAGAGCTGGTAGAGTGATAGAGAGCTAGTAGAGTGATAGAGAGCTGGTAGAGTGATAGAAAGCTGTTAGAGTGATAGAGAGCTGGTAGAGTGATAGAGAGCTGGTAGAGTGATAGAAAGCTGGTAGAGTGATAGAAAGCTGATAGAGTGATAGAGAGCTGGTAGAGTGATAGAGAGCTGGTAGAGTGATAGAAAGCTGGTAGAGTGATAGAGAGCTGGTAGAGTGATAGAGAGCTGGTAGAGTGATAGAGAGCTGGTAGAGTGATAGAGAGCTGGTAGAGTGATAGAGAGTTGGTAGAGTGATAGAAAGCTGATGGAGGCATAGTGAGCTGGTAGAGTGATAGAAAGCAGATGGAGACATAGAGAGCTGATAGAGTGATAGAGAGCTGGTAGAGTGATAGAGAGTTGGTAGAGTGATAGAAAGCTGATAGAGGCATAGAGAGCTGATAGAGTGATAGAGAGCTGGTAGAGTGATAGAGAGTTAGTAGAGTGATAGAAAGCTGACAGAGGGTTAGAGAGCTGGTATAGTGATAGAGAGCTGGTAGAGGGTTAGAGAGCTGGTATAGTGATAGAGAGCTGGGAGAGTGATAGAGAGCTGATGGAGGGATAGAAAACTGATGGAGGGATAGAGAGCTGAAAAAGAGATAGAGACCTGGTAGTTATAAAGAGCTGATAGAGGCATAGAGAGCTGGTAGAGTGATAGAGAGCTGTTGTTAAGGAAGCTGTTGTTCTCTGCAATAAACAATAGAAAGATTTTAATTTATTGTTGTCACCAAAGGTCTCAACCTTTTCAACAGTTCAGATGAACGTAACAGGATGCTAGTATCATATTACAATTTATGAAGGTAAATAAAAGATGACACAAAAATGTTAATAATTTGTTTGTTTAAATTGTTGTTTTTTATGTGTTACGTTAAAAACATGTAATGTGTTACATTTTGTAAGACAGTCAGTAACATTTTGTTAAAAATGAGAAAAATCTAGTTTTATTTTACTAATAAATATATTGTAATAAATATACATTGCAATTGTTACCTTTATATTTTGAATTTGATAAATGCTTGTTCGTTTTTAATAATGTTATAAGGGGTTAAAAAAACTATTTTGTGATATAGTTTTTGTGAAGAATTTGTCTGTTTTTATTGCATTGTGTGTTTTTTGTGTTGTAAAAAAACACTGGGTGCTAATTAAAAAAAGACTTTAAAAGTGTTAATGTTATTAGTTTTGGTTGGTTGGTTGGTTGGAAGTGCCATCCAAAATCTTGCCTACGGCAGCAAATTGGTAAGGGCAGGCCCTGCATAGACACACAACAGTGGTGGTGTACCTAATAAAGTGGCCACTACAATGCATATTAATACAGCTTCTCTGGGTAGCCTTTTATGATAAGAGAACTCTATCCCATTTCTCTCTCTCTCTCTCCCTTTCTGTTAGGAAAGAAAGTGTTTTACCCCGTCCTCTTCAGCCAGTATAACCCGGCAGTGATCTATGGCAGCCGCGATCACATCCCGCCGGTGGAACAGCAGCTGGTGAGCTTCATTCCTTCATTCAGATGCTTCATCAGCTTCCATGTGATTAATTGGTTCCTTGTGGCGAGGCACACATCAGCACAGTTCCTCTGGATTGGTATTCCGATTGAATTTGCTGCTTATGTGGAAAAGTCACCTGAGACATGCCGCTAAAATTGCTTTCGCCAAAGCCGTCAGTCAAGATTGAGTCGAGTTTAAAGCTGACAAGCTGAGGACAAGACGTCAGCAAGACATTCATTTAACTACTTATGAACCAAAAGACATTTAGATGTGATACAACTGCCTCTTAAATGTTGGCTAGGTTATTATCTAATAAGATTTGTTTTTTAAGTTTTATGCAAAACTCTGAGTGATTCTTTGGCTGTTTCTATAACACATTTTATATATAATTTTTGATGCAGGGTATTTCATTAGTAATCAATTTAATATATATGTATATATTTAAACTGTATGTAAGTTTGTAGATTCTTCAGGAATTTTTTTTTTACAAATTTAATTTAATTTATCGCATTCTGTTGTATTTAATTTAACCACATTTTGTTTTATCACATTTTTTAAACAAATGTAATTTGTCAAACGTTTTAATCAAATGTAAGTTTAATTAGTTTAGTTTAATATATATATATATATATATATATATATATATATATATATATATATATATATTACAATATACTATACTTTACTTTACTTAGTTTAATCAAATGTAGTTTCATTTCATTTCTTTTAGTTCTCTTCAGCTCAGTTCACCTAATTTCAATTTAATTATGAATACAATTGTTTCTATTTCAGCTTTAGGATGTTTATTATCACATAAGACAGTGATTGTGGCCAGCAATGTGTGTTTTGTCCTTGTGGCTGATTAATCCTGGAGTTTCCAAAGCAAAAATAATTATTCTAACCATTTGCAGACATTGAATGTAAATGAAGTAGGTGTGCTACGTGTGATGACACGCAGAGGTTTTAGCAGAATGCAAATAAGTCTGTTTTTTTTAATCAGGCACTTCCTTCTGGCAAAAATAGTCAAAAAGATGTTAATTGGAGGATTGGGAACAACAAAAAACAAATCTCATTAAATATTCTTCTGATTTTACAGAAAATAACTATTATTTCATTAATAATGAAACAGTGTTTTAATATGTAATCAAATCAACACTTTCTACACCCCTTAATGCTACAAATTGTTTATGTAGTTTGGTCCACTTGGGAGCATTTTCGAAAAAAACTGCTCACCTTGCCCTTAATCTTATGTACTTTGCGTTCCATTCTGTAATCGTGTCTCTGACAGATTCTGAAGAAAGACACCGGCTTCTGGAGGGACTTTGGATTCGGAATGACCTGCCAGTATAGATCTGATTTCATCAACATAGGTAAGCGTCTTCAACTGCAACTGTTGCCTATCATTTACATGAATAATGTGCATTTGTATTCATTTATACAGCAAGCCACACTGAAGCCCAGGAGGGCAGCATCTGAGAGTCTTTATTCAAAAATTCTTGTATCCTTGTTATTAAAGCTTTATGAAAATGCTTAACAAGACAGTTTAACCTGCTTAAACTTCCAGACACAAACATTGCCAGAGGGATCTCTTTCTACTTTTGTAGTCTTTAACTTCTTGTTTGAGTTCTGCTGTACAGAAATAATGAAAACAAAGAATGGAATCAGATCTTTTGGGAAATAAATTCTGGTGTTCATTTAATAAATGTTTGTTTTGCTCTGTCACACCTTTTTAGGTTAGAATTCAATTTATTGTCCAGATTTAGAAAAAAAAAAAAAATAAAATAAAATAAAAAAAAAATATATATATATATATATATATATATATATATATATATAATCATGTTTTTTAATAGCCAATCATGACCAGAAATCTGTGTATTAAAATTACACTTTTAAAAAGTGGTTTTATCACTTTGGATAAACTCAAGCTTTAAAAGTATTTATTTATCTAATTTTTCAAGGTGATGCATTTTTGTTGCAGCTGGCCTCTATCAGTACAGTGAGGTCTAAATGTACTCTTCTTTTCATTTATGAAAAAGAAAAACATTTAAAAGAGTTTTCTGCCTGGTGGCCCTTTCCTATTTGTAGACATACAAACCAATCTTTTCTGCATCTATTCTAAACCATTTGGTTTTATTCCTAAAATAAGTATATTTTATTCTCTATTTCTACATTTTAGTATTGGTCAATGTCTTAAGGCAAATAGATGTATAGACATAAATCTTTTTGTTTAGAATAAATATTATTGAAATTATGTGCTATTCACACATAGCAAAAAAACAAAACAAAAGAAAGCCAAACAAAAGCACCTTCACCTCTTTGTAACTCAGGAAGGCAGGATGTGGTTTAATTCGCCTCATCACATTTTACAGGGGCACCCTCAAAATGTTCTGACTTAAAACTTAACATCCTAGTTTGGTAGCTGCAGGCCCCAGCACCATGGATGGATGGATGGATAGATTGATGAATAGGTAGATGGTTAGATGGATAGTTAGATGGTTAGATGGATAGTTAGATGGTTAGATGGATGGATGGATGGATAGTTAGATGGATGGATGGATAAATAGTTAGATGGATAGATAGATGGTTAGATGGATGGATGGATAAATAGTTAGATGGATAGATAGATGGTTAGATGGATGGATGGATAGATAGATGGTTAGATGGATGGATGGATAAATAGTTAGATGGATAGATAGATGGTTAGATGGATGGATGGATAAATAGTTAGATGGATAGATAGATGGTTAGATGGATGGATGGTTAGATGGATGGATTGATAGTTAGATGGTTAGATGGATGGATGGATAGATAGATGGTTAGATGGATGGATGGATAAATAGTTAGATGGATAGATAGATGGTTAGATGGATGGATGGATAAATAGTTAGATGGATAGATAGATGGTTAGATGGATGGATGGTTAGATGGATGGATTGATGGTTAGATGGATGGATGGATAAATAGTTAGATGGATAGATAGATGGTTAGATGGATGGATGGTTAGATGGATGGATGGATGGATGGATAGTTAGATGGTTAGATAGATGGATGGATGGATAGATAGATGGTTAGATGGATGGATGGTTAGATGGATGGATTGATAGTTAGATGGTTAGATGGATGGATTGATAGATAGATGGTTAGATGGATGGATGGATAAATAGTTAGATGGATAGATATATGGTTAGATGGATGGATGGTTAGATGGATGGATTGATGGTTAGATGAATGGATGGATGGACAGTTAGATGGTTAGATGGATGGATGGATGGATGGATAGTTAGATGGTTAGATAGATGGATGGATGGATAGATAGATGGTTAGATGGATGGATGGTTAGATGGATGGATTGATAGTTAGATGGTTAGATGGATGGATGGATAGATAGATGGTTAGATGGATGGATGGATAAATAGTTAGATGGATAGATAGATGGTTAGATGGATGGATGGATAAATAGTTAGATGGATAGATAGATGGTTAGATGGATGGATGGATAAATAGTTAGATGGATAGATAGATGGTTAGATGGATGGATTGATAGTTAGATGGTTAGATGGATGGATGGATAAATAGTTAGATGGATAGATATATGGTTAGATGGATGGATGGATAAATAGTTAGATGGATAGATAGATGGTTAGATGGATGGATGGTTAGATGGATGGATGGATGGATGGATAGTTAGATGGTTAGATGGATGGATGGATGGATAGATAGATAGATGGTTAGATGGATGGATGGATAGATAGATGGTTAGATGGATGGATGGATAAATAGTTAGATGGATGGATGGATAAATAGTTAGATGGATAGATAGATGGTTAGATGGATGGATGGATAAATAGTTAGATGGATAGATAGATGGTTAGATGGATGGATGGTTAGATGGATGGATTGATAGTTAGATGGTTAGATGGATGGATGGATAGATAGATGGTTAGATGGATGGATGGATAAATAGTTAGATGGATAGATAGATGGTTAGATGGATGGATGGATAAATAGTTAGATGGATAGATAGATGGTTAGATGGATGGATGGTTAGATGGATGGATTGATGGTTAGATGGATGGATGGATAGTTATAGATGTTAGATAAATGGTTAGATGCATGGTTAGATCGATGTATGGATAGTTAGATGTTAGATAGACGGATGGATGGATGGATAAATAACAAAAAAAATCTGGGATCATGCTACTTTCTTGTCTGAATCAAGTTCACGTGTTCTTTGATGGGAATAAATAGCCTCTTTAGCCTCAACCATTGGCTGGTGACACACACGCAAACAAACAAACAAACACAAACTGCATAGTCAGAACTAAGTTTCTTGTTTATTCTCTAAATTCTATATTTTAAAAGAAGCTTATTTAGAGAAAGTGGTCCTCATCACAGCTGTTTCACTCACTTTAATGTCTGGATCTTTGACAGGCGGTTTTGATGTGGACATTAAAGGCTGGGGTGGGGAAGACGTGCACCTCTACAGAAAATACCTGCACAGTCACCTGCTGGTGGTTCGAGCCCCATCCCGTGGCCTCTTCCACCTGTGGCATGAGAAGCACTGTGCTGACGAGCTGCTCCCAGATCAGTACAAAATGTGCATGCAATCCAAAGCTATGAACGAGGCCTCCCACGGCCAGCTGGGGATGCTACTCTTCCGGCACGAGATCGAGGCGCATCTGCGGAAGCAGAAACAGAGGGGCGGAGCTAAGAAAGCTTGATGAACCTGAACTCTGGAGCGGTGGTGGTGTTGGAATTCACTCGACCTTGATTTTCAAGCTGCTACGGAACACACACAAGTAGCTTAAACAGTGAGATGAGGTGGCTTTCATGAAGGCTGAAGCTAAACTGCACAAGGCTGTGGACCAGCTATTGAACAACTTTCAATTGGATTTTAACTATTGAGATGTTTAAAAAGGCTGAAGTGTTCTGTTTACGTTTTGGTTCTTCCAAATAGTTAGATTTTATTTATTAGAGAATATTATATTTCTTAAATTAATAAAAAAATCTAAACCCAAAAAGGCATAAATACAGTGGTAACTGAACCTCCGAAGATATATTATAATTGAGAAAATAATTATTTTAATAAGCGAAAACTTGCGATGAAGAATACGATTGTTACTGTACCTCATTCGCTTTTCTGAGGATCGGTAACATCTCAGATTTTAATGTAAAATAATGGAATGAAACTAGAATCCATCTTCATTAACTTTTACTTTACATATTTTCCCAAAACGTATTCTTAAACAGAAGCAAAAATGCTGCGCACAGCTTATTCACAAGCCCTTCAGATTCTATATTTGAACTTTATGAATGAACTTAAATGTCTATAATACACTTTTTACAAATGAAAGCAAAAGAAATTAGATTCTTTTTCAAGAATTTATGTTTTGTGTTCTAAAATAACAGCACAACAGCATGAGAGGGGGGGGGGCTGTATGATTATGAGAGGTGCAAGGGTTAATCTTTAATGCACTTGGATTAGATGAAGAGTCTTCTGTACCCAGATAGCAAAATCAGTTTGCCCCGGATCAGGCCCAGATACTACTTCTGTTCTGAGCCATTTCGTCACAACAGACTCAGGCCGGTGTCTTCTGGCACAATGCTTTGTTTTTGGGCCGGATAATAACCAGATATGTACTCCTGGGTGTTTTTCCCACTCGTGTGCCATATCTGGGCCACTTCTGATTACCATTTCTGAGCCAGGTCCATATCAGATCTAACTAAAATGCAGATTTACCCATTTGAAAGCACTTCCGGTAAGGGTATTTTGGCAATTAAATGATCTAACATGTTTTATTTAATTTACTTTAATTATGTATTTATTCATGAAATATACCAAAATGACTTGGCAACATCCCGGATACAAGCGGCCGAAATGAGCTTCCTCTGCCGGGTGGCTGGGCGCTCCCTTAGAGATAGGGTGAGAAGCTCCGTCACCCGGGGGAAGCTCGGAGTAGAGCCTCTGCTCCTCCACATCGAGAGGAGTCAGCTGAGGTGTCTTGGGCATCTATTCCGGATGCCTCCTGGACGCCTCCCAGGGGAGGTGTTCCGGGCATGTCCCACTGGGAGGAGGCCCCGGGGAAGACCCAGGACACGCTGGAGGGACTATGTCTCCCAGCTGGCCTGGGAACGCCTCAGGATCCCTCCCGGGGAGTTTGAAGAAGTGTTCGTGGAGAGGGAAGTCTGGGCATCCCTGCATAGACTGCTGCCCCCGCGACCCGGCCCCGGATAAGCGGGAGAAAACAAGACGAGACTTGGCAACATTCCTATCTTATAGTTTATTGAAATTTGCACACATCAGCACTGGCTGTGCAGGAAATATAAAGAACGTGGGTGTACGTGGTGTTAAAGGAAATATCTTTGGACATTGCATGATGAATTTATGCTCATCACATGTTGAATTACACTGATTTTTTTTTTCAGTTTAAATACCCCTTACTTTTATTAGCAAGGATGTGAGCAGAATTGGTCGCTCGGGAGCTGCTTCACAATGCTTTTACTCTTCAAATGCTCACGAAAAATAAAGCAGAAAGTCTGTTGAAGTGTACTTGTCAGCTCGTCTCTTTAAACAGGAAAGGTAGATTTAGTCATTTCACTCACACCGGCACTGAGTCGGCTGCTGTCTGGGTACTTACAGGGACCAGTTGTGTTGTAAATGTGCTTAAAACATGCATTTTATTTTTACTATTTTAAATCATTATATTTTAATTTTAAAACTCCATATAATGTGGAAAAAACTCAATCGTGAAAGATGATTAATAGCCTCAGCACATCTGTGTGTTGTATGACGAGTGGTTCTGAGAACTGCAATTTGTTTTCTTGCGTTATTTATGTTCTGGCGCCCTCTTGTGATGGGATTATTATTTTAACCTGGAAGGAAATTGAATTATAAGTGAGACCTAAAGGAAAACTTCTTTAGATTTACAATTCTGGGGAAAGGCTACCATAAAATGTGAATTTCCTGTTAATGGCTTTCATACGTTTAAGATATTCTCTTTAAAGGTTATGAGTGAATTAAACTGTGAAACAAATAATAAAAAAAAAATTGCAAATATTTCGTGAAATACCGTTCAAGTCTTTCAGCTTCTTTTCTCCAAATTTGTATATGCTTCTGGGAGAGTACTATCTACTCCTAATGTTTAAGATTGTTTTTATGCTGTAATTATATTATCTTTGATAATGTCCACAAACCGCTGTTAAAATAAAATTTAACAGAAAAGTTCAAAAGTTGTGCTGTGATTTTTTAAAGTACAATATTCTTTTGTAATGCACTTCTAAATACTCTTAATTACTTTTGGTTTACTATTAAATCAGGCACATTTTTGTTGCAGATTTAGTCTGTCTAAAGCATTTGCATTTCCTTTTTTTTGTTTAGCAACAACAAATGCTGGCGTTTTAGTTAAATATGAAGTGTGATTCTTGGCTCCATCTGAAATGTACTACATCTCTAAAAGTGTACACAGTAGGTGAATAGTGCATTATGTCCAAGTTCAGAGTATTTGAAAAGCAAAAGTCTAGCCAAGAATAGTTGATTACTATAAAGTATTGCTTTTTGTACGCAGTGGTTTGGGTTCTTGTCCTACTGTTGTGTCAATATAGACAACTTAGAATTTGTTTTCCAGAGCTCTCCACCAGATGGCGCCAATGCATTATAAAGTTCACAAGAGGGAAAACCATTAAACAAGAACTTTGACGTAGGACAATGAAAGAAATGAATTAAACACAGAACGAATCGAGAAAAGAAGAACAAAATTTAAACAGAAAATAGGTAAAGCTAACTAAGGTAGAGAAGAAAACGTGTTCCGCAATGTGTTAGTCTGATAAAAGAAGATTTCAATGCATTTAAAATATTTAATATTAATATTTTAACATTTAAGTTTAAATAGCTTTTAGTGTATTCCGATATGAACTCTTAATAAGTAACTGATCTGAGAGGAAGTGTTCCAATAAGTTTTCATAAAAAGTTGCCTGCAGTGGTGTTTTTACGCAAAAAAAGGACAACAATTATTTGTAATTGTATGTAAATTTGAGGTACTTTAAAGTAAAAGTGCTCTCGCATCTTGAAACCAAGCCAAATTAATTGAAAGGCTTCATAATCCTAGTATGAAGTTAATAGTGTAGGCGGAACGATGGGGGCGTGGTTTCGCCATCGTGCGCCTCCGATTGGCCAGAATGCCTCTCAGCTGTTTCCCCTCACGCTAGCAGCGCGGAGCCGAGGCGGTGCGGAGCGCGGACGCTCTGGAGCCCTTTTAATCCAAACACCCAACACGAGACTCACACACTCGGGCTCTCCGGCGTTTATTCACAGCCTCCTGGGTTGAAATGGTCCGTTTATCACAGGAACTACTGGCGAACAGCACGCGGTATCTCCTCTCCGAATGATTAAGGGTCGCCATTGCGCAGTCAATGTTACTAGAAGATCGTGTTAGCGCTCGTCCTGCATTTGGTTCACCGTCACCAAACGCTCCGTGTGTCTGTTTACAGCGGGACTCCTGAAACAAAGCACTATTCCAAATAATTGACCCAAGGAAGGACACTCACATCATGTTTGAAGCCAGAGGAATCCCCTTCATGCTGCTGGACATCGCGTGTTTAATTCTGGGTAAGCTCTGTTTTGATCTATTTTGTTAATGTGTTTGGTCGCCGGGACATGATTGTATGGTTAGTGTGGATCAGTCGATTTGTTGTCATGTTTGTTCTTTAATTGCATCTTCACTGGTATTCACTCAATAACCAGCGGAAGATACGCGCGTCGCGTGCGTCACAGAAGCGCAGCTGCGCCTAATATACTTTCATCAGCTGTCATCAACGGTTGCGTACTTGCAGGGCGTCACCTGATGCAGCGTTTCTCTCGTTGCATGGAGTCAGATAAAAGTCCTGAATATTGGGACTTTTACATGTTTTTTTTTTTTTATAAATGAGGTAATTATATTTTCTTTTTTTGTATTTCTAAAAAGTAAAATTCACACACGGAGGCCCAAACAGCAACAACAACATTCAATCCACATAAAACAAAGACAGGTGACAAAATGAAACGTAATAACGAAAGGAAATAATAATAAAAGCCAGTACAATGGAGCAAATTAGATTATCACAAATTGATCCATTCTGGTAAATCTACTACTGATTACATTTGATCATAATAAATGTTACTGAAGTGTTTGAATGTGTTTTTTTTCAACTCCAAATTGAAAATGTGTTTGTTTAGAGCAACGAAAAAATATCTTGACAATTTGTGCAAGGTCAGAGTGTTATTCTTTTACAACCTTTACAGCATTTGTTTTCGTTTTTGGTTTATCTCTATTCATGTGTAAAAATGTTGCCAAAGTTATTATATTTTTCAGAAGTTCAAATGGTAGAGAATGTGTTTATCTGATTCCCAAAGTTACATGCTCTAAAGCCATCAGCCAAAATGCCTTTATCGTTTAACCAGTCTTACAGTGACGCTCAAGGCAGTATTTATTGGAAACAACGTCTTTGAAACACCTCAAATGGTTGCACTCCACAAAATTAACCACGTGTTTCAGGTTACTCCCATTGCGTATGCCAACCCGCATGCTGGGTTTTGCTTGTTGCCACACAGATAATCCATCCATTTCTGATGAAATGGTAAGCCAAAAACCCTTTTTTTCCCGGTATGTCCTATCTTTCAAATGTTTATCTAACGAGGTTCTGCTACATTACTCTTCTGTGTCAGTCAGTCAGTATGTTCCTCACGAGGGACAACCTCCTGATTTCCCTCAAGATGCGTAACAGGAAGTGACTGGGCTGCAGTTCCATGACCGGCCACTTGAGGCTCACTCCTGAAGTGAACAGGTTCCTATTCACTCTAATGTTCAAACTGATCAGCTATGGAGCTGAAAAAACATGTTTCCACCTATGGCTCCATTAGGTTTTTTTTTTTAATTCAGATCACTAGTTTTGTCCTTCAGGAACATTCTGAGAGAAAGTGGGGTATTTTTTTATTTGTTTGTTTAAAATATATTCAAATTTGAACCTGCCAGTCAGCCTCTGAGGACATGTTTTAATTACTGGCTACTCCCACTCTGAGCCTCTTTTAACTTTTCCAGACACATATGTCATAAACACTCCATCCATGTTGTATATGGTCAATGGTTCTTGCATTAGCGCTTTATCTGATTGGTTAGCAGGCAGCGATATGGACATTGGGCATGGCTTTACATTCAAGACATTTTGATCTTCCAGAAAAATAAAATAGGATTACTTTAATATGCATGAACCAATCTGAATATGACATTTTGATGAGGGAACAGTACTAAAACATACAAAATTACCAGAGAAATTGAGTTTACATGATACAGCAGCTTTAATTAGCTTTCTTTTAAATTGTTGTTTTGAGTAGGGCTGAATAATTAGTCTCCTGAACAAATAAATGTGTATTGTGACAGCTATGTATAATTGGAAATTACATTTTTGTAATTAAAACCTTTAGTTATTTTACCCAACCCGTTCTAAAATGTTGTGATTTTACAAATGCAGCATCAAAAGGAAAAAAAAAAGATTTGGAATGCCTTGGGGGTGTAAAACCAGCCATCTCGTTTTCCTGGTTTGCAAATTCTTATTTACATACCAACCCCACACAAGCTGTGAGAACACAGAAGACCAGATCAATCCTGACTGTTCTGAACCCAAATCCCTTTCAAAGTTGTGTTTACTTTGCCCTTTTGACCTTTGAAACACAGAGCAGAGGCGTTCATTGGAGCTCAGAACAATTCGGCTTTGCCTCGAGTCAGCCTGTGCTTCTTTCAGGCCTCAGCAGCCAGCTCTGTACATGTGTGATTGTCACATGCTATCAGCATCAGAAACAGATCCATAGTCTTTCACTGGAGGAGGAGCCTCAGACCCTGTGAATGAGGGCTTGTGTTGTTCTCCCATGATGCTTTGCAACAGCAGAAACAATGAGCTGAGGGGACTGATGATTCAAAGTTTACATATAGTCTCTCAAGGACTTTACACCGTAAAGCAGGGCATAGTCTGCAGTGGTTTATCAGTATGTTTGGAAAAATGGGTTTAAATTAAATGGTGCTGATTAGAAGAAGTCAGAGATGTCAATTGTGCAGTGTGAGCTTACAGCCGTCCATACCATAACCAAATAACCATAGGCTTATTTTCCTTCTCTACAAATACTGTATTTCCATTAAAATCTCAGGTTGTCTGTGCATTGTTTTTTACTAGATGAATAATGATTGTGCAGAGATAGCCCTTTCTTTGTTGATTTTGGCCATGTTTGTTTATTTGTTGATTAGGCCAAACTTCAGGCGCTCTGTTTTTTTCTCACAACCTAAAAACATGACTGAATTGATTACTCAAAATTGGTTTTGCCTTCCTGGAGAATGCTTTTACTGCATCAGCCTTACTTTTACCACTCCAATACATAGAAAACGCCAACCATACAGTGTTTTTGATCTGCACTAATGATCAAGGCTACAGCTTTTGGGATTTTTAAGACAAAACATTCTCTTCAATTTCAAACTTTTAAATAAACTTGGGCTTTTAAAAGTTTTAAATTATGATATTATATTCTGCTGGGCCCTCGGGAATCCCGGGAAACAAATTTGCTGTTGTTGCAGACAAGAAAGCCCTTAACAAAGAAATGAGCAATTTACCTGCCAGTTATTGCTATGTATATTCTTTAAAGATGGCAGGCAAAATGAGATGTGTAATAATAACAAGTATTTTTCAGTTTTAAATCCAGACGCAAACAAGATGTTTTTACTAGATGCAGAATTAACACTAGTTTTACACACATTTTTTTTATTACAGGGAGGTGATCATGGACACCCCTAATTAATCACTTTTTAATTGTAATGCACTTTCCCACGTTAAAACAAACATTTATACTCGAACTTTAATTAAAAAGAAAATAGCAACTGTAAACTTTTATAGATAATAGATTGACTTACAGTAAGAAATTATCATTAAGTGAACTCAGCTTTACAGTATGTGATTCATTAGGTGTTCAAATCCTTTAAACTGTTGTTTGGTGTTGCACGCATCCTCTTTAAGAGTGGATTCAAAGCCTCTTGCTGGGTTCATGTGTAATTATGAGCAGACATCCAGCTGGTCCCTCTAATCTTGTTTGCAGCAGCACTGGAAACTAGTGGTTGCGTGTGATTGGACTTGTTAATTCATTTTTAACCCTTCTTTACCTACAGCTGGCCTCCCTCTCGCAGCGTTTAACCTGGGTAAAATTAAACCTTATCAGCGGGGTTTTTTCTGTAATGATGAGAGCATCAGCTACCCCTTCCACAACAGCACCATCACCTCCACTGTGCTCTACACAGTGGGTTTCACGTTGCCCATATGTAGCGTAAGTAATGGCAGATAGCACCCACTCAAGACATGCCCAAGATATCCCCATCACCACTTTGTTTCAATCTTCACTTTAAGAGTTTAATTGGTTTTTGCCGTCCTAGACCTTTTTTTATGTTAAACAAATATTCAAAGTCTGTGGAGCGCAGCTGTTTCAACATGACTTTTGACCCTTGGACAGGTGCAAACTCTGCTTTAAATAAAGCTTTATTAGCTGGTTTGAGTGCAGCTGCTCTGGTCAATTTGTGTTCAGATTGGGTCGTCTGACTTGAGGTTCGAGACAGACCAGCATCATGTAAGAGGGTCTGCATTAGAAGTACTGGAGCTCAAAGCCTTTACATTTGCAGTCTGCTTGAATACAAAATTAGATACAAATAATTAAAATAACTTTGGGTATAAAGTATGTATTAATTATTTGAAATCAAAGAAATACTGAGATTCATAAAAATGAAAACCCTACCAATAGACTGTTTGGTTTACAAAGATTTGAAGCTTAAAAATTATGGTATACCAAATGATATGTATACACAAAAAGATGTATAATACAAAAAAAATTATTAACTTAACATACAATTGTTCAAACTTACTAACATTTACTCAATTAACAGCCAAGAAACTGTTTTTAAATCAAACAGTCGGGTATATTGCAGGTCAAAGTTGAATCCAGCTCAATTTTCATTGGAGCGGAAAGCAAGGCTTCACGCTGTTGTTTGAAATTCTCATTAATATTAATTGATTGTTTTCATGGTGTGATCGGCGCTTAAGGAAAGGAAATAACATCATGGTTAGGATTTGAAAAGCGCCTACGCTTAAATGCCCACTGCTTTCAATGCTATGTGCCATAAGCCATAAATACAGAAAATATTACTTGTCTCAACATACAGTTGTTAAGCAAAAACTTCCACAGAAAGTTAACAATGTGTTAATTTTGTCTTCCCAAAAATGACTCAACAAAAAATTATTGACTCTGAGAATTTGAACTCAATAAACAACTCAAAAATAACTGAACTACGCCTTTAGAAAAAACGGAGTCAACAAACTTTTATTCGATAGATAAAAGATAGTTCAGGATATACCATCTCAGTTTCTATTGTTGACCAAACCTTGTTTTAATCCAGTCAACAACACCATTGAGTATTTTAACTCAATTGGAAAAAATCAAGTCAGTCAACAACTCAGCAAAAAATAATGAGCTGAATTACCCATCTGTTGCTGTCTTACCAATACATCAAACTGAAGAGTGTGAAGTGGCTGGAAATGCAGAAAGTAGGTTCTAATGGAGAAAGACCACCCCCTTCTCTTTTAGTTTTAGTGACCCCTTCCTTAATTATACAACCATCATGTAACATATTACTACAACTCAAAACAGACGTGTCACATATAACAGTTATGAAGAGGGGTGAAACCATCCATGTAAATAATAATACTGTTGAGACCAAGCTGTAAACTATTGGTCTCATAAGAGTTACTAGGTTATAAAAAACTTTAGAACGATTGGTATTATATTTTATTAGTTTTTCCAAAAACCTTAACATGTATTCCTTTATTGAAACTATTCTACATATGAAGTATTGATCGGACATTCTAATGAAAGCCCTTTAGTTAACAAACAAAATATATTCACCATTTTTTTCCTTTGTTTTTTCAAAAGATGGCAGCATTATAGCCTGAGTAGATCTAGTAGCAAATCGAGACCTGAAGATCACAAACCTAGGATTGTTTTTTTGTAAAATAAAGAACATTCTATTTCTGTTAATGATATGGTTGGTGTTTGCATGTTTAAACAGCACCTCATCAGATGGTGTGATTTATCACAGTGCAAAGTAATTGAACAACATTTAGACGGCTCCATTTTGAACCAAGTAGTTTTTGTTTCTTTTTGTGGATACTTTGGGCATGTTGGTTATCTTTTAATAGTCTTCAGCCAAGGATGTCCACAAAGTACAAAAAGCAACTTTAACAGCTTTTATTGGTTAGGTTTTAGTTTAGTTTGACGGTTTATGTGATTATACAGCCAACTACAAACACTTCTGTGACCTTTTAAAGATGAAACTACAGATAAGGAGGGTCTAATTGTTGTCTTTAGAGGCTGCACAAACAATTCCGAAATCTTTAGCAGTGTGGATGTTAATGCTAATCGACAAAAGCAGCTTGAACACTAAACGTCATGTGCATCCAAAGTCAAAAGAAGGCGAATCACATCCTTTTAAAGGTCTCAACACATCTTGAAGCTTGAATGGCTTCCTGTAAGCTTTACCAGTAGGAAGGGAGCAGGCGGTGATCTCATACTCTGATCTGAGCGCAATGAACATGATCGCTGTGATCTTAGTGACTGAAACCCCATACGTTTAGAGAGCGCATCACAGACCATGACAATGCAGCTCTCACCGGAGATGGCACCAAGTTACTGGTCATGTAAGGAGAGATGGCTGGTGCTGGGTGAGCTCTGGTCCACATGACTGATATCAGCTCTTAGCCGATCGAGCGTTTACACACACGCATACAGAACTCAACTGACCGTATTCACTGCTTGTTTGATAAATAACTTAATAATGGTAATCTCTAGCACATGCTTTGCCGCCATGCTTGAGTAATCAATTCCTTGTGTCCCCAACATGCTTGCAAATAACTAGTGCATAATTCTTACAACACCTTTTTAACGTTTGGAACTGTGGTGGTGTCATATTGAAAGCTCATGAATGACATAATGTGAGAAAAAGTTAGCTTTACTAACATACTGTTATTTAAGGTGAAATATGAAACTTTTTCAGTATTTGTGATGTGAAATAAATTTGATTTCAAAAATGTATATTGATTTTGCTGTATGTTTGATCTGAGACAATCATTTCAAATTGACATTTTCAACAACCAATCACAAACCTATATATTAATATATCAACTAATTTATCGTTTTAATTGTAATAGTAAACTATATTCCAAAAGCACTGAACAGAGAAGCACATAAAGAAAAAGAACATAAAATAATGTAGATGCATTTTATAAAACAATGTACATTGAGGCAGGAAGATAAAAATCATAGGTTAAAGTCAAAAGCAATAAAAACATAAAATATCAACAGTATAAAAAGTGTAAAGATTTAAAGATGGAGTAATGGTGTGCAGCATTAAGTTCCAGCGTGATACTGCATGGGTTGAAAATTGAAACACTATCATTTGTTTCTATTGGCAATTTGAATACTGACATGACTTGGCCAGAAGAAAACAAAAAAAAAAATCCTTGTCAACATACTATATTGACTATATTATTAATATTTACTATATTAAACGTTTGCTTTAGGCCATCAATTCATTTAGTGAAGTGTGCTGCTAATTGCTAGGTCTTTGTTTATAGTGTGTTTGCATGTAAACCTTTACAGATAAACCACATGCAACTTCTGACATGGGGTTACCTAGTGTAGCATTATTATTTGTATAATAATTTGGGTGTTTGTAATTAAATCTGCAAACCTGTGACTCAATTGGTAGGGGCCCCTAAAAAGTTGGGGGCTCAAGGCAGTTGTCTAACTATGCCAAATTGCAAGTCCACCCAGGATATACTTGCTAATGCATATAAATATTTTCCAATCTGAAATGGCAGAAATGTGGTAAAATTTACCCGTAAAGTGCAAGCCAATGATGATGGCTACCATTCGTTTTAACAGCTTGGAGATGTGATATTTCATTAAAAAATTATGGCTTATTTTTATTTTTCAGTTGCAAATCTTATATATTTACAAACTCCTTTTGTGACTTGCGTTTACATAATTTTGACTCAACAAATTAAAATTACTGATAAAAATACTAATTGTCTTTCAAAGATACAAATCCCATACTTTTATACTAATAATATTGCTACTAAAATGACCCCATATGAAAATTTAAAAATAAAAACTAATGTGAAAAAATCTGCTATTACATGATTCCTGATCTCCTCTAAAGGATGCAAGATCATATGGACTCCAGAATTTTACATTATGGTCCTCACATGACAACATTTTGTGGTTTTTCTGTGAGGAAATAACTAACTGGCAGCTTTTTTTGCACCTCATCATCAAGGGCATCACTTGCTCCACACAACTCTATTAACCTATTTGTTTTCTCTCACTGCTTTTTTTTTTGCTAGTTGGACTCCCATTTGCAATACTCGAAATACAACACAAAACGTTCAAACGAGGATTTTTCTGTAACGATGACTCTATCAAGTATCCATATAAAGAAGACACCATTTCCTATCCTTTATTAGGAGGAGTAATGATTCCTATCACTGTGCTTGCTGTAAGTGCCCGTCTGTTTGTTATGGAAGCCACTCAAGCCCTTTCTGTCTCTCTCCCTCTCATTGTGCCTCTAATGTTTCTGTGCCGCTTCTCTGGTCAGTGTGACTTCTCGTGCCAGCTTTGAGATGTAACCACAGCTCGCAGAACATGTAGTCCTCCTGATTGAGTGCACGAAAGTAACAAGTTGTGTTGTTATTATCTTTTATGATGTATTGTCATCTGTTGAAAATAATTATCAAAAAGTGCTCATAATGCTAATTTAGCCTTTGATATTAAAGGTACAATATGTAAAACATTTTTTATTAGTTTTGGAAATCCTTTTGGATCCAAGATACTTGCATCATTTGAAAGTATGCTAAATGAAAACAGTTGTAGAGTATATGACAGCCTTGTGGTTTTTGTTATGTAACACTGATTGTATATCACCCTTGGCTGATGACGCAAATGGAGTTACACCACACCTTTAGAAAGCAACTTTTGTTTAAAAAAACAAAAACCTGAACTCTAGTGGAAATTTGACATGGTGTGCATTTAAACTAAATATTTAGGAACTTGTGTCTATTCCAGAAAAGTCTAGCCTGGACTTGGAGATGCTCTCTGTGGTTACATCTCATGACTGTTTCTTTAATGCAGCCTTTTCGTCTTGTGTAAAAACCTCTTTAGAATGTACCAAACTGTTTAAGAACAGCACACTGAGATGACCCAGCACTTTAAACATCTGATCTATTTTAATATGCATGAACTCCTAAATCATATACACTTGAGAACCAGCCGAACAATTTAACCTCACAGTCACCCATGTGAGTTTCCTGCTAACATCACCTGCCAAATTCAGTGTTAGGCTTTTTGCCCGTGTTTTAAAATAGTCTGTGTTGGTAAGTAAAGTATAAGTATGGTAAGATTGGATCAAATTGTACAACCGCAGCTCTATAGCAGACTCTCATCTAAAACCAGGAACAGAACCGCTTCTATTTTTAGCTGTGTGTTGAGGGAAGGTATTACAGGATTACAGACACTAGATTCTGGGAAGGTGGACAATGTAATGAGATGAGAAGCAGAGTAGTTCATGTAGAAACTTGTATGGATTTTGTGTAATGGAAGAAAATTAGAAGAAAAGGTAGATGGGTAATAAGGCGTTTGCTTCGTGTGAAGTGAGCCACTGCTTGATTTGTTGTTAAAATTAGGTACACAATTTTTTTTATAAAGAAACGTTTATTGGGATGGGCTGGTGAGCCTCAGCTAATAAATACTTTCCTTAATAGAAAACTAGACCATCTGAAATTTCAGTTTGCAGAATGCCACATCATGGCCTTGTGATGAACCTATATATACCTATGTATAGAAGCATTGGTCATTTTATTATGTTCTTTGTCTTTTTACCAAAAATCTGTATTTAATCAAAGAAACATGATGGAACCTTGGAAAACAGAGAATTCTATAAAGAAGAAAAGGAGAGCAAAGTTCTCCTTTTCTTCTTTACAGAATCCTCCATTTCAAAGTTGTGGTATTCTTTTTATTTCACCCTGTAATTTAATTTTCTTTGCATTTAATATAAAGCAAGTATTATTATTTTTTTATTATCTGGTATTAGCCCCTAGGAAAAAAACACTCCAAGCTTTTTCCCAATTAGTTCCTAGTAACAGGACAACAGGGACACTTTTTAGGCAGGAAATGGTAACATGGGTAACTGTGATGTTATAGACATTGAAACAAAATCCTGGCTGCACTGTCAAGAGATTTTTATACTTGTGGACATCCTTAGCAGAATCATTAAATCTTAAAGATGTTGTTTATTAACAGTAATATTCTCCAAGTAATGCTTCTTTGCTTCCTCTCCCATCACAGATGATTATAGGGGAATGCCTTTCAGTATTTCTAAACCGCATCAAATCAAAGTCTTTCTGCAACAGTTATGTGGCCTGCATCTATAAGGCCGTTGGCACCTTTGTGTTCGGTGCAGCGATGAGTCAGTCGCTCACTGACATCGCCAAGTTTTCCATCGGCCGACTGCGGCCGCACTTCTTGGATGTGTGCAAACCTGACTGGTCCACAATCAACTGCACTGGAACAGCGTATATTGAGGACTTCGTTTGCACTGGGGATGCTGCAAAGGTCAACGAGGGCAGGTAGGAAGTATTTTTAATCACTTACTGATCTTTCTTTCATTGAGATTTCCAAAACTTCCCTGAAAGAAGTAGCTATGTTTTTTTTCCATAGATATAGAGAACTAAATTCTAGAACTAGGATCTTGTGTGATGGAAAAATGAATTCCCACCAAAAAACTCACTTTATTTTAGTGACTTCTGTTGTCATTGGTTGAGTAGGCCAAGCTCCAGTTTTCACAGCAATTGAGTTTGACACTTGCCCCAGAGGGAATTTTGGTGATTTAGAAGACACAGATAGCTATGCTTGGGGTGTGCATCTCAACTACATGTAGCAATGTAATAGTTTAGGTTGTATTATCTCTCAGCCCTTCTTATTCAGTCATTTCCAGATAGTTGTAATTTTCTCAGTTTGTTCATTATCAAAAACAGCAATTGCCCACATCTTCACTTTGTATTTTGGTTGCTAATCCTCATTTTGAACGGGTCCATTTTGAAGACCATTGAGAATTTGGTTTATCAGGATAGGAACTGATAATATTAATACGATTATTAAGCCTCATGCATGACTTAATGATGCATGCTCACCTTTTGGACTAGCACCCAGGTTTGTTGTGTTTCCCTTTGGAAAATCATGCTTGTGTGGACATGATAAAATAGAAGGAAGAAAGGATCAACTCTTGCTTTCACTGATGGCCCAAAACAATCGTTATAGTAAATGCTAGCAGGAATTGTATTCTGAAGCGATCAGTGTGAAGATCCTAACAGCCTCATGAGACAACATTGAGACACTTTCCAGCAGAAAATTAGTTCTGCTACAGGATGCTTTCCTGAAGCTATTTACAATAGAAAACGTTTTTAGTGGGTTCAGGTGTCTGGAAAGCCAGGGATAGGGGGATTGCACAGCCACTTTTAACACACTTCTGCAGCTATCTTATGTTGCTGACATGGACGGCTTCCAGCAGTGTTTACTAGCCAGCCTAATTAAATCCATCTTATCCAAGTTTAGCCCTTTAGCTCACTACAAATGTGAATGTAGACAAGTGTGTTGGCTGGAAATTGAAGGTGCAGGTTATAAAAACAGTTTGTTGTTTTTGGGGGCTGGTTCACAGCTTTCTGGACCTGGCCGTTGACAACTGTTGAGATGAGGTTTTCCATTAAGCGGGCTGAGGGGAAACAAACCAATACTTTCTGATTGTTTGTGAAGTAATAATCTGTTGATAGCTGTGCTCACTGATTGGTCAGGAAAGATTGTAGCACTTAAGTGCTCTCCTGAGTTTTTCTATGGCTCCAAAGAAAAGGAAAGCCTTTCATTTGTGCGTTAAAAGCCATTACATACACAGCATACAAACTCATATCGTCTTCATACAGAGGTTGACTGATAAAAATGTATATTATATGTTTAATATGAGAGTTGGGAAAGAGACTGGAAGTGCTTGCTCTGCCCCACAATGACTAATCACAGGGCTTGCAGTCTGTGCAGGTTTTGGCGCATCGTTACAATTTTTCAGAAAAAGTGAAGCAATTATGCAGCTTCTCTGGTTACCACACTTTTTTTTGTTTGAAAAGTCAGATTTTTTTGTACAGCCTAGTTTTTAACCCTTGGTATCAGCTTTTGGAGATAACTGCTTTGCCTACAATGCTTTATATTCCACCCTCTGAGCTGGTATGCTTTTGATGCAATGTTTTCAATGTATTGTAAATAAAAAGGAAAATTTAAAGAAAGAAAAAGCTCATCAGTGTAGACAGTGTGATAAAAATGGACTTGGTCTTCAAAAATGGTCTTCGGAATAGTTTTGATTCAATTAGCAGAGTATTTTCAGTTGGCAGAAGCAGTAGAGTTGTATCTTCAAGGATTGCCAAAAGTTTTTCAACAATATTGTACTTCTAGTATGTTGCTGGATGTTTTACTCCGTGGCAAAATACCAGATAGACCATTGTGGACTGTAATTCTGTGGTAAGCTATTTCAGGGTGAGCAGAGATTCAATTTGGGTTCCTAGAGCTGACTCAAGGCCAGCAGTATGTCAAACCTTCTCAAAATGCTCTCGTGTGGTTCCCAGCTCTCTCTGAGCAGCAGCAATCGTTGTAATTGTCCAGTGTTTACCTTAGAGACAAACCCATTTATAGAACAATTAAAAGCTGTTGAGGGAAATACTCTGTTGGTTTACCACTCTGGGAAATGTAATCTTTTCACAACGAAAACCTAGACATAAGTATTGACTAAATGCTCTGGCAGGTGTTTTGTAGTTCAAATAGATCAGATGTTTGATGATGATGGAGATGATTGTGTTAACTGCTAATTCAATTTAGCTTCATCTGATGTCATGACTCGGTCTGGAATCTAATCAAGATTATAACATGATACAAATTGTGAGGAGTATGTGTATGCAAGGGAAACAGGCCAGTATTTTTACAGACTCTAGTTGTTTTCAGTCATTAGGCGGATACTTCCAGTCAACAAGAGGTCCAAGCTAAAGTAAACAGGAACAGACTCGAGCAGATAGCCAGACCACCCTACTGCTTTGACGCTTTTTGACTGCTTTTTGTGCATTCCCCACTATGAGCTGGCCTTCATCCCCCGGAAAAGGGTGTGGGGGTGTATGCGACTAAATGCTAAATGGTGCACAGTGTGAAATTAAATGTTAGTATTTCAATCCACCCATGTTGATAAAGCTCTTAGGTTGTGTGTACAGAGCAGCAAAACAACCGCCAGCGATAATGCAGCATATGGCTGCACAAACATGTGTACATGCAGATGATTGTTAAACAATGTTGATTTTTCCCTGACTGATCCTCTTGATGTTTGATTTCAGACTCTCATTCTACTCTGGTCACTCCTCGTTCTCCATGTACTGCATGCTGTTCTTAGCGGTAAGTTTTTTGTCTTATCAGTTCATCAAATGAAATGTTGTAAAGTTTTAGAAAATTATTGAAAATGATTGGCTTCAAAAAAGTTAATACAAGCTATTGAATGTTCAACACTGGAACTTTTTTTTTTCCCAAAAGTTAGATTTTAGACAGTCGTTCGTGTTCAGTATTTTCTTATATTAACTCTACCACCAAAAACAATAGAAAATGTGATTGGTAATGGTGATTGAGGACCAACATTTCCTTGGAATTCTAAAGTATTGTTAGCGTTCTGAGACAATTTAAAGAGCTTTAAAGTTTTTGCATCTCGTGTATTACCAGATAGAATTTATTTATTCAATGTTAAAATGTAAATAAATTTACGAAACACATCACAAAGTAAGTAAGTCTAAATATGACTTAAAATTAAGATAAATAAAATTGTCATGAAATGTCAGATATGAAAATTACCAATTAGAAATTAAAATACCAATGGGATGATTTGCTCAAATGTAGAATATGACGACACATCCACACATTAAATACAGCATGCAGAATGTGTTAAGAGAACAATCTTTGTACAGGTGCTGATTTGTGGTTCTTTTTACATCGTGTTCATTGTTTTGTTCACCCTGCTCAGTGTGTGGGGAAAATTACCAAATCAAGCTGCAAAACTCTTGAATATTAACACATTACTTAGCAAAATACATTAAAATATTAGTTTGAAAATATTATTTTTACTAATCAGATGATTTGTGCTGTTTTACAATGTTCAATCAAAGCATTAAGCTGCTTTTCCAAAGTAAATTGTTTGTGGAGCATGCACACATTTTCATCCACGATTTCCAGCTTGAGTACCATAAGCAATGATTAGAGTTTCAACAAAATGGCAAACTGACCAGTACTTATCAAACCTTCTGCTGCTATCTATAAAGTCTAGACTTTAAGGTCCACTCACCAACATATACACAAAGAAAGTTCTGTTTGTTTGAATAAAAAAAGAAAATGCAAAAATAAGTCTTTGCACCGGATGCAACTTTCCAGCACTACAAATTATAATAAAACATTAAGACTTTACACATGTATGCAGCTCCTCTGCTGCACTTAAACAATTAACATAATTTTACACACAACCTCTCAAAAGTTAATGTACGCATTCATTTTCATCAAACAGAGTTTGAGTGTAAAATCGCTGTGGTTAGTTCTATTATTCTCTTGGCAGAGATTTCTTGGTTCATCATTTTGTGTTGTCAGTTGGTCAATGTCTCTTGGGTTTAAAACTAACAAAGAAGAGTGTAAGTGAGGGAAAAGTTTATTTCGGACACAGGGTGCATAATCTCTCAAACACAGCATCCTTTTCCCTGCAAAAGCTGAAAAATGCCATGCAGTAGCTGCATAACTGTGTGTAAAGGCTTTTAGATGCAGAATGAGCAAATTGTTCTCTAGTGGGTAGGGATAGGATGTCAAACATTTTGAGTTAAAAACCTATTGATAAAAAATGTCATGCTGCCATAACTCTCCATTACATCCTTGTTAGCAAACACAGCCTAGCATAATCTTATCATGAGGGAACTAACTCAAAGCACATGCAGCTAAAGATTTAAACCCTGCTGTAAACACATCAGGCAAGAGGTCAAAGTTCAGCCTCGACAATATCACTGAAGCTTTGTTTCCTTTTATAACTCTACTGGAGTATTTGAACCCGATAAGGAAAAGAACTGCTTAACCGTGTCTATTTTAAAATAGAGATAAGATTACGAGAGCTGACCACATTAATTAAACCAAGAAATCATTGCAGAGTTTGTGTGTGCTTTATTTAAGATGGGACTTTTCAAAAATCACAAAACTATTTCAAACAATATTTCAAATATTAAAGAATATTGCGCCTGTTTAAATAAATGTATTGTGTACATATTTGAAATAAAGATAAGATTGAGTGTAATCACTTAATAAAACAAGTGTTTCAAGTGTGCATGTACTTTGTATAAATGTATTTTTTTCCTACAAATTCCTAAAAGATTGGACGCTGGTTTGAGCGTGGGAATTTAACAAATGACTGGTCCATTCCTTTATGTTACGGTTTTTAAACAAATTACAGTTTTGGTTTTAGGGTTTCAAACAGTTGCTCAAGCACACAAATGCATGGGATGGAAGTCAAAGACTTTGTTTAGCTGTGCTGCACAGATCAAGCCACTGACTGAGCAATTACTTTAACATAATGACCTGTTATGGGATAGCTTCTTTGTTTTAAAGAATTAATTACACATTTATATTTTTCATACAAGTGAAAAATTATGTGCTTGCTTTAGGCTGTACAGGTTGTACTTGTATGGGTAAATTTCACACAATTTTAAATGGGTACTTGGCTTTTGTAATTAGAGAGGGCAATCACAATGCAATGGTAAAAAAGGAGCACATTCACCTATCTGGCAATACTTTGCTTCTAGACCGAATGAAAGAGGATAGCCCTGAGACACATATCACCCGGCCCAAATCGAGTCAGAAAAGAGCCGGAGGAATCCGGTTTTTGTGCTGCATTTAAGGATATTCCTGTTCTGTCCAACATCGCTCGTAAACACTTCTGCTTATGTGTTAATGCTTCACCTGAACATGTGTCCATTTCACGCTTATCAAAGCCAGGAAGTCTAAAAACATTAGTAGATTGAGGATTGCCAATGTCGACTCAGCATCGCAATGTCCATCTGTCATCGGCGATAGACCATGTCAGCGACCCAACCTTACTTTACATACACACTGAAGCCCTAAAAAAAATGTAGGATTTCAGTGAACTTGTCATCTCTCCAATTCTGTGCTTAGTACTCACGTCACATGATATGGTAATGCAGATGAAAGTTGAATTGAGCTGAAATTTCATTGGAATGGAATCCGATATCTCACCACAGAGGTTGGAACTTCTGGTTTCACACCATTGTACACAATCCCATTCAAGTCAATTGAACAGTGTTCACAATCGCACTGCAGCTGTACCGGTGTCAGTGAACCAAATGGTCCAGCACTAATACTCCCTCTCACTCGCCACACTCATTTCCTTTATATTTCCCCTTGTACCGAGACAAATTCCAGTAAACACAATGTCGCTCAAACTTGACATCACATTCAGTGGGCCAAAATGCACATGGAATACAAAATAGTACAATAAACCAGTTTTCCATTAAGGACCAAATTTGTATGACCAAAACTCGACACAGACAATAAATAAAAGCCCAATATTTTTCCAGAGTAAACAACATTTTATATGAATGCCTTATGTGGAACTGCAACTGTTGAAAGATGTCTATACAATAAGTTTAGTGCGACTGTCAGCTTTGAAATATTTGTACTATTCTTCCAGGAAGAAAAACATGTAAACTAGAAGGCTTGTAAGCATTGGAACCGGAATAACATGAATTGTTTTGGTGTGCTGAGTTGTACTGTTTGTTGATGGATGCCTGTCTGTCAAGCACACAATGAGTCAGCTGTTCCTCCTCAAGCTTTATCTCCAGGCAAGAATGCAAGCTGACTGGGCAAGGCTCCTCCGACCCACGCTCCAGTTCTTCCTGATTGCTGCCTCTGTGTATACGGGACTATCCCGCGTGTCTGACTACAAGCACCACTGGAGTGATGTTCTCACCGGCCTCATACAAGGAGCCATCGTGGCATTACTTGTGGTGAGTTTAAATTTGAAATTTCTTTTCAGTTGCAAATATAGTGTATGCTGTGTGGCTATAATGGTCATGTGACATAACATGTGGTACTTCTACTGCAGAAAAGGATCAATTCTATTTTTTTTTAATCTCCTTCATATGTTTCTGAATCTGATTCATATCTGTTTTTTGCCATGCGACTGGAGTCTGTACATTTTTCTGGGTTTTTCTTTAGAGTACAATTTAAACAGAGTTTCTCACAGAAAGAAATTGTTGGAGAAAATGTTCTTGTACTGAAATATGAGGAACTCAAATTCATTTTAATTTAATGATAAGGTTGGGATTGAATGAAAATTAGATTTCACAAAAAAAATCCAAATTGAGTATTAAGACCTGAAGTCTGAACATGACCTAAACCCTCTCTTATCAGATAGACCTGGGTGAGAGATGGTGAGGGTGTGCAGAGCTTTACATATACATTTCAATGAAATCGTTAATGTCATCTGTTTCTATTGTGACTGGAGTGTTATAATAACCCTAGCACTTTCAACCATAGCCACTTTTTTTTTTTTGCAAAAATAAAAGCAGTTTAAAACCCTTACATGGCTTCCCCTGACAATTCATCAGAAGTGCAGCCGTCTCAAATGATCATGTAATTCGTATTCCACCAACTTGAAAGACAAACATGTTCTATGGTTACAACAGCATAGAGTTTCAGAACAGTAATGGTGTTGCCATATGAATAAGCTTACAAATGCATTACTTACCTCTCTATTTAGAATTTATCCAATAACTTAAAAGAATTGAACAAAAATTAAATTTGAGCTTCCAATCGAATGATGTGCTGCTGATTGTTTCATTGTGAAGAAAGAACAATAGGAAATACAGCATCTAACTAAGTCACCATCTGAGATACAAGATCAATTTTGCATTGATGAGTTGCTCAAACCACGATAAAACAAGGTTCCATGAAGTCAATAAAGCATTATTTTCAAATCCGGATGTGTGAAAACTTTACCAAGCTTCAGTAATTCATCTTTTGTATCCCACAGGTCTTCTTTGTGTCTGATTTTTTCAAAAAAAGGGTTGAACCGCAGAAGGAAACAGAAATTCCACACACCACTTTACAAGAGACGCCCACTAACGGAAACCATTATGAAAACTCAAACTAAGCTCGAAGGACCCGCTCCTGTTGGAGGAGTTCTGCGCGTACACTATGAGGCCAGACCACTAGGGTGGAAACCTGTGAATGTAACCTTGCTCTCTCTTTCTAGGGATCTCTATAAGGACCCTCCACTGTTGCCTTGGCTGGACTGCTTCTGCTGCTATCACAGCTTCCTGTGTATCTCAGAAATGTAATATAAGTGTACCTATATTAAACCACAAAGCATTTTTTATCTGTATAAAAACATTATACAGACTCTTTTATTAAAATTGTATGTATGTACAATATCTTGCGCTTTTATGAAGAAACTGATCAATTATGCTCCTTCATGAACACAAATAAAACAAATACCTTGACTTTGTCTCATGTCTCCATGTAAAGTAAAAATAAAAACAAAATAACAAGATTCACAGGTAAAGGCTGGCAGCAAACACAATATCCCTCTTAATCTTCGTTATACCTGTGGAACAAACAAAGTATAACATGTCAACTGAATCAAATATTTTATTACATTTACACGCAGGTTGATTTTCGAAAAAAAACATTACTATTTCAATATTTTAAAATTCTAGCATCTCTAAATGTAATTGTTAAGTTATCCAAGCTTACAACTAGCTTACCAACCACGAAACTGAACACATTTGGATGTTAATCAATGTCAAATTATATCACCTACTCAAAACTATAGTTCATAAATCATTTAGGTACAAAATATAGTTCAACATATTTTTCTCCTCGTGTTTCTCAGTTAATTATTATTGAGTGCTAACCTTAAAATACTTTAAGCTGCTTAAAAATCATATTAGCTTAGCTTTGGTCATGTGTTTTTATGTTCTGCAGCCACTCATAAGATTTATTTTATTGTTCAATTACAATACACACGACAGTGTGAAGCAGGCTTTTTTTTTTTTTTTTAGTTTTGTGCTAATTAAATTCCAGGATAACTTACCTAATGTACAATTTGTTAAAGGGTCAGACAGCATGTTTGGTCTGAGTTTAAAAATGTCAATATTTCTAAAGATGTCTTTACCAAATACATCTCTAACCACAAAGTTAGCCATTCATCACATGTGCAAAGACTTTATTTTGCTCAGATTTTAAAGCTTAGTTTGTTGAGCACAGCGTGCACAGACAGAGCACCTTACCCATTGCAAACTTATTCTCCAGCTCAGTGTTTCCAATGGCCTTGGCTGCCTGACACATCTGCCTCAAGAGCTCCTCCAGCCGGCGCATGCAGCGGATTATACTGCCTGAGACAGAGACAGAGAGAGAGAGTTACTCCCTCCTGTTCAATTTATGTTCTTGCAATAACACAGATGCATATTAAATGTTAAGGTTGCTTGCTTAGTTATCATTTAACCAACAGTGAATTACTCAAGTAGAACTTGCACAGGGAGGGAGAGAGAAAGAGAGATAGGTGAAAGAGGGAGAGAGACTGAGTGAGAAGGAGACACAAAGACAGTGAGCAAGACAGACAGAGTGGAGGGAGAGTAAAAAAAAAAAAAAAAGTGAGAGAGAAATACGCAGACAAACAGACACAAACACAGAAAGATAGAGATAGAGAAAGACAGAGAATACGTATTTACATCATAAATCATCCCTCTTTGGATGCATTGGCTAACAGCGAAATGCTGTGATGAATTACAAACACTGCCAAAATCTCAGTCAGGAATTGGCACACGGACAGAGCTTCACATCATTTCAACACAACAGCCAAATCTATGACTGTCGATCCTCAGAGAAATTAACTTTATACCTCCTCCTGAGTAACACAGGGACGAGGCAGGCTCTGATTAACATTTGTTAAATGGAGACATGACAAACTACTAAGGAATTATGTTAAGATATTTGGTCAATTAAAATATCTATTGGCTGTTACTTGAAGTGTAGATGGATCTGAAATAGCCATGTGGCTAGTTACCTTCAAACACGTCAGTCATCTTGCATATCTGTGAGAAGGAAGAGCCGTTCGCCCAGGTGTAGACCACATCCATCAGGTGTGGGCGGAACTGGTTCAGGTAAGTGTCCTCATCCACGTCCAGCTTAGCCTCTGCTGAAACCTTAGCGATGCGTTTGGCACACTCCTGACGAATCAGAATGCGTTCGTTAGCAAACAATTTCAAAACTAGCTCAAAACTAATTTTTAAGCTAACTCATTAAAGCGTGACTTTTGAAAAATGTGGGTTGACAGACAAACTACAAAACTATTATAACTTGAGCTGAAAATGTTCTAATTACTCTACCCCATCAATCTATTTTGTAAAATTGTTAGGTCAGCAATTTAGGAAACAATGTTTTGTTTATAATATAGTGCTGCGTTTGTAAAAAAAACACTGTTCACACTCCTGAGACTACCTCTGTGTCCCAATCCGAACACCATATACTGCACCCTTAAAGTACATACTGATTTTTAGAAGAAAATGTGCATTCTTAGTTTGTGAGAGGAGTGTTCACGATCTGGGACGCACTAAAACATCACGTGACGAAGTAGTTTTGCCACATCAGCACGCAAAATTAAACTCCTTTTCCATTCCCTCATTAAAAATATTCTAATAATAAATACAAATGATCTATATTGACATTGTTTATGTATGTGAGTCGTCTTTAAAAATTAGTCGTATTAGAGAAAGTTTGTTTGGGTCAGAGAGAAAACTCCTTCCGTCCGAGCGCAGGGGATTGTGGGTAATGTCAGCCGGTTGAACGTTCATGGATCTACACTTCAGAATCTCTCAAAAAAGAGAGCTTGCATTTCTTGCCAACCAGGGGAAACTCTTATGGCGCTGCATTAAAAGAAAAAGTGGTTATAATTGAAGTCAATGGCCTCCATAGGAAATTACAGAGAAACATAATTTCTTTTGTAAATCTTTTTATAATTAACTTTTCGATTAAAAAAAAATTGTGATAACATTTACATATCTGGTGATGAGTGGAAAAAAACTACATTTTTCAAAAACATTTGGTCTAACCCTTGTTTTGCTTTCTAATGGGGTTTATTACTGCAAACAAAATGACATGACATTTTTACAGCAGTTTTAGTGCATGTTTATGTCTGCTAACATAATAAAACGGTAGTCAATTTGAATATCTCACAAAGGCTAGATGTTTAAATATTTCAGAGGGATTCATCTGCCTCAACCACCACAGCAGCTTGAACACTAAACGAATCTATGAAATCTGCAGTCTTCCACATCCTAACAGAAACTCTTCAACAGTGTCTCTTTAGAGGGGCATACTGTCTCTTGTGGAGGAAAAAATGTTTGCTAGATAGATCAATCGATATGAAGATAATGAGTGAGGCACCTGCATCTGACGCAGTGGAGCCGCCAGCTGCTCCGTCAGTTTGGGCATCTCGTTGGCCTGTAGATGAAAACATCGTGTTCAAACCAAGGAAGGAGACTTTCAAAAAGCATGTAGGAAAAGGATATGAAACAATGTCGCTCTCTTTCCAACAGCTTCTTAATAAACATTTAAACATTTCTCTCAGTTTGTTTTCAGTCTGCAAGTTTATCCATCTCATTCGATTCAGAACAACGTCTGTTCTGGATCATGTGTGACAAATGGCACAAGGCAGGTCAAATACTGGGACAACTAATGGTGTCTTCAGTTCAGAAATATCTGCAGGGTTTCTGCGGGTTCCATAAGGTCAAATATAACTTAAGACCTTTATAAGAATCAAATTTAAGACCCATCATCACAAACGTCTACAAAACTTTTGCATAATAAACAGTATGCTTAAAATTTATTGATTGAAATGCCAAACATCACTGATTCTTTTTGACAATTTACAAAGATTTTCTCAAACTCAGGACATCACAACAATCACTGTTGTTTTTGAGGGTTTATGCACATCTCTGTAACCCTTAGCCACATTTACATATTTTTACATTTTTGAGGGTCTATCTGGCAACCCTAACAAACACTTAAGATTTCAAGCATATATGAATGTTCACAAGCGTTTTCGCATACTTTGGCAACACTAACCATCCCTTTCACGACTGAGTGACAAGATATTGAGCATTTTTGTGCATTCTCTCATACTAAGAAAACCCTAATCATCTTTTATACTTGTTTTTTTAAAGCATTTAAAAGCATTTTCTAAATCTGTGGAAAATAGTTTAGTCTTTTTAATACCTTGCTGAACCCTTGAACAATCATCTGACCCTGCGAATAATCTCCTTTCCTTCATTCAGGACCTTTTAGAACATGACCATTACCTCTAGAACATTAACAACTTCTCCCCTCTTCCACAATAGCATCTCAACATGCTATCCTTACATTTTCCTGGAAGACGAAGCAGCTGAGGAGTGCTGTGACCTGCTCGGCCGTCAGGTCATTGAACAGCCCGTTAAACATCATCTCTGTCAGCAGCAGCTCGTCTGCACTGCAAACACAAGATCATTAGAGAACAGAGTGTTTACAGGAAAATAACGGTTTTAGATTGAGTCATACACGAAAGCCAAGTGTATATGCAAACCATACCTGCTGATCTCACAGGCCACACGGCCCTTCATCTCGATGACATCAGCAGAGGTGGCAAATCCCAGGCGCCGCAGAACACGCTTCCTGCACTTCAGCTCGTCCATCTGCAACACTGTACGGGCTTTCTTCATTTCGCTCTTTGCTGCTTTAATGTCCGCTGCAATCTAAACACAACAGTGTTATTGTAGACATCAGAAAAATCCCCTTCATACCTAATTATATACTTGATCCACTATTATCAAAGCCAAAACCAGCAGACATCCACATTCAGACCGGGTTTTTAGCACAGTCATTGACTCACCCTTTTAGAAGCTGCCGCCCTAATGCCATTATCCACTTTACAGCTAATCTGGGACCTTTCTGAAGTGATTCAGACACACACCAAAAGCAGGACACTGAGAAAAGTTCCTTTGTTTTCAAGCAGAAGGGGAAAAGCCTTGTTCCTCCAAAAATCACATACAATAGACAATTCGTTCTTTTGCAATTATTAGTCAGCTATCTTGCATTGTGTATCACTAATGCTAATGTATTTATGTCATGACCTACATACAATTCCACAACTAGGACAATAGACAACTGTCATGCTTTCGGTCTTAAAGGGAAGCTGAAGATGTTTAAAATTGGAATGGAGTGTCATTTTAAAAACATTGAGACAACATATGCAAAGCTGTTTAAAGTAGATAAAATATCAGTCTAGTCAAGGCGTTCAATTCTTTAGATCAGTGGTCGCTTTTTCTGTGAGCGGTTTAATACAAGACAAAATAACTGAGGACTTAGCTTTTTTTTGCCCATATATGTCCTGATTAATTTTTTCAGGACAGTCTGACAGCTCAATTCAGATTCTTTTTTTAATCCAACAAGATCATTTGCAGATTTGGTCCTGAATCTTAGACATATTAGATTTTTTGCAATGTGGGACCTTTGAACATGTGTCTAATTTTTCTGGGATTAACTTAAACACAGTTTCTCATGGGTGCCAGTTGCTGGAGAAGACTGACTAGAATGATTACAGGAAGGCAACCAGAGCGCAATCTAGAGGTAGACAGCAACTTTCCACACTCACTATACTGGGCTTCCTTTACAAACAAGGCACAAAACAAATGTGGGCTTTAGTCAAAGTAAGATCCTTGAGGAGACTATTCTTCACAACCAAACTGTTTCTATATAAAAATTGTGACTTAACTTTTTTGTGTGTGGTGCATAGTGACTATAATATTTATGCAAGCACAAACTTTTTTTCTTCTTTTAAAGGTTAAAAAAATATTGTGATTTTGCCTATATGACATGTGTAAGCAGCAACATTTACAGGCGGAATAGTGGGTCAGAACCTAAATACTTGCAAAGCTGTTCTGAACTAGTGTCATCATGTCGGCAAGGAAATCCCAAGACTCCAAAATGCTCTTACTGTGCAAAATCCAATCCAACCTCAAAAATAACCCACAGGTTGGGCATCTATCTATTCACCGAATACTAAAGCCAGTTTCCTTCTTTTGTTCAGTTTTACTGGACCTTTAAGTTTCCAGTCACAGGAAGGGACCCCCACCCTCTCTGATCTGCTGAACAATAGAGCTACAGCTCTCGAGTAGTTACCGCTGGCGAACTTGAATGAGATTGAGATCAAGCCAGACTCACAACTGCCTTCTTCTCGCACAGCTTGTAGACAGCCTCCAAGTTTGGGTCGCTGTGCAGTGGGTGCGTATACATCCTGTGCTCAAATGCCTCTACCCTCTGAATGACCTTCTTCAGGCCTGGATCCTTGATCCCCATGTCATCAATGGGATCTAGCAGAGGAATCCCATCAGGAAACCGCTTCTGCA
This sequence comes from Danionella dracula, assembly GCA_900490495.1. NCBI lineage: Eukaryota > Metazoa > Chordata > Actinopteri > Cypriniformes > Danionidae > Danionella > Danionella dracula. The sequence continues at coordinate 807,829 of UELW01000006.1, forward strand.
CCTCCTGCAGAAGCAACATGTATATATGATGCTTTTACATGTAAAACAGCGCTTTAAAAAGAAGCACATTATCCAGCCTGACCTGGATGGATTTGAGCATGCTCTGTCGGTGGTCATAGGGCCGCAGGTCTTTCGGGATGTAAAGACGCACTGAGCTAATGGAGGTGATGAGATGTAGAATCACAGGAACAACCTGAAAGATAAACAAAGAGTTCTGATTAGTTAAAGCTCCTCTGGCTTACAAATCCCATCAAACCATGCCTTATATGAGCAAAGACAAGGGCCACTATAAACAAACTCCAGACTCAGCAGGAGCAGCACAGAAATAAAGTAGAGTTTATGAACAGAGTTAGACGAGGAGGAAAAACAAGAGCCATCAGCTATAGCCATCCAACTCTCTTCACATCCAGGTAAATCATACCAAGGGAAGAAAAACATGATTAAAAACATCCCAGAATGCTCTTGTATGGGCAAGCAGAATAAGCTTCTAGATGGAAAGCTAAAATACTTTAAATTCCAGCCAAACTCAATCTGTTGAGCCTCAAAAAGTGGCCCAGTCTCTTAACCAAGTATTGAATTAAATCTATTTATACATGTTCATGTGACCTGAATTCATGTTTTTTTGTCATCAAGCTTCATCGGTATTAAGGTTATTTCACGGCTACAATACACACACCGACAAGTAAACACAGTTTTAAAGAGGATGCCAATTTGACATAAGCTAATTTGGTTCTTTAGGGTAAACAGGCAGAGCCGCATTAATTCAAGGGCTTGCTTACCATGGCCCAAGCTCCAGGCCCTCAAGGGGGCCCTTTACCATCAGAAACATGAAAAATAAAATGCATCAAAATGAATATAATAGTGATCCACGATGCCTAATGATGTCGCTCCTCCCTCCCTCATCTCTCTAACTTTCTCCTCCATCTCTTCTCTCTGTCTCCCTGAAATATGAAATAAATGTTATTCTTGATCAAAAAGCAAGAGAGGCTGAGAGTTTGTGTAAAGGGCTGTTTCCATGTTAGGAATTAGTCAAGTCATTACCTTAAAATTTAAACAAATATGGTTTAGTGGGGTGGCATTGATTAGAACAAAAAGTCACTTCCTTTTGTGTATTGAGAGAAAGTCGAAGGGACCCCTGGATGACTTAAGTGGCCTATTTTAATGTATTGGTCAATAATAAATTTACTGTAAATTCCATGATGAGATTCATCTTTGAAGTACTTTTTCCCTTTTGTTTTAAATTAATCAGTTTGAGTAAAATTCACGAGAAAATTTTAGCACTGTTTTGCTCACCTGCATCTCGCCCTTTTCTCCAGGAGCTGCTGGTCTAGCTGCTTCAGTGGCTGCATTCTTTACGCTGTCTTTGCTGCAGTGAACAAGAACCTCCACCACAAACAATGGATCCAGATCACTTCCCACCTGCAACAATAAAAAAAAATACTCATTGATTATTTGAATCCTATATTAAACCTATCCTTAGCTTTAAACCTAATAAAAGAAGACAGCCACAAGACACGTCTGAAGTGGTGAAGGGAGTAGAGCAGATCGAAGGCAAATATCAATAATGCCACCGTGAGGATGAGAACAAAAGCAGCCTTGCTTGACTCAAGATACAGACAGGATCTCATGAAAAACCACCTGAGGTATAGGCCTACGCGCCACAAAAATCACGATGTCTATCTGCCGTTGGCAATGGATGATGGCATCATCTATAGACCCAACCCTAACGCTTAGGACCTTTTTCTAAGACTGCCCCCTTAATGTCTATGAAAAATGGTTCAATGTGTGATTGCAGTATGACCAGCACAATCTTTTTAAAGAAAAATGCTTGATAGTCCTGAGATCTTCTGATACATAAGAATCAGTTGCATTAAATGATGAGGAAATGAAAGTGAAGATCTGTGGGTGAAGATCTAACTCTTCTAGCCACAGCTGAACAACTTTTTTGTAGGTAAAACTAAAGGTGTGTTCATATTTGTAGTTCCGTTTACATTTTGACGAGTGCTGTCAAAATTAACATGTTAAAGCATGCAATTAATTTTGTTAATGCATTCAACGCAAAAAAATGTTTTTGAAAACTTGGCCAGGATTTGTTGTAATCTAACTAAATATGACATATGTGCACAAACCCTAGAACCTTACCTTAACCTTGTGTAACCTACCAAGGATGACTTAGGTGAAGCCATTACGAATTTAGCTTGTTGTGCTCTTACAGCCAGACTTCTCAAGACAAGGAAAAAGTAAACGTTTAATCTGACTATACCTTAACATTCGTCTTCTTTTGAAAATTGACGACTACACCCCAACCAAAATCCTGATTTTCTTTTTTCACCTAGACATAAACAGAAAACCAAAAAAAAAAAGAATGGTTAGAATCCTCATTGTAATTCACTTTAGAACGACTAGCATTCATGGAGTTGGTCTTTACCCGGACCATTCTGCCTGGCTGCAGAAAGGGCAGGCAGTATCTGGGTTTGTGAATAAACTCCTCAATTTCTTTCCCAAGTTTGGCTAGTTGCTGGCGTATCTTGTAGTAGGTCACCACGCTCTCCTCATTGGGGATTCTTAAGGCATTATAACCCTCCTCCAGCTTTTTCATCCCTGCAAGAGGCAAGGAAATTAAATTGAGATGTCAGAAGTCTCCCTGATGAGAAAAAACACAGTAACTAAATCAAAACAAACAGCGAACTGAATTAAATCTACTTTTAATTTTCCTTACTCCTAATGAACAGAAGTTTTGCAAGTTTGATCAAATGTAAGACTTTTTAGGGCCTTAAGATTATAAACACTGCGCTTCAAACCCTTTGTTTGAAACCTTAATTTTTTTTGTTTCAAATTCAGGCAACCCCAAACTTGCCTTTTACAAAGCTGAGAGTTTACGAGCATTTTCTCAAACTCTGGCAACCCTAATAGTAGTTTTAAAAATTTTAAACATTTAAGAGAATTTTCTCAACCTCTGGCAACCCCAGCAATCACTTTTAACTCAAACGAAGGTACCATTAATCATATTGAAACATTTAACTTTTTTGAGTAATTACGAGTTTTCACAGTTGCCACCCTAACTATGACATGTTTTGAGCATTTTTTTCAAACTTTCTCAGTCTCTGGCAACCCTTACCATATTTTTTGTAAATGATTAGCATTTAAAAGCATTTCTCAATACCCCAACCCCCCCCAAAAAAAAAACCATCAGATGGCCTTTACATGGACATCAAAAAATAAGACAGATGACAAACAGTTTAAGACCCAGACAGTGAATTTAAGAATTTTAAGGCTTAACATGGCCTTTTAAATAGTAGACTTTCTACCCAGCAGACACACTTACAAAAGTGTTGGTTTCAGTTTTCAAAAAAGGCGATTGGTGGATGTTAATTCTACGTTCATGATTGTAAATAAAAAAAATAACAGCTACAGCGGGTGATATTTCGCTTTTCCATATAGCTTGAAACTATGACAATATAGGTATTCATTTAACTCCTTACTCTCCACAACCCCCGGCACAGCTCTGTAGTGCTGGAACTGGTAGAAAGACTTCTCCAGCATGTACTCTGGGTTGATCTCCTCCACTCGCAGCAGATTGAGCACCATGTTATATGTCAGATGGAACGCACTGTTCAGAGGATCCGCCGAACCCTTGGATAGAAAAGATGTGACTGAATAAATCATTGATATCAAAGCAATACAACACCATCTACTGTCATTATGGTGAGAAAATTAGGGCAGATCAGATTTCCAACGCACAAGAGCCAAGGAACAGGAGAACAGTGCTAAGGAGCAATTTACTCCCGGTGAAACAGCTTTTTCAATCCCCAAGCACATCCAAATTCAAAATTAACAAGCACAACGACATAACTTTCCACCGGAGATGTGTTGATATGATAGTCAATGATCAAACTGTTTTAATAAGAATAACAATAATGCTGCTAATAAATCATGGGATTTCACATGTATGAAATTGCAGCGTTATGCCAGAGTGTCAAAGGTTAAGATTTGGATTTTATATTTAGTCTGAATTGTGATGGGTAACCAGTTAAGAGGTTTTAATAACCTAATGTGTTCAAACAAGTATATGTTTGTTTTAAGTGAGGAGCACTTAAAGTAGGTAAAACCTTAACAGTGTTACATTATCAAACATTTAACAGCTGTTTCTTTAAATGATGCAAGTAACGAACGCTTTAAACAAGCAAATTGGATGAGTATTTCAGGGCAGCTAATTTCATAATCAGTTTGCAGGGATTGGTTGATAGTGACTCAGAGATTAGAAAAATTTGCTGATCATTAGCAAAAACATATAAAAAGACAGTGGCAACCTTCTGATTTCCCTCTCGATGTGTAACAGGAAGTGACAGAAACGCAGCTCTTCGAGTGGCCGCTTGAGACTGACTCCAAAAGTGAGCAGGTTCTCAATCACTCTGTTAAATCTGGCCAAATTTGGAGCTGAAAGAAATCAGTTTATTTAGGTTTTTTATGAACACTGGGAGGTGAATTGTTTGCAAACATTGTTTGTTCAAGATATGTCAAATTTAAACCAATCAGACATCTTCAATATTGCCATGTCCCGCCTCTGCAGGCCTGTTTTCAATTACTGGCTACACCCACTTTGAGCCTCCTTTAATTTACTAATAACCTATAAAAACCTATGAGTGATGTCACGGACACTGTTTCCAGGTTTTATACAGTCAATGATAAAAGGCTAAATTTCCAAAGAGATTTAGGTGAATAATACTGATGCAAGTTATAGAACTATTTAATTAAAGCAAATTTGCTGCAAACTAGAACTGGGCAATAAAGCGATGTTGTACATTAACTCAAGCAGCGGCACAAGAACTGATCAAGACCACAACGAGTCCCTTTAAGAAGGTGAGCAGTGCAAGTCACAAGAGAAAGAGTGAAGCGCCTTTCTTAGTGCAAAACTACACGATTTCATTATACCCCCCATTTTCTAGTCTAAGTGTCAAGAGGATCTAAAACTACTCTTCATTCTGTTAAGAGAGCAGAAGCAAAATTAAGAGACTGTTTGTGACCTCAGAGCTCTCTGAACACCTGCTTTGCTCAACTTGTTCTTTAAGTCAAGCTGACACATAGAAAATCAGATTTTATAGGACATTAAGTGTCTGAAAATTTAAAATTCACACCCAAGAAATCAATAGTATGCCATTTTAACTGCTAAAAACTCTCAAAGTCTGTTCTTTGAAATTTTAACACCTCGTTTAAAAATCTATATCATGAACAGTCAACAACTTAGCGGTAAAATTTTTTTTTTTTTTTCAAACAAAGTAAGAAAACTGATAGAGAACAAGTTTTATACATCTTGGACTTAGAGGAGAAATCTAAGAAGGCACTACTAGGGTGCCAATCAATGAAATCAATCACATCAGACTCCCAGCATACACTTGGAAGTTATTCAGGACCTTGATGAAGCTCAATATGAATAAAGCAGGGGACTGTGCAAGATTTCAAGGGACCTCAAGCAGAGATAGGAGTTGGAGAGGAGTGCACGAGGGGCCTGCTAGGATTAAATCTGGCAGGCTTCTGGTAGAAACCCGGACAACTCATAGAGCAGCGTTAGATTGTGTTAGGAGACCTTCCACAGGGTCCCAAGGCTTGAAGGGGGCTGAGGAGTTTAGAATAAGAGTTTTGCTTCTTTTGTTACCTTCAGTAACTGTTTGCCGACTGCAGGGCTCATGTTCTCATCAACCATGAAAATGACGATTCCTCTCTCATCCATTCCTCTTCTCCCAGCGCGTCCGGACATCTGGATGTACTCCCCAGATGAGATCTAATGAGGGAAGTTTCGACGAAGCTTTAGATCAGTCAGTCAAGTAATGAAGGTATTATAATGATGCATATATATTGAAGGCAAATTCAACATGTGTGCTCGGGAAAATCGTTGAGCTCTGACAAACCATCCAAATCTAAAACATTATCACAAGTAAATATTGTTTCTGCCTGATAAAACTCTCTAATGTTCCAAGATAAACGTAAGTACCCTCGGCTTATCTTCCATTAGCTGCTTAACACCCCAGAAAGGGGCTCATAGCATGAAATTGGAAAGCGAAGCCTCAAGTGAGCATTTTCTGGCAGATCATGAAAACCAGATGTTCCTTACGAAACACTTCAGCTTCCATCTCACTCTCTTTCTCACTCCCTCACTCAAAACTGAGCTGTAAAAGCCAAAGGTCTATTTAATTCAGAACAGATCAAGTCATTGCCTCAGACACAAGCAAACAATACCTGGCAGCCTGGAAAGCCTCCTAGCTTGCCCCCCAATGACTTTGCATTGTATGGTGGATGAGAGAAGCATGCAGGAATTGGGCTTGTCAGGAATAATCTAAAGTGTTTTACCCAGCGGAAGTCTTTGCCATCATATTTCCGTGCACTGGTGAAGAGAACAGTTCGCGCAGGCATGTTGATCCCCATTGCAAAGGTTTCTGTAGCAAATAAAGCCTGGTGATAGAGAAGAAAAAAAAACGATATCAACCATTGTTTGCTCATTCCCCCAAGATGTTCCCACACAATACTAGCTCAGAAACGATGGGTGCTACTATCTCTGGGAATACAATACTACTTGTGCCATCTGAATCAACAAGCTGTGCTAAGCTATGGCTAGAAGGTCTATCTGGGAATGGCTGAACTGATTACAAAACACATACATTATTTATTAACTTGAGGGAAAAGGTAAAATGAGCCAGTGTCTAAAAAACGGAGTGTTCCTTTGATGCCTAGATTAGTTGGTCAGAAACCATTTTTAACTAAGCACAAAAGTGATTTTATATAATTTAATAAATCTGTTTTCAATCAGGAATCAAACTGAATCATGCTTAAAACCATGAAAAATGAAACTGAACTACTGCCAGTGCTTTTTAAAAGTGCATTAAAATTAATTTTAATGAATTAAAAAAATATTCGTTCTTGCAATGATAATTATAATGCTTGCTGTAACCATCTCTTACTTTCAGCAGCCCTTCAGAGAAGAGGATCTCGATGGTCTCTTTCAGGATTGGGAGGAGGCCCCCATGATGAATTCCAATTCCTCTCTTAAGCAGCGGCAGAACGTGCTCCACCTATTGAGAAACAAACCCAATTAAACACAGACGGCTTCACGACTGTTCCAGGTCATGCTCTGTCCGGTGATTAATGCGCTTAAACACCACTCAGTCAGATTAACATTGCGGAGCTAATTAAGACTGGCTTAGCATCCTGCTAACACCAAAACAGAATTTCCCAAGAAGTGGAAAACAAGTAAACCAGCAGTTATTGTCTTCAATGTTTTTTTGTGCAGCAAACTCAGAAAAAAACTAATAAATGACAATTTTTAAAAACAGACACCTGTTTTACACTGCTTCCTTTTGCATTGCATATCGAATGCATCGTTATTTAGGCACGCATGGTAACAGATTAAAAATAAAACTATTTATGGTAAAAATGCTGTAATTTAGCCCATTTTTACGTCTGGCAAACAAGTTGCCATGTGTCCTTTGCTGATTAATGAAATTAAAGGTAAAGGTGACTGTTGTTATTAAAATTGATATTCCTCTTTACTTTTGTCCATTCTTGATGAGATCAAGGCTTTTACATGAACAAAGGTCATGATATTCAACCACTCAAGTAGTCAAATACCTCTGCTGTATGAAAACAAAAGGCCTGCATGCTCAGTAAATCCACTGCTGTGAAGCATACCTGACACCGTCACAAACACAGATGCAGTATTAAATATGAGTCAAATTGGCGGACTTTTGGAGACAATGCTTTTCCAAAACATTTAAGATGAGGTCTGTCAACTTTGGTTAAGTGCAACATTGACGATTTGATTTCTAAGTGAATCCATTTCTCCTCTCTACAAACAGCTCTTCCAATCCTTTCTAATCCTGTCCTCAAAATAAAGGCATACAAAACATCAAAACTTTCTTAACTATCTAAACGCTAAACTATCTTGCACTATGAAAATTGACATTGCTGAGAAGTAGAGAGTTATAAGGATGTAACTGCCTAAAGGGGAAAATAGTGTTTCATGAGAATCTCCATGTAATTCTTGGTCACTACAAAACATCCAAAGACGTTTTACAAATACCGATATGCTTTGCTGTGGTGGATGTGACAGACAATAACATCCGAAATAGTAGCTCACAAATCCTCTAAAACAGAATTTTAACTTTTATATGCGAGCAGTAAATATATATAGAATTCATCAAGCAACAGGGGCCACCGCTTGTCCATGACAATTATAGATTTTTCTGGTTGGGCAGAGGCTAAAGCAGATGTGGGTATTTTGGCAACTGAGTGGTTTTATACAATAAACTAGTTTTAAAAGCTTCCCACATCTTTTAAAAATATTTGGCATACGTTTTAAATAAAGAGAAGAGAGAGGGTGGAGTACAAAAACAGAACAATAGGCAAAGCTTTTTATAAAGAGGGCATCTGAAGATACTCGGATCAGTGCCAAAGAGAAGATCAACACAAACCAAAGTATTGATTTTATTTTAAATTATTCGCACAAATTGATGACAGTCAAGTACAAATAGCATTATATGTATTAATTTTAAATGTAAAAAAATACAGAAAAAAGATAAAGATTTTCTTGCCGACACGGGATGAGTTTTTATTCATTTTAAAATAAAAAATATACTTTCATAAAATTGTAAGAACACCGTTTGCTTGTGCAAATTTCAGAAAATAATTACAACTTTTAGCATGCCTTTTATGAGGATTATTGTTAGTTTGTTTCCCTATGACATTGACTTTTCATTCAATTCTTATTCTTGTTCTAATGGCTTTTTTTTTTTAAGTGAAGTTCAAACTAAACCCAGACGAGATTTAGTAAGGCCTCTGCTGACCGCTCACATTGCAGCTTGAACATTAAAAAGCAATGATGGCCCAAACATATTTTCTGTCTTTATTCCTCTAGATAAATACAATAAACAAAATGTGAGTGATTGTAAAGCACGACTTCTGTTTGTAAAAGCTGATTACAGACTTCAACTGATAAAATCAAACCACTTCACAAATAAGTGAGAAGCCGTACCAAAGAAAGAGGTTTTCAAAGAGATACCTGTGGGAGCTTCTTGTCCTCATCGGAGAGGCAGTCTGTGGCATTGTTGAACACCTCCTCCACCAGCTTTTTCTCTTCATCTGTGTTTCAAGACACAAAATAAATCATGACTTTATTTATTTTCTCAAACAGAAATGTGAATAAAAGAGTGAATGAACTGTGTTGCTGTTATATTATGTCGGCATTCTGTTTTAGTCTGTTTACTCCATTCTATACACAACTATAAGAAAATCAACACTAAATCAAATCAAAACTAAAAAGAGATTAGTAGCGAAGAACTCCACTGTTTAATAATAATAGCTTTAAAATTCTATGAATTAATCACAATGTCTACCTGTTGACATATTTGATTGATTTCAATCGTTCAATTAAGACAAGTCTTTCAGATAGCATTTAATTTGCTGTAAAATATATCTAATTCTGCTAATACCATTGTGCATTTGTGTAGATTAACAAAACGGTTCAGAAAGTTTTAAAATAATTGTTTTCTAGTCTAAACAGTCTCTGAAAAAATCAGAATGACTGAAAAGCTATTAAAAATTGTACTAAACATTAAGGTAATTTTGAATTTGTTCTATTTAAAATTGTTTTCAGATATAATTAACTCTTAGAATTCAGAAACACAAATTCTACTCTGTATTACTAGTGTTACACATATAATAATGTTATATATACACATATAAACAGCTATGGACGATTTTGCATGAAAATACAATATGTCCAAGGCAAAAAAAACCCCACTAAATAAGGATATAATGAAAAAATAAAGACTTCTTCATGAAAGCAACAGCAGATCAGTAGGTCCAAAAATGAAAACTTGGCACTATTTATCTTCTGCATCTAGAACTTGAGCAACCCCTCAAGAGAGCATTTCACTGTCCATGCAGCAATAATGAAAATGATCTGTGGAGCCTTGATGAAAATCTCTTGAGCTTAAGAGCTGACGACATCTGCTCTAGACGAGCCAATGAAAACAGACTCACTAAACAAGAACAGCTGTGTGGAAGGCTGCTCATGCACCCTTTGAGCCGTCTGAACCATGGTACAAAAGCACACACTGAATAAAATAGAGTTCTTCTGACTGCACACACGACATTTACAAAGAGTAAACGGTGCATGATATCAGTTTACCTCATTTCAGAACAAAAGACTTGTCTTTAACTAGCATGAGCTGTGCTTTTCTGTCTTTTAAACCTGTCTGTCTGTTAAGTGCTGGTTTCTTTCTTATTAAAGAAAAACTATTTAATCTCCAAAGATGAAGACTATCCTCTATCCAATTGATTGATGGGAATTGCCTTTAGTCTAGACAAGAAACTTTTACAGATAGAAAGTCGTTTAAAAACTCCCTATTACGCCTAAAAAAATCTAAGCCAATTTTTACCCAATGCTTTGTTTTACAAGAGTTTTAAAAATCTTCATCTCCCCAATATGTAAATACAAACACAAAATAACTCCAAAAAGCTATATAATAAAAAAGCTCCAATAAAATAGCTTTATATCAGCAGAGAGAATTGTCAGATAAATACCGGTGTTGAAGTCCAGCTTAGCCACCTGCAGCGCATAGGCCTCACACTCCTTCTTACTGAAGCTGAAGATGATGACTGGCTGGAAGTTCCTCTCCATGATCATCTTCACAATCTTGAAGACGTTTGATGGACCTGTTCAGTCACAAACAATAACCGATAAAACCAAAGTGTAATCAATCGTATTATTACTGATCCTCAAAGCATACCAACCTTTAGTTCCCCCCTTTCTTCCTTTGGGGTCCCACTTGTTCCCAGTGTTGCTCCCGGTATCTCCCGCATCCCTCAGGACCTGCATTGCTGTGTTAAAGTTGTCCTCTCTGAAGTCTCCCTGACAATTAAGTACAAATATAAAATTATAAAACGTGTCCTCTTGAAGATGTTTGTAGACAGAAGTGAATGTTTTTCTCTACAAAATGGCTTTTTTTTTATTAAGAACTTTTACAGAGGTCAATCTGAAGAAACATCTTTTAAAAGTTGAAATGCAACGATTAACCGATTTCTCCATTAACCGTGCTTAAATTTGTGATTACCTCCAGGTATTTTTTTCAACATCCAGAAGATCCATATTTACGAACAATAAAAATGATAACAGGTCTCACAGCCACCCTGCATTCTTTCTTAGATTTTTATAAGTAGAATAATTAGTCACCACCGTGTTCAACCCTGATCACGATCAAATGTTTGAACAGGACGCAAAGGACTAGACTAGGAAGACTTGGTTGTGCTAAAATGTGTCTTAAGTGCGTTAGGGAGTTGCCAGAGATGGAAAAAAAAGGTAAATTACGAAAGATTTAGCAGATAAAATAGCAAGGTTTTTTCCACCAAATTTCAGCTGTTTTCCGATTTGTTATACTTCTTTGACGGTTTTTTTTAGTTGATGTATATAAAAGTCGTCTTTCCACTTTTACTAATCATATACAAGAAAATATTTGATAAACAGTTGTTCTGGTATTTTCAAACACTATTGACCAAATTTGATTTTCAAAGAGAGAAATTTATTTATTCTATGCTGCATTGTTTGGTAACTGAGAGGCAATGATAAACTCTTTAAAATGAGTTTTCATGGACATAATAATTGTGACAACGGTAAACTGTAAAACCGAGATTATTCCCCAGACTATAGATGTTCAACCAAAATAAAAAACTGCTGCATCTCTATTTAGGAGTTTGATGATGAATCACCACTTGCTTCAACCATTTTAGTTATGTCAAGAGACATTTTAAAAAAACTCATTTTTAAGGGGATTTCTTAAGATATTTAAACCAGGAGGATAAATTATAGCAAATCGATGAAAGATTTTTAGAGGGAATACAAAAGTAATTTTTTTTTTTTATTTAAAACAATGCTACCACATACAGTAACTGAGCCTCAATTCAGTGGTCTGGATCACTTGCATTTGGTTTCTAATGAATCATAAAATGAAAGAATAAACTTGTGTTCTTGTTTCATTGCTCTGGCAACATAACACGAGGAACTATGGGTCACTATGGTTATGTTCTACCATGCCTTCAATATAATAAGATTTGGCAAAAAAGCAATTGTAAAGCAACTTAACATGAAGCTCTTTTTCTCTTACTTTGGATGAACGGTTTCCAGTCTGCTCCAGAGTAAGGCGCGTGTTTTGTATTTACATATATCAGCAAAGACAGAAGAAATAATTCCAGAATACAAGAATAGATGTCTTTTCTCAAGCAACTACTGTTAACAAGCAATTTTTTTGACTGGTGTAGTATGTGAGATATTTTAATAATACATTTTCTCCTAAGAGTGAGGAAAAAAAAAACAAGGACATGTAATCCTTCTGAGCATGGAGGTCTGAGTCAAAGACCATGAGTTTTGTTCCACATCTATCTTACTGACCAAAAATAAGTCTTTTTATTTACTTTTACAGATCGCAAACATTCACCATATAAAATGTTCAAAGACCTGATGACTTCATGTAAGGTAATGTTGAGAATTAGTTTTTTTATTTCTGGCAAAAGAAATGAATTAATATAAACTCGAAAATTAATATAAAACTAAAAAAAAATCTCAATACTTTTTTCTTACAAAAAAAAAAAACTATAATTTTTAGTTTGCTTTTGTGCTTCAGAATACATTTCTTAAACAGCTGATTGGCTGACTCTTGACAAGTTGACATTTAAGCATGAATGTCTTCATGGATTCACTGTAAACCTTCAAAGATGTTCTGCACTCAAGAAAGAACAACACACCTAAACTCCGCATTCTGGTGATCACACCCAGGAACATTCAGGTGTGTCTGACTGACACTGGAACATATTTTGACTTACGTTCTCATCCACAACCAGGTGGAGCCCATCGCCCCCTGCTGGAAAGACATAGTGCTGCAGTGGTGTGGGCCGGTAGTCCGTGTACACCACGTGGCAGGGCTAGATGAAAAACAAATAAAACAATTTCAGTTATCAAAACAACACCTGATTGCCAGACCCTTCTTGATTTTTCTGTAATTAAGCAGTAGCTAGGCTGTGCAGAGTTGTTGTCACAACTTCAGAAGGTGCGGACATAACACTCATGCAGATTTTGTTGTTTAGCTGTCAAAGACCAATCCAGTTAAATACTACCCAAGATGCCTACTAGAGTGCAATGCCTGTCCCTCACAACACTGCATTTATTAGGAGTGCATTAGGAACAAATACACCAGAGATCAGGCCTTTTCAGTAGCCATGAGAATATTGTTTGATACTCTGAGAGCAGGTTTAGCAGATTGATTCATAAATTAAAACTTTGATTACCCAAATATATTGAGCACTTAAGGGAGGCTTAATTAAGAGGCTTGTTTTAAAAAAATTTCCTTAAAGACATTTTATATAGAGTGAAGTTTTTTTTGCTTAGAAGCTTTTTAAGCCATGTTTTTTACTGGTAAAATCAAATTTGAAATGTTTCATGAGACTGAAAAGCCATTGAAAAAAGTTAAGTTTCCAGCAAAGGTGTTTTTAGGAGAATTATTTATTTTCTTCCGATAACCCAACAGTAAAGCTTTGGAAAACAACACAAATCAACTCTTAATGTTATCTTCATTATGTTAAAAGATAGGTAAAATTCCAGGTCCAGGTCTAAGCAGGGTTTTATACTCAGAAGTCAATAAGCTGCAGAAAGAAAGAACATGTTAAAGACCCACCTGTTTGTGGAGGTGACAGATCCACTCTGCGAACTGTCTAGCATTGGGGATGGTGGCTGACAAGAAAACATGATGCACGTTGTCCGGCAATAGGATGATGGTTTCTTCCCAGACCACTCCACGCTCTACAGATCACAAGACCAGAGAAACAGGAAATAAAAGTTCAAAAACTGATTTAACTTGGGCTGCATATTGGCAACAGTCAAACGTCACGATACCACATATCCTGACATATTACTGAAAGGTGCTTTATAAAATAAAGTTTTAAAAACCTTTTCTGAATACTAATATGCATTTCAACAATAAACAGTATGCTTCAAATACATTGTGTGAAACCCTAACTATCACCTTTATGTTTCTGAGCATTTACAGGGGTTTGCTCTCAAACTCCAGGATCCCTAATCATGTCATTAACACAATTGAGCGTTTATGAGCATTTTCTCAAACTCTGCAGACCCCAAGCCACAAGAAAAAACATATCAGATGAGCTTACATGGACATCAAATAAATAAGACCTGTGAAAATGTATTTAAGACCTAAAACAATTAATTTAAATATTTTTAAGATCTAAAATGTAGGCTTTACAACAAAAAAATTTGTAAACCCTGTTAAATTTGTAAAACCCCCTGTTAGGGGGTTTACCTGTAAAAAAAAAAAAGTTAAACTCAGAACTAAATGTTTGATCATAAATACAATTAAAAAAAAATTATTCAGCCTGATTTGAATCGATACACAGATAGCCCATCATAATATTTTTCCCTACACCCATAGAATTAACTGTTAAATCCCTGACTTAACGATAAAAAGCACATACCAGAGTCTCTCATGTAATGGATCTCATCAAAGATAACCCAGGCCACCTCCCTCATGACCTCTGATCCCCTGTAGAGCATGCTCCTCAAAATCTGACAGAAAACAATGAGTCTATCAATACAAACATAGCTGTTGGTGCTACGGTGGAAACCAGTTCTGTGTTTCACCTCAGTGGTCATGACCAGACAGGAAGCTGTGGGGTTAATGGTGACATCACCGGTCATCAGACCAACGTCTTGAAACTCCTCGTACATCTCTCTGTACTTCTGATTGCTCAGGGCTTTGATGGGGCTGGTGAAGATGACTCGCTGCTTTTCTCGGAGCGCAAGCGCAATGGCATACCTGCGTAGAGAAATTTCTTCATTATAATAAGCGAATCAACCTGGAACACTGATGTTTTCAGTCAAAGGGACACGTACTCGGCACACACAGTCTTTCCTGCTGATGTGTGGGCTGAGACCAGCACAGACTGGTTGTTGTCGATGCACAGGATAGCCTCGCGTTGGAAGGGGTCCAGGATGAAGGGATACTCCTGTATGAGGAGAGAACATCTGTTTTGAACAGGTTTTTTTGGCTTTGTCTGAAAGGCAAAGGGGTGTTAAAATAACCTTAGCAGCTTTTCCAACGCATGGTTTCAGTGGAGTGTATTCATCACTGGCTGGAAGAACCACCTGAGAACATAAAATATGCTCAGTATGAAGATGTTCCACAGGAATTTTGATCTGCTGCATGTCTGTTTTTACCTCATGAGTGCAGCCCTCCACTGTCTCCACCTGCTCTGCTTTCACTTTAGGCATGAGTTCTGACAGGCTAAAATAATAGAAACAATTAAGAAACTTATTTGTTTGATTTAACTACATTTAAAACTGTTTCCAAACAATATGAAGTAAACATATTTACTCAAAACAATCATCTTTTAATGAAGAATGTTTAACTTTTAAGTAGTATCTAAAACGCTAGAAGAAACATTTCTATGAAAGATCGGATATATCATCTCCACCAAATATGTAATGCAGTATGCTAAGTTTGTTTGACCATTATTACCTTTTTAAATCGGACACAAAAATGAAAAATTAAACTTCAAACTTTTAAAATTGTAAACTCAACTTCAAAATGGAATATTTTGTCATTAAATCCCTTGCTATCATGAGAGTGCATACTTTGGTCACCGGTTGTTGTTTTTTTTTTTTTACATAGTGTAAAATTTGAGTACTAGATTTGATCAATTGAATAATGACTCTTCTCACATGCTTCTAACATGTAAAAATCTTACTTGATCTCCTCGGATGAGACAGTCTCCAGCTTCTGTCTTTTCCCAAGCACCATCTCATCTGGGGCGTCATCGAATTCATCTCTTTTTCGTACAGATGTGGACTCTCCCTGTGGTTTATTTGCTTTATCAAGGGTCTTCCTAGTGATGAAAAGGGGAAAAAGACACAGGAATCTCAAAATTTCGGGTGTTTAGTGTTAACATACTTTAGCATTAATTCTTAACATTTAAGTAATGTATGGGAGAATAAAAGTTTGTTAGTAACACAGTAAACACATCTCACTGCTGTTCCGAGTTAATAATATCTGTTAATTTTAGTTGGCAGCACATGTGCTCTTTGAGACAAGTGAGTTACTGACGTTGGTTCATAGTTTATTTACGGTTTTGTTGTAAAACCTACCCCGCAATATCAGTCGATTTTGGAGTGGCTTTTTTGCTAGAGCCAGCCTGTTCGTCATCAAAAACGCTGAATAAATCGTCTCCAAACGCGTCCGCCATGACTTCAGACCGACACAAGACAAATCCTACACTGCGACGCATTAAACTCGCGCCGGAAATGACATCATGATATGGAGGAAGCGACTGTTAAATTGAGTAAATTATTTCAGCTTAGCCATTTAAAATGATTTGTTTTTCTATATTTCTTAATATATATGTTCACATAGTTTGTATTTAATCAATATACCATACCGTCATTTGGGAATTACTTGAATGAACTTGTGTTTGATTGACGACTTTTATTTTGGATTTTTCTTAAAAGAGACTGTATACCACTCGCTTCTGCTTCTGATTGGAGTTGTGAATTATTTTCCAAAAAAAAAACAGTTTTTATTTGTATGAACATATATTTTAAAACTGCGTGAAAGACACCTTTCGCTATGGGTGGCAAAAAGAAGAAGAATTCTGCGGCGGTTTCCTCGAGTTTGCAGCCTGGGGTTCCAGTTAATCCAACCGGTGAAGCGCCTGAATCCACCGGCATGAAACAACAGCAGAGACTAAACTCGGAGAAAACAGCAGCCAAAGATCTCAAAACCAAAGGCCAGTCTCTTTTATTTTTGTTTTGGTCATAATAGTAACAGCTTGATTTCCAAGCTCAAAATATTTGAAATGTCATTAATTATGTTCTGTATGTTTATGTTTTCCTGTAGCTCCCAAAACATACAGTCTTAACACAAATACACAGACTGACACAAGCAGTTTATCCGATAAGTCGATTTTAAAGGTAAGTATCAGAATAAGATATCAGTCTGTCTACAATATGATCAACTGTGTTCTACTTCCATCAGCTCCATCTTTAGGATGTTCTGCCACAAGGATGCTAACTTACACAAGTTTATACCTATTTCTGTCAGGAAATGTGTTAAAAAAGGTTTACCGATTTTAACAAAAGTTTAGTTGATTTTCTAAAAACAGCCTTGTAGCTATATGACACTGTACTGTATATATTATTTACGGTTCAGCTCTGAATTGTTTGCTCGTCTTGAAGGTTGTTATCCAACCAGATCTGGAGAAGAAGGTGATTAAGCTGATCAACGATTACAGACAAGAACATGGTGATAAAGGACCAATATCTGGCAGGCTCACATCCAAAAAGTTGTTGGTAATGAACCCCCGTTTCCTTGATCTGTTGTTTTAGCCATAATCCATATTTAAAGTACCAACATAATCTGTTGTTTGTCAGGATTTATACACAGCTCTACAAAGGTTCAAGTTTAAAACAGAATACATCGAAGAGGCAATGAAGAGCAGTGTGCTTTACGGAGGAGATCTGCACACTGCGCTCGACTGGCTCTGTCTCAACCTCAAAGATGGTACTTGTGATTCCGTTTTTTCTCTCTCATTGATTCTAATTCTGCATCTAAGTCACTATTTCTGCTCTTGAAAAGATGAACTTCCAGAGGGGTTCAGCCAAAAGATGCAGGAGGAGAAACAAAAGACTCGGCCCAAATTCCAGCCTTCTCAAGAGGACAGGAAACAGTCACAGACCAAAATCAGTGATCAAGAAGAGGAGAAACCAAGGGAAAAGGTACAAATTCATACACAAATTAGTTTTTTTAATAGAATTCAACAGCACTATACAATAAAAAAGTAATATAGTCAAGGATGTAACTTTGTTTGGTGATTCACACAATCTTTCAAGATAGCAAAAAAACATATACCTATATGGTTACATGGTTAATTCCATATTAATTAATTAATTTATTTAAGTAAAAATAAAGCTGTATTCCTATATGAGAAATTCTATACTTTTACTGTGATTTTAAATGAGCAGTCTAAAATCTTTACTGTAATTCTCTTAATGTGAGTTGAAAAATTGATTTAATTAAAAGAATTTGAGTTTCCGTATCAAAAAAGTTATGACCATAAATAAAGCTTTACACAAAAATAAACTTTGTTATATTTCTATTTTTACAAGATTTTTTTTACTTTGTTTTATTTCTGTTTAAAGCTGTGCTTGATTTTCTATTTTGATGCGCTTTAATTAGAGACTAAATTAAAAAGGGGGAAAAGGGATCAACAGATGCAATGTGACTAAAGAACAGAGAGAAATTGTGTGGCACTCAAAAGTTAGCTGTCGTTAGTCTGTTGAAAAGAACAAAAATTCTAATTGGCAGTCAAAACTGTTATCTCTTTTTAAACCTGTGGGTCAGTCGGAGCTTGTGACATTAGTGCCAGATAGGAGAAAAGGAGCTCAGATCAGGTTTATCAAATAAATAAAAATAAATCAAATAAATCAATAAATTAAATAGATCAAATAAATTAAAAACTGTTAAAGAGCTGGAGTCAAAGAAAAACTAAAACCATTCTTAACTAGGAATGTTATATGCCACAAAGCAGTATTTTTATTATCGAGTAGTGATTGGATCGTTTTCATGTTGTGGTTAGCTATTGTTGGATGAGGCAAACTTAAACACGCTCCTTAAATTCAATAATGAGACAAAAGCACTCTAATTTCTATTTTTGTCAGAGTCTTGTTAAAGACGATGGAAGCAGCATGAAGGAGTGGATTTTGCGCTATGCTGAACAATCAGAGGATCAAAGCAGTGAGGAGGAAGAAAGTGAAGGTGTTCATAAGCCACAGTTGGAGGAGAAGTTCGATCCGGTGGGTTTTTAGTTTGATTTTTCTTTTACATCAATATTTCTCTATTGTTCCTATGATGACATTGTTTCTGTGCAACCGGAGTGAACAGAACAACTCCCTGGAGGACACATCAACAATATCCACATCTTCAGGATCCCTTCATCTCAGTTTCCCAGCACAGCTTGAAAAACTAGTCTCTGCAGGAACTAAGCTGTCCCACTCGTTTACGGCAAGCCCCCGACCATCGCCCCAAAAAAGGCGGGCACCTCTTCCTCCTATAGCAGAAAGAGTTCTGCGATCAAACCGGTTGGGGCAAAATCACCCCCAACCCACCCTTACTCCACAAAACCAGCAGTGAGATAAACAGGACATTCTGCCTCAAGACGGCGACCTTGGGGAATGTTTTCAGAACAGGCAGATGTCCTCAGCCCCTTTTAGCTCTTACTTTATTAGCGATACAGATAAGGCCTGCTAGAAATAGACAAAACAAGTGGAAGAAAAGGTCTGCTAGAAATCAGAAATCAAGCAGACCAAACCTGATTAAAATAAACTGTAAGCCAGAGACTATCATATCTGAACCCACAGAAAACAGGGTAAAAATAGCACTTCTAAATGTTAGGTCACTTAGAAACAAGGCACACCTCGTAAATGATTTTATTTTAACACATGACTTAGATTTTATGTTGCTAACTGAAACATGGCTAGATGATAGCTGTAGTGCAACCATATTAAACAAGGCTGCACCAGGAAACTTCTTATATAGACACGCCTCTCGTTCTGATAAAAAAGGAGGCGGAATCGCAAGTATGTACAAGAACATTTTTGAATGCAAACAGGTCAATCTTGGGGATTACACATCTTTTGAATATTTGAGTATAGCTTTAAAAAGCACCAAACGGGTACTTATACAGGCCTCCAAAGTACACTACAGGGTTTACCGATGATTTCACTGAACTGCTCTCAGCCATCTCTTCGGAGTTTGACTCTTTCATCATCACTGGGGATTTTAATATTCACATGGACAAGCCCAATAATAATGCTGCCAAAGAACTCAACAATATTTTAAACACGTTCGACGTGACAACACGTTCAGGGTGTCACACATTGTCACGGTCACACACTGGACTTAGTAATTAGTAAGGGCTTAAATATTTTATCCACCGTTGTGCAAGATGTTGCTCTGTCTGATCACTTCTGTGTTTTTGTTGATGCGGCAATCTCCCACGTCAAAATTGCAAAATCAATTTCTGTTAGAAAAAGACACATAAATGATGACACCAGCGAGATGTTTATGCATGCCATATCTCAAACACCAAGCATCACAGCTGGCACAGCCGACTTCCTTCTTGAGGCATTTACTTTAAAAATCAAGTCCGTTATAGATGACATCGCACCTATAACTGTCAAGAAGAAACCTGGGAGACAAAAAACTCCCTGGAGAAATTCAACAAAAGTTCAAAGTATGAAAAGACTTTGCAGGAAGGCTGAAAGAAGGTGGAGAAAAACCAAACTTGTCATCCACTACGACCTTTATAAAGAGAGTCTTCGTGCTTTTAATTCAGAATTAATCGCAGCTAGGCAAGAGTATTTCTCAAACTTAATTAATAACAACCTCAACAATACACGAACTCTCTTTGCAACAGTAGAGAGGTTAACCAACCCACCAAACCAGACTCCAAATGAGCTTCTGCCTGAAGATAAATGCAATGAGTTTGCTTCATTTTTCATCAATAAAATCATTAACATCAGAAAAGGCATTAGTGCCTCCCCCTGCAGGGCTGGGGATAGACCTCCTCAGCCTCCACTCTCAATGTGCACCTTCAATCCAATCGATAGCAAAACATTAATAGAAACAATTCAGAGCCTTAGAACATCAACATGCAGTCTTGACACTCTACCAACAGTCTTTTTTAAAATGGTTCTTAAGAGTCTAGAAAAGGACCTCTTAGAAATTATAAACACCTCCTTGTGCGCAGGCTTTTTCCCCAAATCCCTTAAAACCGCAGTTGTAAAGCCACTACTGAAAAAGACAAACTTAGATAATACTGTACTGAGCAACTACAGGCCCATCTCAAATCTCCCTTTTATTAGTAAAATTATGGAAAAGATTGTGGCAAAACAACTGCTTGAATTCCTGATCCAAAATGAATACATGGATTGTTATCAGTCTGGTTTCAGAGCTCATCACAGCACAGAGACAGCTCTACTGAAGATAGTCAATGACATCCGGTTAAACACCGATTCAGGAAAAGTGACTGTCCTGGTTCTACTCGATCTGAGTGCTGCCTTCGACACAGTTGATCACAAAATCCTTCTCGATAGACTAGAAAACTATGTTGGTCTTTCAGGAACTGTGATAAAATGGTTCAGATCATACTTAGAAGGAAGAGGCTTCTTTGTAAACATAGGTGATTACATGTCGAAGTGGACTGCAGTGTCGTGTGGAGTCCCTCAAGGTTCAATCCTTGCTCCTTTACTATTTAACCTGTACATGCTTCCACTGGGCCAAATTATGAGAAGGAACCAGATATCATACCATAGTTATGCTGATGACACACAAATTTTTCTAGCTATCTCCCCAAATGACTACAACCCCACAAACTCTCTCTGCCAATGTCTTGATGAGATTAAAAACTGTATGGAAAACAACTTTCTTCAATTAAACAAGGAAAAAACTGAAGTCATTGCATTCGGAAGCTAAAGCGAGGTTGTTAAGGTTAACTCGTATCTCAATGCCAAGGGCCTAACAACTACAAATCAGGTCAGGAATCTTGGAGTGATTCTGGACTCTGATCTTAGTCTAAATAGCCACATAAAATCAATGACAAAATCCGCTTATTACCATCTTAGAAACATCACAAGAATCAGATGCTTTGTTTCCAGACGAGATTTAGAGAAACTGATTCATGCTTTCATCTCCAGCAGGCTGGACTACTGTAACGGCCTCTTAACCGGTCTTCCCAAAAAGACCATTAAACAGCTCCAGCTCGTTCAGAATGCAGCGGCTCGAATTCTACCCAGAACTAGAAAGTCAGAACACATTTCTCCAGTTCTTAAGTCTCTACACTGGCTGCCGGTCTCCTTCAGAATAGATTTTAAAGTTTTGCTGCTCGTATATAAGACATAACATAACTTAGCACCTAAATACCTAACAGAGATGATCAGTGAATACACACCAAACAGAGAGCTGAGATCCCACAGATCTAATAAATTAGATCTACCCTGGGTAAATTCCAAACAGGGTAAATCCTCCTTTAGTTACCATGCGGCCCACAGATGGAACCAACTTCCAGAGGAGATCAAGGGTGCCAACACTTTAGTCACATTTAAATCCAGGCTAAAGACTCTCCTGTTTAGTTGCGCTTTTGTCGACTGAGCACCAACGCCCGAACAACTATTTTACCTCTGTACTTCAAATTTTAATCTTTGTTTTAATCAATGCTTTAAATTTCAGTGTTTTAAATCTGTTTGATTTATATGACTTTTTTATGCTTGATTTTAATGTATGCACTTTCTTTTTACTCTTTATTTCCAATGTAAAGCACTTTGAATTACCCTGTGTACGAAATGTGCTATACAAATAAACTTGCCTTGCCTTGCCTTGCAGAATGACCGGTACTTGATGCTGACTGCACAGCTGTATGACGCTCGGGAGATGGCCATCTCATCTAAAGCTATAAAAGATAAAGCAGGGCAGAGGACAGCGCAAGATCGCATCAGAGTCATCCAGCAAGGTCTCAGTTTCTTTGAGATTTCACTGAATAGTATCGCTGCGAAGCTTTCTGTTAATTCACATCTCATTTTTCACAGAAATGAAGTCATTGGAGCTTCATCCGATGTTCAACCCTGCAATCAAAGTCAAGGATGCTCCAGCAGTGGAAAAGAAATCTGTTTCAGTCACCGACACAAAAGAAGAGCTCAACCTCTGCCTTTTTGAACAGGCAGAAAAACCACCAGCTGAAAACTGTAATTCTGATGCTACGTAACTATGCCTTTGAGCAAATGTTTTACAATGTTTTCCTAACAGACTGAATTGTTGTAGCAGAGAAACTGAAAAAAGAGCCGAAGGATATTCGTAACTTTGACTACACCTCCAGAAGCTGGACTGGCAAGTCTCCAAAGCAGTTTTTGATTGATTGGTGCAGGAAGAACCTCCCAAAGAGCCCTCCTCCGTCTTTTGAGAAAGTGGCTTCCGGGAGATATTGGAAATGCAGGTTTGTTGTATTTAGTTGGATTTCGATTGCTTGTTCCCTGAGTGAAAGCGTTATAGTTCTGTCTTTGATATCAGAGTCCGGGTTCGGAGGCCTACTGATGTTTTGGAGGTATGCCCTACCATCTTGACTGAAGATGGCATGCAAGCTCAGCACTTAGGAGCTACGCTTGCGCTCTTTAACCTGGTCAAAGGACAGGTGAGTTTATTATATTGAAATTAAAAGCAACATTAACAGACACCGTGCACTGTAACATTGTAACATTTATACAGCATAGGAACCTTGACTGGTTTCAATAACTGCCACTCAAAATTAACTAACCCCTTCAAGCAAAGAACCTAATCTGTCATCAGATGTTCAACATTGTGTTTAGTTTCTTTTACAAATTTATTTTGCTTAGTTTGGTCTTAGCTACAGATAGGAAGTAAATTCTTGATATCTTAAATGGCAAAAAGTCCAAAAAGGTTGTTATGCCATGAGTTGTGCTTCAGCGAGGTTTGGACTGAGGGGCAACCTTTTTTTATGCTTTCCCTCTCGATGCGTAACAGGAGTGAGCAGGTTCTCATTCACTCGTTCATCTGATCTTCCCTTGAATGGACAAAAATAAAAACTGCAGAGTTTGACTTTAAAATTAATAATAAAATAACAATTTACATTTGTATTTTTTGAGCCGTAGTACATAACTCAGGCCTGAAGGGATAGAAGAGTTTGGGGACGGAAGCTTAATTTTGCATGTTCAGGAGGCCCATGAGTTGAACATGAAATCATGTTAAAAGGTCATAATATTACCATTTAAAGTCATTCATATCATATTAAAGTAATATTTTTTTTCTAGCATACCCCTGCTTCAAAGTTCTTAAATCCACTCTTCTAATTCCTCCCACGTCTTCTCCAACTATTGATCAACAAGTTCAAAATACAAAGCAGTTTCTATGTTTTAAAACATATATTTATTGTGAAAACACAACCCTCTTTTTGCATATTTGATGAAAGGTATTTCTAATTATCAGTCAGTGCATCAGCTGCTGCCGCCCACCTACCGTGACGTCTGGCTCGAGTGGAGAGATGGAGAGCTGAGAGAAGAGGAACTAAGCCGCTCCGCCATCAACAAACCAAGAGACCAGTTCATCGCACGTTTGCTCACGCGCCTCAAACAGCAGCCAACCGTCCAACCACAGCATGAAGCACAGAGAGGTCTCCCAAACACTGAACCTGAGGACTCCTGGGAGAATCTGGACACTGAGGTGGATCTCACGCCTCGTAATGGAGGAGGTGGCTTCGTCTCTGAAGAAGCATCGCGTAGGTTGTTTCTCAACCTGCAGGCTTCACCTATGGCACGTAAGCTGTTGGTTGACCGAGAACAGCTCCCAGTTTTCCAGAACCGAGAGTTAGTGCTTGAGGCACTGCAACGTCACCGCGTACTGGTGATCGCTGGGGAAACAGGGAGTGGGAAAAGCACCCAGATTCCTCAGTTCATTTTGGAGGAGCAACTGACTGGCGGAGAGAGTGCTCAGCCTTGTAATGTAGTGGTGACGCAGCCCAGGAGGATTTCAGCCATGAGTTTGGCCACCAGGGTGGCGCAGGAGCTGGGGAGCGAGGATGGACCCGGGAGCAAGGTGAGAGGACATTCATATATATATGCAATAACAAAAGATGATGGTGTTTTGATCATATTTATGTGATGCAATTATAGTTTTTACTTATGTAGTTTGTTTTTTAAATTAGTTTCGTTGTTTTATATCAAATAAATGTTTATTAAGCTGCCACCAATCTACATAAATCCACATAATCATAAATATTTTTTTTCTAAAATTGATCTTAATCTTTAAACTTAAATTAATGTAATCTAAAGTTTTAACTAAAGGCCATCCTTCAGAACCAACATGGCCATGTACTTCAGCAAGGTTTGGATGGGTGGGGAGGGGAGATGTGCTTCAGCAAGGTTTGGATGCGTGGGGGAGGGGAGATGTGCTTCAGCAAGGTTTGGATGCGTGGGGGAGGGGAGATGTGCTTCAGCAAGGTTTGGATGTGTGGGGGAGGGGAGATGTGCTTCAGCAAGGTTTGGATGCGTGGGGGAGGGGAGATGTGCTTCAGCAAGGTTTGGATGCGTGGGGGAAGGGAGTTGTGCTTCAGCAAGGTTTGGATGCATGGGGAGGGGAGTTGTGCTTCAGCAAGGTTTGGATGCGTGGGGGAGGGGAGATGTGCTTCAGCAAGGTTTGCATGCGTGGGGGAGGGGAGATGTGCTTCAGCAAGGTTTGGATGCGTGGGGGAGGGGAGATGTGCTTCAGCAAGGTTTGGATGCGTGGGGGAGGGGAGATGTGCTTCAGCAAGGTTTGGATGCGTGGGGGAGGGGAGATGTGTTTCAGCAAGGTTTGGATGCGTGGGGGACGGGAGATGTGCTTCAGCAAGGTTTGGATGCGTGGGGGCCGGGAGATGTGCTTCAGCAAGGTTTGGATGCGTGGGGGAGGGGAGATGTGCTTCAGCAAGGTTTGGATGTGTAGGGGAAGGGAGTTGTGCTTCAGCAAGGTTTGGATGCGTGGGGGAGGGGAGTTGTGCTTGAGTTGCTTTAATGTTTATTAGATTAGTAAGCTGCTCAGCACCACTTTGCTTTTTAAATGCATTTTACCCTAAATATATATATATATATAAAAAATCTCCCAAGTAGCTTCATCATTTTACTTTAAAATTTGTAAGCGTTTAACGTAATATACAGAAAAAGGACCTTAAATAAGCACATAGAATTAAATCTCAAAACCTGTGACCGGAATCTTCACAAAGCACTTTTTTAACCCTTAAAATATCCAAAATAAAAAACATAATTTTAAGAGACACTTTTCATCATTCCTTAATTTCCATCAATCTAAAGCATTGTACTATACCTGAAAATTTGGAGATCCCTAATTAGCTAATCTGTGCTGGATTGTGGGCCTTCAGGGTGGACTTTGGACACCTCTGTACTGTAGTTATGGTATTTTTACCTTTCTATTGTGATGGGATTTTAATAACATTAAATAAACTCTTTCTGCTCCGACACAATGTTAATACAATGTACCTTACAGAACTCCTTGTGTGGCTATCAAATCCGAATGGAGAATCGCTCGAGCGAGGCCACTCGACTGCTGTACTGCACCACTGGAGTCCTCCTGCGCAAGCTACAGCAGGACCGAACACTCAGCTCCCTCACACACATCATTGTGGACGAGGTCAGACCCACTCATCTTCTCATCTAGGAGTATAGAAAGTAAACAAGCATTTTCTTTTGCGCCAGGTTCACGAGCGCAGCGTACAGTCAGATTTCCTCCTCACCATCCTGAAGGAAGTCGTTCAGAAACGTGCCGATCTGCGATTAATCCTGATGAGCGCCACGGTCGACTGTCAGAAGTTTGCCAACTACTTCAACCGCTGTCCTGTGATCTCCATTCCTGGCAGAACATTCCCTGTGGAGGCAAGATGTGTCCGTCTTGCATTAGTGATGGGATGTGCAGAAACCAAACCTGTAGAAGTAAAGCAGCTCTGTGTTCGCAGGTCTTCCATCTGGAGGACATCGTGGAGGAGACGGGGTATGTTCTGGAGCAGGACTCCGAGTACAGTCAGAAGTTTGTTGAGGAGGAAGAGGAAATTAGCATCAGCATCACACAGAAAGGAGGGAAGACTCTTCAGCACCAGGTTAGAACGCTTTTTTTATGTTATGTACTATACACGACACAATATCGACACATCATTTATTATCTGTACAGTTGCAGCAATCCCTGCTTAACTAGTCAGTGGTTAATTTTCCAATTTTCGAATCCACCTTTCAAATCTCAATGCAAAATAAGGAATTTAATTTCAATGTGACCGCAGAATTCTGCAGTTTATTAAGTTTTAGTGTGCTGTTCTGTATTCAGGAGCTGATTTCTAAGGACACGCAGGGCTCCGGCTGGGATCTGGGTCCTGAACTGGATCATTTCAGCAGCCGCACACGACGAGTCCTGCAGTACATGAACCCCAATAAGATCAACATGGAGCTGATTTTAGACCTGCTTGCATACTTGGGTAAACACAAACACAAGGAGGTGCTTGCACAGACTTTACCAACCGAGTATCTTTCCATGACAAACGTTTTTATAAAAGAGGTGCCCAAAGTAGCAATAACCTTCTTTGCTCTAAATCTTTTATTGCATTTTAAAGAATAATTAACGCTTACTAAAATCTGTTGCATAAAGACCTCACAAGATGCAATTAAAAAATCACACATTTAGTGTCTACTAACTAAGATATCAACTAATGTTAATTTTTCCAACAAAAACATGAGAGTACCTGAAACAACACTTGAACGTGAAGTTACGTGCAAAATCACTTGTTTGTTTTGCCATCTGACACAGTAAAAAAAAAACCATGTCAACAGACGAGTAAAGAATGATCCCAGATCAGTTGATATGGTAACTGGTAATTTTATTTTTTACAAATTAGATATTTTTTGCCTACAGAAGTTCAGAAATAAATCAATATGGCACATTCAGCTAACGTTTATCAGACATTTAAAGGGATCTAAAATAAACAGTAAATAACATTTTGCATGAAGATGACCTTTAATTTAGAGTTGAGTGTAGTATTGATTTAAGGGTCTTTGCGTTTTTAATCTTATGGTTCTCTTGAACAATAAAGCGAAGTGTTACTTATTTAAAAGCTAGTTTTTTGGGGAAGTGAAGGAACGGAGCTCCAGACAAGAGTAGACTGTGTTTTTACATTTAAACCTGCGACCTGACTAACCATAAGAATATTTAAATATATTAAACATATCTTTTATTAGATATATTTACTGAAATAAAAAAATTAGTAGATCAATAAGGGGAATATATTGTCAGCAAAAAAATAAATCAATTAAGCTGTGATTTTTCATGTTTTTTTAATAACTTTAATAAAATTTGTTCCTAAAAATGTTAGCCTTGAAATTGCGGGATGTTTTCTTTTTCTTCGTGAGCTCAATGTTAACAGCTTTTTTCAGCTCTTTGGTTTCTTAATTCATGATTCCAAAAGGCTACTCTGTATCTTTCAAAGCCACTTAAGTTGTATATTTGTGTTTTGCCAAAGCTAAGAATGCTCCCTCCATCATGCCGTTGTCGTGCTGGTGCATTTAAGTTTCGTTTTTTTTACTTTTCATTTAAGTATGATCAACTAATGGCTACAAACATGAGCTGAATTTTATTATACTACTCATTCTACTGTTTATTTTTTTTGTCACAAATCAAACACTTTTTTTCTTAATCGCTTTTAAAGTAGTTTTGATACTTTAAGTTAAAAGGTGCTTGTTGCATAACAACATTTTTAAAATTGAAGCTGAAGCGACAAGTTCCACACAATGTTTTTCAAACAAAATGCTTCAGAGGTTGTTGAGAGTATTTGCCAAGAATGTTTTAACATTTTTTTTCCTTCATTGTTGAAATTTCCTTAGATAAATCCCCTCAGTTTTGTGACGTTGAGGGTGCAGTTCTCGTCTTCCTCCCAGGATTGGCTCACATTCAACAGCTGCATGATTTACTCACCACCGACAAGAGATTCAGCTCAAAGAACAGGTATTCCTTACTTTAGATTCGATTATTATTCGGATTCTCTGATAAACTCATTTAAAATGTTTTTTCTCCTCTAGATACAAGCTAGTCGCTCTTCACTCAACACTGTCCTCTCAAGACCAGGCTTCTGCGTTTACAGTGCCTCCCACTGGTGTCAGAAAGGTACTGCTGTTTGTTACCTTTCCGATTCAGGTTTATAGTAGTTGTAGTACTTTTTCTGTATTTTTCTGATGCAGATTGTTCTATCAACGAACATCGCTGAGACTGGTGTCACTATTCCCGACGTGGTCTTTGTCATCGACTCTGGACGAACTAAAGAGAATCGGTGAGCCATGGCTGCATTGAGCTTGTGTACACCTGTAGTGCTTTAAATCTCATCATCAGTTTCTGTTTCAGCTATCACGAAAGCAGCCAGATGAGCTCTCTGGTAGAGACTTTTGTGAGCAAAGCCAGCGCCCTCCAGAGGCAGGGTAGAGCAGGAAGAGTTCGAGAGGGCTTCTGCTTCAGGCTTTACCCGAAATTCAGGTATTTTTTTTAGAATGAGAGCTTGAGGAACAAGCGCATTCTCAAGGGAAAAAAATTATATATATATATATATATATATATATATTTTTTTTTTTTTTATACCCTTAATCCTATCCCAACTCTAGCTCTCTAGCTTAAGACAAGCCAAGGAGACCTTAATTTTAATTTGTGCCACAGATGTGTTTCATGATGGTTGAACCAAAAAAGGCCCTGGAGCCCAGATTTGATCCCTGATATAGATTAATAAATGGTGGCAGTGTTAAAGGTCTGAATAAATCTTAACATCCTGTTTTTCTTCAAAAGATTTGAGCGCTTTGCCGAATACTCCATTCCAGAGATACTCAGAGTGCCTTTGGAGGAGCTCTGTCTTCATATTATGTTAAGTCTTAATTCCTTCATTTTTTGTGTACAATTATGTCAGTATTTTTATTCAAATGTATCAACTCATTTAGATTATTTTATTTCAACTCTTATTGTAATATGTATATGTGTAACGGAGAGCTGATAAAATGATTGTCAATTGTAAAATAATAGTGAATATTTTTATTTAATAAATGGTAGAATATCTTGCGGCTATTTTTTATAACTCATTCTAAAGATCAGCATGGATTTCTCCACTGGAGATGTAGTAACACATTTATGCTTTTAAACAATAAGCATGTGTTGGATAGTAATTTTATTAAGCATTAACAGGATAATTTCGAGATAATTTTATTGAATTTTTCTCATCTAACTGTGTGGGTTAACAGAAGTGTGAATATGGCTCTCCGGAGGAGTTCCTGTCTGGTGCTCTGGACGCTCCTCAGCAGCAGGCGGTGTGTACCGCTGTGACTCTTCTGAGGAAGATCGGTGCCTGTCAGCAGGACACGCACACACTCACGCCGCTCGGCCATCACCTGGCGGCTCTTCCTGTAAACGTCAAGATTGGAAAGATGCTCATCTTTGGAGCCATCTTTGGTTGCCTGGAACCAATTGTGAGAATTTTTTTAGGATCCTTTTTATAATAACTATAAGACATGCATTTTGTTGAACATGCTATCGAACTTGTATCGAAAACCCATGTTTCTAATGTCTCTTTTTTAGCAATAGACTTGACTGCAATCCTATGGGTTGCTAGGTAGTAGTCGCTTTGCCAGGTCTGTTCACTGATGCTATATTTAGTTTCGTTTACTTCGGTTTGTCAACATGAAGGATGCAAACCAAACCTTGTATCTCTATAGTTTCCTGATCCTGAGATATTGATCTGTTCATATGGTTGCTAGGGTAAACTGTTTGATTGCTTGTGTTGTTCAATAATGGCAATGAATTTTGCCAGGATGAAAGATGCTCAACAAAACATGCATCTTTCATTTTCTCATCCTGAGAGGCTGATCTGCTAAAATGGTTGCGAGAGGAAACAGTTTGGTTGCTAGTGTTGTTCAGTGATGGTATGAAGTTTTTTTCATATTATTATAAAACAACCCTTGTGTCTATAATTTATGATCCTGATGCATCAATCTCCATTTCCCAAAACAAATGATGCAAATCAACCTTTGCATCTCTAGTTTTCTGAT
Organism: Danionella dracula; assembly: GCA_900490495.1. Taxonomy (NCBI): domain Eukaryota; kingdom Metazoa; phylum Chordata; class Actinopteri; order Cypriniformes; family Danionidae; genus Danionella; species Danionella dracula. Next base: position 838,550 of record UELW01000006.1, read on the forward strand.
CCTGGGATCCGCTGAAACAGTTGCTAGGGTAAACAGATTGATGCAGTTGTTCAGTAATGTGTCATTAACAGTGATGCCCACTTCACGTTTCTATGGTTGTCTTTTGTAGATAAGGTGATGCTATTAAACGGTTGCTATGGAGAAAAAGTTTGGTTGATAGGGCTGTTAATTTATGTAATTTACTCATACACCCAAAACTAAATTCACCCAATCATCAAATTCATCTAATTTTCAGATTTTGCAATTGATCTGCTGATATGGTTGCTAAGGTAAATTTTTTGGTTGCTTGGTTTGTTGTCACGAAACTCTGATGTCAGAATAAACGATGCAAACCTACCCCTCATCACTATCATTTTTCATGGAATTGCTTGCAGACACACATGTTCCTAACATGATATGTTGTGTTTTGTTTCTTGTCTTAATAGGCCACTATTGCCGCTGCCATGTCTGAAAAGTCTCCATTTGCCACACCTATGAGCAGAAAGGAAGAGGCCAACATTGCTAAAGCTGTGCTGGCTATTGCCAACTCTGACCATATGACTGTCTACAATGCCTATCTTGGGTAAAGATCATATGATTTCCTGCATGGGAACGAGGGGGGGCAGACAAAGGGAGGATTGTAATGATCGCGTTGCTGTCGTGTTGTCAGGTGGAAGAGTTCTCGGACAGAAGGGATGCGTGCGGAGATGAACTACTGCAGAAGACACTTCTTGAACCGCACTGCTCTAATGACCATTGAGGTGACATCATCCCACCACTGCATCGCAAGCCCTCATTTGCATGACTGATAATCTTAACAAATACATGCAAACAGTATGCAAGGTGAAAAGTGTGCAAGGTGGCTAGAAGAGAAATGCCCCAAAATCTGCTGAAAACTCGCATATTTTTAAACCCAGACTGGGATTTACAGTGATTAAGTACACACAAATAAATGTATGCAGTATATATTAAACATAAAAAATGGATAATTGAATAACAAATTAAATATGAGACTCAGTCAGCATAGTATGTAATTTGCAATGCCAAGATTGAGTTCGAGTCTAAGGGAGAGCAACTGATTGTTTATTTCACTGCAAAAAAACTTAAATTAAATCAAAATCAGTACTCTAAAATGAATGCAAAAATCAATTTCGCACTGAATAAGTATAAAATGTGTTAAGACAAGTCAAGACACTGCAAGCCAAACATCCTTCAATTATCAGATCAAGTCATTTACAAAAAAAATAAATCATTACTAGAATGCATTTAAATGCCATTTATTTGATGATGTTCATGTTCAGTATGTGGAGTTTTTTTTAAAGGTTACAGTTATTTAAAAAAATCGAATCAGTAAATAATTTTTAAAAAACAGAATCCTACAATTATACTCTTGATTAAAATGTTTAGTTTCTTCAAAAAGTGTGCATACTTTTTATTTTCTACAAAACTTTTAAGTACAACAGCACTGAGAGTCTAAGAGGGAAAATAATTTGGAATTCTGCCTTGTTAAATTCTGCTTTGTGATAAATTTTCTCTCCTCGCTCTCTGACACTCACTCTCCCTCCTCTGTCTTTCTCTCTTCCCCTGTTCCTCGCTCTCTGTCTATCTCCATCTCCCTCATCCTTGTTCTCAGTCAATCTCTCCCTCTTCTCTGTCTTTTATTCTTCCCCTTCTCCTTGCTCTTTTCTGTATATCTTGATCTCTCCCTCATCTCTTTGGCTTTTACTCGTCCCCCTCTCCTTGCTCTCTCTTCTGTCTCTCCATCTCCTTGCTCTCTCTTCTGTCTCTCCATCTCCCCCTCTCCTTGCTCTCTCTTCTGTCTCTCCATCTCCCCCTCTCCTTGCTCTCTCTTCTGTCTCTCCATCTCCACCTCTCCTTGCTCTCTGTCACTCACTCCTCTCTGTCTTTCTCTCTTCCCCCTCTCCTTTAACTCTCTCTTCTGTCTTTCTTTTCCCCCTCTCCTTTAACTCTCTCTTCTGTCTTTCTTTTCCCCCTCTCCTTTAACTCTCTCTTCTGTCTTTCTCTCTTCCCCCTCTCCTTGCTCTCTCTCTCGCCCCCTCTCCTTGTTCATTCTTTCTCTATCTTCTATCTGATCCCCTCATTTCTCTCTCAAGTATCAACTAACGAGTCTTAGGACACAAACGCTTTTCCGTCACATTCTATTGCTTTCATTTTTATTTTTGATGATATTCACTGATAATGGAACAGGCTGTTTTTGAACAGGCTGTGAAAAAGGAGCTGATAAGGATGGTGGAGCAGGCAGGATTCCTCTCGTCCTCGAGGCCCAGCTGGACCCCTCGCCCCGGCCCCACCGCTGAGGTGGAGCAGGAATCTCTAGGCACTCTCTCCAAGCAGGATATGTGTGTGCTGAGAGCAGTGTTGACTGCGGGTCTCTACGACAGCGTGGGGAGGATCCTCTGCTGTCCTTCTATCGACATCCAGGAGAAGGTGTCCTGTGTGGTGGAGACGCCGCAGGGGAAGGCCCACGTTCACCCGTCCTCCATCAACCGCTTCCTGCAGACCCACGGCTGGCTGCTCTTCCAGGAGAAGGTGAAACGATCTGGACCTCTCTACATGCTTCTCTCCCCTCTCTTTCTCTACCGTCTCCTCTCTCTCTATCCTTCTTGCTCTCCTTCTCGCTGGGGGGGCACTAGAGAGGGGGCTAGGACTGCTCTGGATCTGAATGTTTTATGTTTAGCTGTAGTCACACACTTGGAACATATAGAGTGACTTTGTGTTTCGTACTCCTTTTATGTGATTTTGAAACTGAACTCATTAGCAGAATACTTGTTTATTTTACATTTGAATTATGTGCCATATTGTTTGTCTCTGATCATTTGTACGGCTGTTGTTCTCTTTCTAGGTGAAATATTCACGGGTGTTTGTGAAAGACACTACATTAATCTCTCCGTTATCACTCCTGCTATTTGGTGGTGAGATCGACGTCCAGCATCGGGACAGACTTGTGTCTTTGGACAATTGGATCTGCTTCCAGGTGAAGAAATTATTCTTGTCGCTCAGGGTTACCTGTGTTCAGTTAGTTGGTGGATTTGCATCCATTCTTTCAGTGGAAGCAGCAGCGGAATGTATCATGTAATGGATTGCCTGTCTAGAGATTGGGTTTAATCTCTTTTTATTCAAATCAGGCTCCAGTCCGAATTGGTGTGATCTTCAAACACCTTCGCAAACTCATCGACTCCCTCCTGGAGAGGAAGCTGGCGGAGCCCACAATGAATTTGAAAGGTAGCTTAAACACTGAAAACATTATCAAACTGCAGGGATTCTGCAGGATTCGAAACGTTACATTTAAGGCTGTTTAGAATCAAATGCAAGAGCTATATAATAACATCAAAAACACACTCAAAAGTTTTTTTTTATATAATAAACAGTATTACTCTTTAAATACATTGTTTCAAATGCTAACCATCACTTTCATGTTTTTGAGGATTTATGAATGTTTTCTCAAACTCTGGCAACCCAAAACATGACTTTTGAGCATTTGTGCACATTTTCTCAGATAATGGCATGGACTCTCTGTTTAAAAATGTTGTCTTTCTTTCTTGTTCTTTGCAGATGAGAAGACCATTCACATCATCACAGAACTGATCAAGTCTGAAATCATGATTTAAGGACATGCCTGTTTTAATTTAAGAAATCCTGTCATGAGAATAAAAAGGTTATTACCTTCACTGAAGGGTGAGGGGGTAAATTATATTGCCAAAGCAGAATAAAAGTATTTTACGACAATCAAAGCATCTATGTGTTTTTTATCTGTTCTTATAAATGAGTTGGAAAATTTACAGTGTTCACAATGGAATAATGTGTTGATGAAAATTGAATTGTGTTGTTCTACATTGACAGGTGTGTCACTTAGAAGCACAAAAATGATCAGAATATGAATGATCGGTAAATGGATGTTTTAAAGTGGGTAAATTGACCTGCTCCGCGTGAAAGGCTCATAATGAAATTATCCAGAAAAATTAAATCTTAGCAAGGACTCCACAAGTAATGTGTTTGGTAACAGTTAAAGTTCCTTTTGCTTTGAAAGAAAGCCTAAATATAAAAAATTATATATATATATATTTCCCAGCGATGAGTTGTGGCTGGAAGGGCATCCGCCACATAAAACATATGTCAGACAGTTGGCGGTTCATTCCGCTGTGGCGACCCCGAAAGGGAAGAAACATGAAGACGAATGAATGAATGAATATATATATATATATATATATATATATATATATATATATATATATATATATATATACACACACACACATTATAACTGCTCTGTTTAAGAACTATTGACCACCGTTTTCTTCACAGCTGATATAAAGAGCTCAGGATTTAAGAGTAAAAGACAAACTAATTTTAATTGATCTGTGATCAGCGAAAGCTTCTCGAGGAGGACAATCTGTCAAAGACATGATGATGTTTTATTGTACAACAACTGAACACAAGAATATTTCATATGTTAAAACCATTCTAGAATGTTTGGAACTTAAAAGGCAAGGTCACCAACGTTCTCAAACGGAGCGGGCCTTTGAGCGCTGAAATTCTGACGCGCGTCCGTCGCTACTCCCGCGCCCTGACGCCAACGGTCGCGCTGTGACGTCACCGTAAGTTTCAATCAGTACAAACTGAAACATAACCGCCAACTTCTTCACAGCTTCCCTTCAGCATGCACAGCTGCGTCTACTCTCCGCTCGCGCGTCTACTGGTAATATTCTCCAAATATGACTTTATTTCTCTACAACTCTGTAATTAAAAACGAGTTTATTATGAGCAGAATACCGATGCAGCCGCGGTCAAAAGTCCATCTAATGAAGATCAGCTGTTCGCTTCAGGTGAGAGATAAATTAACTGAAATTATGTTTTTTCTTCTTCTAATTTGTGTTTTTGTACAATGCTATTCTAAATTGTGTTGCATTTTTTTAAATAAAAACAGCAAAAGAAAATTATTATTGAGATTATTCTGAATATAGAGCCAGAGTTTTGAATATAGACCCTTTTACAGGTCACGTGGTCAAAATGTTGCGCGCGCATTTGGGAAACTGAAGTGGAGGGATTCCCTATTCATTTGGACGTGGCATTAAGGTTTTAAAAAAAATTCTTGCTGTTTCTTTTAAAAAATATCTTGCTGTTGAGTTTATAGTTGCACTTACACATATTTTAAATAAGAAACAATTTAAATATATTTATAATACAATATAATAATTAACACATACTTTATATCTTTAAAAAGGATTCAGATATTTTCACAATCTATACAATAGACAATCCACTCGCATAGTTTGACAAACTTGATTTCCGACATACTTCTGCTGCCAAAATGCGCTCGCTTACGCTGAACGTTATTGTTTACAAACAGTAAAAGGGTAGAAATATATCTAAGGTTAAAATATAGACCCTATTTATATGCAGTGGCTCTTTTTATCCACAGGGGGGCGTCAATTCCCTAACAGAGATATGTCTGCGGCTCAGACTGACGTCACAGGTTTAACGCTCTCTCTAGACCTGAATCGACAGGTTAGTGAGATTCCACCCCGCATTCAAATCTGCTCAGATGATGTAAATTGAAACCAATGTAACAATATTATACATGATGTATACAACAAATAGTATTATTACATAATTATTTTGTGTTGAAGCCAAGTTCAAGGATCAAATCTGAACTGTTTCTCATGACGGAAACGTTTCTGAATGGTTACACTCAATATGTTTTACATTTAAATTCTAATCCCTATATTAAATATAAGCTTTATACTTTTTGTGCTCGCTACAAAAATTTAACAAGTTACACTTTTTATAACAACTTAAATTCACATAAATAATCTTCAAACCCAAATGATGACGGTAGAATTTTGGATTATGGTCACGCTAGACAAATATGTTGATGTGTTGCTGCTGATTTCCACATGGAAGATACCATTGAGGCATTATTGACCACTTCTCTGTTTTGGTACTCAGAAACTCCAACACATCCTTGTATAATTCAAATAACTGATATCTATTTACATTCAGAGTCATAATTACATGACATTTAACTCCTGTGACAATGACGCTTCAGTTAGTCAGGCATGCAAGCTGAATGAGCTTATTTTGAAATGCTCGGTTAAATCATTTCCACATGTCTCATTATACATGTTTTAGTGAGGAATATTTGTGTCTGTGCTCTACAGCTTCATGCAGCTCTCCGGAGAAAGCAAGAGGAAATAGCTGCGCTGAAGGAGAGGAACGCTCGGCTCAGAAATCTGGCCGAACAGACTGAGCTCTATGCAACAACACTAGATGTAAGAACATCTTTTCCCTAAAGTTCAGATTACTCTTTATAAAGGTGTTCGACTACATACAGACTGCAGCCCAAAGTGACCTAAATCAGATTTTTTTAGCCCAGTTCTGACCAGTATATGATATTTTCAATTGTCTGAACAGATCAATTGAGATTTTTGCAAACCCCCCCCCCCCCCCCCCCGATCACCCTAGCTAGCTTAATTCAGATTTTTTAAATGAAATCAGATTTTATTTTGAGCACTTGTTCACATTACACACAACATGTGACTTGAATTCGTCTTGTGTATAACGTCATCCAGCTCGCTGTAACACGTATGCACAGAAAGTGGCTTTGATCAAAACAAAAGTAGACGAGGCGAAAAAAAAGATGATGAAGAAGAAATATTTTTTAGTTCGATTACTTTACTCCCTCTCGAAACACTGCTTTCAGCTCTGTCCTCAGTCAGGATTGATGTTAAACATGTTCAACAATGTTTAAAATGCAAATGAAAACTCTTACTATGAAAAAAAAATTCCCTTTTCTTCCTCTTTTCTCTTCTTCCTACTATGGTTGATTGATCAGTGATACAACTGCTATTATGAGAAGCTGAGATAGACTTTGACGGTGTAACAAATTGCATTTTGTCTCTCCCCTAATGTAAGTCACTTTGGACAAAAATGTGTAAAACTAACAGAATTTGTTTGCGCATGCTCACAAATCACATGCCTCCTAAGTTATTAGTCGCTCCAAATTCTGTTAAAATGGACAGAATTTATGTGCGCATTACAACAGTGGCATTCCATACTCTTAATGTGGCTTAAATAATAATTGAAGTTAAAAGGTGAATTGAACTTTAAATATTCACAGAATAAAATAATAATAAAAAATCTTTATCTACATTTTAACCCAGAAACATGATTTATAAACATGTTTGTTCTTTGATTATTTAAATTCTTCTGTTGTCTATAAAAAATACATACACACACATGTCAATAAATTACATTTACATCTACCTCTCTGTGTTTAAATATGTTAATTAAAATACGTAACATACAAATGTATTTTTGAATTGTCTTTTTAAAGCTTTTATAGTAACAAACCAACATTACATATATTTGCTGATTAAAAACATAATCATTTGTAAATGAAAGCTACCATAAATATATTCTTCCAGTTGTTGTAGGTCAGTTCATCGAAGCATTTGATTTGTTGATCGAAGCAAATAAATTCCCTCATCAAATTGATTAATCGAAAACGGACAGAAGCATATGATTTGTGAGCAGATTGTTTTTACAGATTGTGTCGCCACACTTCCCACTCACGCCCAGAAATCTGACGTCTGTCCCCTTACAATGACGTAGAAGTTGGACAAATGCGGCCTGTATCTGAAATTTTTAGGATGAAATTTTAAGAATGAAAACAAGAGAGCTCTGCACTCTTGTCTCTGAGCTCTAATAAAAAAAAAAAATGCTGAGAAAAAAGTTATACGCCCTATGGCTCTGTCTCTTATCTCTAACTGTAATTATACCTGCCTTGAAAACAGTAAACGTGGAAGCTAAAAGAAGTGCAATGAATTCCAGTTAATCTGTGTCATATTTAGAGAGATTTTTAAAAATAAATGTACTACATTACACACAAGTGAATCATTAACAGCCAGAGGAAAGCACATTTCTCAACCCTGTCAATATCACACCCACAAGTGACCGTTTGTCAATTTCACTTCCTGTATTCAAGGCCCTGACAGCACTGTTTCAGAGAAACTCCCAGTCCCACAGCAGCTCAAGAGAAGATCATTGTTCTGAACAATCGTGGATCTCTCTGCTGACACAGGAAGAGGAGCCCTCGTTTCCATCCACCTCAGCTTTCACAAGCACCAGCAGCACTGACGCGCAAAACCCAAATGTAGAGCTCAATAGTCAGCTGTGGTCCAGCTTCACATGTGGAGATGGTGACGGTTGTCCATCAAAGAAGCTCAGGCTTGAAAATGAACTCCAGCCAACTGTGGAGACTAAAAATCAAACGGTTACTAGAGAAATTAATGAACACTCAATCTCAGTTTGTGATCGAAGTCTTGAATTGTGCTTTGAAGGCCAGAGCATCAACACGTTTGGGGCTTTCCACGAGTTTGAGATGGTGAAAGGACTCTTCCCCAGCAAATGGGATGAGAACACAAGCAGCGTATGCTTTAGGACATCCATCAGAGACCACAGTACGGTAAAGACAACAGTTTTCCCACACGGGAAAGCCTTCACCTCGCTCACAACAAGGGGATCTTGTCGATTCCTTTGGGTTCCTACAGAGGAATCTGTTTCTACAGATTAGAGCCGCCTGAACACATTGGTGTGGCGGATTAGTTTAGTCATAAATGCTACATCTTGTGAAAATCAACGAGAAATGAGCCAAGCTTTATATATATATATATATATATATATATATATATATATATATATATATATTGTAACAAACTGGTTATTACACATTTAATACTTAATACGATGAACGATAATCATTCCATCTGTCATATAACAAATCAGAAGATTACCTGCGTTGGTGACTGGCCAGTAGGGGAATTAGAAACATTGCCAGGTCTCGGAGGGTCGAATCAGATGAGATTGCGCCAGATCATAAATTCGGTTTTAATTAATTTGTCCACCAAATCATTCACCACCATGAATTTTGACCTTTACTCAAAAGAATCGTCCCGAGACAGTACTACCCAATCTGTAAATCGCATTATGTCCGATCTTTAACCACAGTGAACGGTGTAACACTTTATAGACCATAAACAAGGGAAATGTCTTTTAAAGGCTTTATTAACTCTATTCTAGACACACAAATTGATAAATGATTTCTAGCTAACTAACCTAACCATTCGCTCAAGCAAACAGGCACTCATTCACACCGAGAGAGAGAGAGAGAGCAAGAGAGACAGAGAGAGAGAGAGAGAGAGAGAGAGAGGAGAGAGCAAGAGAGACAGAGAGAGAGAGAGAGAGAGAGAGAGAGAGCAAGAGAGACAGAGAGAGAGAGAGAGAGAGAGACACACAAAGCTTCTGAAATAACAGCAAGAAGTTATCTTTACACATCAGTTTGGGGCTCGTACTTAATTTAGCATTCCCACAGTCGCTCTGTTCCCGTTTTACCCGCGTTAAGTGATTGATTATCGCAGTCTACCGTTTAGATCTTTCGAGTCGATCCGGTCGAACGTGGTCCGTGTCAGGCCGAGTAGATTCCTTGAGTACAGCTGTGAGGCGTGCTCGATTTGGGAGGGTGATCTTAGTGTCCCAGCAGTTTCCGTGGGGGTCCGAAAGAGTTTCCCGTTGGATTCAACAGTCTTTATATCTGGGGTCAAAGTTCTGGGTTGAGGCTAGCCGAGTTTTTCTTCGTTGAGACGGCACCAAACGATAAGCATATCCCTTTTGAGGGAGTAATTAGGGGAGTCTGGCTAACAGCCAGAGGAGAGAGCAGACGGAACAGAAAGTTAAAGAAAACGTGACGAAGAAGGCTCCAAGTGATGAAGTGAAGAAGTGAAGAAGTGAAGAAAGAATGAGAATTAGAATGCAAGAGCGCCAGGAAGAGGGCCCCTTCTTGAATCGTGAGGCGGGGTCTCTCCCGCAGCTTAGCCAATGAGAGCATTCCTGAGATCGGATCGGTGATGACGTCACACTTCAGCCCCTAGCAGCTTTTCGGCGGGAGAGACGTCCGCTTCTTTAATTTGCATCCATTAATAGACAACGTCATATCTAATCGGAAAAGTACCGGATAAATTTTTACACAATTAAATCCTTTCCGCAACATTATCCGCATTCCAACGAGATCAAACATTAGGGGGGCAGTTACAGAAATTCATTCATTCATTCATTCATTCGTTTTAACTGACTAAACTATTAACTGTACAGTACGAATTATTCCATAACATGAAAGTACATTTCAGGAGATATTTGTATGAGCACAAAAGTGTTCTTAAAGCAAGTTTTAGTCTTCTGAAAAACAGTTTTTGGGTGAGCACGACTTTGAGTGGAGCCAGGCTTTGTCCACTCAGTGTCTGATCCTGGGGTCGTGGAGAGTTCGGAGCGTTCGCAGGCTTCAGGGGAGCATAGAGGTGACGCGGGGGGGGTTATCTGATGACCCCTTAATCTTTGAAAGGTAATTAGTCCTGACTTGTTTAAACAGAGTCAGAACGCTGGCGCCATTAGATCGGGATGTGGTTTTTTTCAGAATTAAAGGTGCAGTAACTGAATCTGGGTTGATAGTTCTTACATATCCCCCCTTTACGGTCGGGGAGGTCCCTTGATGGACATCGTCGAGCGTAAAAGCCGTAGGCCAGGGAAACAGGCGTTCCACTCGTGGATCGGAAGAGTCATTTATAAAGGCAGGCATCGGGATGGTCAAAGTGTTGTCCCCCCTTAGGAGGACTCAGCTGGGTCGCGTAAGGTTAGGGTGACTCTCCGTGGCGTTACTGGAGTGATTTCCAACAAGTTCGACTCATTGTCCAGTTCAGGTAGATGAACAGGTTGCTCCTGGCGGCGTCGGAAGATCCTCGGGGCATCTGGGAGGCAACGGTTTACTGATTCTCGAATGGCGCTAACTCTCTTGTGGAGTAGAAACGCGAGAATGAGAGTCATTAAGTAACCGATGGCTGTTGAGATGCACAGGGGCGGTGTCCCGCGGATGACCATGACCGAAAGATCGGGCTAATCGCGAGTGGTTTTCGCGCGAGGGCTTTGAGAGCGGTCTCCACAGGGGTCAGGTCGATCGTTTGCGTGCCCTCCTCTTTGATCAGGTCTTCCAACTCGGGTTCGAGGGTGAAGGCATGATTTTTGAAGAAAGAGGGGATCTCCAACTCTGAGCGGTAGTCTTCCTCGGGCAGGTGATAGAGGGCCAAGTCTTCGATATGGAGTATGGAGCCCTTGGGGACGTTGATCCAAAGCGTACTATTAGGGAGGTTAATGCGTGTGGCGGTGTCGTGCTGATCATACGTGAGGGTCGCAGACCGGGCAGGGGTGTTGACTAACCAGCGGTTTCCGACTATTTCAGCTTGTGTCAGCTCGACTTGGAAAAACGGCGTTGCTTCCGCGGGGCATCGCGTGTCTGGACGCATCGCTTCTAACCCACAAATGCCCTCGGTGTTGTCTCGTATGAACGGCTTGCTTGGGCACAGATAGTGAATGTCCTTGGTGCGGGTGCACATACGCAGATTGGGCGCCAGGTAAAGCTCTTCGTTGGCTTCGTGGTAGGCGACAACCTCTGGGGTTTGAATTTTCACGTGGGTGCTGCCCTGCCAAAATCCGACGTTCACGACATCTTTTAGCCGATAAATATTGTTCGTTTCGACAATCGGTAGGCTAATTAGGAAGGCTAAGTCGCCGAGCGTAGGGTCCACGTAGAGTGGAATGGCGCTCCCGAGCGAGTAGGCCAGGTGAACTTGTATTGGGTTGGGAGTACCCACCGTAGACGAAGCGAGGACATTCTGTACGAGGCTGAGGGGCACCAGGTAAGTGGGAATCCTTCCCATCGCCAAACTGTCGATTGAGGAGCTAACTTCGCGGAGCATATCTGCCATGAGGGTGTTTAGGAGCTGCATCTGGGCTAAGTCGCTCTGGACTACGCTAAAAAGTTTGTTAATCGATTTGATTGTTTGGTTCAACAGAGTAGAGTGTCGGTTTAGGACCACGATAGTGCCATTGAGTGACTTCCCGATTGCCTGTAGGGACCGTGTTTGGACATCAAGGCGCCCTCTGATATCAGGGAGCTCGTCTTGGATTTCTCCAATGTGTCGTCTTACGGTTGCTAAGTTGACTGCGTTAAAACTACTCATTCCGATATTAAATAGAGTACCGACGGCCGCCGCGGCTCCCAGTAGGGTTCCTAAGAATCGTTTGGGACGACGGTTGGCTCCGCTTAGTTCTGCTTGAGTGACGGTCATCTTTTGCAACTGCTGTAGCATGTGGGCTACGTCAGCTTGGGCGTGTGCCAACGCCTCTTGGGTCCAACGGGATCCTGCCCAGGTTGTCTGGGGGGCCCTTGGAACGGAGTGAGACCGATACACTTCTGCAGGACTTAAGCGTACATATACTCTCTGTGAGTAAGTCTTGCAGTTGGTTATCAGTAAACCGGGCTGTTCCCGGAGTACAATTCCTGAAGGTGGTCCGGGGGTTGCCACCTCGGGTTGGGGTTGAATCCCCACAACGCAGCTTAGCAGACGGCGAGTCGGAGCATCTTCCTGGTAACAGAGTGTAAAGGAATGGCTATTAGTTGCATGGCCTGTTTAGTTTCGGTTTTCAAGTTATTGCAGAGTATTGATTAAGTTACGTGACCGAGAACACTGAAACGCCGATCGTTTGTCGGTACGGTCAGTTAAACTCTGGGTCTGTCGATCAATCCTATTCTTAGTTTCCTGTTGTCTCAGTTCTTGTTTCACTAGGGCCAGTGTTGAGCGTTGTGCCACTAAGTACGGAATTGTTATTCTAACATTCCTACTGGATCTGAGAGGATAACTTAGACTGAGCTGGGGAGGCAAGAGGAACCATCTTAAAATAAAGGGTTTGAAACAAACTTGATATATATGGGATTAACTACTTTGGTTAACTAAAAGTAAAACAAAATCAATATATACTTGATTAATTAGTACAAAGCTACTCGGGCTATAGTCTGTCAATCTGTCTCACCTCCCCCTCTGGTGGGGTTCTGGTGCTCTGGTAGGGCTTTATCTGGTTTCGGTGGGACCCAGCGTAGACTTGGTTCATTTCGCCCCTGTCGGATTTTGATTCTGTAAGCGACAGGTGAAAGTTTGTCAATGACTTCGTGGGGTCCAGTCCAGCGTGGTAGGAGTTTCTTTGACAGACGGTGGGCCGAGGTGGTTTTGGTCGGGCGAAGATGTAGTACATCACTTTGTCTCCGATGTCGAGTTCCTTTTGTGAGGCCCTTTTGTCGTAGTAGGCCTTTCTGCCTTCAGCGCTGGTTTGAAGGTGTTGTTGGGCAAAAGCGAAGGTTGTCTGCAAGTGTTGTGAAGCTCTTCCAGATATTCATGCGTGGTATATGCGGTGACTAGGTTTGAGTCGCCAGGCTGGTACAGCAGGTGCAGAGGTAGTGTCATTTGTCTTCCTGTCATCATCTCGAATGGGGACACGCCTGTAGATGCATTAGGGGTAGAACCGGATGGCCATCAGGACGAGGGGGAGTTTGACGTCCAGTCCCTTTGGTTGGCCGACACGTACTTCTTCAGCATGCTGACTGCTGTTCGGTTTGCTTCGCTCCACTTGGCCGGAAGACATTGGGTGGTGGCTGATGTGCAGTTTTGCTTTTATTCCCAGGGCTTTCCAGACTTCCTGCATGATGTCGGCTGTGAAGTGAGTTCCTCGGTCGGAGTTCACTTTCATGGGTAGGCCAAACCTTGAGAAGATGTGGTTCATCAGGAGGTAGGCTGTTGTTTCTGCCGTGTCATTTGGTGCAGGGAGACATTCGATCCACTTGGTGAATTCGCAGACCACGGTGAGGAAGTATTTGTTTCCTCTGGAGGATCTTGGTAGGGGACCGACCCAGTCGATTTGGAGGTCGGACCAGGGAAACGTCACTCCTCTTCGTTGTAATGGTGCCCTGTGGTTTGGGTTTGCTGGTTGGAATTGGCAGCATACTAGACACCCTTTGACATATTCGGTGACTTGTTGTTGCATTCCCGGCCAGTAGGCTACTTGTTTTAGGGACTCGTATGTTGCTTTGGCTCCGTGATGTCCTGCGTATGGTGCGTCGTGGGCGTACATAAGCATTACCCCCCTCTGGCACCGGGGAACCACGAGGCGAAGTGGAGTGGTTTGCATCGGTGGCAAGAAGAAGGAGCCCATCATGCAGACGCAGGGAGTGCTTCGTTGCGTGAAGGAGCCTCAAGTCAGAGTCCGTAGCAAGGTCGTCTGGACGAACGGGGTGCAACGTAGGGTCGGTCAGGTGTTTGGTTATCGCCTGGATGGCGGGGTCAGATGCTTGGAGACTGACCAGGTCGTCGTTCGAGATTTGAGGTGACAACGCCATCAGGGTGGAGGCCGGTGTTGTGGAGGCCTTCCGTGCCTGTCGCCGGGTCACAGCAGTCACCTGCGGGGCGGGTGGGAGGTTTGGAAGGTCCCACGGGTCACCGTGTTAGTGCGCCAGATTTCGCAAGAGCATCTGTTTTGTCGTTGTACTCTTTGTCTTGGCCTGGCTGCCTCGAGTGGCCTCGCACCTTCTTCCAGTATACCAGCATGTCGTTTGTTGTCACGATGGAGTCACAGGCCTGGAATAGGTCTTGGTGCTTGACAGGTTTGTTGTTCGCTGTTTTGAACCCATTCTTCTTCCAGCTGGTCAGGTGACATGTGAAGCTCATCCTTGCATAGTTGGAGTCTGTGCAGATGAGGAGTTCTGGTATTTTGTGCTTGGCTGCGATTTGAAGGGTAATTAGTACTGCGGCTATTTCAGCATATTGTGAGGACCGGTGGCCCAACCGGAACTGTTGTGGTATGCACGGGTAGTCGTCGAGCCACACTACTCCCGCGCCAGCACTCAGGTTGCCTTGATGGTTGTATGAGCATCCATCCACGTATGCTGTTGGCAGACTTTGACACACATTGTCGTTGTATGTCCGGTGGTTTGTTTGTGGTAGAGTTTCAGGTGTCTCCACTGGTTGTGTGGTTTGTGGCGTGTCGTCTGTGCAGTTCTGACATGCCTGCGAGTCCATTGCCCAGGGCCTGACTTATGGTTTTGGGCATATCTTGCTTCGATATTCCGTCCTTGTAGTGCCATAAGCCAGACTGCTATACGTGCATTAGTGACCATACCGTCACGGATCCTTTGGCTGTTGAGGAAGGTGACTGGTTGGTGGCAGGTTCTATGATGACCTTTTGGGCTCCAATGTAGTTGGAGAAGCGCTGGATCGCCCAAACTGTGCAGAGTAGGGCTTTCTCACACGCTGAGTACTTGCACTCTTGGGGCAGCAAGGTCTTGCTAGCGTATGCGATGACTCGCTTATCCTGATCATGGATTTGGTATAGGCCCGCACTGAGGCATTGTTCTGAGAAGCCTGATTCCAGGTGGAATTCTTTGGTTGGATCTGGGTAGGCGAGGCAGGGAGCAGCACATAAGCTTTGTTTGAGTTTGCTCATGGCGTTGTCTTGAGTCTCAGACCATTTGAAGGGTTGGTCTTTTTTCAAGAGCGAAGTGAGTGGCCGGGCGATGTCGGCATAATTTTCGATGAACTGCCGAGAGTAGTTGCACACGCCCAGGAAGCTTTGTAGCTCCGTTAGGTTGGACGGCGTTTTTTATGTTGTGGATCGCCTGGGCTCTAGATGACTGGGGTTCGATCCCGTTAGTTCCAACGAGCAAGCCCACATAGTTCACCTTGCTTTTGCACCATTGCCCTTTGTGGAGTGCGATCTTTGCTCCTGCTGCGGTTAGTTGACTCAGAACATGGGTCTATTTCTGCCAGGTGGTCGGGCACATGACGACTTTTTCATTAGGATGTCGTCGACGTAGATGAGGTTCCCTCGGGTTCTAGCGTCTGGACATGCTTTGTTCAGGAAGATATTGAATTCAGCGGGTGAGTTTGCATACCCGAAGGGGCACCGAGTGAAGGTGTATTGTCGGTTCCGAATGTGAATGCCAGTTTGTGTTGGTCTTCCTGGCGGACTGGAATAGTCCCAGAATCCTGAGGCCACGTCTAGGGTTGATAGGATTGTTGACCCTCTGATTTTTTGTATCTCTTGATCTAGCGGGTCATGGGCCATCTTGACAGCGGCACTTGTTGGTTCAGCTTACGGGTAGTCGATCGTAGGGCGCCACTTTCCATTGGGTTTCAGGACTGGCCAGATCGGAGCTGAATAGGTGCTATTGCAGGGCCTTATGACTCCCTTTTGCAGCATAGAGTCAATGATTTCTTGGACGGGCTCAGTAGGATGCAATTGGAATTTTGTATTGTCGCACAAACGTAGGTGGTGCGTTTGGGCAGGTTGGTATACGCACAGTGTGAATTGTAGTTAGGCCACAGTCCAGGGAATCCTTTGCAAACGAGTTTTTGTATTGTACAGGACCTCCTTGAGTTCTGACGGTCTGACTCCTTTTGGAGGCATCCGCCTCTTTCAGGATCTGCTGTACTTGTAGGTGGAATCCGCTGTAGGGTTCCTCTTCTGTACACTCACTCGAGTTTGCTGGGGTTTCTGTGGTTTGGCTTGTGTCAGGACCCGTGGACCCGTTAGCAGGTGTAGAGCCGCTCGGAAGTGACTTGGGTTGACCTCGCCGGGGGTGTGGCTTGCCTTGGTGCGCAAGGTGCCTCTGGAGCTTGCCCGTCCGTCGTCATTTGGTGACTCGGTGGGCGCTCCTTCTGACGGCAGTGCCAAGGTGAACACTTCCAGGTGGGTGTTTCCGTTTAGTTCTGATCTGCAAATCCTCTCTTTGGGTGTAGGTAGGATGGAGGTGATTGCGATCGTTTGGCGAGGCTTGGTGAGGACTGTTTGGAAGTCGTCTTCCTCCCGCAGGAGTTGGAAGGGTACTGGACCAATGACTGGTATTCTGAGGTCGAAGTCATGGAAGGCTTGACTGATTAGGAACCCCATCTGGCTTGATTGGGGATCCTGACGTCATTGGCAGTGCAGTTGTTGAGGAGGACGTACGCTGCACGAGACTTCACTTCCATGAGGGGGGTAGCTTCTAGGGTCAGTCCGAGGGTGATGCACCTCTGTGAGGGTTGGAAGGTAGCACACTTGTCCTCAAGGTATTGTCCGGTGTCCATGTTGAGTCGGACACTGACGCTTTTCGTGTAGGCAGGTATTGTCACTTCTTGTTCGTTTATCATGGCGCAGGCTTCCGGTATGGTTTGGCCTGAGTGGAGGTTCTTGATACTCGCAGACAGGTTCAGATAAGAGGTAGTGGGAGCCCATAAGACGTCGTTCACGGTATCTACTTGAGCTTGGAGTCGTATCAGGAGGTCCGCTCCTATGCAGAGGTCATGCGGCAGGTCTGGGACGACCATGAGGTAGTGGCTTATGACTCTCTGGCTCCATCTCAGGTTTAGGATACACGTTGCCTTGGAGGTTGCCGTCTGGTTTGAATGAGGACTCAGCGGGAAGCGGCCATGTTTGGTGATATACTGCAGGTCTGGATTAGCTTCTCTTAGGCTTTCGAACAGGCTGAGGTTGATGGCGCAGTTCTCGGCCCATAGAGTTAACACTGCATTTGTTACGTTTATTCCATGGACATTGAGGGTAGGTAGGACCTCATAGCATCCAGGAATGTGTGGTGATTCTTTGAGAGTGCACAAGAGGGGCGTCGGAGTTTCGCCCGATGGTGGCCCTTCAGTGCATGTTCGAGGAACGAGCAGGTCTGAGTTGGTTAGGCCTGCTACGGACTCGGTTAGGTGGCACTCAGCTTCGGCCGTGCTGGACGGCTGGAACGGCAGGGGTTCTCTGACTTGGGCCCAGATTTTTAGTCTCTTGAAGTCGATTAAGGGCTCGAACCGATTCAGGAGGTCTTTGCCGATGAGGAGAGGGTGGGCCTCTATCGGTGAGATGTACACAGGGTGTATTAGGTTCATGGGTCCCACTGTCAGATGAATGGGGGTGACGTATTCCAGCCGGAGGCCCGTTTGCGAGTACGCTTGGATGTCCAGGGAGCACTTTCGGAGCTTGAGGTTGGTTTGGCTTCTCTGGTCCTTTCCTGGATCTCGTCCAGGAGTCGGGTGGACATGAGAGTTATGTCTGCTCCAGTGTCGACTAGTGCTTCAAGTTGGACTTGGTGCTCCAGGGCTATGGGGAGGTAGAACTTTTTGGCTACTCCCTTCTCGATGAGGTTGCCCAGGAGTTGAGGGACCGGGGTCTGATTGAGGACGTGGATGGTGTCGGTCATAGAGTGTTGTTCTTCGGTGGCATTGTCTATGAGAAGGATGGCACTTTCTGGTACCTTGAGGCTTGGACTCGTGGCTTGGAGCGCAGGTTCTTTGGTCTTGAAGTACATTGTGTTTTGGTTTAGAGGCTTGGCATCGCACTGTTTTGCTGGATTTTGCCTTGAGTCTTTGAGCTCGATTTTGACTAAGTTGGTTCGAGGTTCTTGTGAGCCTTTAAGCTTTGTTTGCGATGTGCTTGAGTCTTCAGGCTTAGTCTCGATCAGCTCTGTTTGAGATTTATTTGAGTCTTGAGGCTTGGTTTTGATTAGGTTTGTTTGAGATTCCTTTGAGTCTTGAGGCTTGGTTTTGATTAGGTTTGTTTGAGATTTATTTGAGTCTTGAGGCTTGGTTTTGATTGGGTTTGTTTGAGATTCATTTGAGTCTTGAGGCTTGGTCTTGATTGGGTTTGTTTGAGATTCATTTGAGTCTTGATGCTTGGTCTTGATTAGGTTTGTTTGAGATTTATTTGAGTCTTGAGGCTTGGTCTTGATTAGGTTTGTTTGAGATTCATTTGGAACTGGAAGTGGTGTGTTTTCCAGTTCCATTTGAAATGTTCTTGGCTTTGAGAGAGTGAGAGCGTTTGCTTGCGTTTTGAATTCTTGATGACTTGATTCTGGTTTTCTTGAAGAGTTTGACTCTGGGTTCTTTGGTGAGTCAGACTCTATTTGATCTTGCGACGAGCTGGGCTCTGTTTGGTCGTTTGATGCGCTTTCATGGATTTGATTTTGGGTACTTGAAGCCACGGCATTGATTGAGTGAGGTACCAGAAAGTCTTTGTTCTGCTGTTCCAGTTCTAGTCAGGAATCGGCTTTATCCTTTTTGTTTTTCTGCTTGTCTTGTTCCTCGTTCTTTGTTTTTAGGAACTCTTTCATTAGAAGCTGGACTACTTCCTGTACGTCGACCTTGGATGTGGGTGCTTGGTGATGCACCGCGTCGCCTCTGGGGGCCCCTGACTGGTGACGGTCAGGATGTCTCCGCTGGTTTCTCGGACTGGAGTGGGGGCTTTGCCTCTCTCTTGGGGTCCAGTTTGCGTTCCAGGAGTTCCTTCCCTTGTATCTGCCGTCATGGGGTCGTTGGTTCCAGGGCTTGTCGTGATGAGGTTCGGAAGGACGAGGCCGTGACTGGGTCTGGTCCCATGGTCTGCCCTGCTTGGGTCGTACGCCGTGGTTGGGATTCCAGTTTCCGTTGGATGGTGCTTCCTTCCATCCTTGGTTCCACGGTTCAGATTGGTGTGACTGACGGGCTCCTTCTAGGGGTAGCTCCGGTTGGTTCACTTCTAGGACCGTGGGATTTCGGTTCGTCTTCTCCATCACCATTTTTTGTTTTCCGTAGGCCTTCTGTGCCAGCTCTCGCAGCTGAAAGGAGTTCATGGTACGAGGGCATGCCATCACGCCCAGGTGTTGACTGACCCCAGGATGGAGGTTCCTCAGGAACAGAGTTTGAAGTTCGAGTCTTCCTCCATGTAGGGCTCGTTGCGGCTTCCGAAGTATGCTAGTCGGAGTCGCGTGTAGTACGCTTGAGGCGTTTCATGTCGGCCTTGTTTGGTCTCTAAGGCAGCCATGAGACCTTGTTCGGATTCTGCGTTTCCAAACTCTTGAATGAGGCTGTCCTTGAGTAGGCCGTAGTTTGCCTGGACCCTGCGGAGGTTGTCGGTCCAGGAAGCTTTGTATTTCGGGGCTGGAGGTTATTCGGAGCAGATAGAGCTTGTCTTGGTCGGTCGCCGATGCTCTCATCTGTAGGTGGAAGTCCAAGTCCTTCAGGTAGGCTTGTATGTCCCTTCCACTTGCTCCGTTTGGTATGAACTTAGTGATGTTTCTGGCCAGCTTGTTTAGGTCGTTCAGATCTCTCGCTGTCTGGTCGACGGTTTGGCCGTTTCCTCTCCTTCCAGAGGTTTGGTGGACTCTAGGAGGAGGTGTGGTGGGGAACCCATAGTCTTGAGAATAACTTGTCCGGTATTCTCGGATGGAAGGTTCCTCCATACCTGGTCTCTGCCAGGGCGCCTGAGGTTTGGATTCGGTTGGCTCAGCTTGTAATGTTTTTGCGTACTCCAATCCCGCCTTCATTACGGTCCTCTCCTCGTGGAGGTCGGTCAGCTGTTCCTTCAGGCTTTTCATCTCTTCATATGTTGAATCGAGATGCATTTTAAGGGTATTTATTCGGGAGTTCCTCGTTTTGAGCTCTTCTTCTGCAGCTTTCAAGAGTCTCTCGGCTTGTTCACTCCTCTGCATTTCACTACTTTGAGTGTCTATAAGCTCCTCAATTTTCTCTTGGGCAGCTTTTAAATCGCTTCTTAGCGATTGTATCGCGTCTCTGGAGTCACGGTCATCCTTTTCTGATTCCGCTCGTTGACTCCGGACCTCTGCTTCTAGGTGGGCATTACGCTCCTTTGCACGGGTCAGCGTCTTTTGGAGGCGTGTCTTGGTCTCTTCCTCCAGTTTCAGGGTAGCGATCAGAACGTGGCTAAGGTTTCCCACAACTTTTGCCAGATCTTTGGGTCCGTAGCTTTGAGTTGGGTCTTTTGCCATGAGGTTCGTGAGAGCTTCATCCAGCTGGTCTTGTGAGTGGCCTTGAAGGTTCATTGCTGCTTCTGGCAGTGTGGTGCTTGTCAGCCTGCTTAACCAGGTCTCCAGGTCTTCCCAGTGGGTGATGGTTTCTCGTGTGGTGGCCATCGTTTGAGGTGGAAGGGAGACTTGAGACAGACTGAGGGACTGCTAGGATCTAAATTAATAAAAATAATAGAGAGTGGGTTGCTATGGGAAAAACAAAGTGCTTATCACTGTAATAATGTGCTTCAAAACTCTGTTAAGTTTTTCTTGAGGGAACAGAAAGGGAAAACAAAATGAAACAAAACAAGCGTGAAAATTAATTACACTTAAAAGTGAAGTTATTAAAATAATTTTGATAAAATATAAAATAAAATAAACATAGAAATTCTTGAATCTAACACCAGAAAGCAATATTCCTGAATTATTACAGCTATTGTCAAAACCAAAGATTACGTTCAGCTATAACTGGGGTAGTTAAGAAGCTAAAGTTATCACCCGATTTAATTGTTAGCTGTCACAGGAAACAGGTTAAACAATGCTTGTTCCTTTTATGAATAGGATTGAGTACATACTCCAGAGTTGTTCGTACGGCCGGGTGATCGGTTGCTTCGTCGGATCACTCGAGGGCGTCGTTTCTGGAGGAGTTCACGTGTTCCTATTAGTTTGGGGAAGAAACGAAAAGCAATGTCAGGTGTCTGTACTGGCTTCAGGTTCGCGTGGGGATCGTTTTCCGACTGAATCGTTCTGATATTATGTGTCTCGTAATACAGAACAGAACTTCTTGGGAATGCCAAATTTACTAATTTAGGGTTTTAAACCAATTAGATATGAGGCTCAAATCCTTTACCAGAATCAGAAGCAAGAGAGCAGTCCAAGAGATAGATAGGATAGGACTGTAGCTAGAGGTGGTGAAAATTCAAGAGATGAGTTGAGGGTTGGAAAATAGAAAGTGAAGGAACAAATAATAAACAAAAGAAATAAAATAAAATAAATGTAATTGGATCTCAAACTGAAAAATGATAAAATGGTTACAAAATAGGATAAATTTTGTACAGGTGACAGCAAGCCTTGTTAATCGACGCAAGTGACGTTTTATGGATGAAAACACCTTGCTTGTCAGTTAACAGGTGAAGTCTGTCACAGTAAACACTAATAAAATCCAACCAAGGACTGAATTAACAAAACTAAAATGAAATAGAATTAAAAATATTAAAACCCAAATTAAAATTTGTACATGTGACAGTAAGCCTGGTTAATTGACGCCAGTGATGTTTATTGATGAAAACACACCGTGATTGTCAATCAACTGGTAAAATTTGTCACATTAAGTAACAGTGAAAATAAAATAACCCGAAAATAAAATTTAAACTTTAATAACCCTTAATAATGAAACAGAAGCAAAAATAAAATAAGTCAAACACAATTCATAATTATACAGGTGATTGGAGAATGATTCTATAGGAGAGACAGGGTGAACAACATCAGCGCAGCATATCAGTCACACAAACAATGTTTCAGTCACACAGACAATGGATTTCAACCTAACCTCGTGCACGCGATTCGGGTATGCGCTTGTTATAACACACACTCGCCACACGGTGGCTCTCGTGAGCTTCTCGCTGGAAGGCTCGTATTCCTTGTACCTGTAAAAATAGCTTCCCTAGCCGCCGTCAAGCCTGTTTACGGGATGACGTCGGGCGTTTACTTTGGGCTGAGCTCATCACACGACCCGCTTTGACCGAGTCGGTCTCGCGTCAGACTGTCCTCGCCCGCTCAGGGCACGCTACCGTTCAGAGCTTAAAAACTGCTTTTCTTACACAGCTACGAGATGACGGCGCATCTCTTAAAACAATGGATTTACCATAAACGAGCTTTATTCTCCTTAAAGCTTCGCGCTCGTTCGGACGAGCCAATTAATATTTTGTGCTCCCAAAGGGCTGCGCATGCGCGTTTAGTGGCATACGCAGAGCTGTTCCTTCAACACACTCCACTGGCCACGAGAGGGCGGCACCTCTCACGAAAACAGAACACACTCTCGTGTTTCACTCACAAACAAATACACCCTTCTGCGTTCCCGCAGTTTCGTCACAAAATGGTCAATACTGGAACACGCAATTATTGCCTTCAAATTCAATCGGCATGCATTTTCTCGCAGCCTGGAACGAATCACGTTTCTCCTTTCACGTGATTTTTCAATAGAAAACTACCCTGAATTAGCGCTTAGCATAATTCTTTTAACCGGGTATTTAATAATTTCGCTAAAAATCATTACTGGGAACGCAGTCAATGAATTCAGACGAATCAGGCCTTTTTAACATAAATTCTGAGCTCAATATCCATAAAAATTGCCTTTTGCAATTTCTGTCATTACTTCTTCCGGCGTCCCGGGCAAGCCATAACTCCTTAACATTTAACAAGCATTTAAAAGCATTCCTTATTAGATCTAGACAGTGGAACCGCTATTGCAGCGCTCGCATATTCTCCACCAATATATGTAACAAACTGGTTATTACACATTTAATACTTAATACGATGAACGATAATCATTCCATCTGTCATATAACAAATCAGAAGATTACCTGCGTTGGTGACTGGCCAGTAGGGGAATTAGAAACATTGCCAGGTCTCGGAGGGTCGAATCAGATGAGATTGCGCCAGATCATAAATTCGGTTTTAATTAATTTGTCCACCAAATCATTCACCACCATGAATTTTGACCTTTACTCAAAAGAATCGTCCCGAGACAGTACTACCCAATCTGTAAATCGTATTATGTCCGATCTTTAACCACAGTGAACGGTGTAACACTTTATAGACCATAAACAAGGGAAATGTCTTTTAAAGGCTTTATTAACTCTATTCTAGACACACAAATTGATAAATGATTTCTAGCTAACTAACCTAACCATTCGCTCAAGCAAACAGGCACTCATTCACACCGAGAGAGAGAGAGAGAGCAAGAGAGACAGAGAGAGAGAGAGAGAGAGAGAGAGAGAGCAAGAGAGACAGAGAGAGAGAGAGAGAGAGAGAGAGAGAGAGCAAGAGAGACAGAGAGAGAGAGAGAGAGAGAGACACACAAAGCTTCTGAAATAACAGCAAGAAGTTATCTTTACACATCAGTTTGGGCTCGTACTTAATTTAGCATTCCCACAGTCGCTCTGTTCCCGTTTTTACCCGCGTTAAGTGATTGATTATCGCAGTCTACCGTTTAGATCTTTCGAGTCGATCCGGTCGAACGTGGTCCGTGTCAGGCCGAGTAGATTCCGGGAGTACAGCTGTGAGGCGTGCTCGATTTGGGAGGGTGATCTTAGTGTCCCAGCAGTTTTCCGTGGGGGTCCGAAAGAGTTTCCCGTTGGATTCAACAGTCTTTATATCTGGGGTCAAAGTTCTGGGTTGAGGCTAGCCGAGTTTTCTTCGTTGAGACGGCACCAAACGATAAGCATCCCTTTTGAGGGAGTAATTAGGGGAGTCTGGCTAACAGCCAGAGGAGAGAGCAGACGGAACAGAAAGTTAAAGAAAACGTGACGAAGAAGGCTCCAAGTGATGAAGTGAAGAAGTGAAGAAGTGAAGAAAGAATGAGAATTAGAATTCAAGAGCGCCAGGAAGAGGGCCCCTTCTTGAATCGTGAGGCGGGTCTCTCCCGCAGCTTAGCCAATGAGAGCATTCCTGAGATCGGATCGGTGATGACGTCACACTTCAGCCCCTAGCAGCTTTTCGGCGGGAGAGACGTCCGCTTCTTTAATTTGCATCCATTAATAGACAACGTCATATCTAATCGGAAAAGTACCGGATAAATTTTTACACAATTAAATCCTTTCCGCAACATTATCCGCATTCCAACGAGATCAAACATTAGGGGGCAGTTACAGAAATTCATTCATTCATTCATTCATTCGTTTTAACTGACTAAACTATTAACTGTACAGTACGAATTATTCCATAACATGAAAGTACATTTCAGGAGATATTTGTATGAGCACAAAAGTGTTCTTAAAGCAAGTTTTAGTCTTCTGAAAAACAGTTTTTGGGTGAGCACGACTTTGAGTGGAGCCAGGCTTTGTCCACTCAGTGTCTGATCCTGGGGTCGTGGAGAGTTCGGAGCGTTCGCAGGCTTCAGGGGAGCAGAGAGGTGACGCGGGGGGGGGTTATCTGATGACCCCTTAATCTTTGAAAGGTAATTAGTCCTGACTTGTTTAAACAGAGTCAGAACGCTGGCGCCATTAGATCGGGATGTGGTTTTTTTCAGAATTAAAGGTGCAGTAACTGAATCTGGGTTGATAGTTCTTACAATATATATATATGTTGTTAGCCTTGTATGAGTGCTGTTACTATATTTTCCACAAAGTGTTTTTTTTTGTATAGTAAAAGCCAACATTTAAAGGATAAAAAAAAAATGGCCATAGAATATTTGGTTCTTACATGGCGTCACAATATACGAGTGTATTCAGCTCTGAGCAGCTGAGATGTGATCTGAGAAAAATAAGCATAAAATGCACAGAATTCAGAACCTGCATGCACAAAGAGGCCAGATGTCTCTCTGTTATCAGCTGTTGCTGCAGGAAAGGATTGCTCTCATTAGGAGAGCACATATAGATCAAAACCCACTTTTTTAAACTGGCCTTTGATTGCTGATGTTTTATTGTGTCTTATTATTTTATTGTTTTTATGACCAGTATCTTTAATATGTTTTATTGGTCCTGTATTGTTTTATAAAATACATTTTATTTGTATACCATTGTTATAATAGCAATGTATCCAGTGATGTATGACTTATCACTGAATTATCAGTGATAAAACTTACAAGTCATCTCCCTTTTTATCAACAAGGTAGTCCAAAAACCCAGGCATCCACTTCCTTCAAAAGTCAATCCTCATTCTAGTGTTTCATCTCACCCTGCGTGTATCAGCTTTAGGATTTGCAAGTTGAAGATGTTTAAACAAAGTGGCAGACACCTCTTCTCTTCTTATGACGTGTGAAAGTTGTCAACAGCTCTCAGTATGCTTTCTAGGGTTTCTGCAGAAAGTTTCAAAAGTGGATGCACCTTTACCCTGCTGGCCTGCAAAAAGACTGGAAGTATTCCAAGGCTAAATAAACACTACTGCTAACCACATAAAGCTCGCTTCAGCATCAATATTACTGATTGTAAACGATGTGATAAGGTTGCTTTCCTGCGAAGACTCTCACCGGGTTTCGCTGCTCTCAGTATTGTATTAGGCTGTATCCTGGTTCAGCTACAGTTGAGTACAAAGGATCATCTGAAAGGGGAAAGATGAATATGAAATGAACAAGCATTTGAAGAAGACACTTATCAGATAGGTGTGGTTAACATTTTCATACTTTCGGATGTTGGTGGGGGTGGGGCTGCCGGTCTCCTTAAATCAAGCAGAGAAAGTAGGAATATGTCACCTTAAAAGGGTTAACATAGTTTAACATGAGGAGGAGAATAGAGGGAGGAGTCACCTGCCAACTGTAGGAAGCGAACGGACAGGAAGGGGTCTCTGGTTGTTATAGAAGTTCTCGTATGGAACAGGAGCTAAGAAAAGATGAGCTCAATAATCAAGAATATTCGTAACAGAAATGGAAATTTGTTGGGCTTATGATATTAAAGGTGACATTTCTGGTATGTCATGTTTTAGTGTTGTCAATTCAATTTTCATATCCTATTTTCATTTTTTTGGGAGCTCAAAACAATTTGGTGATCATGGCCCCTTGGCCATAGCACCACATACTATCCAATAAGATGAACAGCTAATGCAGCTCATCTCAATGAAGAACAGACTTGCTGTCTGACTTGGAAGTGTAAGAGTAACAAAGGAAAATTTTAATATACATGCTAGAGATTGGTAGATTTTGAGTGATAACAAGCAAAGCCTCAGAAAGATGACTTTTATTTAGGAGAAGCACTTCACTACAGACTGGTTTTTAATTTAATAGAGTACTTATAACAATCCTGGCTCTAGAACTGAACTTGTTTTGAGTGTCCCAAGCAATAAGTATAGTTGTTTCAGTGGCTAAGTTTAAATGCAGAATAAATGATGTAACGCTACCTCTGTTTCAATACGTTTATAAGTTAAAAATGATATAACTGTTTAATTAGCAGAGTATTTCTTAGCGATGTGATTCTAAAATAGTCTGAATAGTGTCATAAAGCAGTAAACATTTTCCTATTAAATTTGCCATTGTACACAAGTAAACTTACAAAAATGAACAGAAAATATTTCAGTATTAATAATGTCATTGAATCACCTTAAACTGTTGCAAAATGCACCATTCATGATGTTTTCAAACTGTTGCAAAATGCACCATTTATGATGTTTTCAAAACTTGAAAACATCATAAATGGTGCATTTTGCAACAGTTTAAGGTGATTCAAAGACATTGTTCACAATTAAAACTGATTTTTGATTATAAATTAGTCTAGAAGGGTCAAATATTTATTATACACTATTTTAAAGCAAATGTAACTGCATAAAGTTGCATCTCTTTTTTCTTCAGACCCTAGGCAACCAAATGGGCTTAATTTTAGTTTTGATGGGACAGGTGGAAATGTCTAAAGCCAACTTTAGCGCTTAAGGGGTTAACAAGGAATTGCAATCTCCAGCATTGTAACTAGAAAAGGAACTTTAAATATGTATGATTGTCATTGATCCACTGCTATACAACAGATAGCTTGTGGCCTATATGTGTTTGATATTGCTTTTTTGTTTTTTTAAGATTTTTTTCTTAATAACTACTACTTTGTAGTATTTTAGGAGCAGATGTATTGTGTAGTTTTATTATACTATGATGTATTTATAGGATGTATAGAATGCTTTCCTCAAGTTAATATACACTGCTGGCCTGAGTACGTTTTTCTGAGTACGAAACAGGCAAATGACGATAAAGTGTACCTGAACCTGATTGGATAAATGTTCAACAAACCAAGATAACTTGCTTCCAGGATCCCAAACGGGTTTAAAAACAAATCTGGTTCTAGCAGAAGCAAGTAGAAAACTATTTACTGTGATCACCTGGTGGTTTGTCTCCGGTTCTTCTAAGGTTAATAAAATGCTCAACATCTTCTTGAATGTTACACTGCTCCAGCGACTTCCTCACCTCCTCATACAGCTTCACAACACAAACACACAACGTGAGATCATTAAGGTACATCTGCCTGTCCAGTCTGAGGTTTTCTTTACCTCATCACTGGTCACACACTGCTGGGAGAGATGGTTGAGATGAGTCCACACTACACTCCTTAGGGTGTTAATCCTCTCCACTTCCTGTTTCTCGAAACACTGCAAAAGCCAAGATAAAATCCCACTTCATGCAAACTTAATAAACCAATTTCATTAACAATCATCAACTTATTAAATCATGTTTATGATTCAGTGTTTGGTCTTTTATGAGTTCCGGAATGAAGCACAAATGCTCACATACTTCTCATGACCTGACATGATTGAATTTGGCTCTCCATTGATTGGTTGTTAAGGAGATCATTGTGTTTTCTGGGGTTCAGAGCTCACCTCGCATGCTTTGACATGCTCTTTCAGCCACTCCTCTCTCGCCTTCCCGAGCACTGATACATTCTGACTGTACACTCTGTCTGTATGAGACCAAATTTAAAAAAAGCATTTAATATTAGATACAGTGCTGTTAAAAAGCTGACAAAACTCAGCATATTTACTGAGTTATTCCCAAGATCTGCTTTTGAACTTGACTTGGTTTAGATAACATCTTTTTTTCTTTCTTTTTGTTACAATTTTAAACATTCAAAACATTAGTGACATTATGTTAATGCTTGCCTGTTCAGTCATGTCCACTAATCCATTGTTAGAATCAAACTAAAGGATGTTCCTTGATTCTTTGTATGTGCTGAACATGTGACAGAATTGAAAATTAAGCTTACTTGACTTTTGATCATGATAACAAGATGTGATGTATTATTAAATATAAAAAATAAAATATTTCCAAGAAGCAATCAATAAAAGTTATTTACTTGGTTTCGTAGCAGCCAACCATTACGCTGCAATAGTTATAAAAATTAAGCTTTTAAAAATGTGTTAAAAGTCAATGTTACTAACTTGCATGAAAATTTTATTTTTGTGCTCTAAATATAAGATTTCACATAAAAGAAACCTAACAAAAGTCATGGGGGCTCCAATATGCTCAAAACATTTCCTGTATAAAACATGCATGTAGCATCCGTGAGGTCACCCAAAGGCTTGTCATGTAGCCATAAAAAAAAAAAAGTGTGTCACCTAGTCAAAGGCTGTTTGCTGCCATTACCAGCTTCCTTACTCTGTGTGTGTACAAAGTATTTATAGGGTGCCCTCTCTGCCCCTAGTGGCCAGGATCAAAACAACAGTGAATTGCTTCTTCAGTGTTGTTTTTGCAGCTGTATTGTTTTAATATTTGTGTGACAATCTGCGTATTTACAACTCAATCTGCAAATATATGACTTATTCTGTTATCTTGACCTCTTAATCAGTTCATTTGTAAATCAGTATTAAAAAACAATTTGCTGTATATAAACTTACACCGCAATACAATAGAGGTAAGCAGACAAACTAAGTTTAATCTGTAAAAACTCTATACAAATTTATTTTCGACCACTGCTTGGATTTTTTTTTTAAATTACTAGAGGATTCATTATTGTATTTAAAACATGGAATTCTTACCAGCTTCCTCAGCCGCCTGCTTGGCCTGTTGTGTTTTGGCAAAAAGCTGCAAATTTGAAAGAATGACATCAATTCATCAACAAGATATTCTTTATATGCTCATTCACGTGTCACACGTGCATAGTTTAACCAGTTTGAAAAGAGTTGCTTCCTCTGTTTGTTTCCTGAACTGAAGTGAACTCAAAGAAGGGTTTTAGATATTTTTTCCAGAGTTAGCTCTGTGTTTACATTGCTTCAGTCTCTGGCAGTTATCTTCTCTAAAACATGTCATTGCTAGTTTATTTTGCATGCTGATTGTGCACTTTTAGAATGCTTCCTGGTTTGCAAATGTAGTGATGTGAGAGATGAAAGGGTGAAAAGCTAATGAGGAAGATGACAAACACTTTGTATCATCTGAAAAAACATACTTTGACATTAAAACACCAAACTTCCAAATAGTCTGGGCAGACCTCTTCAATTCAGGAATAGTTTGCATAACAGTGATGAAAAGAAGTATTTAAAACATATGTCCACAAATATTTGATCAGTTTGTAACATTAGCAGTCGGTTTATTTAATACCTGAACAAGAAAATCCACAAAAATCCATCTGAAAATAGTTTCAAGCATTCAAAGATAATAAGTCAAATACTTCTATCAAGCTTTTTTTTTTTTAATTAGACCTAAGACTGAAATATTTCCGGGCTGCTGTTTAGTGAACATGGTCTCTTACTGGACACTTTTATTATCCATAAAAACAAAATCCTGATTTTCATGCCTGAAAAATCTATATAGGACCAAATAAAAATAAAAAAAACACACATTTCAGACCCTGATATGCGAAAGCCCCAAAGCTAAATACACAACGGAAACTTTAGCTCAAGGCATTACAAATTCAATTAGAATTTAATAGGAATATTACTAGGACTATTTCAGCATACGGTGTGTTGATTCCGATTAGCTACCATGTGAAATGTTCAGGATACATTCATCTACTGCTTACAACTGAGCAAAAATAAATTATCTTTAGTCATCTTTAAAAATACCCCTTTTCGTTTCCTGTTCTTATTCTTGACCATGCACACAAATCGAATATTAACTCAATCTCAGATCTTAATCTTCAACTTTAGCACTTAGCTTCCTCTCAAAATACTGTAACTACATCACCTCACAAAGCATCACCAATCCAACTTCAAAAAAGTGGATAGCAGACTCAAAAATTAAAATTCTGTCATTAAATAAACAACAACTGAGAGAAAGACAGTTACGTTTTTGCCACAAAGCAATAGTGCTTTCAAATACAACAGAATTGTATTCAAATATGCAGAAAAATGCAATAGTGCTTTCTTAGCCTCTGTAGAGCTTTGAGACAAAAAAACTCTTGCCATCTTTAAATCAAAATGCCTTTAAAAACATATCCAATTAATTCTCAAAACCTCCAAATCATGACTTGAATGACCACATTAAAGAGTTGAATTAATCAACACAGACCATTAATAAAGAAATGCCATTACAAATTAAAGAAAAGAAAAATAGAAATGCAGGGGTCATTCAGATCACTTTTTCTTGCATACCTTTTCTTGTTGCCTAGAGCTGCTAGTGGTGGCACTTCTGTTCATGTTCTGCTCTGCTTCCTCTTTATCTCGACATTTTTGCTCATAAGTCTTCTTAGCCTTAAAACACCACCAATGACAAGAAATTTGTTGTCAATTTAAATTAATGTAACCTTACAGTAACATATTGTAAATGTTTATTGCTATTTTAGGTAATATTATATATAACTTTCCAACACAGTTATAGCCGTAAAATGCACAACTTTACTGGAAATGTAAAATAGTATAACATGAAACTTGAGTGTGAATGTACAGTAGTGTAACATAAAACTGGACTGCAAATTTACCGTAGTATTATGTAAAAAAAGAGTGGAAATCACCACCTCGACCAATCAGAGAGCGCACGGCAGGCGTCACAAAGAGCAATTCGTAAGCTTGACAAACAAGCATAGATTGGACTTATATATTTAACAAAATATTATGTTATACACCTTTAAATTTACATAAAGTGAAACAGAACTATACATTTACATTGGTGTAACATAACAGTTTTCTGTAAAAGTACACTGATACCCGTTCCTTTGAGTCTACAGTAGTTTAACGTTAACCTAACTACAACTTAGTTGAAAATGACACAGTATTTACTGTGTAGAATAAAAGTCCTATACTGAGCAAACGCTTTCATGGCCATAAAAAAACTATTCTGCAAAAATAACCCCATAAAAAACAATGATCTATTGATTATTGGAAATGATTTCCAATATGTCTAAAATGTAATGAAATTGGAACAATGGCTTGTGAATCGGACTATTGGTAAAGTAGAGCAAAAAATCACAACTTTTTTATGTGAACCAATAAAAAGTAATAAAACAAACGCATCACAATATTCCTATATTTTACACATCACAGGATACTGAAAGCAAAAATGAGTAAAACTCCTTGTATCTTTATGGTGTACAAATGCCCTCAGCACTGATCACTTCTCATTTTACATGGCTGATATTAGATGACTTATTCACTTCCCTTCAGCCACTGCTTCTGAAGATTGAGTTCTCTTAAAGACAATAAAGCACCACAGAAAAGGGGGCTCTTAAACTATTAAAACAAAAATGAAATAGAAGTCAGGCATCTCTTTTGTATGTTTACCTCTGCTGTTTTCTTATGTTGACCCGTTTTCTGTTTATGAAGGACCTCCATCTGTTGCTCTATCTAAAAATATAAACACAGCGTTTATTTCTTTTCATCATTTAATGGAAACTTCAGTATGTTTCTGATTAACACATGAAGATTATTTCTAATCTCTCCCTCTATAGATAAACTACATTACCCATAATTCTCTTCAAAACATTGCATTGTTAGACTATAACTTAACTGAAACATCTTCATGTGAAGCACTAACAATCCCTCGACACCCTCAAATTTCCACCTTAAAAGGTATATCTCACATTCAACCTGTTCATTTCCATCCCTTTCTATTAATTAAGATTGTCTGCTTACATGAAAAGTTGCAGCTACAAATACTACAAATCTAGCACTAGTGGTTGGCCATTAGTAGTACGCCTATTGTGTACACCAAAGTGGTGTTCAAAGTAACCCCCCTACTCCCCATTTGCAACAGACTCGCAAATGTCTAAAGCTGACAATTAAAATAAATGACAAATTGATAAAGGATAAAATGATAAATTTTTGTGCATTTTACCTTCTTCCGGGCCTCTTTCTGCTTTTCTCTGAAGTCCTCCAACTTTTTTGCTTCCTCTCTCATTGTTTGAGCCAAATGTAGATGAGACAGACTCACATTTTCTGTTTCTAAACAAGCATTTTAAGATGTAAAGGCTTTAAAAGGCTAACAGGGCAATAATTTTAATCGGTTTTTTTTTTAGAGTGTGCTTACGTAATTTGAAAACATCAAGGGATCGTTTCAGAGTGCTACAAGGAGACAAAAGTGAAGTGAAAGTGAGCAGTCGGCCAGATATGGAGTGACTCATACCCAGAATTTGTGCTCTGCGTTTAACCCATCCCAGTGTACACACACAGCAGTGAACAAACACACCGTGAACACACACCCGGAGCAGTGGAGCCATGGCTGCGGCACCCCGGGAGCACTCGGGGAACTGGTGCCTTGCTTGAGGGCAGCACAGCTGTTGTTGAAGATGAGAGAGCAAGTGTTTCATCACTCACATCACCTTCAACTTGGTGGATCTGGGGATCGAACCTCCAACCTTCTGATCACAAGTCGATCTCCTTATCCACCAAACTACAACTGCACGAAAAACACAAAGACAAAATGTTGGAAACAATTAAAGCTTAAGAAAAGTTGCTGAATGCATAAAAAATTTCAAAAATGTCAAAAAAGATAAAATATCTTAAAAAGATAAATTCTATATCTGGGATTTTAGTCCCAAATATAGTAGCTGAATGATTAAAGTGTTTTTAATTCTTGACTCTTTTGTAGTTGCATGACCAGTGTAGTACCAGAAAATGAAATGCTTTTTTTTGCATGACCAGTGAACTGAGCCAAGACGGTGTGTCATCAGTCAACATTCGAAGCTAAATTAAATTTAAATTTAAATTTTGCTATGCTTGAAAAGATCAGTGACAAATCTACCATTCAGTAAGTGAAGGGGTTCCACCTTTCAAAACTTTGAAACATTTCTGTGCCACAACAGAACCCAAAGCTGCAGATTAATCAATAAAAGCAGATTTTTAAATGAGCTATTGCAGCTATGTGGCTTAAAAAATGCTTCCAGAAACTGAAGGAATGCATTAACATGATGAAAATGTCACACTTTTTAAAAACATTAGCTCATTTTACTTCTCCTCTCGAGATTATTACCATTTTAGAATCTGTTAGGCCATTCTGCAGATATGCTCATAAAATCTTCTGGCACACTTCAGCATGGACAATTGATTCAGATGGCAACAGTAGCATCGTAATCCCAGAAATTGTAGCAGAAGGATGATAATGTTCAAAGTTTTGCTATTTAAACCTTGACTCTTCGGTAGCTGCATTGAGCACCAGAATTTTTTTTTGCAAGATCAGTGAACTTAGCAAAGACTTCTTCAGATAAATGTATCTTCATATAAATTAATCCTACAAATAAACAAATACAAAAGTACTTACTTCATTTCACTGTGCCCACACACCTTTTTGGACAAGCCCAGCAGCTCCTTTGCATATTTTTCTTCAATAGCAGCTCTAAAGAAACACATCCATATACTTATTCCAGATGATTGTTGCATAAATAATAATTGTCTGTTCAATAATTGAAGCAGGTTTTAAACTGCATAAATGTCTACATCAAATTCTGAAATAATGAAATGCAAGAAGATAATTTTGGTTAATTATGCTAAATAAATTAGGTTACGTCGCATTACACAGATATAAAAATATTTGAAGAACTACATTGAAACAATTTCCCCATGAACAGAACATCCTTAACAGTTATATCAGAGTTAATGATTGTGGATTCTTTGTAAACTGGTTATACAGTAACTTTCTCAACATAAAGGCCGACATTACATATTGATCATTAAATAAACAGACTCAATAATCAGAGTTGACTATCTACTAATATATTTTTATATTACATAATGTCTTGTTCAGTTTTATACAAGGTATTTTACCTGAAATAAGGGAATTCAAGGTTATTTGGGCTACAACTGAGTTGCAAATAGCTGGTCTAATTGTGATCTATACGTAATCAAGATGTCGAAATGACGTCTGTTGCTTGATTTAGGTGTGAGATATGTTTTTTTATTGAATGTGAGAGATGCGAGTTTAATATAACACTGTTGATATCACAGTAATAGACATTAAAAGCTGTACTGTGTACCTGAAAAACTATGAAAAGTCTGACAGCAAAGTTGATGTTTTCAATTAATTTGCATGGGCGAGGGTTGCACAAAGAATTACACTCAAATATATTTTTTTCTATACACTGTAAATTTTGAAAAATCTAATATTATACTTTGCTTGAGAAATATGATTATATTTACTTGATTTTACTCAAATTTTGAGTTTACTTAAAATAGTTAGGTAAAGGTGAAATGTCAAAATAAATATTTGAGAGTACTAACAAAACTTAGGTAAATTTACAAAAAATTGTGGTATATGTTATTGAGCATGCATATATAAATAAATATGTATTAGTACATTTACTAAATCAATTTACCTGTCAATAATTATTAAACTTACCTGGATTTTCCTCCTAAGTTTACTTTGAATAAATAAGGCAATCAGTTTCCTAAGTAAACTGAACTAGTTGAATCTATTGATTATTGATTATTGGCAGGTAAATTCAATTTAAGTAATATATGCATGCTCAATTACATGTATTATTTTATTTAGTAAATGTATTGAATTATTAAATGTTTTATTAGTACTCTCGAATATTTATTCAAACATTATACCAATAAGTAACTATTTAAGTAAACTTAACACTTTAGCAAAATGAAGTAAATCAATCGCATTTCTCAAGTAAAGTATACTATTTGATTTTACAGTGTATGTACATTGTAGAAAAACAGCAAACCACCATGTTATGTTGCTTTTTTGCCATGCAAGACAGATATAAAACGTAAAAACAATGTAAAACAACATAACAATGTAAAACAAAAAACAATAGATGAAGCATTTTACTAATCATCTTTTTAAACTTCTAGATTTACTGCATTTCACAAGTATGTATTTGTGGGGGAAAATGTATTTTTCCTAATAAAATGTATTCAAGGCCATGTTGTAAAAATAAGTACACCCAAATTGTAGTCTTAGGAGAAAAGCCACACTTAATATTCTGTGTACGAAGATAGATTATTATGCTTAATTTTGTCTTGTGGCATTAGAAAAAGTGTTCAATAAAACTTGTGAAAAGTTTAGAAATTGTTATTTTGTTAAGTGAGCTACTGATTCAATTACAACTTTTTAAAAGAGATGTTATCATTTATGCTGCGTATTGTGTGTATGTTTTAAAAATAAATAAATAAAAATAAAGTCTTTCTGAAAAATAAATCTGTAAAAACTTGCCTTGCTTTCATGAAGTCTTCGATTTCTTTGCAGGTCCTCTTGCCATCGTTCAAGTGCTGAATGATGGCATCATACCCTGCTGTGCTGGTGAGGTCTGTGGCCTGTGACCCCACCAGAGTGTACGAAACACATCAAATAACATCACAAACCTATTTTACTAATCCCATTTTAGAACGAGTGTGAAACCAAATATATGACTCCGTTTCTCTGTGTATTCTTCAGAAACATGGTGGTTAGAGCTGTTGACTATCATTAGCCATGAGAACCCAGCAGTCTCTGTAATTTACAAGTCTGAGGGGCAGACGCAGCGTCATAATCAAAGCCCTCAACCTAAACTAAAGGCTGGGGGAATTAAAAGTGCTTTATGAAATAAGCAATAAAACATAACGTCTGTCCTTACAAGCAGTTTAAAAAAAACAAATAATATATTTGAGAACAAATCTAATTTTGTTATAAAACGTTTCCTTTTGGCGCCAAACCTTTAAGCTTTTATCCAATGAGAGACAGGTGACTGGTAACACACAAACATAAAAAAAAAGAGAGAAATTTTCTGTAAAAACGTACCCAAAAATGGTCCTTGAAGTGCAGCTCTCTCATCGCACCGGCTGGGCTTCAGCTAGTGTCAGAAAAGTTCCGTGTTTTGCTGTTTTAAAGCTAGAGTCTGAATGGCAGATTTCATCTCACAGACCGTCATCGTCGTGGTCTGCTGCACATCACGCTAAACACGCGCCTCTGGGTCCTAAACACGAGGGTCCCCTCATTGCTCCATCCAGAGGAAGAGCGTTACGGAACATACAAACTCAACCGGCAGTCGGTGGATATTTGTCACCACCTGGTGATCAAGCGTGTGGGCGAGAATTCTGCTCTCTACTCTGTCTCTGTTGCACGGAGCATTGGCAGATTTAGTCATTTTGGGGCCCATGGCAAACAAATGCATGGGGCCCTTAGTTTTATTTATTTAATCAATTTTCAGGTTAAATGCATTACGTTTTTACCCCTAAGTGAACCATCATGAAGCTTCCAAAAACATTTCTAGAAGGGTTCAGGTTAAAAGCTTAAATTTCCTACATTTAATGAGAAAACATGTCCTCTTTTGGAATGAAGCATATTTGAATTTCAGAATAAAAGCTCAAATGTGGTCATTTTAACAGTTAAAAATGTGTATGCTGGAGTATGGCCACTTGGTATAGTTGAAATTTCAGAATAAAAGCTTAATGTTCCAAGATTGTATGACTTAAAATGTTGTATTTTAGAGCAAGGTCTTCTTATATGTGTGAAATTCAGAATAAAAGCTTCAATTTGCTGCATTTTAAGAGTAAAAATATGTCCAAACTAATGACCATATTCCTTTTCTAGAGAGAAAACAACAAGAGTAACAGTTGTGCTTTTTGAGTAACTTTATTGAAAACTTAAAACCCAAAATTCATCTCTGTATTCAATCCCACACCTGTAAACTATCAAATAGAAAAAGAATCATACAATGAACATCTAATTTCATAAAACCTCATCTAAAATAGCCTATACATAAAACATCTGAAATGTGCTGCTCTAAAAAAAGCAAACAAGTGTTGATTACATATTAACTGATTGAATTCAGTTCTATCAGAGTAGGATCTGTTCCTAACAGACTCGCAGAAACAGGACAAAGTGTGTTTGTGTGTTGGAGGGCAATACAAGCACAACTTGAGTCAGGTCTAGGTTTAAAAAGCATCTAGGACATCGGAGAACTGTAGACAGGTCTTATATTCTCCTCACTGCATCGTCAATCTCACTCATCTGGTCTTTAAGCTGGTTCCACTGCTCTGGGTTCAGTGAAATACCTGCAATTAGCACATCAAGCCAATCTCAAGTTAATGCATTTGTTTTACTGGCTATCATATGCCATTTTTTGGTATAAAATGTAATAATTGTAGAGTAAAATAGACAAGAAAATCAGACTTCAGTTGATTACAAGGTAAGCAAAATTTTACGTAGCTATCTTTACCAAAAGCATATTTTTAGAGACAGAAAATACTCATAAACAGCAATATATTTTGAGATTTAGTTATGCTTCAGAGTCTAACAATTTAACATTTCTTTTACAGAAGTCTCTTCCAGTGAATTATATTAAGAAGAGATCTAAAACATGCATTCATTAATTATAAACATTTTTTATAGGTTGAGTAATATTTCGCCAAATTACATCTCAAGCTCGGTTGCTTACATTATTATATTTATACAACCTGCAGAAAAATCTCAGACAACATCTGGGCCTCACCTTTCTTGCCTGGCTTCATTTCCCCCTCCTGGTTCACCCAGTACTCACGGATATCAATGAGCACCTTCCCTTTGAATTCCCGAACACTCACATACCGCATCTTTCCTATCTTAACAAACATTTTGATGCAATAATTAAAGTGTGCTATTCTGTAACGGGGAAGGCTACTATCACATCATGGTTAAAGTCTTCACCTGGAACATGTTGTCATCTTTGCTGGCTCCGCTGCCTTTGGAGGCAGATGAACTCTCTCCAGGCTTTTGTTTCTTGAATGGTTTCTCTGGTGCTGCTTGCTTCTTTCTCTTTGCCTAAAATGTTATTTACAAAGTTTATAACAACCGCTGCTTGTGATTTTACATGCAGAATTAGTTGTTTACAATCGGGCTATACTTCTGACATGTCTGTCTACAGACATTGTCTACTTTTAAAGCAAATTATATCAAAACTATACTAGAGTACAATATAGCACAATTCATTCACAATTCATTGAAAGATCCCCAAAACTGCCTCTCATTTAATGTTAATTGATGTAACACCTATTTACATGAATATATATATATATATATTCTTCTTTCGGCTGTTCCCAGTTTAGGGGTCGCCACAGCAAATCATCTGTTTCCACCTAACTCTGGCCTCAGTATCCTCTACTCTTGCACTAATTACCTTCATGTCCTCCTTCAGCACACCCATGTAACTTGTCTTTGGTCTTCTTCTTGCCCTCTTGCCTGGCAGCTCCATCTCCAACATCCTTCTACCAATATAACTACTATCCCTTCTCTGCACATGTCCAAACCATCTCAATCTGGCTTCTCTGACTTTGTCTCCAAAACAACCAACCTGAGCTGTTCCTCTGATGTGCTCGTTCCTAATCTTGTCCATCCTTGTCACTCCTAAACTGAACCTCAACATCCTCATCTCTGCTACTTCCATCTCTGCCTCGTGTCTCTTCCTCACTGCTACAGTCTCTAACCCATACATCATAGCTGGTCTCACTACTGTTCTGTACACCTTTCCTTTGATTCTTGCTGACACTCTTCTGTCACACAACACCCCTGACACTTTTCTCCACCCACTCCAACCTGCCTGCACTCGCCTCTTCACCTCTTTTCCACACTCCCCGTCACACTGGACTGTTGACCCCAAATACCTAAACTCCTCCACCTTCTTGACCTCAGCCCCCTGTAACCTCACTGTTCTACTTCCCTCCCTCTCGTTCAAACACATGTATTCTGTCTTACTACGACTGACTTTCATTCCTCTTCTTTCTAGAGCAGACCTCCAACTTTCCAGGTGTCCCTCCACCTGCTCTCTACTCTCACTACAGATTACAAATAAATATTTATATATATATATATATATATATATATATATATATATATATATATATATATATATATATATTCACAAGATTTACTTTATACAGTAAACAAGTGATTTAAACAGCAAATATAATTTATTTATTGTTTTTTTAACCTGTTTTCTTCACATTTAGAATTCAAACCATGTGTGGTGTTCTCATTATTGTTACTTTGGCAAGGTTGGTGGCTCTGCTGGACACATTGCATTTCTGGGCCTTTTAATTCACACAATCAGAGAGTTTTATACAAACAGAATGGTATGTTTATGTGTGTGTGGAAGAGAGAATAAAGGTAAAGAACCTTGTGTGTAATATAAAAGTGTAGAGGGATGAGGTGCGGGGTCAGAAAAATGTGTTCTGATAAATGTTTTTCA
Source organism: Danionella dracula (assembly GCA_900490495.1). Classification (NCBI taxonomy): domain Eukaryota; kingdom Metazoa; phylum Chordata; class Actinopteri; order Cypriniformes; family Danionidae; genus Danionella; species Danionella dracula. The sequence goes on from UELW01000006.1 coordinate 878,444, forward strand.
CAGAAAATGAGCCAAGGCCGGTGAATCTCTGTTTCAAATAATAACTGCTTGTATCATTTTTTCTTTTGATGAAAACTGAAAATGGGACCCAGAGACACAAACACCATACAAGGGTTAAAGTGAAAAAGTTAAAACCCATCGTTTTTACAAGAGTTTTTTTTTTTCAATTAACAGATCAAGATCAATTTAGCAAGGTTTTCTGGATTTATTTTTGTTTTCAGTTATTTATTTCTTTTTTCAGAAATATTATTAAGAAACAGCATAGAGTACTTTGTTACTTGAGTACTGGCTTAGAACAGACCATGTATACCAAACAATAATGGATCTTGGCCAAAAAATTATGAAGCTAAAAGAGGACGGAAACATTTGTATTCTTTGCAGTTTTATTGCCACAAAAAAAATTGGAGCTGTATGATGAAACTGTAAACGAAGAGATTTAGAGCTGGTCTATGCCTGTTACTCAAGTGGACACACCCGTAATTATCCAAAATTTAACAAGCAAAATAACTTGAATGAAGGTCATTTGAGATTTGAACATCAGGTTGTCTATGAGGTCTGCCTCAAGCAATAAATCAATTGCCATTTCTGTTGCTTTCTCGTTGCTTCAAATTGGAAAACGAGATTTGTATATGCAAATAATACAAGAGCTCGCCCTATATTTTTCATGGATTTATGCTGTTGGTGATTACAAACCTTACTCTTGACTTCACTGTCCGAGTCACTGTCTGAAGTTGAAGACAACACTTCCTTTGATTTTGGCATTCTGAAGAAAAACAATAAAACCATCACAGATAGATGAATAAGAAGAAAATCACAACTTCTTTCACCATTCCCTTTTTTTGTCTTTTTTCAAACTTGAATTTGAATGAACTGCGTATTAATTCAAACTGCGTTGTCTATTGTGATGGATGGACTTTAGTGAGAAACCAAAATAAAAAAAAAACACGTTTTACTTTTTTCCATTTAGGCAAGTTTTATAATTTGAGCTAATTCACACATAACAAATCAGAAAGGGTGGAGAAATGTTTGCAGCAACAAAAAAAGAACACAAAGGCAGGCATGTATAATCTAATTTAACAAGGCCGACAACTCAGACAGCCATTTGCAATGTTTGCTTTTAAAAAAAATATTGTGTTCGTTAAATGTTCGTTGTGTTGCGTTTAATGTGTATTTACACAAGTCGGGTATTTTCAGTGTATTCAGTCTCACTCCTAGATAAAGGAATGAATTTACTTACGTTATATTGATAGGTAAACGTAAATAGAAGCGATGCTAGCAGGCTGTGCTTTCTGCAAATTTTCCCAGTGTCGAGGGCTGTGTGCGCGCGTCCCAGACTCAGATTGTACCAGGAAGCGCAAGCTTGGAACAGGATTGTGGGAAATGTCGTTTTTGAAGGATGTTAGATTCGCGGACCTAAAAACACAGGCATCTTGGAGTATTCAAATAGCTTTTTACTCAATATATTTAGCGTCTATTCAGTGGCACAAAATGTCCACTTTTACTTTTACTCTGAGACTGGTCTCATCGGACATGGGTACACTGTTATTTCCTTTTGTTGATCTTTCCGTCATTTTTTTCTTTGTTATATTAATTAAATATAGCCTATATGATTAGTCCATTAGAAATTCTAAATTAATTTTAAATTAAAAAAGTAATACAGTTGTGTCTCTTAGTAAGGAACTAAGTCGCCGTGTTTCTTCCGGAATTAGTTTACTGCGCCACTAACCCGTGTAGCATGTATTTGTGTCCGTGTTTGGGTAGGTTTTTAAATACACGGGTAACTGTTAGCCCTATAATGTTAGCTGACATAATTTCACTAACGTCCTTTAATGGCTTGGATTGATTATTCTAAGGTCCTTTCATGAAAAGAACGCAGAAAAGACTTTTGCGCTACGTGGAGGAAGGCAGCCTTTTGAAGCTAAAGTCCTTCCTTCGTAAACATAAAGATGTAGAGCTGAACTTCAGCAAGGGAAAGAAACACAGAAGCCCGTTACACATCGTCTGCTCTCACGGCGACGATGCGATTCTCAGACTTCTGCTCAAACACGGAGCCGATCCGCTGCAAACCGACCGCTATGGAGACACTCCGCTCCACCTGGCTGCCAAAAGAGCCCTCAAACATGGCAAAAGATGTATGAACATGTCAAATATTAGCAAGAGGCAGTTGCTCCATTGGTTGGTAAACTTTCCACCGAACTATTTCTAGGGTATGATGACCTGGTGGTGCCGTTACGAAAAAATTGTCCAGAAGCAATGGATTTTCCCAATAGAGCTGGAGTGACTCCCCATGACCTGCTCCAGTGGATGAAGTCTGAACAGGTCCTTTGATAAAACTATTCTATAAAACACATTTTTATTTTTGTATTTGGTTATATTTAGAACACAGAACATTGCTGTCGAGCCTGTTTTAATTTTTATGTAAATTCACTGAAACAGGGAACCGTCAACGATGAGCCTTCACACGATGATCCTGAGCACCAGTGGAGAGAGAAGCTGTTTGGGGAGTACCAAGAGGAGTTTTCTGAGACATTTGGCCAGTATGATGGTAAAAAAAACTAATAAATTCAGGTTAATTTCTGTCTTTGCTGTAAAAACCCAAATAACATGTTGACTAAGTGTTAAAAAAAGAGAAGTAGAATGCAGCCAAAACCTCACATAATCCAGCCTTTACGGGGTTTTTTCCTAATTCAAGGTTGCCAAATTGAGAATATGATTAATACAAATGTCAAGATTGACAGTTGGCGACCTTATGGGAATAAATGTGTTCTGTTCACTTCAGAAGACTACTTATGGGATGATAAAGATGAAGAGGATTTTGGAGACTGGGCGGATCGCATCAGAAAAGAGTATTTCACCAAGCAGCGAGTCAGAGAACAAAGAACAGCTTCTTCCTCTGGATCCAAGAGCTCAAAGAGACCAAAGGTGACGGAGGAAGACGAGCGCAATCACAGAGAGCTGAAAGCCAGACTGCAGAGAGAGCATGAGGAATACCTGCAGCGGGCGGCCCGAAAAGAGGAAGAGACTCGCCAGGGGAGGAAGAGACGCTACGAGGAGCGCTGCGCCACCACCTTCAGCTCCTCCAGCACCGGGCCTGAACAAAAGCTGGGGTACGATGATATTCCGTGGCCCGCTCCTCGGGGTTCCCTGGAAGAGATGGTGGCTGTGATGTTGCATGGTGCTGATCGCTCTGATTTACCGGCGTTTCGAAAGCTGCTCCGTCGGCAGCAGACTCTGTGGCACCCAGATAAGTTTGCTCAGCGATGTGGGGGACGTCTGCTGGAGGCTGGGCGGAAGAAGATTCTTGACACGGTCACAGGTCTCTCACAGGAGCTTAACAGACTGGCTCAAAGCCTCAGGTGATGCCTGATCAGAGCTTCCAAACTGTGCTTGAGTGTTTTAATAAAGATCCCCTCTCTCGCTCTGTTGATTTTTTTTTTTAGCTGATGCTGTATAGATTGGACTTGGTTGGTTATTTTTTTCCTCTTATTTATTTTATTTGCAAAGCAACGGATAGGCAGCTGGTTGTTGCTTTTAGGTGTGATCATGAACATGCCCCTGTATGAATCTGTAGGGTCCCAGTAAAATTTAAGTTGAATCTATAGATGCAGAACTGCAATGGTGGTAAACAAAATATAACATTTCTCCAGATATGTTTGTAGGGCCCCACTACTGGCTTCAATGATGGATGCTGGTCTGGACTGAAGACCTGTGTGTTCTATCTTGAAACAGTGTTTAAAGGATTTTAATATTTCACAAGTTTGTCTACCTGACTCCATATTTTATTTTCTACAAGTCTTCACCTTTACCATTATTCTCGATGTTATGTTTTAACCCATCGTTGACCTTTGGTTTAACTTAATGCTAATATTCTTATCAACCCTTAAAAGTGTCTCAGTAAATGAAGAATGACTGAAGAGAGTAAATATTTATTTACAATAATGTGTAGTAAACAAGTAGTACATCAAATTCAATCAATATACAACGTATAAACTATGAACTAAAGGTAAAGCAGTATTGCCTAAATCGAAGTTTAATGGTGATACTATAAAGTATAGCAGTAAAGCATAAACCCAGAGCCTTTGAAAGCTTCTTCAGACTCATCTCCTTCCATAGAGTTGTGGCTTAATTAGGAATGCAGAGAAGTTGAAATCACTACAGCGGTGACTTGTGGGATGTTGGAGATTCTAGTTCTGAGAATTACAAGATAATGAGACAGTAAGCGTCACTGTGATGGAGCTTATGTCTTAAAGATTTAGCATAAGAGAAGACTCCCAGCTGCCTACAATTTGAAACCATACACTATCAAGAATTATTATCACATGTACAAACCTAGTTTGTTTCTGGTAATTTATTAAAAAGGTAAAACTTCTCCCTAGTATACACAAACCTCTATCTGTGAACAACCTGCAGACCTGAAGACCCACCTGCTCGCTCAGACTTACAGTCTATGACCAGAAAGATATAGAATTAGGGGAATTGGAACTAGATTGTAATATTCACTATTTAAGTATATATCACATTATTTATTGTTGAGTTAGGCGATGCATATTAATTCTTTGTACTTTTATTTTTGCATATTCATTAAGTATTATTAAAGTTAAAAGGAACTTACAGCAGGTAGGATCTGGCTTCGAAGAATATTCAGCAAACTCTGTTCACTCCTTCAAAATAAAAGCCCTAAAAATTCATGTTAGGCGTCACGATGGCGCAGTGGGTAGCGCGGTCGTCTCACAGCAAGAAAGTCGCTGGTTCTAGGCTCGGCTGGGGCAGGTGGCATTTCTGTGTGGAGTTTGCATGTTCTCCCCGTGATCGCGTGGGTTTACTCCGGGTGCTCCGGTTTCCCCACAAGTCCAAAGAACTGCGGTATAAGTGAATTGAGTAAGAACAATTGCCCATAGTGTTAAAATGTGAATGAGTGTGTTTGAAGCGATGGGTTGCGGATGGAAGGGCATCCGCCGCGTAAAAGAGAGTTGGTGGTTCATTGCGCTGTGGCGACATGAAGATGAATGATTATTCATGTTTAAAACAATCAGATGATATTCTATATTAGTATTTAATCCCTTTTCACTGAAGTCGTGTTTTTTCCCCATATCCATTAAACATTTTACCTTCTTGGAAGAGGTGGCTAAAAAAAGAAAGAACTATGTTTTTGAAAAATGATGAGTCCTGTCAAGAAATGTCTGTTTGTAGTTATGAATAAAATGATGAATAACTTTGCTCTTGAAAATAAAATCTACAGTAATTTGCTGAAAAAGTTGCAACTGAACATCAAACACAAAACTGTTAAATAAATGGCGCATTAAAAAGAAAATATTATGTTCATAAGTAGCCTATTTTTAACATATTTAACTACATGAAGCTGACTAACCTTGTTGAAGGTTCATTTAAAAAAATTAAAGGAATAAAGGTTGTAAAGTATGATTGGGGCTTGTGGTCTAGTAAAGATAAAAGTCTAGCAACAGTACTGGGTGTTTTCTGTTCAGAATAAAAAGTTTACTTTTATAGCAAAAAATTCAGGTTTAATTTTTTCCATATTCTATGATTTACTGCATCACACTTCGGTTGCGGTTTTTAAAATAAATTTAATCTAGCTACATTCCAAAACGGTATCTCTTCACAGTTTTTTTTATTGTTCTACTAAAACTGAGATGCAATGGATAAATGACTGTAACATGTAACTGTAACTGCAGCTGAGAACTCATTCTGTGTTATCATAGGTGAAATGAGCAATAATGTTTTGTTTTGTGTTCTGAAATCTGATTTTCATGCTTTTAAACAAAGAACAAACAGATGGCCTGCCTCTGGTCTTTGAAGAAAACTCTGAATATATGAATTGTTGATGTGGTTGCCAGATTGAAACAAATTCGTTTCCTTTTGCTGAAAACTTCAGAGAGAATTGGTCAACTTCTGTAAGCTATTGTTAACACTATAACATCTATTTAAGATGGTATACTTCATTATACATATATATTTGATTTCTTTCATACTGTAGAATACATTTAAAATATGTATTTTCAAACCCGATTTTAACGTGACCTATAAAATGAACTTATACGTAATGAAAAATTGCTTCACTAGAAAATGACGTCTTTGAGTCTATGCTGTAGTCATGCTTAAATTGTAATACTAATTATCAATATTTATTCACACTGGAAAGTGCACACACTTTGAGCATCTTAAATTTCTAGAATTGATAGCAATGAGTAAAATATTATTTGTGAAATGCTGATAAAATATTCAGACGCAGTTATAAAGTATTTGTTGTAATAAAACAATAGTTTTTATGCTACATTTTGCAATCATTTTGTTTATGTATATCAAATGTAATCGAATTTTACCATGTTTAGTTACACTAAGGAAGGTGCGCACACTATAAATATGTTTTCTAGAATGAATAGCCATTAGCAAAATGTTATTTGTGAATTGGTGGTTAAATTTTCAGACAAATTAATAAATGTGTTACACAAGTATTTGCTAAATTAAAGAGATAGTTTTCAATCTACATTTCGCTATCATATTATTTTAAAAAGTTCTATTATTTAAAAATGTTATAGATGGGTAAACGTAAAAGAGTAACGCAATTTAGGTCGTTTGAAAATTCCGATTTACGGAAGGGGGATTCTCTAACAACGTACCTGGCAACCCTGGGCGCAATCTGCATCACCGGCCGGGTTTGCGCTTTACGGGACTGCTCGTTTATTATGCGGTTCATTTAAACAGTTAAACCCAATTTATTTACGCACGTTATTCGGTTTTAACATCCTTTATTTCTTTATTAATTCTCGTGCTCTTTATAAGTCCACCTGACGCTGTATCTATCGTTTAAATGGCATGACGTCTATTAAAGGTACAGACGCCTATCGATTATTATTGTTCAGCGAGCTAGAGGTAAGACGCTCAGTAATTATTACAATTGCCTTTTAACTGATGAAATGGTGAATGGAAATAGGAAGGACTTTAGCAAGCTTGCTTAAATAAATTTCTAAAATAACCGTGTTGTACTATTTAATCCCACGAAGCCACGTTCAACCGTTGAAATCCCAAATGATTCCCTGAAGAAGTCTGTTTTCGTGAAAGTATCTAAAGAAAGCGGTTTGTGATGAACACGCGACAGGTTGCGCGAGCTGTAGCCGAGGCCTGAGGCGGACCGAGGGATAAAGGGGGCCGGGGGGCAGAGAGAGAAGATGGGCTCGAGCTTCCGGAGCGAGGAGATGTGCCTGGCGCAGCTGTTCCTGCAGTCCGGCTCGGCCTATGACTGCATCAGCGAGCTGGGAGAGATGGGACTGGTGGAGTTTCGAGATGTGAGTTTGCACATACTCTACACTAGACTACATTACACGACACTACACTACAGTACAATATACTTCACTACACTACAGTACAATATACTTCACTACACTACAGTACAATATACTTCACTACACTACAGTACAATATACTTCACTACACTACAGTACAATATACTTCACTACACTACAGTACAATATGCTTCACTAAACTACAGTACAATATACTACACTAAAGCACAATATACTTGACTGCACTACAGTACAATATACTACACTAAAGCACAATATACTACACTAAAGCACAATATACTACACTAAAGTACAATATACTACACTAAAGTACAATAAACTTCACTACGCTACACTACAGTACAATATACTACACTACAGTACCATATACTACACTACAGTACAACATACTACACTACAATATACTACACTACACTACACTACAGTACACTACACAGGATCTTATCGTGTTTGTATCCACTTTGATTCTAGAACTGCACATTTGTAGGCCATTAATTGAATCATAAATATCTGGCAACTCATATTTCTGTGAGATGTGAGATGAAAATGCTTTGATGAAAATCATTTTGGAGAGTGGCAGGTTTAGTCCGGGAAAGCTTAGTGAGTCGGTCAGGTTGATGTCCTGGTTAAAATTGAGTTGAATCAATGTCTTTCTCAAAAACAGCAAGGCTGGCTTAAAAGCCTGTTTTCTATTTGCCCGGAGGTTATTTTACATTAACAGCCTCAATTAAGCCTCAGAGTGACCTAGCTAAAGTGGTTTACATTAAGTTTGTTATAGTACAGCTGGTTTTATATTTTTTAATGTTTTAAAAAGAAAACACATAAAACTAACCATTTCTCCATAGCACAAGCCTTATGGACCTAATAATAATAAAAATGCTAATGAAGTTCCGGTAAGGACTCTTCACCACATGCCTGGAACTATTTGCTCTCTTTCATGCTAAGCAAATAAAATGTTTTGTCTCAATAATTCCAATATAATAGGAAACACATTAAATAACTAGTTAGCTAAAGTCACGCCATTGTGCCGCTGAAACCTGGGGAGTCTGCAGCTAAACTTTCCTTGACGACATATTGTAATTGAAAATATAACTGAAACAAAACAGTAATTTTATGGGTAAAGTGTCTTTTGAAATGCGTTGTTTGGAAGTAAGAAAATATGCAGTAGATTTTCTCCTGGTATTCTTATGACCCTTCTCTGAGATCCTTACCTCTTAACAGAAGTAAAACTAGCACATTTTTAAGAATCTGATTGGATTGATCAGAAGGTATTTTTTTAACGCCAGGGCAGGAAGACAAACGAAATAGAAACCAGTGCTTATGACAAGCTGTGAAGTTTTGTTCAACTATTAAATACATTTCATTAAAGAAAGGTTTTTCAAAATGGACACTAATGCTTTTGTGGATGTAAATGCATTCGTCAGTACCCAGATTCAAAGGCAAGCACATATTATAATGTTCCTTTTTAAATGCAACTTCTAAATTCAAATTTTCAAAACTATTTTTTAACAGTCTGAAACTCTGAAACTGACTAAACATCTTCAGTTTCATCTTCAGCTTTTGTACTAAATGATAACATCGCACTGTTTGTTATTGTGGTTCTTTCTTTTCATGAATTTTACAATTTTTGTTTGCTTAATTTGTGGCTTTGGAATAGCTATAAAAATATTTGATATATAAGATTTGATATTTTAAAAAATGTGAAGTTCTATATATGTATTTAGTGTCAGTTTGTCCTGATAAAAAACAATTGCTCTGTTTAAAAAAACTAAACAAAAGGTTAAATAAGAACAAAAACTTGAATATGACAGAATACAGCTTCATTAACTTCATTATGGACATTTTTAATATCTCTACTATATGTTGTGATGTTTCCAGCTCAACCCCAGCGTCAGCTCCTTCCAACGCCGCTTCGTCAGCGAGATAAAAAAATGTGAAGAACTGGAGAGGATTCTGGGTAAATACATCCTTATAAGTATCAAGTCTCTGATATCCTAGAGTTGTCAGCCATAAAAACATTGTGTAAAAGTACTTTTCTACTAAGCAACCTCAAGGACGGTTGTCGTGTCAGTGTTTTTACATCTCATGGTTTCTCTCACCTGTAGGATATCTGCTGAGGGAAATCAAGAAGGCAAATATTGCAGTGCCTGAGGCAGAAGTTCCTCCTGCTGCTCCAGCTCCCAAACACATCCTGGAGATAATGGTAGGTGCTGAAACATGCTAAAGGTCACCACACACCTATGAGAACGTTCTGCACCAGCTTCTCGACAGGAGCCTTTCACACCTCTGTTGATGCAATATCGCTCATTGCCATTGGATGGCGCTGAGGGGGACTACCTTGCCAAAGTTTTGACACGCCAAAGTTCAAGATCATAATGTCTCATCAGGTCTCTTCTCTTTGGTCCATGTTTTTGTAGTCTTTATGGGACTTTATGGGACAAGTCTGGACACTCGGACACCAACATGAAGAGCTTTACAATCCATTCTCTTCCGTAAACTCCTTCTTCTCCATTTCCTGTCGTGAGTCGACTCAAGGGTGTATCAAGTGCCACCCAGTGGCTCTTGTATATCAAAGAAGTAATCTGAACAAGCAATAACTACAACAAACCATGATTACATCGCAGAGCAAAACTTTTATTTACTTGCATCGATCCGATTGCACTTGTGAGCTCCCGTCTGTGCCCATTGTTTTGGGTTCAAGGTGCAAACACACCACTCTGCGAGTACGGCCACCTGCCCACCACCCAGCACAGCCCACCAGTCACATACATCCATCTATTCAAACATAGGCTTTATATAGGAGAATACCTTTTGTCTGGTACCAGGGACGACGATCATAATAAGAGGCACATACATTATCAAATACCATCTACATGAGTATGTCAAGTTTTTTTCTGAACAGATGACACCCAGTAGTGTTGCTAGAAAATGTGTTATTTGAGATATATATCAGTATGTAGGTTATTTGAGAGCTCAGTTGTAAGCGACAAGACCTAGTGATGATAATTGATGGTTTCAGGTTACCTAGAGTGATTGATCGTCCAGCATGTGGCGAGAGAACGCTTTAAGTGAATGGCAGGAATTGATTATTCATGGAAGATTCGTCCCATGCGGCCAGTAGCAATGCACCATTATAATCTAATCAACTATCAGCCTGAGAGTGAGGGATTTCGGAAGAATTTAAATAATATTCAATCAAAGTAAAAGAGAGATTTGTGGAGCTTGTTTGGGTTGGTTTCAGGAGCGTCTGCAGAGGCTGGAGGTGGAGATCAGCGAGGTTGCCAAGAACAAAGAAAAGCTGCAGAGGAACCTGCTGGAGCTGACCGAGTACACACACATGCTGAGGATCACACACACCTTCATGCACAGCCGTTCCAGGGTATGTAACGGTCTTTCAAAGCTGGGCATACATGGTTTTTCAGATGCATTATTCAGGTCAACCCAATCTACGTCCCAATCCTCACACTATTCACATTTTTATGAGTGTGAAATGAGAATTAGGGTGTCCCAAACCCGAGTGTACATAAAAAAGGTATCCGAACGGTGCATGGATGTCTACTTTTTCCGGTTAGATTCTGAATTAATCAGTTTTAGCAACTTTTAAGAGTTGCTTTCAAAGCAGCTTCACAAAGTCCTAGTGTGGATCAGGTTGAGTAAATAAGAGTTCCCTCTGTGAAGTCCCTGGGAGCCTCACTGACTGAGGCAGGTGCTAGTCACCTCCCCAGCAAAAGAATCACTTAAATTCCATTCCTGTAGAGCTGCGGCCCCTTCTGGGTTTTGTTCCAATCCTGATTCAAGAGACACATAGTGGAATCTTGTATGTTAAATTTAGCGGTGAGAAACTGTGCAGGGCTGCAAAATTTTATTTTTATTTTTATTTTTAATGCATTCATAGACTTAGGACTACCTTCAGATATTAATCTCATCATGAAGGGGAATCTGTTGAGTCAGCAGTTCTGTTATTTTAGCAAGGAATAGTGTAAACCCACTCTGCAATAATTCCATCGATCTCTGCACTGCATACAATTTTGGGGTTAAATATAAATTTCTTAATTGAAAAAAGTCTAACATTTAAAAGACACATTTTAGGCCTCAAAAAGCCTTGAATTCACAGTCATATGTCTTCAATAATTTTTCACAACTTATTTTTTATGTCCATGTGAAGTTCATTTGATGTGTTTTTTTGTGATTGCTTGGGGTTGCCTGAGATTGAGGAAATGCTTTTAAATGCTAAAAAAAAAAGAGTAAAAATAATCTTTAGAGTTAAAAGCCGTGATTAGGGTCACCAGAGTTTAAGAAAATATTTGTAAATCCTCAGAAAGATAAAGTTACATTAAGCAGTGACATAGTTTGAGACAATACTCATATACACTCAGTATCATAAAAGTGATGGTTAGGGTTGCCAGAGTTTGGGAAAATGCTTTTGAACACTAATAAATGCTCAAAATCATAAAAGTGATTGTTAGTTTTGCCAGATGTTGAATTAACACTCATAAATGTTAAAAAGGTGCATAAATATAAAAAAAGATGGTTGCCAGAGACTAAGAAAATGGGCATAAATAGTCAAAAGCATAAAAGAAAATGTTGGGGTTGCCAGAGATTGAGGAAATTCTCTTAAATGCTAAAAAATGTAAAATAAACTGTTGACAAGGTTTGATAATTCTTATAAAGGTTCAACTTTGTAAAAAAGCATGGTTAACGTTGCCAGAGTTTGAGAAAACCTTTGGAATTGCTCCAAAACATGAAGTGATGGTTAGGTTTTCAATCAATGTATTTAAGGCATTCTTTTTATTATACAAAAAAGTTGTGTATGTGTTTTTTTATGTTATGATATAGGTCTTATATTTGATTTGACTTAAATTTGACCTTATAAAACCTGTAGAAACCCTGCTTCAAAACAATCAACAAATGGGCCATGATTCATGTCTCAGATACCCTGATGTCATGGCTGAATACATTTTTTTAATAATAAAAAAAAAAAAGAAAACCCTGGCCAAAATTTTGTCGACTCACCAGCCATTGGATGGTGTTCTCTGTAGCTGGCCCAAGGCTGATTTTCTCTTGTGCTAATTGCTTACACTTTACATCCATAAAGAACACGTCTTAATCTTGTATGTGGAGCTGCAACTTAAACAGAATGACAAGATTTAAATCTATGCAACATGTAAATATAATGATGCCAAATATAGTCAGGATTAAATGTGAAGCTGTAACATTTTTGGTGTTTATTTTTTTAGCATGAAGCCTTGGGCCCTCAGTATGAAGAGTTTCCGTCCCTGGAGCCTGAATCCGTGACCGGCTGCACCAGCATGCAGAGACTGGGTGCAAAGCTCGGGTTAGTCACTCAAATACACTCTCAATCTAATAAACCACTACAAAAAACTTAGCATCATCCAAAAACATAGAAATAGGCAATACATCTACATATATTTATTGTGATGATAAATATTCTAGTTATGACATCTTAATTTAACATAATTCATGCAAGATTTTTAGGTATATAACCTCACAAATGTTTTTTTTTTTAACTAACTAGTGATTAGACTGTTCATTTGTCGCATCTCTCTGTGTTTAACGTGTGGTGTGCTGCAGCTTTGTCTCCGGTCTGATCCAGCGAGTGAAAGTGGAGGCATTTGAGCGCATGCTGTGGCGAGTCTGTAAAGGCTACACCATCCTCAGCTACGCAGAAGTGGACGAGAGCCTGGCTGATCTGGACACTGTACGCTCAATGCTGAAAGGCTGTGGTGTAATCTGGTGCATGTGTTTGTTTGTTTCACGCTTTCAGTTGAGAGCCGTCTGTCCCTGAATGAGTCTGCCAGACAGATGATTCAACTTGTTTACAGAGGCTCCGTGTTGTGTTTGTGTGATTCAGGGTGAGATCAGCAAGAATGTTGTGTTTCTCATTTCCTTTTGGGGCGACCAGATTGGGCAGAAGGTGCAAAAAATTTGCGACTGGTAAGTGAACGAAGCAGCCGATCTCATGCAGTTTGATTTACCCTCATTTCTTATTCAACATTATAAATGCAAATTCATATTTCTGAGTTAACAGTAAATAGAAGCATCCTACTCTCCCTGGTAAAGACTGACATCTGATCAAATTGTAACTCCCAGCTGTAAATTATTTGTGAAACAAATAATTAAAGAAACATGTGTATGTGTTTAGTTCTATTAAACCTTGAAAATGTGCATATTTAAGAAAAATAGTTTGAGAGAAACCTTGAGCAAAATTATTGAGCAGCTTTCTGGTCACATGTTTAGGTTAGCAGAACTGAGAAATGGTGTTTAAACTTCAAAAAACATTTCTGAATCTAAGTGAATAAAGTAAAGTAAAAATTCTAGTGAGTGACTTTGAATGCTTAAAAAGTTAAGATCAAAACATTTCCTAACAGAAATAGTTAGGGTTTTGAAAAGTACACTATTGAATCTCAATTTCAAAAAGTAAATTTCAGCACAGAAAATGCTCACTATGTATTCTTTAAAGAAGCAGTATGGAAGGGAAATCATTTTATCATTAATACACAAATTTTTAAAATTTTAGTTACATTTGTGTTTCGTTAGTCTGTCTTTTTTTGCTTGATATTGGATAGTTTTCCTTGCTTTTTTGTATTCAAAAAAAAGTAAAAAAGAAAGAAAACATATGAATTAATTAAAATGATCAAATAAATACACGGTGTGCAGAATTATTAGGCAAGTTGTATTTCTGTGGATTAATTATATTATGGAACAACTAAGTTCTCAATGAACCCAAAAAAATAATTTATTTCAAAGATGAATATTTTTGGAGGTAGTTTTTAGTTTTAGCTATTTTAGGAGGATATCTGTGTGTGCAGGTGACTATTACTTTGCATAATTATTAGGAAACTCAACAAAAAACAAATATATACCCATTGCAATTATTTATTTTCACCAGTGAAACCAATATAACATCTCAACATTCACAAATATACATTTCTGACATTCAAAAACAAAAACCAATCAGTGACCAATATAGCCACCTTTCTTTGCAAGGACACTCAAAAGCCTGCCATCCATGGATTCTGTCAGTGTTTTGATCTGTTCACTATCAACAATGCGTGCAGCAGCAACCACAGCCTCCCAGACACTGTTCAGAGAGCCACGCTGTGGAGTACTTGGACGCGTGTGATGGAGCATTGTCCTGCATGAAAATCATGTTTTTCTTGAAGGATGCAGACTTCTTCCTGCACCACTGCTTGAAGGTGTCTTCCAGAAACTGGCAGTAGGACTGGGAGTTGAGCTTGACTCCATCCTCAACCCAAAAAGGCCCCACTAGCTCATTTTTGATGATACCAACCCAAATCAGTACTCCACCTCCACCTTGCTGGCGTCTGAGTCGGACTGGAGCTCTCTGCCCTTTACCGATCCAGCCACGAGCCCATCCATCTGGCCCATCAAGACTCACTCTCATTTCATCAGTCCATAAAACCTTAGAAAAATCTGTCTTCAGATATTTCTTGGCCCAGTCTTGACGTTTCAGCTTGTGTGTCTTGTTCAGTGGTGATCGATTTTCAGCCTTTCTGACCTTGGCCATGTCTCTGAGTATTGCACATCTTGTGCTTTTGGGCACTCCAGTGATGTTGCAGCTCTGAAATATGGCAAAACTGGTGACAAGTGGCATCTTGGCAGCTGCACGCTTGACTTTTCTCAGTTCATGGGCAGTGATTTTGCGCCTTGGTTTTTCCACTCACTTCTTGCGACCCTATTGACTCTTTTGAATGAAACGCTTGATTGTTCAATGATCAAGCTTCAGAAGCGTGGCAATTTTAAGAGTGCTGCATCCCTCTGCAAAATATCTCACTATTTTTGACTAGTCGGAACCTGTCAAGTCCTTCTTTTGACCCATTTTCCCAAAGGAAAAGAAATTGCCTAATAATTATGCACACCTGATATAAGGAGTTGATGTCATTAGACCACACCCCTTCTCATTACAGAGATGCACATCATCTAATATGCTTAATTGGTAGTAGGCTTTCGAGCCTATACAGCTTGGAGTAAGACAACATGCATAATGAGGATGATGTGGTCAAAATACTCATTTGCCTAATAATTCTGCAAACAGTGTAGAGAAATATTGTTGGTGGTAATATTGTTGTTAATAAAAAAATTAAATGTCGTCATGTAAATCATTAAGGCATGAAAAGTGTGTTTGACCTGTTTGTTTAAAAATTCTCCTCTTAAAAATCTTGAAAATAGATTAAATGAATAAAAACATGATAATCATGTTGTAAAATAATACTCTCAAAATATTAACTTGATACTAAATAAAGATAGCAAATGAGGGTTTATATTTGCATGAAATTTTACTGATTCAAGCTCAAACTTTCAGACATTTTGTTAAAGCACAATTAGATGACGTGAAACTCGGTTAAAACAGCACAGCATATCTTTTACAAGTATCTTTCAATAGGTTCTGTTTGCAAAATGTAGAAAACATGTCCATAAATAGTTCAATATTATTGATTATTGAAGTCTTATTTTGCCAGTTACCACTGTCATCTTTACCCTCACCCTGAGACAGATGAGGAACGAACTGATGTGGTGGACAGCTTGAGAACCCGAATTCAAGACTTACACAATGTAGGTCATCTTCTTAAACCAGAGTCTCTTCTCGGGGGTTTTAATATTCCACTCTGTAACTCTGCTTTGCTAGCTGATGTTAAATGTTAATGAACTTTGTAACTTTGTGTGTGTGTGTGTATGCGTGCGTGTGTGTTGTAGGTGTTGCACCGCACAGAAGATTACCTGAAGCAGGTCTTGCACAAGGCCTCCAAGTCAGCACACTCGTGGGTGATGCAAGTCAAAAAGATGAAGGCCATTTATCACATCCTCAACCTCTGCAGCTTCGACGTCACCAACAAGTGTCTCATCGCTGAGGTCTGGTGTCCTGTCAGTGACCTCACTAACCTGAGGAGGGCTCTGGAGGAGGGCTCAGTGAGTGAACGCTGTCTCATTTCAGCCAAGATAAGCGGTTACTGGAGTTATTGATGGAGAGTAATCCTTACTGTGCAGAGAAAAGGTGATGCCACCGTCCCATCATTTGTGAATCGCATCCCCAGCAGCGATACTCCACCAACGCTTCTGAGACGCAACAAGTTTACCTCAGGCTTCCAGAGTATAGTGGAAGCCTACGGAGTGGGAGACTATCGGGAAGCAAGCCCAAGTGAGAACACACCAACATGGAATTCATCTACTTTATTCTTTAGATCCCCAAAAAACAAAAAATTAAAGCTACTGGATGTGTTCAGTACCTTTTCACAGTATACATTGTATTAGTTTTCTCACCTAAAAGCTTCAATTTAGTTAGAATAAGTTTAGTTTAGTGTTCAAGGAAGTCCAGCACACAAGCCCCGCCCACCCCCACTAATGCGCATCTCCTGGCAGAAGGAATATGATGCTATTACTAGTTAGTGTCTGATTCAACCATATATGTGTGAATCAACTCAAGCCATATCTGACAGAGGTTTGGAGATTTCAGTGTGCCATGGAAAGATGCTCCAAGCATGGATTTATCAATGAAACCGCAAAAACATAACAGCCGAGCTAATGAATGTGCAGCTGATAACACTAGGTATTGAGCATTGACTGTATATAACATGGACATGGCCATATAACACGGAGTGTTCGTGACATCACCCACAGGTTCAAGTCAAATGTAGCTCAAAATGAGTGTAGCCAGTACGCGAAAACATGTCCTCGGAAGCGGGACATGGTCGTAGTGAAGGCATCTGATTGACTGAAGGTTTAATTTTTATATTTTTTACACAAACAAAACTAGTGATCTGGATCAACAAACCTAATGAAGCGAGGGGTGGTAAGGTTTTTTGCTGTTCTAAAGTTGGTCAGTTTAAACATTGGAGTGAATAAGAACTTGCTCACTTTTGGAGTCAGCCTCAAGCGGCCGCTTGGAGAACTACAGTTCAGTCACTTCCTGTCGAGCTTCAAGAGGGAAAAAAGGAGGTAGCCTCTTGCTTTTGATTATTGAGTGCTGTTCCCAGGTCAGTTACTAAAGGTAGCAAAAGTTAGAAGACTTCCTTATTTGTGATGTGACAAATTTTCAAAAAGTTGATTCATTATTTTTTCAATTAGTCTTCAGACATTATTTTGTTTGAACATAGCTTGTATAAAAACTCTGCTAATAAACAGTGTGGCATCAACAGCTAGTATGTAGAACAGACCTTTAAAGTAGGTTGAATTTTATTAGAAAAGTTACATAACCCTTTAATTTCTGTGAGCTACTGATAACCTCACAAACTAAACTAATATGTAGTTTTGCTAAATAGCTAGCCATTATTAGCATTACAAGTTTATTATCATCATCTTTAGTTTTGTAGATATGTAAATCCTTCGCAACCAAATAACCCTAATTAGAGTAATCCCATAAAAAGAAACAAACATAAAAAAACTTTTTGTTTTGTTTTTACAATAAGACTTATATGAAAACATGACTGTTTAGAATGAAAAAGAACCATTTGACCATTGGTTAAGTCATGTTAGACATTGGGTCAATAAAAGAATAAAATTTGAATTCTGGGTCTTAATTGGGTACAAACTATAGTTTTAAGGCACAGTTTGGGCTGAGTATCTTGGTCCAAACTGGACTGGGACTCAACAACAAAATTTTGCTCAACAACAAAAAAGCTTAGGTTAGGCTCAGCCCTGGTAAAATACCAGAACCATGGTAAAAGAGTAGCTAATAATGTGCTTAGCTTGGTAAAAATCGATATGAATGAGGTAAAACCAAGGGTTCTAAAAAGCTTTTTGCATTGCTTAGTCATTAATAAGTTGGGTTCAATCATGTATAAAAGAGGTGGATATCATTCTTAGAAAGCATGTATGCAAGGAGTAATTTAAATGATCTTGGACGCGGACCGGATTTGGGCTTATAGATGAGCCAGTAAACAAAATTGTGTTTGGTTTTATGGATTACATTTTTATTGATTACAGCTCTATTTCCAGAAACCATCAAATTTAAAGTTATCAGAGTAACATAGTTACTACATATTAGATCAGTGCTCTTAAAGTCAATTCATATTGGACCACAGGATTTTTCCTACAATGTTTCAAGAAAAACGCCAGTATCTTCAAACAAGCTCAATAAGTGGAATCAGGTGTGTTGCATCAAGCTGGAAGCAAAGCGGTGCAGGGCTACAGCCCTCTAGAAATTGACTTTGAGACTCTCAGGTTAGACGTTTGTGATAAATTAAGATGTTAATATTTTTTTAACAAATAACAAACTGCTCCAAATATTACTTTTACATTTTGGGGAGATAAATGATAAAAAAACACATTTAAAATGTTTTGTTTCAGCTCAGATTAGATTAAAACTGTATTTGTCCAGGTCAGATATAATGATTAGCATGTAGGACACGTAAATGCATTGAGGGGCCCAAGGTCAAATCCAGAGAAGCCCCTCTCTCAGTTCTCTCCCAGACTCCCTTTCCATTTAAAGGCACAATTGCTCAAATATCCTCTCTGAAAAACAGTATATTAAAAGTCTATTTTTAAATTCTTGATATTTAATTTAAAACAAAAATTAGTTTGTTCCAAAACGGAAATCTATACTGGTTGTAAAGGCCCTTCCAGTTTGACATTTTGTTCATTTTAGTCAGATTTGTTGTTTTATCATTTTGCTGTCATATTTTATCATTGATCTATAGCCCCATTTAATTTTGACAATAAATTCACTCCTTTATTATTTTTAGGAGTAAAATTGGTAAAAGCTTTTGTTTCATAAGTTGTCCCTCTTTTACAGCTCCCTACACGGTTATCACATTCCCCTTTCTGTTCGCGGTCATGTTTGGAGATCTGGGTCATGGTTCAGTCCTGACGCTGTTTGCTTTGTGGATGGTGTGGACTGAGAAGGACCACACGCGTAGAAGAGCAGGAAATGAGGTTGGAGCTGTAAAACTATTAAAGGTTAAATTCTAAGCAAATGTTTTGTTTCTCTGATTGCCAAATCAAAATGTGCACATTTTCTTTTGTCTCTGCAGATCTGGATAACCTTTTTTGATGGGCGGTACATCATCCTGATGATGGGATTGTTCTCCATATACACTGGCTTCATTTACAACGACTGCTTCTCCAAATCCCTTAACATTTTCGGCTCGGCCTGGAGCGTCAAGGCCATGTTCACAGAACACGAGTGGACGTAAGACGATATTTCCTTTCACACTCTCATCTCAAAGTAATGTTTTTTGTGTAATTCTGCTCAAGTGTTGAGTAACCAAATGCCCATATCCAACCTGTATCTGATATTTTTAGGACAGTCTGAACAGCTAAACATCAGAAATGAACTGAAATAAAGCCACACTAATCGGATTCTCGTCCATGTTTACTTTCGTTGTTATTCCTGTTGTGTGTAATGTGAACAAGCAAACAAAAAAATCTGATTTTATGAAAAATAATCGGAATTGAGCATCAAGACTTGCACTCTTAACGTACCGTTATTAAGTAAGCATTCTATCTGCATTCAAAGGGATTTGAAGTTATTGAGCTTCAACGTTTTTGCATTTCATGAAGCAAAGACAATTGGAATTTTTTTGTTTTTCCGAATCAAAAGTCAAAAATTGTAAATTACTATACAAAACACATCACATACTGAGTGTGTTTACATGCACTTCAATGAACAGGCTATGTTCAATAAGCCGGTTATTCAATAAACCGTTTTTGTGCAGTTACATGCAAACCCATAAACCCAAACCAGGGTTTACATACGACTCAACCATTCTGATTTTTCATAGGGAGTGCCGTCATAAACAGCGTTCAAAAATATCTATCCTTTTCCAGTGTCTGCATTTTTTTAATCAGTAGAAAATAAGTCAAACCTTCATTATACTTATTAGATATTGATGAGAAGTAGCTTTGATTCTATTAACATTTTATGTCCCTCAGAGCCTTAACCGGGTATTTTTAAATACTTAAAAAATGTCTTAATCCATTTTTTTTAAACGCAGTTACATCAATGGCAAAATCTGTTTAAAACCCAATGTTATTATACTGTCTACACAACAAAATGTTCTTGGATGTTTAAAAAAATCTAAATACTAATAAACTTTTCCTTATAATCCCTAATGTAGCATTGAATAGTAGTTCTATTTCTACCCAATAGAATTATCTAATAGGAATTTTATTTAACTCTTAATCTGAATTAGGCCTTTGTGAAGCTGCTTTGAAGCAACTGCTAAAAAAGCATTATATAACAACATTTTTGATCGATTGATATAAATTAATGGTAATGCAGTATATACAAGAAAAATTGCGAATTCAATTATATTTAATTATATTACTCTCTACAAGAAATGTCTTTATTTTTAATAACATTTCATAGTGTGAAAATTGTGGTACGTTGTTTCGTATTTTCAATACAACTCATAAAAAGTCATGTTTTTTTTGTCTAAAGAAATAAAACCCTACAATCCAATTCTGTGCTCTCCCTGAATCCGAACGTTTCTGGAGTTTTTTCTGGACCCTATCCGCTGGGCATCGATCCGGTGAGCTACACATGCTGTCTCTCTTAGCAAGAGCAGGTTTCTTTGGTCTAGAGTCGAGGGCTGATGGTGTTCATGTGCTGGATTGAGCTGCAGATTTGGAACCTGGCTGTCAACCGCCTGACCTTCCTGAACTCTTATAAGATGAAGATGTCTGTGATCATTGGCGTCGTCCACATGAGCTTTGGGGTGGTGCTCAGTGTCTTCAACCACCTGTGAGTAATGGCATGGCATCAATTAATTCACATGTTTTGTGTGAGTTAATTTCATTGATCAAAATTGGAATAGATTTGGATAATGGGTTTTCACATTTTGTACTTGGGTGACTTGAAGGAGTCTGTATTTGGTGTGAATTTTGACAATTGTTTATTTTTAACAATTGTAATTTATGTTTAATGGGGCAAACCTTTTTGACAAGTAACTTTTCATAGAGTCTAGAGTTTATTTGCTTATATTTAAATCTGTTATATTGACCTCAATGTTTTTGGTAATCTTCAATGATATGCTGTGATTTAATGGATTGTTTTCTCAGATATAACTCTTTTTTTTTTTGACAGGTGACCACACTTGGTCACAACAGTTTTGTGATTAACAATGTATTAAATATTTGTAATATTTCAAATCATATAAATTCAGTAGGCTTGAAATAAACCCCTCTTCAACTCCAGGGTTCTTCCAAATGACCCAAAGAATGCTTAAATAAAAGTTTAACAAGAATAGGTCTATATCAAATTAGAGGTCAAATGTATGGTCTTGAACACAAGGCAGCCAAAGTTGACTAAATGTTTTGCATTTCAATTAATAACTGCAGACATAACACTGCAATTATTATTATACAATTATTTTTGAAAGATAGATATTATCTCTTGTAACTGCATGTCATACAGAGATTTTGTGTTTTGTCACTGTTGAGACAGTGCGTATATGCGATGTTTTCTGAGAAAGTGAAGCTCTGGGAACTGCGATATGAATAATTTACTGTAGCGGTGCAAAGATCGTGGAATTAGGAGCTTTCTAGAGTAGTCACAGGAGTAAAAAACAGATTTCACCTTCAGGAAAAGCGAGTAAGGTGAGATTGTCTTGCACACTTGGCTTAAAAATATGTTTTTTTATTTACTTGTTATTAATTATTTCCCTCACAGAGCATCATGGGATTGATTCTCTTAGATATCTGATGGACAAATAAGGGACTGGTTTATATGATAATATTGATGTATCTGATTTGCTCTGATAAACATACTGAGATAGGCAAGTCTTTAGGGTACTATCCTTTCTTGCTTGACTAAGCTAACGCTATAATTCAGCCTATGTCTCTAACTCTCTTTTTTCTTTCTCTCTTTCTCTTCCCTCTATCTCTCTCTCTCTTTTTCCCTCTCTCTCTCTTTGCCTCTCAACCATTCAGGTTGGATTATTTTGCAATTCTGTGTCTCCCTTTTCTCTGTGCAAATTGGTGTAATAATCAGTAACCAAATAAAGTAAAAAATGGGAGTATGTCCTTTCATCATTAGTGTTTTTTTCAACGGATGCAATTTTTCAACGTCCAATCAGAAGGTGCTATTAAAACACCGGATCCCTGCCAACATTCACACAACAAATATTGTTTAACATTTATAATGTGAAGATTTTAATCACTATCGTAAACATCTTATCCACTATTAAAAATGGGTTTACCTTAGCAAAGTTGTTTTGCACTTTTTGTATTGATTTTAAAATTAAATCCTTTAGTTTTTAAATACTTTACCAGTCAAAAGTTTGCCATCACTTTAGAATAACACAAGTGTTAGTAACTTTCAACAGGAAAATGTAACAGGTTAGCTCCAACCTTGCTGAACATATATGACCATTCTAATTAAGCTTGTTTTAAAACCTTCGGCAACTGACTTTGTGACCCTGGTCTATTATAAGAAATATATGAACTGGATTTATAGAATATCTGCAAGACTAGACTTTTAGCACTTTCATTCTAACTGTCTTTTTCCCAAGAAATAGACATTTTAATGAAATGCCCCCTCATGTTCCTGGAGCATCTTTAGCAATATGGATTGGCTGATAGACACTTCCTCTCTAGTCAAGCCATTCCCACAGCAGCTCCGCTCAATGGTGTTTAGATCCAGAGAATGGGCCCTGTACTGGAGTCTGAAACCCTGTTGATTCCCTGGTTTGGAAGCGTGTTAGGTCATTATCGTAACTGGAATGAAAGTGCTATCAAACTCTAGACAGGTTTATCAGAACTAAAATGTATGTATGTTCAGTTATCATCTAAAACAACTTTTCAGGCTTAAATCTCTTCTCTATGCTTGTTTTTCCCTCTCTAATATTCTCTTCTTCCTAAAATACTGCCCCCTCTCTGTATCTTTACAGACACTTCCGCCAAAAGTACAAAATCTACTTCCTCTTCCTCCCTGAGCTGCTCTTTCTGCTCTGTCTCTTTGGTTACCTGGTCTTCATGATCTTTTACAAATGGCTGGCGTTCTCTGTCCGTGACTCACAGCTGGCACCCAGCATCCTCATCCACTTTATCAACATGTTCCTCATGCAGGCTAATGCCACTACCAACCTCTACCCGGGCCAGGTATGTGTCTGTGTGTGCTGTGTGTGTTAGAGTCTGCACTGCAGTCTGTCTGAAGTGTGTTAATCCTCTCGTGGCAGATGGGAGTGCAGGTATTTCTACTGGTGGTTGCGCTGATGTCGGTGCCTGTGCTGTTGCTGGGGAAACCACTCTATCTGTACTGGCTGCATCACGGTGGGAAGAGCCTGGCTATCCACAGGGTGTGTCTTTGTTCTTCTGTGTTTTCAGTCTGTTACACCTTTCAACACATGCTGCTGCAGTCAGAATGGTTATGTTTGTATGTATAATTCAGAAGAAATCAGCTTTGATTTTGATAGTGTTTTTGTAATGGACATTTTTGAGAAAACCTTTATTGGGGCTTAGGTAAAATGACGTGAACATAAACATCTAACGTCTAAAAATACTTCTTGGAAATCTACATTAGGTCCATTTTGGTTGATTGAAGGTTATTTTTACATTTAAAAATGTAAATCTTTGGAGGCAGCTAGACAGAAACAATAAAACTAACAAAGTTTAGGCCAGTTAATCAACTAAAAAACGTTAAATCAGAGTAACTTAATAAAATAAAATAATAAAAATTTTGTTGATGAACTAGGACGAGACTAATGATTAGTACATAAACTGCAGCAGACTCAAATACCAGAAACATAAATTATCATGAAAATATTTAAAGGTGCCATAATAGGCCCCTTTTAAGTCATTTATAATAACTTAATAACTAGTTGACCCCTCTAGACCATCACTGCACCATTAAAAACCTTCAAAAGGCAGTATTTGTCATAAAAATATCTTTAAATCCCCTCTGAATGGTGTACTCTGCCAAACAAGCCATGTACCTCCTGTTCATTCCGCTTCCATGATTCCGCCATGCCCCCTCTGGGGTTTTCTTATTTGCACCTAGAAAATCCACAAATGTACAATAAATACATTTAACTTTTGATAAACCCAAAACATTTATGTTTATTGTTTTTCTGTGCATGCAGGGCTACGAGAGAGTTCGGCGAGTGAGCGAAGAAGACCTGTCGATAACTGTGAATCATGATGAAGAGGAAGGATTGAGTGACTCAGGAGGCACACAAGAGGTTCATATTCACTTTCATGAAAATATTAAATAATGATTTAGACTGCTGATGTGACCTAATACACTCAACTCTTATCCCCACGTGTGTTTTTGTCAGTGTAAGGTGGAGTTGAAATGTCATGTTGTAATGATTATTTCAGTTAACCTAAAAGACAGGATATCAAATGTGGTGTTAGTCCTGTGTTTAGTGAGCTTTAATATGAAGAAATGTGTTTTTTAAGAGGTCGACCCCCAAAGAAATATACAAAGAGACCAAAGCTTAGGCTTTATCTGATTTTTTTTTCATCCTGAAGGAAGGAAGGATTTAAACTGAAAGAGATTATCATTAAATTAGTTTAATTGGAAAGTTTTCTCATTGTATTTGCATATATGTGTCTAATTGTGATAGGAGGCCTTGGGTGAGACACACACACTCACCCTAAGAGGCTCACAGACATACCTGAGCCATGGCTGAGTTGGCTTTTGGCGTTTCTAGTAACCTGATTTGATTTCACTTGAAAAAGCTTTACATTCATTTATTAGATTAGTAAAAATCAGTAATCAATCAATAAGTAGTCTGCACACATGGTTTAACGGTAATTTTAAAATAGATTGATATAACATTTTTAAAATGTGATTCATTAGTTGTGATGTAACATTAAACAATCCATGCTTTAGTACATTATTTCAGAAGATTTGTTGTAACCCAACAGTTCTGTTCTAAAAATAAAACCGTTTTCCTACCAAACAATTACAAATGGTCAATTGGAATGGAATAATGTATAATGAAAATGAAAGTATTGACATAAATAAATTACTGAGATGAGGGGTGATCCCATCTTGCATCATTGCATCACTAACAAGCTTCTCTTTCAATGGCAGTTTGATTTCGGAGACATCTTCCTGCATCAAGCCATTCACACCATCGAGTTCTGTCTGGGGTGCATTTCCAACACAGCCTCCTACTTGCGACTGTGGGCCCTGAGTCTTGCTCATGCTCGTGAGTGATTAGACTGTGCTATTGTGCATCTCTTTTTGATAACACTGAAAGTTTTTGTGTGCATGTATCTATTTCCCAGAGCTCTCTGAAGTGCTGTGGGCGATGGTGATGCGACTTGGTCTCAGGATCACTTCCAGGCTGGGTGTGATCGCTCTTGTTCCTGTGTTTAGTGTCTTTGCCGTGCTCACGGTCTCGATTCTCCTGGTTATGGAGGGTTTGTCAGCCTTCCTTCATGCTCTGCGTTTGCACTGGTGAGCAGATGAAAATGACAATTTCTTTGTATACCCTAAGAAAGTAGAGAATTACTCAACCAAAATATTTTGCAATGGTACTCAATTTGGCTCAACTTGGCATACTCTGTAAATCTGTTACGGTTTTAAAAAAAATTATATATATTTTAGATAAGGTTTCATGAACAAAATGTCTTAAATTCATTGTTCTAGGTCTTAAAAACTTTTTTTTTCTGATTCCCATGTAAATCTCATCTGATATGCATTTTTGTTGTTGCTTTGGTTTTGCCAGAGATTTAGAAAATGCTCTTAAATACAAAAAAGTAAAAATTATGGTTAGGATATGGGTTGCCATAGTCTGGGAAAACTTTCATTAATCCTTAAAAACATTGAGCGATGTTTAGCGCTGCCATTATGTGAGAAAAGGCTCATATACACTAAAAATTAAGGATTCACCGATACCGATATCGGGTATCGGTCTCGATACCACATTTTCTAAAGTACTCGCACTCGTTGAAAGACCCCCGATACCGGGACCGATACCACCGTCTGAGAAATGTCTATGTTTGAGCGGCATGAAAGGGGCTAATCACAGGCGCAGAGTGCCCGCTCCCACACTGCGGCTGCAGTTCTGAGCGGGGAGAAGACGAGGCAAGACATGACAGCCACGTGGAACTATTTCAAAGTGAATGAAGACAACAAGACAAAGGCGGACTGCAAATTGTGCTGAGCGAAATTGCCCAGAGGAGGCTCCAAAGGTAGCGCATTTAACTCAAGTAACTTAATAAAGCATCTAACTCCCAAATCAACAATAAGTACAAAGAGTTACCCATGCTTCTAAACCAACACAACCCATGCTGCAGCAAACTCTTGCAAGACGAGAGAAAACGTCCAGAAACAATCCACGTGCTGTGAATATAACCCAGGCAATTATCGAGTACATTGTATTGAGTGACCAGCCACTCTCGAAGGTGGAAAATGTGGGGTTCCTGCGTGTCTTCCATGTTCTGGAGCCCAGATATCACCACTGATATTTGGACAGCAGTGTTAGCCCCGTGTCGCTAATTAGCCTAAGCTCCTCGAGTTTCATGCCACAACGAGCCGTAATATACGTGAAACAATCCCCCTCTTTATAAGATTTAAGCCCTTATTTTTTATAATGATTTATTCTGTAATTTGTTGCATACAACATGCTTTTCATTGTAAATAAATGGTCTTAATTCCAAACTAGTCCCTTGTCTTGTTTTGTTTTTAATTATATGACTAAAGCTGTTACCTGTAAATTTAAATGATGTTTTTATTGAGTATCCGTATCGGTATTGGCGAGTACTGAAATGCAAGTACTTGTACTCGTTTTCCAAAAAAGTGGTATCGGTGTCTCCCTACTAAAAATAGTAAAAAATAAAAGTTAAAAAAAAATTGAGTTGCCAGACTTGAGAATAGGCTTGTGAACTCATAAATGCTCTAAATCTTAAAAGTGAGTGTTAGGGTTTCCAGATCTTGACATTAAATTTGGCAATAAAGCTGATTCTGATTCTGAAATGTAAATTTAAATGTTAAAATTGTCCCAGAGTTCAAAATCATAAAAGTGATTGTTTAAAATCATAAAAGTGATTGTTAAGGTTGCCAGAGATTGGTAAACTGCTCCTAAATGTTACAAAATGTAAAAATGTTAGGATTGCCGTAATTTGATAAAATGCTCATAAATTGCTCAAGTTTTTAAAAGGCATGGTTAGAGTTGCCAGATTCTGAGAAAACCTCCGGCTTTCCCTCTGGATGTGCTGTAGGAAGTAACTGCAGCTTAGTATCTTCTGAGCATTTAACGCTGCCTCAACAATCGAGTCCCATCGACAGCCATGTTAAAAATTAACATATAAAAAGCATGTTTACACTTTAAGCTGCATTAGGATTCTCAATGCAGATTACCTTAATTGACCTTTGACGATTGTTCATTTAGCGATTAAACACATTTTACATTTATTTTATCTTAAAATGTTTGATCTGTTTGTACATTTTCTCTTCCTTTCTCTCTCACAGGGTGGAATTTCAGAACAAATTCTACAGTGGAACAGGAGTCAAATTTGCCCCCTTTGACTTCTCCCTGTTACCCTCTGTCTGTGAACAAGATGGGTTACTCTGACTCAAAACCCTTAAAAACAGACAGCGTAGCTCATTAATCCGCTTACATTTCTGCACAATAACTTAGTTTTGAATGAAAAGAAAAGACTTTGCGCTGTTTGGTAATGGTCAGATCAGCAACTCTGTACACACCAGCTCATATCGAATGTTTCTGGTACTAGACCATCATGTATTTTCATTCGAAGAGTGTGAACCTTTTGTGATATGTATCTTTAGATAAATTACTTGTATTTGGTACTACACCTTCATAAGCATTTGTTGTCATATCGATTTTCAAAGTGCCATAACTATTTTGCAGTGTACAGTTTTGTATGCCAAAACACTAAAAGGTACCAATGCTCGCTTTTGCTACGGCTTGAACACAGAAGAAACTTTGCTGACATGCTATGGTGTGGATGTTGCTACACTGCGCAGTGAACAAAGGCCAAAAATAAACAAAACTAAAATTTCCAATATGGTCTGATTGTTAATTGTCAGATGGATTTTATAAAAGGAGTTAATCCTGATTGCAGATTTTAGGATGCATTTTGTTTATTTGTTTTTTTGTTTATATATATATGTATATATGAGTGTTTTATCCAAGGGGCAACCCCCACTCTTCCTGCTCCAGCCCAACAGGAAGTGACTGAACTGTAATACTTCGAATGGTCGCAAGGGGAGCGGGCTTTAGAAGAGATCAGGTTCTCACTCACTCCAATGTTAAAACTGACCAACTTTAGAGCTGCAAAAAACATGTTTTGACCTTCAAGAACACTCTGAGGGGGGTGAATTATTATCTATTTGTCTAAGATATATAAAATGTAAAGATTAAGCCAATCAGACATCTGCGCTACACTTCTGTCTCGCCTAGCTAGACCCATATTTAGTTACTATATATATATATATATATAGAGAGAGAGAGAGAGAGAGAGAGAGAGAGAGAGAGAGAGAGAGAGAG
This sequence comes from Danionella dracula, assembly GCA_900490495.1. Lineage (NCBI taxonomy): Eukaryota > Metazoa > Chordata > Actinopteri > Cypriniformes > Danionidae > Danionella > Danionella dracula. The sequence goes on from UELW01000006.1 coordinate 907,203, forward strand.
AGATATATTCGGGCAGTATGTTATGCTTTTTCTAATTGAAGACAACGTCAGAGCATTTAAATTAACTGCTAGTGTATACATTGTGTTTGGGATAAGAGCAGTGTGTATATATATATATATATATATATATATATATATATATATATATATATTTATTTATTATTTTTTTTTTTTATAACTTTTTTTTTTAATCGAACTTAATTTTAAGAAACTTGCTTTATACGTAGACCTTGTAGACCCCGTTTATTAAGAAACTTTAAGGTCTGTATGTCACGGCCACCCCCGCTTGTAAATTGGTATCGTCTGAACTTTGTCGTTTGCGCATGCGTGTTTACACCGCTTGATCAGATCAGAAGAGACGGCAAGGTTCACGAAATGGCGTCTGCTCCAGGTAAGATTTATGAAAAATTGGAGTAACTAGGTTGTAGTTGAGTTAAATCAACAGATTTTCTTCCTATGTTGTTTACGTAGATTGAGTTTTTTTCTCGCGCAATAACTGATATTGAATCAGCCAGTTTCGGGGATTGTTTCGAGCCGGTAGGATTTCGCACGATGAATGAATGGGGGAGGGGATTGCGAACAGGCCTAACGTTATCTTTTTCTACCAGGAATTACTAAATACTAAAATTATATAGTGATTGAAGTCCGTTTATCCTGTTTCCTCATGGTAATAATAACCACATCAATTTACGCGTGTCTTTAGTTATTGTAATTTGGACACCACCAAACGTTCAAAGGCGCGCCTTTTCATTAACGACAACTATTCGGATTTTTTCTTAAAAGTTTTTGTTTATATGATGTTGTCATTTACCTTTACGCCTTCATGCATCCATAAACCACGTTTTGTTACCGTAAACTTCACGTTCGTTTTGTTGTTTGATAGTCTTAGAGACGATCAATGATAGCTGTTCGTTAACAATGATTGCCTAGTAGCATGCATTTTCTTGTTGAAGTAAAGTATGTTACCAACACCTTATTGTTGCAGATTACAGCAGTTTTAGCCAGGCTGGAGGGCAGCAAGGGTATGTGTTACACCATCTTTTTATGAAGTATTATGTTTTTTTTTTTTAAGAAAAAACTTAGAATGCCACCTGGTTTTGTTTAAAATTTCTTATTGAGTAATCAGTGGTTTAACAATACACCATAACCATTCACTATGTATTATATACATTATATAGTGTTTTCACTGTATTCAAACCGGAAGTCGGCCATGTTGGCGATACTACCTGGAACAAATACCATTGAACAGAATGGGACTAACGAATTTTCAGCAAGAATAATATTTCACATGTTTTCTACAGTATGACTGATTAACACTACAGTAACTGACCATTTTCTCACTTGAAACTGGTGAGTCCCTTTCTTTTAAATGGTATTTTGATGGTATGGCCAACTTATGGTTTGATGAGTGTCAACACTCTAAGTTGCACCTTGGTTTATAAAGAAACGTTTTCAAATAGTAATTTTTCATCAGGTATGGCTCCTATGCAGCCCAGCCTACACAACCAGGTTATGGGGCAGGTGCCCAAGTAAGTGACTAGTTTATACAATTTTTATTTATATTTGCATGATACAAATGTCTTGTTTGATCTTTTTCTTCTTTAGCAATCCTATGGGCAACAGCCAGGTTATGGAGCTTATACCCAACCATCTGACTCCACCTACTCTCAAACCAGTGGCTCTTCAAGTAGCTACGCCCAGCAGCCATATGCATCATCATATGGACAGCCACCACCAGCCAGTGGTGTGATTTTTATTTTTAAGATTAAGTCTTAATTTTCAATTTGTCTTTTTTTGGTAACACTGGACATCTTTGTTCATGTATTTAGGTAGTTATAACGCTACTCCAGCTACACCACAAGGCTATTCCCAACCAGCTCAGGGTTATGGTAGCACCACTTATGATTCCTCCTCAGCTGCTGCCTCTTCTGCTACCAGCAACCAGTCCTCTTTTGCTGGGCAGGCCAGCTATGGTACTCAATCAGCATATCCTAGTTATGGACAGCCACCTGCTGCTGCTGCTTCTGCTGCTGCCCCTCCAAGGTTTGTTACTATTCCTTGTAATCGTTTTTGCACTATTTTACGATTATAACAAGGTGTATCTTCTTTGATTTAAAGCAGTTATAGTGCTGCCAGCCAGCCATCTTCTACGTATGAGCAAAGCTCCTATTCCCAGCCGCCTCCTCAAAGCTCCTTCTCTCAGCAAGCGGGATACCAGGGACAGCAGGGTGGTTATGGCCAGCAAAGCTCCTATAGCCAGTCTGGGGGATATCAACAAGCTCAACAACAGCAGACTCCAGGTTCCAGCTATCCTCCACCTTCTGGGACTTATGGGCAGCCTCCTGCTGGTCAGTATGGGCAGCAGGGGAGTGCTGCTGGAGGCTATGGCCAGTCAGAATACAAACCACCCAGCCAGTATGGTAAGTGGGTTTCTCTCAGGAGTGGTTTTGAAGTTTAACATCAGATACTAGATGAACATTTTCTCACAGGCAGTTTCAGACAAGATCATCAAAATGGAGGTGGATACTCGGGCCCTGAATCTGGAGGATATGGGGGCCCTGGAGAGGGTCGAGGCATGGGAGGGGGGGAGAGCCGTGGACGAGGCCGGGGTGGGTTTGACCGGGGGATGATGCGAGGAGGTGGTGGCATGCGAGGGGGCATGAGTCGTGGAGGCATGGGGTAAGTGAATATTTCTCCACGCTTGCCTCACTAATGATTTTCTCCTCACAGGACCTGAAATAGGACATACAGGGCTGAGAGCTGCTCTATTTGTTTGAAATTGAAATACAAAGCTGGAAAAGCACTTTAGTTTTCTTCCTGGGGAAAAAAGCTCTCCAGTTTGCCATAATAATCTGATTGGTGCTAGTTTTGTGGATGTGTAAACGTTTAGAAATCTGCAGCTCTCATCTCTGCCTCATTATGTCCTGAGGTAAGATGGTTGAGAATGGACTTTGGGAGTAAATATATTAAACATTATTTTATTTATTGTAATAAAAAAAGTGCTCTAAATTGATAGAGTAGAGATGCAAGTATTAAGGAAGGTTTTATTCAGTTAAATTTCTAAAGATAAAAACTGTGGGAATGGTGTTTGTTTGTTGGAGACTCCGATATTATGTTTAAGAAGTGTTCCAAAATCGAATAATGTTTTTGCATTTTTGTCAAAGCTACAATTAGCATATCTTATCTGTCTATTCTCCAAATGTTGTGTTTTATTGCGTTATATTAGCTTTGTTTTTAAGTTCTACACTGTCTAGCCATGATGCAGCCTAAAATGCCATGGCTTAAATAACAAACAACATAGGTGTTCAGAATAATTTAAACAAATTTTTTTTCCCTTCGAAGGCAATATTGGACTAGGTCTTGGTTCCATTGAACTAATTGAAAATAAATAAATAAATATCTTAGGCTATAGGTTTGTCTGTGTGACCTGAAAATACCAATTTTGAGTGCAGTTTTCTAGTTAAGATGAACAACATTCTTAAATATTGTAATGCCCAAATACATAGTAATTTTGTCAAATGTAAATTAATAAAAACTTCCTCACTCTGAATACATTAAAGAACTCTAGAACTACACATTAAATTTGATGACTTTGCCGTGGAAGATGTGCTACATGTGTACAAAATTTAGGAGAATTCAAATGTGGAACGTGTGGTTCAGATTCTCGGGTAGGACCGTCCTCAGAGAGAGAAAATCACCTCAATAAAATAAAAAGGTCTCTCTTCACACAGTGATTGTGAAGAACTGGGTTCTAGTCGCTCTAAAGCATCTTGAATGTGTTAGAGCAGGGGTGTCAAACTCATTTTAGTTTTGGGGCCACATCTAGCCTAATAGGCTCTGGGTCGTATCAATTCCTGAAGTTTTCCTTTTTCTACTTGCAAATATGTTCAAACACATTGTTTTGTGGTAAAAGTAGTTATTTCTTCACAACCTGAGGCTTCTAAGTAAACATAACATCACAGAAAGTATAACATTTTTTTTTTGTAAATCTGTTCACTTTGTAGTGAATTTGGTATAAACGTAATCTACAGCAGTGAAGGGATCTCAATTTCTTGCTTGTTCACACATCAACTTTTCTAGGTGCTACACATTTTAAAGTACAGCTGTTGAATTGCAAACAATTTGTTCATTTAAACAACCTTAGCAACTCTAGGGCTCAAACTAAGTTTTCTATTGTGTTGCGTACAGTGAGCCAGAGTTAGAGAAAAGGCTCAAAAACACTTGACTTTGTAAAAGACATGGTTAAGGCTGCCAGAGTTTGTGAATCTTCGTAAATCCTCAAAAGCATAAAAGTGCTGGTTTGGGTTTCAAACTTTTTATTTGAAGGGTACTACTTATTATGTGAAGAATTGTGTTTTATTTCATTATATAGTTGTTAAATTTAGATTCTAAAAGGTCTTAACAATCTTAAATTTTTCAAAGCAGCAGAAACCCTGTTCTAAACATATATTAAGTTTGCGAACTGAAAGTTTTCAGTAATCTCTAAGTCTATGTAATGTTTTCTTTATAAACTGTACAAGGTCATCTTTCCTGACTATACTGTGTGTTGTAGAGGGTTCTTTGACAAGAAAATAAGGTACTTTTTTTAACACATGGCAAATTAATTTAGGTTAGGTCTGTTTGACACCCCTGCATTCAAGTAAAATGAGCATGTAGGTCCAATTTATGGGAATGAAAATATTTATTTTAAGCCGTTATGTGTGCCCTAAGAGGTACTATTCCAAAGTTTGGTTGTTGGATAAGCAACTTGAAGATTTTTTTTAAACTGGTTCAGTATGAGAACTGAGCTTTTTTGGATCAAACCAAGTGTTATGGGCAACCATGGAGCTTGTATCAATATTAATAATTAAATGAAACAGGACTAAATGGAACATTGTGGGGTTCTTTTACATCAGGGCTGGAGGGCATTGAAAAAGTTCATTTATTGCAGTGTGGTTAAAATGTAAATATTTTTGTGAAAGTCATCCACAGTACAGGTTCACATTAACTGTTTGGTAAAGAATGCCAAACTGAATGGGGTTTCAGTTTGAAAAAGAAATGTGCGGAGTTTCTCCAAAATTAAAATTTAGCTCTGCCAAAGGTAGTAGTTTTGTATAAAAATACCATTATTTCTTATTACATTATAAATCACATTATTTATTGCTTCCCAAAGACTTTTTATAATGGTGTCTAACACTGGCAAGACTAGAAAGTGAACTCAGTGATACTTTTTACTATAAACTATTTTCCTGAAACCCTTTTAAGCATATGTGTTTCTTTGCTTTTTAACTATATATATATATATATATATATATATATATATATATATATATATATATATATATATATATATATATAAGTGTGTAAATAGTTTCAGCGGTATCCTTGATATTTGGAGCAAAAGTAATTTTAACTGTACACTGCATTCACTTTCCCTATCTAATAAAGGCATTGTTTTCTTTGTCAAACATTTTGATTGCTATTGTGTTGTGCATTATGAAGCAATTTCTTTAACATGCTTTGTCGCATTTATACGCTACAGGTAATAAAGTGAGAGCCATGTAAACACATCAATACGTTTACAGTACCACTACTCAGTTCTGAGTCTGGGCCGGCAGCCTTTTGAAATGGGGACTTAAAGTTGGTGGTGTGAAGAGGTGTTCCAAATGGGTTTCCCTACAGCACTGAGCCATGTTGTGCAACTATAGAAACCTGTTGAATATTTTAAAGGGGCCATATTATGCCAAAATTTCGGTTTACCATGTTCTATTATCGTGTGCTTATCAAATAGATATGTAATGTACTCACTATATTTATTATTATATCTATATTATTATACATTTATGCATTTGGCAGACGCTTTTGTCTAAAGTGACTTACATTAGGGGAGAGACAATATGCAATTTGTTACACCGTCAAAGTCTATCTCAGCTTCTCATAATAGAATTGTATCAACTGATCAATAAACCTAAGCAGTGAGTAAGTAGAGGAAGAAAATAAAGACAGAGGAGGGGAAAAAAGAAGGTAGTAGTTTTTTTTATATATAGTAGGTGTTCTCTGAAGAGAAGAGTTTTCAGTTGCTTTTTGAAAGCTGTTAGTGTTGTTGCTTTCCTGACTATATATTGGACCTCTTACTCGCCCCCACTAACGAATCAGATTAAGCATTTCTGCCGCTCATCTCCATACACAGAAGTCTTAAAATTGCAATATTATGTAATTATGGTCTACATTTTAGGTTTGTTTTGTATTGGTTGTTGGTTACTTTCAATATACCCAAATACATAATAAAACTTAACAAATGATTTGAAGAGGGTGTAGTAGAAGCATGAAGCCAAGCATTTTAGGAGACTTTAAAGAGATCAAAGAAGCTGTTTTTAAAAATATTCTACCTTGCATATACGGGTTCAGAGCCAGTCTAGATGGCTTCAACGTTTGTCTTAAAGGTTGTGAACAAGGCATGTTATGGCCCCTTTATGTCAAATGCTTTCAAAAAGATGATTTCTAGCCTTTTTGTTGTTTAGTTAAACTTTTGTATAATAGCAAACTGGTGTAATATTTTATCTGTCTTTACTTTTACTTAAATGCATGTTCAAGTCTTGTGTAAGCAGATTGTTTCAGAAACAGGCACATTGTTATTGCGTTTTTGAGGTGAATTTGCCATTAAAATTTTTTAAATTTAACTGGTTAAATATTTATGCTTGTATGTAGAACTGGTAAACTGTCTGCATCTGAAACAATTTCATTTCAATTTCAGTGTAAACATTTCTGGTATTTACCACCCATAGGAGTTAAAAATTATCCCACACTTCTGTTTGATTAAACCTCGATTCTGTTCAGCCACTAATGTTTTGTGTAAGCCAGGCAAGGCAGACATGTTACTCTTTCATACATTGTTTTATATAAAGCTGATTGAGTGTTTAAAGTCAGCCAGTCAGAACTGTGCAAATACCTCAGTAGCTCATTTTTTGTACTGAAGTGGCTGTGTAAGGGATATCGCCTTCATATCTTCGCTTATTCCCCCAGCATCGCTGGAGACAGAGGTGGCTTCAATAAGCCTGGTGGTAAGTGTAATGAGAATTACAAGACCATACACTAGAACTATCCTTAAACTATTTGTGGGTGTTTCAGAGAGAAAATAACATTTTTACAACAATAGACTGCCGGCTAAGTTTGAGTTGTCACCCTTTTGTCTTTGGTTCTATATAGGAAAGGTTCAATTCTTTTTTTATATATTGGATATTTAAAAAAAATCCTGAGTGTGGACTCCATTCAATGGTTCTTTTTAGGATTTTATTGAGGCATTAATAGTAACTGGCCAAGCCAGCCAGGTAGAGGGTTACCACATCAGTGTTATTTTTCTATTTCCTACTTTGTTGTGTACGGAGTCCAATTTGGGTCCCTGGTTTTCAAGGGTCTTTCTCAATAATACTTCATTTTAGGGCACACTGGCATTAAAAACCAGCTTGCTTTTGAATAGTTTAGTGTTAATTTAATTAACAAGTGTATATTTGGTAATCAGCACAAGGGTGTTTTATCTCGCGTGTTTAATGCCATCAGCCAGTGTGCCAGAGCAGATTTGACTTTAAGTGTAGCATGATTTTTAAAGGGTTTTCAGGTCAGACTTGTAAATTAATTGATTTCTCTCTTTCTTTTTATCTGCGTGTTCTGTTAAACGGAAATCTGGAGCAGGTGGTGACATGGGTAAATATAGAGCTTTTGGATGTTTGATAAAATTTCTGTTAATAATTTTCTATGTCGTTAACAAGTTGTCTTCTGCAGGTGGCCCAGAGCAGCAAGATGACTCTGAGAACAGCACGATCTACATCCTTGGGCTCACTGAAAATGCCACCTTGGATGAAGTTGCTGATTTCTTCAAGCACAGTGGTGTCATTCGGGTACTTGATTGGCCTTTTCTTGAAACTCCATTCTGAAGCTGGGGTTTTCTCCTCAGCCTCTGATTTTTATTAGGAATGTTACAATTGTATTTGTGTGAACTTAACTTTTTTTTAGCTTGTTTGCCAGGAAAACCTACCTGGGTAGACATAAAGATTTAAAGATCTACAGATGAGGTTAAATGGATTCTTCACAGGGGATTCTTAAATCTAAAGTCCCAAGTTTTTTTTCTGTAAACAGAAAATTGTTTATACTAGCATATTATATACTTGATAATTCTTTGGACGGAAAAAACGTATTTTAGTGAATATAACTATTGAATATTAAAACTGTTAAGTTGCATTTGTCAATTATTTTAGTTTTTGAGCACTATTACTTCCTTTTTTTTCCTCAGATAAACAAAAGGACAGGCCTTCCTGCTATAAACATCTACACCGATAAGGACAGTGGGAAACCTAAGGGTGATGCCACCTTGTCCTACGAGGAGCCTCCATCTGCCAAAGCAGCAGTCGAGTGGTTTGACGGTGTGTTGATTTTCACCAAATTCTCTCACACATGTTAATTCTAATACAAGCCCCAGTAATTGACAACTGGTTTTCTATTAGGAAAGGAATTCCAGGGCAAGAAGTTAAAAGTATCCATGGCCAGACGCAAGCCCATGATTGGAATGATGCGTGGAGGAATGCCAATGAGAGGAGACCGTGGTGGCATGATGGGGCGAGGAGGTATTGTGTTTTGACCTCAGTTTCAGATTCGGTAAAAATCAGATTAGATTTGCTTTACCTGTTTTTGCACAGGGATGATGGGTCGTGGTGGAATGGGCAGAGGTGGTGATCGAGGAGGGTTTATGCCACGCGGAGGACCCAGAGGAATGCCTCGTGGGGGTCCAACTGGAGCCAACATGCAACAGAGGGCAGGAGACTGGGAGTGTCAGAATGCGTATGTATTCTAGCAGAGTTTTGGTGACTCGTTGAGCCTCGGATTTCATTTGACTCCTGCTGTTTAGGGGATGTGGAAACCAAAACTTTGCCTGGAGAACAGAGTGTAACCAGTGCAAGTCGCCCAGACCCGAAGGCTTCGCACCACCTCCTTTTACTCCAGGTAAAATATAAGTTAAATCTTTGCGAGTCATGTGAGATGTCGCTAAGTCAATGCTAAATTTTGCTCTTGTGGGATTTAGGTGCTGAGCGTGGACGTGGAGGACCTGGAGGGATGCGAGGTGGTCGTGGTATGGACCGTGGGGGACCAGGTGGTTTTAGAGGGGGCCGAGGGATGGACCGTGGAGGCTTTAGAGGAGGTCGAGGAATGGACCGAGGAGGTTTTGGAGGAAGAGGCCGTGGAGGGCCACCTATGGAAGGAAGGGGACGAGGAATGGGACCTCCTGGCAAGATGGAAATGAAGTGAGTATAAAGAAGTTTTTTGTTGGCGTGTTTGTAGAAAGACCATAACATACTCTAATTTCTTTTCTTCGTTTTTCTTCAGGGGCGATCACCGCCAGGAGCGCAGAGAGAGACCGTATTAATTTCTGCTTTGCTTGCAAATCCGTCCTGTGTTTTTAAAGTTGCGATTCCATTTCTGTACGTTGGTTGTATGGAATTTGTTTAGTGGAGTGTTTATTTTATTTTTTGTTTTGTTTTGTGAGCTTTTCAACAGTGGCTGAAACCAGATTCACCAGTACATTCAGGATGTTCATGTTTGTCAGAACTTTTATCCACCCACCAGTGACGCTCATTTTGCTCTACTGATTTTAAGTGTGAGCATGCTAAGCCAGTTTGTAGGTTCTGTTTGTTTGTTTCTTGTTTTTTTTTTTATGCATGGCTTTGAAGAATTACTGAAGCCTCTTGTTTTGACTGCTCACCTTATACTGTCATTGCTTTAGCTGAACTGTGCTCTATTATCAGTCTGACTGAATACTGTAAATAAATGCTGTATTACAGACCCTGTTGGTTCAAATGCTGTTTGAAAAAATAAAGCTGAAATACTGTTTTAGACATTGATGTGATCTTTTTACAGTGTGGTGTTTCATAACAGTGGATTTTCTGCATTAGGGATTTGTGGTTGCTTGAAAATTATTTAAATCTTCCCGTAAACTGTAACGTGCTCGATTGGTTAAGAGCTTAAAGTAAAATCTGTAGAATAATCTTAATCATTTTTTTTTCTCTCCCTAAGTGTGTATTAGAAATTATGCTTATGTCAAAAATACTTTTGCTATGAACTATGTGAACGCACTTGAAGTTCATGAATGTTTTTAATTGAAGTATTAGTTTAGCATACATGCCAGTGGATATGCTGACCCGGCATACTTCCACTGAGCAGAGTAAATGTTTGTAATATGTCAAATATGACATTTATGATACGTAAATTGGTTATTAATATTAGAAATTAATTTTGTAAAATGTTGGGGACACAAATGACACCTAATAGTAATACACTCCTTGTTCAAGGCCAAAACAATTTAAACATTTCACCTACTGACCAATCAGATCAAAACATGAGCAGAAACCTCGAATGTTAAGATACAAAAGTCAAGGCTTCAAACCGTAAAATTCATTACTCAATCATTTAAATAATGTGATGGAAAGAATGTTGATAGCTGAAAATGTTAATGGCTTGAGAACTAACATGCTGATCTAGTTTTTAAACACATCATTCCCATTAAAAAGTCTGACGCTATCTCTTAGATGCTTTAAGCTACTGACTGAACTTTTGTCAAACTGATCTGACTCGATTTGCCTTTATATCTCTACTACTAAAGGATTCTGGGTAATCACAGAGAATGCTGGTATTTTCCTCCATATTGACTAAACATGGAGTAAAACTTTGTCAAGCTGTAGCTCAAACTGAGAAATGTCAAAGAAACTGCAAACTCACTACACTAAAGGAACTTATGAATCTGAGCGATAACATGCTGATTAAGGTCCAAAAGTATCTGACCCCTGCCCTCTAGACATGTTTCAGAAGTCACCATTGAGTAGACATTGCCATTGAAAATAAATTAAAATGACTCTCACCATATTCTAAAGACTACAAGCAAGAGAGACGGGTTGGGTTTTGATACTCAGAGCAACAAGGTAGAATTTTGAATGATCACCAACCCATCCATAGCTGCCAGGTGGTTTACCTTAGTAACCATTTTCAAAGTTCTATATCTCAGCTTAGGAAAATGGTTAAAACAAGGGGCTGGTTTATATGACTCATATTGAAAAGGGCAACATTATAAGGTGTCACTTACCCCTCCATAGCAACCATCTTCAAACGACACTCGCTATTAAATCAACAATTACGGTTGGGTACTTTTCGACACTGGCTAAAGCGTTATCAGACTTTTATAGATCATCCATCTAAAGCCAACATAAATTTTGCTGTCCAATCTAGTAAATACTTAATATTCAACGATTATCACAAATTGACAAGGAAGTCCCATGGACTGTTATTTTATCAGAACTATGCAGTCTCTAGCTTTTATATCTAACAGAACATTTTCAAACTAAATAGCTCTACTTGAAATGCAGCCCCATACACATTTACTTACAAAACTACTGAATCTTTTTAAAGCTTCCCTCTAGTGGTCTGAGCTGCAAACTGCTTAAGATGTCAAATATGTAACACCAGCAGCATGCGCGACATGACTGTCCACTTCTAATGCCGTGATGCAGGAATCAACAATCGATATCATTTGGAGCTGCATCCACGCCAAGCTTATCTCGGGATGCGCTCTTGATCTTTTAAAAGCCTGCGCATCCTCGCATCCTCTCCTCACTAATGTCTTTACGTCACACCGCAGCTTCTGAGCAATCTGTCCGCGTCCGCAAAGCTTCTACGTCACGCGCTGTGTTTCCTCGCAGCAGCATCAGCATCAGTTTCCCCTCAGATTCCTCTCAGGCTTCCCGCCGATGACCCAAAGGTTTTCCCGCTCAAAATGACCGAGCTGGTGGCGCGAACCCTTCCGTCTCCCTCAGGAATCCAAGGTCCCGTCCCGGACATGTACAAAGGATGGCTCTTCAAATGGACCAACTATCTGAAGGGCTACCAGCGCCGGTGGTTCGTGCTGAGCAACGGCCTCCTCTCATACTACAGGTAGGCGCAGTGCGTTTCTGGTCAGCGGAGCAAAGTTTTAATTAAAAGTCCGCTTGGCACCTGTGGTAACAGCTCGTCCGTAACCGCGTGGTGCAATTCTGGGCTCCCCGTCATCCAACAACGTCCCGATTTTGATTATTATTAGTAATGAGGGCATCCAGAGCAACTAGATCAAGTTCCCAGTTTTCCTCGGGACTTTATCTTCGATGCTGCTAAGAGCTAGCAGTTTCTCAGTTAGCATTGGTGCATAACAAGTAGTTTCAGTCACAGAGACTTTGAAAGCTAACGTCACACTGGAAATTCAATTAGTTCAGTGTACAAAAAAAAAAAAAAAAAAACACTTTGGAAACTGATTGGCTTCTTTTTTGAAAGAAAACCTAGGAGGAAAATATAAATGAGTTCAATAATTATCTACAGGTAAATCAAATCCTTTATATTTGAGTAAATTGCTGATAAATATGAATATACCTATGCATGCTCAAGCACACATGTTAAGTTCCTGACATGTTAAGTAACTGTTAAGTACCAAATAAATTATTTAAGTAACTTTACTCTCACACACACACACACACACACACACACACATATATATATATATATATATATATATATATATATATATATATATATATATATATATATATATATATATATATATATATATATATATATATATTACATATATAATATATATATATAATATATATATATAATATATATATTCATTTATTCATCTTCATGTCGGCTTTCTACCCTTTCGGGGTCACCACAACGGAATGAACCGCCAACTCTCTGACATATGTTTTACGCAGCGGATGCCCTTCTAGCCGCAACCTTCACACTTTAACACTATGGGCAATCGTTCTTACTCAATTAACTTATACCGCATGTCTTTGGACTTGTGGGGAAACCGGAGCACCCGGAGAAAACCCACGCGATCACGGGGAGAACATGCAAACTCCACACAGAAATGCCACCTGCCCTAGGCTGAGTCTTCTTGCTGTGAGACGACCGTGCTACCCACTGCGCCACCGTGACGCTTCTATATATATATATATATAGATATATATATATATATATATATATATATATATATATATATATATATATATATATATAGATATATATATACCTGAACAATACTTAACTATTTTAAGTAAACTCATCATTTGAGTAAAATCAAGTAAACATAATCGTGCTTCTCTAGTATAGTATACTATTTGATTGTGTATGAATGATTATAGTGTATGAATCATTTTGGAGGTGACACTATTTTCTCAAATGTGAATAAAAGCCAATAAATATATTTTTTTTCTTCCCACAATAATGCCCCTTATATATGGTCATATTATCTTTTTGGAGACATCAATGCCATTTCCTGTCAAAAATAACTTGCTGGTTGAATAAAATTGGCTAGGGGTATGAGTAATCATGGACTTGACTGAATCAGGACTGAATTGTGTCTTGGAAAGTCTTTGTTTGAAATAGTAGGCCACATCTAATGTCAGGGAAATAAGTATTTGATCCCGTGTTGATGTTAGTTGTAAACTGATTTTTAGCAGAGGCAGATTAACATTAGGCACTGCCTTGGGTCTCCAACTTTTTAGAGGCCCCTATCAAATCGCCACTTATCTCTTTATATCAAGTGATAATGCAAATTCATAATTTAACCTAAAAAAAGCACAAACAAATTGCTAGTTCAGTTTAAGATTTTATTTTGAAATAACAAGTCACAGTACAAATGTAAAATTTAACCTAAAAAAATATAGAATTTAAATGTAAGCTTTTATTCTGAAATATCAAGTGACCATGCAAGTTAAACATTTCACATAAAAAATAGAAGACGTTTTAATTAAAAATAAAATAAAAAAAATATGTTATTGTTCTGAAATATCAAGTGACCAGGCAAATTCAACAATTGCTTATCTAGAAATTCCCATAAAATATATATAAAAAAACTTTTTTTTTCCCTGTATGCTCCACATAGTGGGCATTCATTTGCCTTGGGCCCCCAAACTACAAAATCTATCCAGCGAGTGTTTATTTATCCAGTAAGTTTATTTGTAGAAAAACAAAGTCCAGAAAGGTTTATTGGACGCCATAAACTATGCAAAAATGTAAATATAACAATTTAAATCTTAATAACTTAAACCAATCCATAAGAGTTGCAAAGATGGTCGATTCAAGCAGTATGTATTGCAAAGCCTAATGGAGCCAGGGGTGGAAACAAGTTTTTTAATTGTACATTTGAAATTTTTACATGGCTGTCAATGGGACTTGCTCACTTCTAAAGACAGCATCAAGTGGTCAGAAAACAAACTGCAATTCAGTCACTTCCAACTGCACACCTAACAGAAAGCCTTGGGCACATTATACTCTTATAATACTCTAATAATCTTATTCACTACTATTTGAATGGAAATGGAATGCAAGTGTATGAAAGCTGAGCAGAATGCAACTTTGACCTGTTATAATAATACATTTCAATGAATTATTAAATTAAAATTTTATTTAAAAATCTATTGAACGTCATGGTCACATGAGGGTGGTCACCTGACAAGATTCATGAGGTCAAAGGAGCCTAGCGTGAAAGCCAGACAACATCTGCAGGGGTTTTTCCTGCACTGTTTGAATATTGTAGGGAATGCAGTATAGCACATTTAAATGTAAGGATGCTCAAAATGGGAAATAACGAAAAGCATTAACATCTGAACTTAGACCGATTATGCAGACTTTTTTTCTTTCAGCCAGCTATTAATCCTTATCAATCCCTGGTCACTACTGTCTGTGAAATCTGTTTTCAGCCTCAAAACCTTAACTGACTCAGAGAAGATCTGCAAAAAGAAGAATGACGAAATCCCTTGTGGAATATGTGCAAACCTGGTTCACAAAATATAAATTGTGGTTACCAAAAATGATGATTTGCAAATACTTATTTCTCTCATGTAAGTGCAAACCATTTAAAGAAATGTTCAAATGTATTTATTTGAATCTCACTGTTAAAATAAATTTATTTTATAATACATTTATGGATGATAATCAATAATAAGTCTAAAATAATATTAAATCTAAATCAGCAGGAGGTCAAATACGTTTCCCCTGTGTATCTTTTAACTTTTTCTTAGTGAATTATACAATTTCAGGATCAGGATTTTTTATTTTCAGTTACTGAAGGACATGTGTGTGTTCGACGAACATTTGGAACAGTTTTGTTTTGACCACGTTTGCCCCTATATTTTTAATTGAAAATTGAAACTAAATAAGACAATGCAGAAGTATTTTGTTCCCAGGCAAAACAAAATTCACGCCAATGACTCAAAATGATGCATTGAGATCTAATGAAGCGAAGCGAGCAGTCTGTTTAGGAGACCAAGCAGCACTTACTGCGCTATTACCTTTAATCTCCATGGGTTTAACACTCGCAGTGGTGTTAGATTGACTTTGGAGGATACACAGAATAAAGAATTTGTTTCTGTTTGAGCGGGAGTCTTAATGGCATTTATTTCTTGAAAAAAAAACCCAGCTTGACCATAAAGCTTTCAGGAATGTTCAGCTTTGAGACTGTAGTTATCTCTTTTAATTCATTTTGTGGAGCATACTCTTCTTTTCAAAGAGCCACTCTGTGAGGATCTGCGTTCATGTGTGAATGTACTGAAGCAGCTGTAAGTGTGGCTCTGCTGCTTCTACTGCTGCAGTGGAGCTGGATTTGCTGTGGATTTGCCTTTAATATTGCTTTAATTCAGCTCTCTGGGAGATTTTGCTGTAATATTATTGCACGCAGCATATGTTTGAGGATTGTTCGTATGTTGTTGAATGACATCAGCGCTGATCTCTCGAATGACAAATGTTTGTTTCCTCAATAAAAAGAGAAAGAAGTAGACTGATCATGTTTTGGTGCAGTTTATTCTTTTAAATTTCCTCATTGGTTTAAGATCTCAAAAAGACTCATTTAAAGAACACATGAATGTTTATTTCGACTACACACCACAGGATCAGCTTTTTCCCCTGTTGTTTTACTATTAGACTGAAGCTAATCATCCCTCTCTACACTCTCCTTTTTAAAAATCATTTTAGTCACTCTATCATGCTCCAATCATCACAATACACATGATAAGTGTTTGCACAGTTTTCTCTTTAATTGCACAGCTCACCATCCTAGGGTCTGCTACTTATTTGGGTCACAAATTAGATCTAATTGTTATATTTAGTTTCAGATTCCATTGTACTACTTTAATTTTCTTTACATTAAAGGTTTTGCTTATTTCAATCTTATTTATTATGTAGTCTGTTTGCACATACTCACTAAAGCAAAATCCTGACAATAAAACACGATTCTGATTCTAATTCAGATTTTTTTTGCATTTTGCATTGCATTTTACACAGGGGTTCTAACCAAAGTGTTTTATGGTAATATCAAAATAAAACATGTTAAACATGCATTTAAACATATCGAGTTCATAAAAATCCATAAATTGAGTAACAACATTGAGATAAATAAATATTGACCATCCAATCATAAGGTCCAATCTATAATATTCCAATATATTAGACACAATCTAAATGGACAACATCAACTTCGTGCAAGCTATCCCTCCTTCCACCCTTTCTGTTTTTCTGGTCACTTCCTGGTCCTGAACTCCACACTCGGACAGCTTGCCTATTACGCTTCTCCATTGTACAGCAATCATGCTAGAGAAACTAGGAAATTATAAGCAAGAGCAAACTTGTGAAAGGTAAAAATAAATATAACAAAAAATAAATACAAATACATTTTACCTATGAGTTTAAAAGTAGAAAGGGATTATTTCAACACCATAAACACAATATGTTTAAGAATGCGATATATTGGGGTTCAAAAAATGTTAGTCACACACAGGACTTCGGCTGGGTATTACAAAAAGCCCCCCCCCCCCAAAAAAAAGTCTCAAATTCACTGTCCTAGGCCTTAAACAATTTTTCACAGGACTTATTGTTCAAATAAAGCTCATCTGATGTGTTTTTGTTGTTGATGGGGTTGCCAAAGATTTAGAAAATGCTCCTAAAAGCAACAAAATAAAAGGATGGTTAGGGTTGCCATAGTCTGAGAAACATGCTCAAAGACATGGAGGCCATGGTTAAGGTTGCCAGGGTTACAGACAACTTTGATAAATCATCATTTAGCGGTGTCATAGTTTGAGAAAAGGCTCACATACACTCAAAATCATAAAAGTGATTGTCTCTAGTCTCTAATTTGATTCTAAACAGTCTTAAAATGTCTTAAATTTGACCTCATCAACCTGCTGAAACCATGCACACATGTAAAAATGTAAATAAAATCGAACAGCATGAAGTTACTTATTCCTCACTACTAACAGTTGCCCACCTGATTACGAGAGACATTGGTTGTTTTTAAATTAGAGCTGATCTTAATGTTACTTTGTTTTTAGGACTCAAGCGGAGATGGCACACACATGCCGAGGCACCATTACCTTGGCAACGGTGCATATAGAAGTAGGCGACACATGTCACTTTGTGTTGACGAGTGGAGGGCGGAGCTACCACCTGAAGGCCTACTCAGAGGGCGAATGTCAGCGCTGGGTTTCTGCACTGCAGCAGGCCAAAGACAATGCTACTCACATGATGCCGCATTCAGGTGAGGACTGCTTCCATGATGCCAAGCCTACTCAGGTGTTGTTACGTGGTGGCACTAAACTCATGCGATTAATTTCTTGCAGTGTTCTCAAAGACACTCAGTGTTTTGGCAACTTTTTCGCTCCAAGATGAGAAAGTGTCTAAAAAATTTGTTAGCTTCAATGACTAAATAACGACATTCATATAGCTCTTTTCTGTACATTTTGTATTAGGAGAGAGGAGTGGTCTTCTAATCCCCAGGAGGTGGAGTCCCCTCTAGACTAAAGGAGTTTCAAATTTGTTAAGCACTGAAAGAGGACTTGTTTGACAGTTTAAATAGATAGAGGCAGCTACAGAAAACAAAAATGTAAAAATTATATAATTTCAGGTCTGTAACTTAGCTTTTCAAAAGTGAAAATTCTGGCTGGACCACTACTGCCATTGTACTAATATTTCTAGAACTGAAGATGATTGCCTAATTTTTCTTGACACTTCTAGGCAAGTGTATGATTTCTTGTGATACATTTCACACATACTGCCCCTTTAACCCAAAATAACCACATCTCTACATCATTACGTCCTGAGTTTTATAGCTTCTGCTGATGGCCAACAGATTTTTGAAAATCTGTATGCTTTTGATTGTAAATCAAGTTTCATGTTCTTTTCTAAAAAGTCCATGAATCCCCACTAGTGGGCAGCATTGTTCTTTATATTATGGCCCAGTGACTAAAACCCAGAGTTTCTCAAGTATGACCTAAACCACTGTATTGATCAAAATATCAGCTTATTTATGAAGGAAATAGGTGATAATACATCTTAAAATACAAACAAAAAAAAAAAAATTATATCCTACCAGCTGTCACATGGATGTTTAATGCTTATGTTTGGGTGAAATAAATGTTTTGTAATAATTGATTCAGCAATGAGTCAAAAATGAAATACTAATGTTTAAAAATGGTTAGCATTTTTCCCAAAAAGTGATTAGATTGCCTGGAGCCTCGTGAAAGAATCCAGTTTGCACTGAGTGGAGCGAGGCATGTGCAAGACCCTCCCACTGTGCAGGATGGAGGGTGTGTTGCTGTGAGTGTGTGTAGAGGCTGTTTGGAGGGAGAAAGAGAAGGAAAACTGGAGTGGTGCGAGGGAAGCTTAGAAGGTGACTGAGGAGACGGAGAGGGAAAAGGAGAAAGAAAAGCGTTGTGTCTGATTTTTGGGATTTTTCAACTTAGTGGGAAAAAGGTAGGAAGTGGTTATAAATAGCTGTTTTGAATCCCATTAAATGGTTAAGGATACACCTTTTTGTTTCAGGAATGTACCTGAGTTTCTAGGTCTAGTTAATTGTTTGAATATTTATATTGTAGTTTTTATGAATTTGTTCATGAGTTTTGTGATTCATTGGATATGCTACAATAATATAGATGTCTGGTTAACATATTGCTTCGTTTGTTATCTGAGTTACACTGTAGAGCTGGAAGGTTTTCTAAAATGCATGTTTGTGATCTGAACTTGAAAACACAGACCAGGAATACTTTGACAATGGTAAAAAATTAAAGAAAAAAAATTGATTTAGAGGGGAAAAGCACAATAATGTGTTAAATTCATTAGCTTATGCTTTTATGCTTTTTATGATTTTATATGTCTTATGCTTTTGAAGACTCTAATTTAAAATGTACTTTACTTGTTGTTGCCAGATTTGCAAAAAATTAAATGCCTGTTTCATTTGTTTGTGATTTAATCAACCATAACACTTATATTACTTATACTTATTATTCTTCACAACTAGCATGAACGCATTAAATTGAATCCTAATGAATTGGATGATTGCTGATATTACCAAGCTCAATTGTAATTTTTGCTAAAATTATATTGGTTGGAGTAAGTAACTTTTGTCAGAATACCAATCCTTAGCAAAAACAACAGGCTTTGAGGAATAAATGTGTGTGCTGCGGTATTGATAGATTAACACTTCCAGTTGTGAACGTTTAGCTGAAAATACACCACTGGTTTACTTTAGAAGTAAAAACAAAATGAAAGTTACTGATGTTCATTGTAAATTTAAATGTAAATGTAAAAACATAATTACAAATCAAAAACAAAATACCAATTCAGAAAACACTCCAAGAAATTTTTAATTTGGCGAAGTAGAGGAAGTAGAAAATTCCGTTCTGATCTGGACACAAAGCAAGGAATGTTTGCCTCTACCAAATCAACATGCTCTTTCGTGAAGCAAAGGTGCCCACTCAAACAATGAAATTGAGGGCGTAATTAGAGCTAATTAATTGATTAATGCACACCTAGAGGGTGCTCTTCACACACTCTCCATAAGCGGCCTCGACCCAGTAGCGTAGGATAAGTAAAAAGGCACAAGCGTAGTAGATAGCAAGTTGGAGGAAATGCTGGGACATCGTTCGTTTGCCAGATGCATGACTTTGTTTGTGAACAAATTCTTCTTTTGTGGTAAATAGTGAGCACCGAAGGGCCTCAGTCACAATGTGGTTGAAAATTTTATATAGCTCCTTGGCTCGACCTGGGTGAATGGCACCCGTTCAGGAATGTGAAGATCAAGACAAATATAATTCTCCCCAATGTGTGCACTTTGAAAACACTTGAGTCAATTTGTCTTTTAGGCTTACAAAATAGTCTGAATTTAAACTCAGTTTGTGAGCAAATTAGACTTGTCTGGATAACATTTGTGTTAAATGTTACAATAAATCATTAACACACATACAAAGTTTGTTTATTTTCCATAATAAGCATCTTTTTTCTGATTCTTTAATTATTATATGATTAAATTAACAGATTTTTAGTTTTTAATACTCACTCATCTTTGGTTCTCCTGTGATTGTTTTATTCAACCTATTCGAAAAGTTGAATTAGTTTGATTTACAGACATCTGTTGGCAAATCAGATGAAATTAGAGTTAACAAAATATTTATAAAACATTTTTTTTCAGACTTATTGGCTATGTTTAATTTCCGCTAAGTTTTCTTTCAAGTCTTTGAGCATTGTGTTTGGTGAGATTTGTGTTTAATCAAAGATGAGTCACTGCTACATCTTCAGCAGGAAAACTCTAATTGATTTTCTAACATGGCTTCTTTTAATTCTGGTGGAAGGCTTCTTCATGATCCTCTGATCTCCATGTGAAGCTGGAGCTCACTGCAGTGTATGTGGGTCATCCGTCTGGAGGCTTCTTCTAACTCTCTCCCTTTTATTTCTGCTCTTCAGAGCCACACTAATCCGCTTCCCTCATTGTTTCCTTGGCAAGCAAAGAATTGTCTTTGGTTAGGTGATGAATATTTTTATCATCTGTCATGATACTGAGCCAACCCATCCATGATGGTCTATGCTTTCCTCAACACCAGACTCACTCATTACAGATACTGATGACTTCGCATTAGGCCAGAACACAAATCATAAACAAGAGCTCTAATCCAAAGATTATGACTAAAGGTTTTTAGAATGTTTAGACTCCAAAGACTTAAAAAAAAACTATTCCATGCAGAAACAAATTTAACAGCAAATTCCAACAATCATACAAATAAAATAAAAAAGAAAAGATGCCCCTTTTAATTTATTTATAATAAATATTTAACCGCTCTGTACCCTTAATATCCTTCAAAAGGCAGTATTTGTCATAAACAAAGACGTCAAATGGTTGTGGTCTGTACGTGTGGGAGAGTTGTTGTGAAAATATCAAAGTTTAAAATCTGGAAATTTTAAATGGGACAACTGTGTTATGCTTTGCTCCAGCTTGAAAGAAAAAAAAAAGCAGAAATAACAGAGATTTTATATGTAACGTCAATGAGAACAAGTCTGTGAGTGAAAAGTGGAGCAGATTTACATTCGTTGCGACACTGAGCAGGCTATCTTGCAGCCACAGAAGAAACAGAGAATCAGGGTTCCCAGATCTGAGTTTCCAGTCCCAACTTAACATAAAACCGACTCTCCTCAATAACAACCAGCCCAAATCTCCATAAAACACTCCAGCAAAACACTGAAACATAAAAGTATAGACACAGCCTGATAAAGAGCATGTCATTATAAATAGTTAAAAAAAGAGAAGAAATGTATTAATACGTTTAAAAAGTAGCCCAATTTTATTTACCCACTCAATGCCAATTTTTTCAGCTCAAAATAATCAAAACCATTCCAATCTGACAACGCTGTATAGTTTTCAGAAGTTGAAAAACCAGCATAAATCGGCAAAACTTTTATTAACATAACAATAAAATGTAGTCTGTGTAGAAGAGGAGAATCCGGTGAGTTTCAAGTTTTCTATTCACATTGGGAATTTAATGATACTCCGTTACCTTGGTACCTGCGAAACTAGCATTGTACTGCTCAAGAACTGATGTTTTTGCAGTTGATGTGTGCTTAAAGAAGAGGAAAATACTGAGAGAGAATTATTTGAGGGAGAGGAGAACATAGATTGAAGCTCGTCCTCTGTGTTTCGCCTATTTGGATGCGTGATCTGGGCAGATGTTTGGTAGTAGATCAAAACTGTCATCTTTCCTGTCTTCTCAGAGCGGGACTCGCAAACTCGCTGCTTTTCTGCTTTTCAGTGTGAACAAAGTATTAGACATTGCACTATAAATCTGTAAACATTAGGCATTCAATGTCATCATAAGGTCACACTTAATCATATTTGATTCCTCTTTTCAGTCAGTGTTGTAAAGCTTTAGTGAGTTTCAATCAGCAGTTTCCTTGGATGCTTTCTCTGGTATGTGTTTAAAAACCCCAGGCACTAGCAGAAGCTTCCAGAAATGTCTTTCCAGAATGTTTCCAGCCTGTCCTGTCTGCTTACCAGTGACTGATCATGCTGCTGTAAGAGCCAGATGCAATCATGTGTTTTTTTTTCTTTCCCCTATAGCTTCTAAAAATAGCCATCCTCCCAATTGCGTGGGGCCTTGTTTCCATGGCAACCTCGTTCATTCACAGAAATCTGGTGATTGAATGGGTTCTTATGACGCTTTCTCATTCACACTCTCGTTCTCATTCCATCACCGACTGCCCACGTTCAGCTCTGCAGGACTTCTCTGAATAGTTCATGGACACCGGCATTCTTGTACACTTGTGCAATCTTTTCATTTCGTCACTGTACTGCATCCTTTTAAAAGCTTAAATGGAATATGCTGATAATTGGGAGGACCTTCACAAAAGGACAGTTTGAGTTCTCAGCTGTCAGTGCAGACGCCTCCAGCACAGCGTCTGTGTGCATTTGTGCTATTTATAAACTTATTTTGTTCTGCTTCCAGCACTGCAGGACATCTGAACATCTGTGCTCAACCCAGAACAACGCATGATGTATTCCCTTAATAAAAAGGAATGTGTCATGCTGTTAGTTTAACAAATTTGAATAATTCCTTTTGATGCATAGCTATCAATGTCAATGTGAAACACATTGTAATACATTGATTATTTATATACATTGATTATTTTTCTTTTCAGAGGAATTTGAAATGTGTTAAGTCAACTCAAATGTGTTTTATGGAGTTGATTCACTGAGTGACGGGTCTTGGGTATATTAAAAGTGCCATATTACATCCATTTATAATAAATATTTGACCCCTCTATACCATCACTGCATTCCTTAATAACCTTTAAAAGGAAGTATTTCTAATAAACAATATCTTTGAATCACTTCAGATTATTGGGCTCAGCAAAATGGGTCCCTGCCTTTCCCACGCATCATCGCGGGAGTGGTTGGAAAAGCATCCATTTTAGTTTTGCTATCAATCCCGTTTGAATTCCACATTAAGTTATGCTTGTTGCCACACCCAAAATCTACACATTTCTACCAAATAGATACATTTTTCGTCTGCTACTATTACAGTTGTGGGTCAGACAGCAGGTCCATTCTTGATTGAGATGAGCTACATTAGCAATTTATCTGATTGGTCGAGCTGTGTTGAGCTCCCAGAATATAGGATTGCACAAACAATTTATGGCACCCATAATGAACATTATAATTATTACATTATGTTTTATAGGTCAGAATTAAACTAAAGCATATAATTATATAAAGGTCCTGTAAAAATTACCAATACAATTAATTTTATTGTTAAATTACAATATATGATGATTATTAAGTAATCAGTTATTAAATAAATACTACTCAAGTTACGATGCTTTTTGGAAACAGACCAGAATATTAATATCAGTTAATTTATTTATAAAATAAATAGAATGGATGAATAATGACATAGAACAATACAGAAAAGCACTTCCATCATAATATACTGTAATTACAATAAACATACATAAGTTATAACAGATGTTTGTTTTTTATTGAGTTAATATGAACATTAAACTTCCTCTATCTTCCTCAACTTAAAAAAATAAAATTATTTAACATTTAATTTGTGCAGATGACTCCGGTGACGAGGGTCCGCCAGCACAGCCAGATCGTGGTTTGATCCCGGGGGCGCTCAAGAGCCTGGTCAGTAAGCTCGAAGACCTCAGCACCTGTAACGAGCTGATTGGGAAGCATGGAGCGGCTCTGCAGCGGTCGCTCAGTGAGCTAGAGGAGCTGCGCACGCCCACTGATGCCACAGACAAACTCAAGACTGTCAACGAACGCGCCACGCTCTTTCGTATCACTTCCAATGCTATGATCAATGTGAGGCTCTCATCTATGTAAAGCAGATGCTTTTTCAAATAGAGTGTGATGTTAATTAACTTAAGCTTGAGATGTGTTAAGTTAAGGAGGAGCACATAAAATAATTAAACTTATTACCTTGTGTCAAACTCAATTAATTAAAATCCAGGGGTGACAAACTCATTTTAGCTCTTATGTAGCACTTTTGTGGGTCGGGTCGGACAAATCTTTGGAAATTAACTCAATAACCACTACAATTCCAAACTTTTTTCTTTTTGAGGAGCAACGACTTATAGGTATTGTCTTATAGTAAAACTTTAATGAACTATAATTCAAGAAAACATTTCATGAACAACCTTTAATTCAGTGAATTTTCAGCATTTTTACTTTCTTTATAATTGTTCAATGAAATATGGGTCACATCAGACAATGAAGAGATAAATAATAGTTGTATTATTAAAAAAGAATTTTGTTCTAAACTATTGAAGTTATTTTTAATTAAAATGTGTTTGAAAACACAATCAAACCCCATTTAATTTGTTAAAGCTCTATTTTAAAGCTCATTTTAGTCAGCTTTAAGTTTTTGTATTTTTATGCCCCTTTGCATTGCTGAACAAGCTGCTGAATCCATTCACCGACATGCATGCATATATTTTGCAATGTCATCATCATGTTCATACAGTAAAATTGTTTTGTTTAAAAACATTCCAGATTCAGTATATTTATGAGTTAAAGTTCCCAATTTCAGGGCATCGATGATTCATACTGTTTAAGGTGTGTGTTGCTGAAGATGTAAATCTGCCGCCGCCTACAATGAAGTGTTAGGGTTTCCCTTTCTCTTTGTGTTTTTTATGTCTTCAGTTGTCAATTGGCTCATTCCACTCTGAGCGTGATCAGCTGCTGTGTGACACTCATTGCTCTACACCTGTGTCCTATCTTGATTAATTGCTATATATAAATTATATATATATATATATATATATATATATATATATATATATATATATATATACATAATAAATAAATTCAGTTTCTCATCTCTAACTACTCCTGGGTCCTTGTCTTCCCAAAGTCCTGACATGAAGTTAAAACATGAGCCAGAGAAGCAGGACATAACTCAACCATACATGTTGCCTTTGCTGCTCATTTGTGGGTAGATGGTAAAGACTTTAATGCTGAGATGTACATCCTGAAACAGAGCAAGTGTGTTGTTTCTTTGTGGACAATGCTTCTACTCCCCATTCGACTCACACCAATGGTGGACACGAAACTGAGGAATGGCAAGCTAATGTCTAACTGGGAATACATATTCAGGGGAGGGGAAGTCTCATTGTGATGCCATTCTCCAATCAATTGAAAATAGCTCATGATTTGGAACCCATTTATCTTTTTACAAGTTTTGCAGAAAAGTCTTATGAAAAGAAACCATTCTAATATAGTTGTGTACAATATAAGGGATTAACCTAAATGTCTGTGTGTGATCCCTTTTCTTTGGAGCAGGCTTGTCAGGACTTTGTGGATCTAGCAGAGGTGCACAGTCGGCGGTGGCAGCGCGCTTTGCAGTATGAGCGGGAGCAGCGACACCACCTGGAGGAGACCATTGAGCAGCTAGCCAGACAACACAACAGCCTGGAGAGAGCCTGGAGAGAGTCACCCACCACACACAACAGTAGTGAGGGCTCTACACTTTAATAGTAGTTAATATAGTAATAAGATATAATAATCTTCAAAAGATATATGTAAGGGATATACAATGGTTTAGTGTACATTATTCAGTTTTAAATGCAGAACTTAGAGGCGAAAAAAAGTTTACTATTTTTTTAAGTTTGCTACCTCTTGTTCACTTTACATTCAAGGGGGAGAAACAAACTGCAGCCATTCATTCCACATTTCCATTAAATATGGAAATCAGTTGTGTTTCGGGGACATAAGCTGCAATTAGTTGAAAGCATTTGGAAGAGGACACAAACATATAAAACATTATTAGATGGTTTGTGAATTTAGAAATGGATTGATTAGAATTGATACAAATTTCTATAAATGGTTTTGATACTTCAAATTTTTTTATGTATCAGAAGAGACAGAGGGAACGCCGGAGGGAGAATCAAGTGAAGAGAATGAAGACATAGAGTTCTTTGATGCCATGGAAGATTCGCCAGCCTTTATCACAGTGCCTGCCGACAATCACTCACAGCACAGGTTCATATTTCACACTCAAACTCCTTAAAATGTTGCCACTATGCATCTTTGCCTTATGTCTCAGTATTGAAGACATTAATGTTTTTTTCTTAACATGTGTGTGTTTGTCAGACTCTTGAGCAGTAGCCAGAGTGTAACAAGTAGAAGTTTATCCAGCAATTGGAGCCAGGACGACAACGTGAGTTTGGTCCTTTGTTATTCCATGAGAAATGTCAATCATTTTACATTTTCATCTAAAGAAAACCATCGCGTTTTTATGGAAGCCCATTTTTGCCAGGTCAAAAAAATAAAAGATGCCTTTGATCAATTTGAGATATAAAGAAAACAATTTGAGACAAATATTGTGTTCACATGGTAAGCATTGTGTGCTAGATTGGGCATCTACAGGTCAAAAAGTCCACATATTATCTCTGTGAGTGACAATTTTTCTTTTACAGTAGGCTCCCATAAGTTTTAAATGTACTTGTTTACCCAAATGTTTTCTATTGTTCACAGGAGAGTTCAAGTAATTACCTTCGTAGGGTGAGACGGTCTAACATCCCAGATAAGCCCAACTACTCTTTGAACTTGTGGAGCATCATGAAGAACTGCATAGGGAAAGAGCTCTCCAAAATACCTATGCCGGTAAGAGTAAGCCTCAAATGTAGTTTAATTAGATATAACTGAACACCAATGAACACTTAACAGAGAACACTAATAAATAATTGAATATATGAACACACACATCGACACACAAATTGTGCCGATGATGAGGGTGGTGATGGGAAATCCATGGCTGTGTTGGTAAAGTTGAAGGGTCCAAAAAATATGGGATTTGGCGACCAGGGCAGCAGGTGATTCTGGGTCTGGAGATCTGGAATAAATCAATTTCTTTGCACTCTAATATTCATGCTGGTGCTTAGATGAGGAAATGAAGGAGCATAATAGAAAACATTCTTTTTTCTAGCAGATAGACCACAAAACTAAAAAAGTAAGGAGAAACAAACTTTGACTGACATTTCATGAGTTCTCAAAAACATGTTCATGACATTTCATGAGTTCTGTGTGCTGTCCAGAGGAGGGTTCTGAGCTCAGAAGTCTGACTTGAACTCATAACCTTCCTCCCCTTGAGATTGTAGGATGCAGGGGTAGGAGTGGAGATGCTGAAAGCTGTCACTGAAGAGGGAATGGAGGAGTACTTATAAAATGGCTTCCTGGTATTTCATTGGCTAATTATCTTAACGTAATTATCATGAACTTAGCTTTAAGAGAATATTAAGGGGTCAAGCAGATAGTATTAGATGAGCAGAGAGCAAAGAACAAAGTGTGTATTGTGTCCTTCTTAGTAGGGGTGTAATGCTATTTCATGGCATGATATTTCTCAAAGAAAAATTCAATTGTCACTAGGTGGCTATATTTAGATTATTTAATATCCTCCAAATCACTAAAATAAATAGAAACGACAGGAGTGGACTATGAGTCAATTGATCTTTACTCAACATTCATGAATAATACATTTTACAAAAATATTTTAAATATATTCAGTTTTGAATGTAAAGATATTTTTTAAAAAATTAGTAATTGATAGGTCAAAAAAAGGAATATTTAATAAAACAATAAATCGGAAGCCAGTCAAGATTAAACTAAAACAATACAGTTGCAAATGTTTGCTTCCTGCATCAGTGACTTTGATAAAAGTCAGACAGGAATCCACTGAAAACCAATCGATTTGTATAACTAGAAGAAGTTTGGACAGGCGATATCAGATCACAATCTTCTATTTTCTTAAACATTTTTGTATCTGTGTGAATCTGAATTTAGGTTAACTTCAATGAGCCTCTATCGATGCTTCAGCGCCTGACGGAGGATCTGGAGTACAGTGAGCTACTGGACAGAGCAGCTCGCTGCGAATCAGCTCTGGAGCAGATGTGTCTCGTGGCAGCTTTCTCTGTCTCATCGTACTCAACCACTGTCCACCGCACAGGCAAACCCTTCAACCCTCTGCTGGGAGAAACCTATGAGCTGGATCGACTCGAGGAGTACGGTTATCGCTCCATCTGTGAACAGGTGACCAAATGTGCTCAAAAATACCTGCATTTGTTAGTAGCTAGGAAGGGCTATTGCAAACAAATGACAGATTTACAAACAATTTTTACATTTAACACTAGATTGTTACCTCTAAAACAAAGATTACGTTTATATTTTTATTGTGCACATTATGAACAATATAATTGCTACAATTTCAAAAATAACAGCAGCATGTTTTCAATTACATGCACAGCTGACAAACATCTGTAATCCAGCCAGCTGTCTCATCAACTACAGAGACTAGCCTGAAGTTTTGTGTCACTGTCATTGATCCCGAATGTTTCGTGAACTTTGAGATTGCTTCATCAGGGTCATGACCTCAGTGATGTTGTTTTTACTTACATAATCTGCCCATAGAACTTAGTAAAAACATTCATCTTTCTCAACAAAGTGGTTTGCTACAAAACTACAAAGCAGATTACTTGCTACAAAATAAAAATATTTTTGATTTTTTATTATTTATATTTTTTCAAGAAATCATCATCATTTATTGAGGCTACTTTACTTTTCGAGCAACAATATATTGCTGTAAATGTATTGTTATATTACAACAGTACTGTACTCTGTTGTCTTTAACAGCTTTTCTGTAACTTGCTACGTCGTTCTGTGTTCAGCTCCCAAAAGTCTAAACCATGCAGCAGCAGTAACACATTAGCATTACTGTAAAACACTTTGGATTCTGGAATTGATTTTTTGAGTCTTGTTCATTCTTTTTAAATGTTAAGGTTAAAAACAAAAGCTGGTATTCAAGCCATTATATGTCATATACACAAAGACAGCACTGTGCTTTAAAATAAATGTAATAACATAGAGATACTAAAGTTTGAAATGAGAGTTCAACACTGAATGTCTTGGTTATAGTTGTGATTTGTGCTCCCAACATAAATGGATTTGTGTTACTTTGGGCAACAGTCTGAATGAAGCTCTAATAATTGAATACTCTATATTGCCCAAATATAAAATGATGTTAAAAAAATGTTTGTAAAGCTGCTTAGAAGTCACTGATTGATTAAATTAATTGATTAAAACACAGCAAATAGATGTGTTTGATTGTAAAGCTACCTCAAAATGTTTTAGAGTGGAATATTGTATACAATTGTGAGTAAGTAGACTAAATAGTGATACTGTAAATTCACTTGTATAACATTTTCAGGCTGTACCTATAGCTGGCTGAATAAATATCAATGATTATCTTCATCTCCCAGATCAGTCATCACCCTCCTGCTGCCGCTCATCATGTGATATCACAACGAGGCTGGACTCTCTGGCAGGAGATCACCATCGACAGCAAATTTCGTGGAAAATACATCTCCATCATGCCACTAGGTGATCCATCATGAACGATGAGAGCTATGGTGTTATTTAAGTCTGTGGAGAGTTGTTTTCAATTGTGAGAAGTTTCTATTTTTACCAAGCCTTTTGTAAAGCTCGCCCTTCAGTTTTAAAGTACATTTAGATTGCTTTTATTTGTCTCTTTCTTCTTTTTAATTACTCACATTACAGCTTTCTTTTCTCTCCAGGCAACATTCACTTGAAGTTTCACTCCAGTGGAAACCATTATGTGTGGAGCAAGGTGACCTCCACTGTGCACAACATAATCGTCGGGAAATTATGGATTGATCAGGTCTGTTCTGACATTAAAACAGTTTTTTTAATCTCTGGTATTGTTTAAAAAGCTTTTTATGTACTTGCTTAAAAATACCATCAAGTCAAAAAGTAATCGCTGATATTTCAATTGAAAAAATATTTCAATTAGTAATGCGTATCAAGATATATTTCTAGTCTATATGCTTAACCAAATTATTGTAAAAAAAAATAAACCAGTTCAGATTTGAACCAGTTCATGGTGTACCAGCTGAAAGAATTAAAAAAAACTGTAGGATAGTATCAGGATCTTGAGTGTGTGTTTCAGAAAGGGATCTCATACGCAGAGACAGCTGATCATGAGGACCACTTTTATTACAAACTAAAGCAAACCAAAATGACAAGGCATAAACAAAAGACCCCCGAGGGGCAAAACCAAATAATGTAAATTATACAGATTATTGCAACAGACACTTCTAAACAAAAAACTTACTTGACAATGTTAATGGGACAAGATAAATGTCTCCACCAGCACATAGATTACACACACAAAGACAATTTTTTAAAAGGGAGACTAATAAGTGAAGGCGTGCGGGACGACAGCTGAAGGGACCAATGATAAACTAAACAGAGTTCAGGAACCGACGTAACAAACCCCGAAGAGAGAAGAGTGAATGCAAACAAACACGCATACGATGCAACTGCCTACCAGGGAAGCACTAGGGAAGCAAGACGGAGAACGCAAGATCAGAGACTGAAGGGAGTGGATGGGGAAGCACAGCAAGAGGGAAAGTCTGGTGTGTCTGGAAACTTTCCTTGGCTAAGACCAGCCAAGCAAGCTGTTTTACCAACATGTTAAACAACCAATCCCATTTTTTTCATCACACAAGCCTCATGTTTCCAAGAGTGTTACACTACAGACAATGGCTGATATGAAACAAGTTGTTAACTGTTATTCAATTGAGTTGCTCATTCTCAGTACACACCATAGCTCTTTGTCTCGGTCATTCAGCTGAACTTAGTTTCCCAACAGAACGAACACAACACTTGATTCTGCCATACATTTTTCTTTTGACATTTTTTATTTTGGAGGACATAAGCAAAGCTTAAAATGGACGATCTCTGTCAGAGATAATCAAAGGCCAGCCGTGTGTTATACAATTTTAATGCACAAGTAGTGGTTCCCCAAACGGAACAATTTCCGTGTACTCTTCATGCTTGCATAGATCAAAAAAGATGCATGGTGGGATTACTGGAGACCACCGACATTTTTAAAAGATGTTTTAATCATATGTTATTAAAAATGATTTTCTGCTTGAGTCAAATTGTAGTGGCAGTGACTCATCTTTAGCAATTTCATCTGTTAGAGAGATTTCATATAAACTTTCCCCTCCGCCTACTCCATCTTCAGGTCACAATTATAAAAAGGGATCCATGGTGAAATGAAGTTTAGATTATCGTGAAGTTCAATTAATTTATCAAGATTTATCAATTAATTATTCATTTCATGTCTTCGCATGATAATAAATGACACAGACTCCTTCCTTGCAGCCCATGTTAATGTCTCTCTCTATCCTGCTGCAGTCTGGAGACATTATAATAGTGAACCACAGAAGCAAGGACACGTGCCACCTCAAATTCTCCCCTTACAGCTATTTTTCACGTGATGTTCCCCGCAAGGTCAGTCCGTGGATCTCTCTTGCATTCCAATGAGCTTTCCAGCATCCTCGTCAGTGTTCTGCTGCCCTCTGTTGAAGAATACATGTAATTACATGAGTCTGCGTGTCTCCCCAGGTAACAGGTGTAGTGACGGACACTGAAGGCAGTGCACACTACATCCTCTCTGGAACCTGGGATGAGAAAATGGAGAGTGCAAAGATCTTAGAGAGCAATCTCGGCTGCGGAGGATCTGAAGGCAAACAGAAAACTGTCTACCAGACGCTACCAGTAAAACCACTGTGGAAGAAATACCCTCTCCCGTAAGAGTCTGTCTCTTGATACTCTCTCTTGTACTTTCTCTTTTTCAATCACATCTGTTTTTTTGGATCTTAGAGAGAACGCTGAGAACATGTATTACTTCTCTTCTTTGGCGCTGACTCTGAATGAGCTGGAGGATGCAGTGGCTCCGACGGACAGCCGCCTGCGTCCCGATCAGAGACTGATGGAGGCTGGCATGTGGGACGAGGCAAATGCTGAGAAGCAGCGTCTGGAGGAGCGACAGAGACTCGAGAGGAGGAAGAGAGAGTCCCAGGCCAGTCTCGCTCTTCAGGAAGGTAACACAAGTTCAACCATACAGTTGGCTACTTTATTAGGTCAAAATGCACCGTTAACCAATATTGAGTGCCTTCTGAATGGAATTGTTTGATAAGCTGTCTCAATTTGGGGGCCAAATCCTTCAAAGCACGATCACATTGATACATTGAAGAGATG
The DNA here is from genome assembly GCA_900490495.1 of Danionella dracula. Taxonomy (NCBI): domain Eukaryota; kingdom Metazoa; phylum Chordata; class Actinopteri; order Cypriniformes; family Danionidae; genus Danionella; species Danionella dracula. The sequence goes on from UELW01000006.1 coordinate 939,637, forward strand.
AACCAAGGGTAAGGCTAAGATAAAGATGTGAATAGTGTAATGGGGAAAATGTAATCATTATAATTAATATCTGGAAATGATGAACTCTTATTTTTATTTTATTTTAAACTAATTAAGATGGGATTATTCCCATAATTGCACCTCTTAAAACCATTCAAAGTAAAAAAAACAACAATTCACACTCCCTTTAACACGTTTTGTTCAAATATTACATTTTTAAACATGTGCACACAAACCCCCACACACAGACCACCATTGGTATTTCTATCTTAGTAGGGACGTTTTGTACAGAAAGTAATACAAACACACAGAAATGACCACTACAAACCACTAACTTGCATCTGCATAACGCATCAGAGTTTGAGTTCACTGCTCTAAGATCATTTTGGGATCGGTGTCCTCCAGGCTCCAAAGACTCAAAGCGTTCATCATTTGTGATATCTGTACCTAATAAAGTGGCCACAGATGGTTCTTATACAAAAGATACTCTAAACAGAAAGTTAGTGTGACAGTTTCCACCAGAGGTGTTTTGTCTTGATTTGACAGGAAAGGATGTAGACAGTTACCAGCCTGTCTGGTTTGAGAAAAGAACTGATCTGGAGACAGGTGAGAGCAGCTACATGTATAAAGGAGGTTACTGGGAATCCAAAGACAGACAGGACTGGAGTCAGTGTCCGTCCATCTTCTAAGGAGCTGCTCTCCATTTCAGCTATTGGAATAAAAACTGAGTCTCTTTCACTTCTCAGCCATCTACGAGCATTGACAGTATGGTGAGTGTTCACAGGAGCAGGAATACACCTGGGAAATCAATGCAGAAAATACACAAATTCAAGCACAAACGACACCGGCACTTTATGATGTTCACAGACATTGTCATGGTAAAGATTCTTCCTAAAACATGACGGTTAAGCAACTATAGAGACTCTTCCGTTGAAACATGTTGTGGTGTAGTTTATCACCAACACACTTCAAGATCACTTGATGTTGCTTTTGAAAAAAAAAAGGCTTTTTAGATGTTAACTCCATTTTAGCTTCCATTTTGCACAATAGATAAGTAGATGTCATTAAGTAGTTGATAAATAATCACTGCAATTCAGCTGCTTGGTTAATTTGATTCCTAAACGCCATAGCAAATTATGATTTCAAATATTATTATGCAATATAAGCATGCACTTATTTGACTGAATAGCTATCTAAACATGCAGTCAGGTCTCATTTAGGCTGTTTGGACATTTGTCTGTGACTAGGCTTTTGTGATGGCAATACTTTCTGGATTGAATATTAGCTGCTAAATGCATACAGTACTATGTGTAGTAGAGATAGAATGACCATAAACTGTAACTAAAAAGATGAAGGAAAACTCGCATTGGGCATTAAAATCAGGAATATACACGGACTGGATTAAAAGAGAGTGTATTATGTTTGGAACTATACTTCTGTATGTAAAGGAGAGACTAAACATGGCGTTTCACAAACAGTGCTTGAGTTTTAACCAAAGGAAAAGTGCTGTGTTACTAGTTCTTTAAGCAATGTGGATATACCTTGAAGGCACTTTGTTTTATGTAGCCCTGAAGTACTGAAAATTATGTTATATAAATCGATTAAGAGAGATGTCGCTATGATGTTCACTTTGTTGGAATTTAATGTTGTTAAGAATTTAAACAGCCAGATTCACATGAAATCAAAGAACAATAATTATAAGTATGATATTTTGCAATGGTTCAACTTTTTTGGCTGCATGGTGGTGCAGGGGTGAGAACGAAAGGTATGGAGGACAAACAATGGCTTAAGTTAACCCAAAAATATATGCACTGTATACAGTTTATGTATATATTATTAATCAAAACAAATGGATAAATAAAAAATGATTGAATAAAACAATTAATAACTGTAATCATTATTTATCATTTATTATATCTATTTTTGTTTCTCATTGTCCTCTCGTTTATGTTCTGTTAGAAGCACCCCACAATAATCACAAGGCAACTTAATGTGGAAATACAAATTAAAGAGGTAAATGAGAAATACATAAATACAGTGTCATTTTCTCTGTTTGTTTATTTATTTATTTTTACTTAAGTAATTTTTCGTCCTCTTTATAGGGTGCTTTTTGTCTGGATTTTTGCTTTAGTTCATTCATGGCCAGCAGAGGGCGCCAACACACCTAAAGTGAAATGAGTGATTTGAAGCAAATTCTGTTAAAATTCAGAAATCACCTTTGTTTTAGACTAAAAAGGTAAGTTAACTCTGTTTGGGACCTCTAGATTCAATAACCACATACCTTCAACTCCAATATTTTTTTTTTCATTTGCATCCTTCTAGGAATTCTCAGAATAGCCTTTTTGTTTAATGAGAAGAAGTATGGAAAGAAAATCAATGGAAGTATGGTGGAAATCAACATTTCCTCAAGCTATTTGAGCGGATTGTCTATCAAAGAAAATCAGTGTTAATAGGGGCGTCACGGTCGTGCAGTGGGTAGCACGGTTGTCGGTTCAAGTCTCGGCTGGGTCAGTTGGCATTTCTGTGTGGAGTTCTCCGCGTGATCGCGTGGGGGCTCCGGTTTCCCCCACAAGTGGCAAGACATAAGTGGTGGGAAGTTCGGATCATTTTACCAACTCGGATCTTTGAGTGTCGTTCAGCAAAATGTACAAATCTTTTTTCGAGACATTTCGTTCATTTCATTCATTTTAGTAAAACACCAATAAAATTTAGTGTGTTTCTTCCCTATCACATTTAGTATATACACAAACCCGAATCACACTACAAATAAGACAAAACTATAATGCTAGAAGACAAAACAATATTTTACTTAAGCCTACCGAGGTCTTTTAGTCTGATTCAGCTCAGCTCTGATCTGTCTTTAGGTTAAAGTCTCATTCATTCCTCACATTTCTTCTCTCTGATGGTAACGAGTGCAGTCCGGCCCCGGGCCCTTCTGTCATGTGATGCTCCCTAATATTTATTAACACAATATGACCCGGAAACCTACAAGATTCGTTCTTTTCCCAAGTCCTTCAGCTCCTTTCGTTCTTCTGTCATGTGATGCTCCCTAATATTTATTAACACAATATGACCCGGAAACCTACAAGATTCGTTCTTTTCCCGAGTCCTTCAGCTCCTTTTGTTCTTCTGTCACGTGATGCTCCCTAATATTAACCTAATGCAGTTTGAGCCGGAAACAGAAAAGATTTGTTCTTTCCCCGAGTCCTCCGGCTCCTTTCGTTCTCTTGTCATTAATGATGAGCGCGTTACGCTCGGAAAACCAAAAGAATGTTGCGCATGCGTCACTGAACAAATCCCTCTCCGACACGATTCGTTCCTACGACAACTCGTTCATGAAGACACATCACTAAAAGACATGCAGTATGAGTCAACTGGGTAAAAACGATCGTCCATAGTGTTTGATTGTGTGTGTGAATGTTTCCCAGCGATGGGTTGCAGCTGGAAGAGCAAAAAAAATGCCAGAAGAGTTGGCGTTTCATTCTGATGTGGCGACCCCGAAATGAAAGAAAGGGAAAGTCGACAAAAAATTGATATTTATTTATGAGTTGTTAGTACTTATACTATTATTAGGAATAATTGATAAAAACCAGTGCAGATTCAATCTGGTCTGACCTGACCGTGTTTTCAACATGTTAATTCTTCACCAGACTTTTATTTATATCAACCATTTATTACCATCACAAAAATAAATTATCAAACGTAACATATTAAGCATCAAATTATCAAACAATCTTAATAACTTTACTTTCTTTGTTTATGTGTGTTGCACTTCTTCACTGCTCCTATTTGTGTTGTTATTCTAGTAGATAGTATTATTATTGTACAGTAAACACTGCACCTAGTAGAAAGTATTATAGTATTATTCTTCAAAGAAAAAAAGGTTAACATATTAAGAAGCGAGTGTTCTAGAAATATAGAAGAACGTTGTACGTGCAAACGTTAACACTTTTTGACGTGCAAAAGTCAAACTTTATGCAACTGTGTGCAATGGACAAACTTTAGATTAAACGTCTTCAGTTTCCAAAATTCGTGCCCAACGATTGGATCACGTGACCTGTAAAAGGCTCTTTTGAGGGTAAAAAACGAAAACCGAAAATAGTTTAGTAGCTTTTATATGGTCCTTAAATTTCCCTTTAATTCCTGAAACTGCATGCTAATGTTGACACGACGAGAACAAAAAGTTCCTCAACATAAAAAACAAAGCGTGAACATAAAAGGCTGTGTTTTGTTGAGCTGTCAGTCAGGTCCACGTGCTAATTTGTTCGGTCACCTTTCTTCATCAGCGGCTGCGTGAACGCGCTGACGCTTCGCGATGACGCGCCGCACAGCTGATCGAGCAACAACTGGCTGTTCCGCGGAAGGGCCGACGATGGCATCTGTGCTCGGGTTATAAATACTCTCCAGCTTCAGCAGTGAGGAAATAAGGTAAGGAAAGAGCACGCTGATTTTCTCCAACGCGAGCCTCAGCTAATCCCATACAACGCTCGTTAAACGACCGTGTATTATTAAGCCTTCCTCCATGTTTCATTGGAGGCGACCATTGACGTACAATGCGGGTTTTTCAATATAGGTGCGACATTTAATGATTCAAACGCGCACGTAAATTAGTTTTTATACATGTAACACACTTGTCAGTCCTTTGTGGGAGGTTCGTGTATGAACGGTCGTTTAATAATGATGCTACAGTGATTTAACGTCATATTCCAGGCTTGTTTACACCCACATCCCACTTTGAGTCATCCCAGCACGCGTCTGCGATGGCCCCGGAGGCTTAGTTCTATCGCTCCTGATGAATTTTTCTGTACTGCGAGGGTTTGGGGGGTCAGACAGTCCCATCACGGATTTATTATGCTTTTAAACAGTCACATTTAAAGAAGCAGCTACACAAGCTTTCAATTACTTTCTGTCTGGATATTTGCGTAAACGTTTGCTTAGCAATTGATTTAATTTGAACCATTTTAAGGCAGCGTTTTGAATAAACTAGAGGCGACCAATCCAAACTCGGCAGCTCCGCAAAAGCCCGTTATCTGATTGGTCGAAAATTTCACAAAATTTTCCTGTAGCTTCAAGTGGAAGAGATTCGGTTTAGGGATTCGAATCTTTCAAATCTGATGAATGATTCATTCTAGAGTGTGACGAAGGTTTTTGATGAACGGTTTTCTTTAGTCATACATTTCATGACCCTTTAAATGCTAAAGGTCTAAAATGACCCCTTCTATGTTTTTGAAAGTTAAACTTCGTAATTGGTTTTAAGACATAAATCTACCGTAACACTAATCTATTACATTACATTTTCATTTTATGGAGCTAATATTGAATACATTAATAACTAGTTCTTTTCATTGAAGTAAGTGTCATTTAGCAGTGGGGGACATTCAATAAAAAGTTTGTCATGTCAAATGTTTGAAGCAGGACACAAATAATACTGTCAAATTGTATTTTTAAAGATATGTCGAGAGTGAAAAACTGCTCTTCTATCATTAGTGCTGTGGCATGGAAACTGTCGTTATGTCTTGATTTCAAACTCTTTCTCAGGTTCAATGAAAAAGCAGATTTGTCTTCAAAACTATTTATTATATTGTTATTTTGTTTACAGTCAAGCCATACAACATAGAATACAATTTAAACATGATTGTTTTTGTGAAAATTTAAATGAAGATTGAGTATTTTTGTAAAATTTTTTAAATTTAAATAACAATTTATATTTGTAAAACACATTTTAAAGCCAACTTACAATAATGAATGCACAGTAATCTTATGCCCATTTTTCTTTTCTCTGTCGAGTCTGTGACACTGCAAGTCAGGCAAGTTTATTTTATACCATTATGCCAAGTCGTCACAAATAAACCTATTAAGGTTTGGTGTTAAAAGAATTTAAGTGGATGTCGGTACCAAATCAATAGATAAAAAAATACCGGTTCCTAAACAGTTATTTAAAAACAGTTCTTAAAATAAGTCCATGTCAAAATTAACCAAACATTTCTTTAAAAAAGCTCCTAATAGTTAATGTAATCACATGTACACAGAAGTATAAAAAAGTAGAAATATGAAATGCTAAATTTTAAAATGTGTATTTTCAGCAACTCGCAGTCGACTCTTTTTTTTTTTATTGAAGGCAATAATTTGATACTCAAAGCACTTTGTTTAAAACCTAAAGCTATATTTTAAACATGAAAAGTCATTTTTAAAAACCCATAATAGTGGTTCTTTAAAATATTAACCTAGTGAAGCAAGTGAGCTTTATAGTAATGTGGTCAGGAGGATTTAGTGTTTTGTTTCTTATGGGGAATAGTAATAGAATTCAAATAAACAAATCAACATAGCTCTGTTCAAATGAACCGATTCCTTATTGAAGCTCAAGCACTGCGCTTGCGCAGAACGAACGTCAGAGACCAGCCTCTGCAGCGCATAATAACACATGTGTAACCGGCAGCCGGAATGTTGTTTGTGTCCGTCAGCTTCCAAAACATTTTGTTGCTACAGCGCTCGGTTTATACCGGTCCGGTCAACACCGACACACTAAGGGAACACCAGGTTCCACCTTCTATTTCAGCCTTAGCGTAAGTTAAAAACCCTACGATGAACTATGTGCCGTCGTTGCGAACCTGAGACGTGTTTCCCTGTCAGGCGCGAAGATGACCCCAACATGATCAACAGCGATGCCCCCTCTTCCGCCAAGGAGGAGACCCGGGGCTCCGGGAGGACGAGGAGACCACCTCCCGAGATGCTGCACCTCACTTTCGCCGTGTCCGTGTGGCTGGTGACGGGCACCACCATCTCCAGCCTCAACAAGTGGATCTTCGCCGTCTATAACTTCCGCTACCCGCTGCTGCTGTCGGCTCTGCACATGCTGACGGCCATCGTGGTGGACTACGGGCTGATCAAGAGCAGAGTGGTGCTGCACAAGGGCGTCGGAGAGCAGGACCTGACCACCAGCGCTAAGTGCAAGGTGTTCCTGCTGAGCCTAACCTTCTGTGCCAGCATCGCGTTTGGAAACGTGGGGCTCAACTACGTGCAGCTGTCTTTCGCGCAGATGATCTACACCACCACGCCACTGTTCACGTTGGCCATCTCCACGCTGGTCCTGGGGAAGCAGCATCACATGCTCAAGTACACCGCGATGATGCCCATCTGCCTCGGGGCGTCCTTCAGCATCATGGGCGAGGTGCAGTTCGACCAGACCGGCTGCCTCTTCGTGTTCGCCGCCACCATGCTGAGAGGCGTCAAAAGCATCCAGCAAAGTAAGTAAATTGACCCTTTTTTATATAATTGTTTCTTATATTATAAATCGTATTGGTAAGTAATTATTAGTAATTATTGGTTTGGCCCTTTTACTATTTGTAAACAATGATGACGTTTCAGCGTATGCGCGCGCATTTTAACAACGGAAGTATGGCGGATTCAACAGTGCGCCAAGCTACGCAAATACCGTGAAAATATGTATACTATGTTCAATATAAATGATTTCTTTATTATCATATAATATATATATTATGATAATAAAGATATCATTTATATTTAAAAATCATATTATATATATCATATATATATATATATATATATATATATATATATATATATATATATATATATATATATATATATATATCATATATATATATATATATTAGTCCAATCATAAACGAAACAGTCATTTAGGGTTGCTGCGAAACAGGGAAACTGAAAACATTCCTTCCCACTTACAATTAAATAAACACTTCCGTTTCCAAAATGCGCACGCAACTATTGGATCACGTGCCCTGTAAAAGGGGCAATTATCTCGTAAAAAGGTAAATTCAAGCCAGAAAGTGTTGCATTTTTTCTTTCTGTAACATTCTCTCCACTCTAAAATTAGTTTTCAAAGATATCGTTTGATAAAAATGTGTACATATACAAAATTACCTGTCAGGTTAATTGCCTAAACTTTACATTTACAATTACACGAACGGTTACATTTTAATAGAATCTTTTGGAGTCTTTTACCAGTCAAAATATCTATATTGGAGTGAGGGTTTAAAATAAAAACTGGCATTTGACCCACTTATAGAACAAAAATGAAGAACTTTGAAGTCAAAATAAGTGAACTTTTAGGTTAAAGTTAAACACTAAAATGTTGTGAATTTAAATTAAGGTCATTTTGATTTGTTCTATGATCCTAACATGTGGCAGAATAGGTAAATCTTACTTGACCAAGCAATTTAATCCTTTTAAAAAAATAATTCTCTATTGCAAGGGATGGGGTATAGCTTGAGGTAGGGGGCCTCAGAAAAGTTGGGGGCCAAGGCAGTGGCCTAGCTCTGCCTAATAGTTAGTCTACCCCTGATTGTTTTGCCTCTTCCTAAAGGAGGTAGCTGCAGTTTACATTTGAAAATGTTGTTTTTTTCTTCATCTTAAAGACAATGTGAAAGGTATAATAATAAAAACAACTTTTTTGGATTTGAATGGGTTTAACCTAGTCAGAAAGCCTTAAATGAACTGGAAGCAGACATACAAGTATTTTTTAGAGTACACGCAGATATTCAGAAGCTAACATACCCTTACCAATTCATTAAACTTTATTTTAATAAGGGAAAGAGTACTATACCAGAATTTGTGGCTCTTTTTAGGAAAGTAAATGCTTTTAGGTGCCAAAACATGAATAAACTTTTTCAATAAATGCTGAACCTAGCTTGTTTTAAATATATTGGCTGTAAAAGTTTTCAAAATCCTGTAATTGTGTTTGTTTAACTTTTCAGAAAATGATATTATCATGTTAAACATAACATTGTCAGTAAACATTGAAGTCTGTAATACTAATAGGTCAGATTAAGGCCATAAAGTTATCTCAAGAAGTCACTGTGTGTTATTAACAAGTTTCAGGTGTATTTTATAGTCAGAAAATCTAAGATTTTTAAATGCATTTAATCATTAACGCTCATTTCAATGAACACCCCTTCTCTCTAGCAACAGCTGACTAAAACAGAAGGCTTTGCTTCTTTTACTCTTGGGTTACTTAAAAAAAATGTAACCACCCAATTCTCATGAAGCATTATTCCTAACAAATGTTAATACATAAGACATACTATCAAATTGTTCACATAAATCAACAACAGTTCTATCTAACCGGTATTAGTCTAACAACATGATCGTCCTTGGTCCATGTCTTAGTCATGTAATATGCATAAGCTTTTATCGAACCCCTCTCGCCACACACCATTGGTCACATAAACACCACTATTTTTTTGTCTCTAGAAATGTGACCTCTCGTGTGAAGTCTATATATATATATAATGTATAATGTATATGTATAATGAACCAGATTATTAAGTATCATTAACCATCAGCAGAGCAAGCGTTTGTGTTGAGTTTTTCCACATGCTGTATGTTTGTGTGAGCCAGTGAGAAGAACGTTTTGTCTAGCAGCTGATGGCACACCCTGTTCCAGTCAGCCAGTTTAGACCGTGTCTCCTCTGCTGTGGTTTTTTTCTTGAATTCACAAGCTGTATGCAGATGAGCTCACAGTGCAGACGGGATTGGCTACATGAGTATTTGCTTTGGGTTTCCATAACCAGCGTCAGCTGTGCTAGATTACACTGTGTTCTCTGGCTTGAAAACATCATCTGTAGAGAGAAGAATGAGGGCAAGCGTCTGTCTGCAGCTACTAGAAGAACCGGTTTTCTTTATGTTTATTCTTGCTATGACTTCATGTCTCGTTCAGGTGTTACAGTGGCTTTCAAAGGTTCCTGAAATAACATCCACATTGCATAACTTAGACGTGTGGATGCAAGTCATCAAAAAAAATGAAATAAAGGAAGTTTAAAGGAAACAAAGCAGTGCATCGCTGGGAAGAAACGGCTTATAATATAAAGGTGCAGTTATTATTGTTATTATAAGGATGTTTCAAAAACTAGTATTAGGGAATGTGCAACTCATTTAATGAATACAATGTTAAAAAAGGAAACTGAAACAGGATGTCCAATTAAATCTAAGTGTAGGTATAGGTGCATCTCATGAAATTTGAATTCAAGGAAAAGTTTGTTCTTTTTGTCAATCATTTCAATTAAACCCATATATGCAGGGTCTTAAAAAAATTTAAAAAATTAAAAACCCAAGTTTAGGCCTTAAAAAGTTTTAAATTCACTGCTCTAGGTCTTAAATAATTATTACCAGAGATTGAGAAAATGCTCCTAAGTTTAAAAAAGAACAGAAAAGATGGTTAGGATTGAGTCTGAGTAAATGTGCGTAAATGCTCAAAAACATTGACTTTTAAATTCGTCAGATATCGACATAAGACTCATAAATGTATTTTTTAAACGTGATTGTTGGAGTTGCCAGATTTTAAGAAAATGCTCATAAACGTTTAACTTTGTTAAAGGCAAGGCTAGGGTTGCCAGAGTTTAAGAAAACCTTTTTAAATGCTCAAAAACATAAAAGTGATGGTCAGGGTATCAAGCAATGTATTTTTAGAATATTGTTCATTAAGCAAATAAGTTTTGCATGTGGTTTTGATGTTTTGATATTGCAATTTTCTTTTGGCGCTTACCCTTCTTGGTGAATGTGTTTACCTGTTTTCCCCATGATTGTACAATGTAGGAAAAGCTCAGTAAACTGTTGCTGGTAAAATATTTAAAAATGTTATTAAAAAAAGGTTTTAATAATCTGTAAGCCAAAGAAGCAAGATGTTTGAAATATTAATTTCTCTCTGAGTTTATAGAATATTTGAGTTTATCTTTCTCAAACAATTCACCATTTTTACTAATCCATTTTTTTAAAAACGGAATATAAGGCATTATTGAATCTCTATATACAGTGAATTCCAGTGTCACCCTTGCTGCTCTCTCAGTTCAGGAGTGGTACTCACCAAAGGCTTATCCAGGTCACCCACCAGTTTCATCTTTCACTGGTCTATTCCTGTCATGACCTCATCGTAGAGGCTAAAGTTGCTTACTCTTCATGTCACAGTCATGTGCTTTCATAAACCTCTCTCCAGATGGTGAAACAAGTGTGTCATGGCAGACAGACTTATAACGGCCACACTTTTCTCTCTACATGTGCAATGACCAGGTATCTTGCTCCAAGAGGAGAAGATCAACTCTGTCTTCCTGCTGTACCTGATGTCCATCCCCAGCTTCCTCATCCTGATGGTGGCAGCACTCGCACTTGAGAACTGGGCAGCACTTCAGTCTCCTCTGCAGTATGACCACCAGCTCTGGGCGTTCATCCTGCTCAGCTGCCTGGGCTCCGTGCTCTACAACCTGGCCAGCTGCTGCGTGATCACTCTCACATCTGCTGTGACCCTCCACATCCTGGGCAACCTCAATACGGTGGGCAACCTGCTCCTCTCCCAGCTGGTGTTTGGGCATCAGCTGACTGCATTGAGCTGTGCTGGAGCAGCCCTCACACTCTTGGGTATGATCATCTACCAGAACTCGGAGATCATCATGGCTTTTGTTGATGCTCGTAGAGCTGGAGGGACTGGACTGGAAGAGCTTCATGTTGAGGAGAATGGCTCAAGCTCGTCAGAGCTGACAGCAGAGAGCAGTTCTGAAGATAATACATTTGAGGATGCTCAGGATACTGATGAAAGGACAGAGGATCTTTTTCATGAGAAAATAGACTGAGGAACTTCAAGATGTTCCAAAAACCTAGTGAACTGCAGGAAAATCCAAAACTTGAGCACGGATGCTGAATTCTACTCTGGAATCAGAAATAATCTAGTGACTAAGGTAAAAGGAACCTCATACAAGATCAGTTTTCATCCCCTTAAACAATGCCAGATTTACCTTGCACAGAATTGCTGTGGTTTAAAAGTATCTGCTTATTAGAATTATGTAATTATCTTCTAGCTGAGCTATAACGACACTGAATATTGGAGAAACTCTAGATGTGGGTTACTAGAGTAGTGTGATGTTAGAATGTTGTTACACTCTAATAACTAATGAAAAAGATAAAGAAACCCACCTAATATATAATAACATTTTATTTGAATGAAATCATTATTGATTTATTACCGTTTTTAATTCTGGAACACAAGGGAAGGGTTATTAGCGAAGTGTGCACTGTTAGCACACTGCTACGCTAACATAGAGTTGCTTCAAAGATAAAGAAACCGATCTAATATCAAATAACTTTGTTGTATTTCAATAAAATTGTTATTGAGGAATTACATTTTAAATTCTGGAACACAAGAGACGGGTTATTAGTGTAGTTTGCACATTTAGCACATGACTAAGCTAACACAGAGATGGTTCAAAGACAACAAGTCCATAAAATGTCAAAAGAATTTCTATTTAAGAGGATGAAAACAGGTTGTAGTTCTTGAATCCAGAAATAAATCTGGAATAGTAGAAAAAAGTTATTGTTGTAGAGTGGGCTGTTAGCATGGTGCTAACTTAACGGTACTGAAAAAATGACTGAAAAATGTGTCATTCACGGATGAACATTCGTGACACCTGATGAAATGACACTTAATTATAACTCATTAGGAGTCTTTTCTCCCATGTTGGGTAGGTGTTTGAATTACAATCATGATAATCGAGTGCAGCTATCACCCTTGAACCCCACCATAGTGCTGACTATTTCTGCAGTTCACTAGTGTTACTGGGATTATGGTTAGATACGAGGTGTTCAATTTTGCGATGACAGCGGAGGTTTATTTTTCCCCATGTACCTCTTCACTGTGCCAATGCAGTTAATTTAACCATCCCACAGAGCCCCGAGCCTGACTTAAGCTTATGAGGTTTTTTTTTCCTTCTACCTTTTTCATTTTCCTACCTCAGTTTTACAAAAATGCACTAAAACAAGTGTACTGAGATGGTCTTCGATATCCAACCATTTTTATTCTTGGATTGCACTGTGAAATTCACCGCACTGGTGTCATGGTGGTCAGGAACGTCGCTGGAATCCACCCAGACACCATTTTTTCTGAGATGGGAACATGATCGGAAACTCTTAACACTGTTAGCAACTTGATTTCCGAAATGGTACTCTAAGGCAGCTTCTTGGAATGTTCTGTTTTAAGTCGCTGTAATGTGGGTAAATCCAGCTACATTGAGAGTTCTTTATGGATTTTTTTTTATTCATTAGGAGTGCTAAGTTGTACCGACCTTGCATGAACTAAAACAAATCTGCCAATCCACAGAAAATATGAAATATTAAAAATATAAAAAAAATATTGATGAAGCACTGTTGGTCAGCCCAATTGACTCCCAAAGATTGCATACAGCACCTTTTATTGTTAGACAAAGAAAATGAGGTTATATTCATTCATTATATAACTTCACACAAAATTTAAAAATTCTAAAATTTTTTATTACACAGGTCACAAATGGGTTTTGGTGTTCACATCAGATTACATTTTGAGCTGTGAATTCTTGTGATCAGAAATTGTTGTACAGGCAAATAAACATTTTGATAAAAATGTGTTAACTTAAAATCCCTTTTTTTTTTAGCTACACACAGATTTTCATGCACAATGATTTTTTTTCACAAGGTAAAAATGCGAACGTCACTTTAATATTTTTTTTCAATATTTTGGTCCCATGACCAATATTTTATGTATTTGGGCTTGTGTTTGTTGTACATTTTAGTCCAAGCCAAGAGAATACTAATGTTGTCTCTTCCTCGTGCCACAGTTGACTCTATTGGCGCTTCTGCAAAACCAGTACAGAGCATTATTATTAGTCTCTCCGAGGAGCCTCTAGCACAATATAGCCTCTCAGGAGCAATCACAATTAATTTTTCATTCTCGCCGTCCTCTATAATTCCCAAACTCCTCCTCATCTCCTCTCAGTGCTCTGTTTTTAAATTATTTTATTATCATTTTTTCATGACATCTGCAGGACAGTATTGTTTTACTCCATATTCAATGTTATGCCTTGATGCCTTTGTTACGAAACCCCAGTCATGGTTTTTTTAGAGTACACACCGGCCAAGGTCATTCTCTCAGAGAGCTTTTGTTGCCACCTCCTGGATGGAGAGCAGAATTGCACAGAACTTCTTAGATTTGGATCGAAGTGCATGTAATACAGATCTGGGGTCTTTATCTAATATAGAGGCTTTAATCAACTCAATAGATAGCTTGAGGTGAACATTGGATTATTGTAATATTTTAAGATCATGTGAATGTTTGTTGTATGTTACAGTTTGAGGAAAATGTTTGCAATTCAAAGGCTTACATTAAGAGAAGAGTGCCTAAAACAGTTTTTTTTTTTCTGAAGGAAACCTAAACTTTTTTAATTCCTCCAAGCTTCAGTGTTTTATCTTCAGTGAAAAACATAACTAAGATGGTAAAGTAAATCTGAGTGTGATGCTTGTATTACAGGATTAAAGATGATGAAATGTTAATTCATAATGTGTTAAATTATAAATAAGTTTGTTATTATGTCTTATCTGTGCATCAATTGCTCTTTTGATTTTTAAAAGACTATATTCAACAAACATGCAATATGACAACTGTGGGGGTATTAAACCCATATTTAAAACATTTATTTATCATACTAGTTCCATTCAGTTCTTCTATTTTTATTGTTGACCATACATTTTTAATTTTACCACCATCTGCTTTTAGTATACTTAATGGGTCCGTGTGCATCCATTCGATTGTTGATTCTGAAATGAAAATAATTGAAAATCTAAATTTGGCTCATTATTTTTATGTGTAACAAACATAGATCTTGACTGTATTTTTGTTCAAAATGCAGCCCAAAAAAAGAAAAACGCTCCACAGCAAGAACATTAGGTATTCTCAGTTGTTAAATGTTCATGAAACAGTGAAGAAAACTTTGTTACTATATTACTATTTTCAATTTCAGTTCTGCTTCTGTTAAAGTGTCCATCAGTCTGCGCTCAAGAAATAAAAAGAATTAAACATTATATTATATTTTTGTTTATTTGGATTTTAGTACAGTAGCAGTCGGGTCACTTTTAGCACACTGTAGAGCACTTTTCTGTTTGGAGAGTTACAGTAAACACTACCAAAGCCTTGTCGTTCAGTGACGCGATGGAAGAGCATCAGAATCTGATATCATATTTGTCTATGAAACTACCTCTCCCTTATTTTGTCTTCAAACACTTTTATGCTGTGAAGATATTAATTGAAATGTGAATCCCTTGAGTGTGTAGTCACCACAGATTAGTGTGTGGATGAAAAATGAAATATTAAAATAACAAAAAAGAAAAGCATGGAATTTTGAGTATTTTATTTATTGGCCATTAAATACCTCTACCAAACACAGATTTTTGTAATTTTACGTAAATTCTTCAAGCAACAGCTGAATTGAGGCTTTATTATACATTTATTTTTTCAATTCAGAATCAAAAATCAAATGAATGCAACATACACGGACCTAAATGAGATCCATTTGTGGTTTTTCTGAGTCACACGAATTATGCAGCAATCCAAAAGTGAGGAGACTTTGAGATTTTTTTATTGTTATGCTTTTAAAAACAGAGGATTATTTTAAAATGAAGCTACTATATTTTATAATCAAATGATTGAATGATGCAATGATTCTTCTGTACCAGTTGTTTGTTAATTTCAGTTCCTAAAGGTTGGGTTTTATTGTGGTAGAAATTTCTGGTGAAATAATAATTTGGAATTGGAATGCTGGGAAGCTTGGGTTTAAATTCTAAACGTTGTTGCAGTCTACAGACTAATATACTGTGCAACCACTGAGAAAATATATTTTTAGCTGACTATATTTGCTTTTGAATCCACACGACTGAGCCATCGAATTTGTAAAGCACATGGATTTAACATGGGGCTCTCAAAGCCTCTTGAAACAGGGTTGGAATAAAAACCAGCAGGGGCTTCTATCCTCCTGATTTAACATTTAATAGAAATCTCCTTACCGAGTAAATTCTCAGACACAAGGGTGAGTTTATTAAAAGAATACCTCGGATGTTTTTGTGTAATCCTACAATTACGATTGAAGTTTAACTGCTCATAACTGTTCATTTCAGCACTACGATCTCTTAACTCAGCATGACGCTCGTGTTGGCTGAAGCGCAAACACGACTGCGGTGTGCATAGCTTAATGAATCTTCTGTATATATGGTTTCTGCTGTCAGAACTTCAGATGTAAATGCTTTATCATATTTATATATTTAACAATCATGCAAAGCTGGATGATTAAAACTGGTTCAAAGAGCACACGACGTGTTTGTCCTGAGTTTTAATTCCATGTCAAGCATCACGCTTTCCCTGGTTCACTCTAAGGCCCGATCCCTATTCTCTCATTTGATGAATGCACCCTTAATTATTTTTTACTTTTTTATTTTATTACTTGTAGGTTTGATTGGAAGTTAAGCTCTTCTCTATATTTAAAATCTGATTCTTTATTTGAGTAAAAAAAATGTATGAATCCAATGTTATATAAATAAAATGCATCCCAAAATCCACAGTTTTTCCATGTTCAAGAGGTCAGCTTCAAGAATAAGAAAATGAATCAAACATTTTAAATCAAAAGCTGTTTTTTGCAACAAAGATTTTTTTTGTCATCAAACCTGCGAATTTATGTTTAGAGAAGCCTCCCCACTATCTGATCTTAGACTCTTAAAGTCCTGGCTGACTTGGTTATAAAACAATAAATGTTTTACGCTCTCACAAATCAAAGTATTATTAAACCATTAAATAAAACTTATTTACAAGTTATTTATTTGCCAAATTCCACATGATTTAGACTAAAAAGTATTTATCATGACAGTTCTTAAGGTCTTTACTCAGCAAAAAGAAATAGTCCTAGAAGTGACCATAGTAAATGATCTGCACCAAACAGTGAAGCTCCAGATTTTTCATATTCTATGACAGTGAAACCCCTTCGCCATGCAATTCAAAGAGGTTTCTTCTGCTTTTGATTGCTTCCAGAATCTGACGCCCTTCTTCGGACAACTCGCCTGATATTCGTTTAAACACGCCAATTACTTGTGCTTCAGTATATTTTCCTCCAAGTAGTGGTGTTTTCACCAGAGTACAGTAACATATAGATTGGCATTTCCACACTAGCCAATAAGATATAGAATAAGATCTGTTGTAATTAATGAGGACTATTAATTTTACAATGTGTATGAAGCATCACTGAAACAGCAGAGAAGACTCTGAGCTGCTTGAGAAAATAAACTGGAAAACCCCCAAATAAATTTTAACCTAAATTTCACTTTTTGACTGGCTGGTCACATCACCCGTCAGTGACAGGACAGGCTGGTCACATCACCCTTCAGTGACAGGACTGGCTGGTCACATCACCCGTCAGTGGCAGGACTGGCTGGTCACATCACCCTTCAGTGACAGGACAGGCTGGTCACATCACCCGTCAGTAACAGGACTGGCTGGTCACATCACCCTTCAGTGACAGGACTGGCTGGTCACAACGCCCGTCAGTGACAAGACTGGCTGGGCACATCACCCATCAGTGACAGGACTGGCTGGTCACATCACCCATCAGTGGCAGGACTGGCTGGTCACATCACCCGTCAGTGACAGGACAGGCTGGTCACATCACCCTTCAGTGACAGGACAGGCTGGTCACATCACCCTTCAGTGACAGGACTGGCTGGTCACATCACCCGTCAGTAACAGGACTGGCTGGTCACATCACCCGTCAGTAACAGGACAGGCTGGTCACATCACCCGTCAGTGACAAGACTGGCTGGGCACATCACCCATCAGTGGCAGGACTAGCTGGTCACATCACCCTTCAGTGACAGGACAGGCTGGTCACATCACCCGTCAGTGGCAGGACTGGCTGGTCACATCACCCATCAGTGGCAGGACTGGCTGGTCACATCACCCATCAGTGGCAGGACTGGCTGGTCACATCACCCATCAGTGGCAGGACTGGCTGGTCACATCACCCATCAGTGACAGGACAGGCTGGTCACATCACCCGTCAGTGACAAGACTGGCTGGGCACATCACCCATCAGTGGCAGGACTAGCTGGTCACATCACCCGTCAGTGACAAGACTGGCTGGGCACATCACCCATCAGTGGCAGGACTGGCTGGGCACATCACCCATCAGTGGCAGGACAGGCTGGTCACATCACCCAGTCAGTCGCAGGACTGGCTGGTCACATCACACATCAGTGGCAGGACTGGCTGGTCACATCACCCATCAGTGGCAGGACTGGCTGGTCACATCACCTATCAGTGGCAGGACTGGCTGGTCACATCACCCTTCAGTGACAGGACAGGCTGGTCACATCACCCATCAGTGGCAGGACTAGCTGGTCACATCACCCGTCAGTGACAAGACTGGCTGGGCACATCACCCATCAGTGGCAGGACTGGCTGGGCACATCACCCATCAGTGGCAGGACAGGCTGGTCACATCACCCAGTCAGTCGCAGGACTGGCTGGTCACATCACACATCAGTGGCAGGACTGGCTGGTCACATCACCCATCAGTGGCAGGACTGGCTGGTCACATCACCTATCAGTGGCAGGACTGGCTGGTCACATCACCCTTCAGTGACAGGACAGGCTGGTCACATCACCCATCAGTGACAGGACAGGCTGGTCACATTACCCATCAGTGGCAGGACTAGCTGGTCACATCACCCAGTCAGTCGCAGGACTGGCTGGTAACATCACCCGTCAGTGACAGGACTGGCTAGTCACATCACCCATCAGTGGCAGGACTGGCTGGTCACATAACCTATCAGTGGTAGGACTGGCTGGTCACATCACCTATCAGTGGCAGGACTGCCTGGTCACATCAACCATCTGTGACAGGACTGGCTAATCATATTACCCATCAGTGGCAGGACTGGCTGGTCACATCACCCATCAGTGGCAGGACAGGCTGGTCACATCACCCAGTGAGTGGCAGGACTGGCTGGTCACATCACCCATCAGTGGCAGGACTGCCTGGTCACATCACCCGTCAGTGGCAGGACTGCCTGGTCACATCACCCATTAGTGGCAGGACTGCCTGGTCACATCACCCGTCAGTGACAGGACAGGCTGGTCACATCACCCGTCAGTAACAGGACTGGCTGGTCACATCACCCGTCAGTGACAGGACAGGCTGGTCACATCACCCGTCAGTGACAAGACTGGCTGAGCACATCACCCATCAGTGGCAGGACTGGCTGGGCACATCACCCATCAGTGGCAGGACAGGCTGGTCACATCACCCAGTCAGTCGCAGGACTGGCTGGTCACATCACCCATCAGTGGCAGGACTGGCTGGTCACATCACCCGTCAGTGACAGGACTGGCTGGTCACATCACCTATCAGTGGCAGGACTGGCTGGTCACATCACCCTTCAGTGACAGGACAGGCTGGTCACATCACCCATCAGTGGCAGGACTAGCTGGTCACATTACCCATCAGTGGCAGGACTAGCTGGTCACATCACCCAGTCAGTCGCAGGACTGGCTGGTCACATCACCCGTCAGTGACAGGACTGGCTAGTCACATCACCCATCAGTGGCAGGACTGGCTGGTCACATCACCTATCAGTGGTAGGACTGGCTGGTCACATCACCTATCAGTGGCAGGACTGCCTGGTCACATCGACCATCTGTGACAGGACTGGCTAATCATATCACCCATCAGTGGCAGGACTAGCTGGTCATATTACCCATCAGTGGCAGGACAGGCTGGTCACATCACCCAGTGAGTGGCAGGACTGGCTGGTCACATCACCCGTCAGTGGCAGGACTGGCTGGTCACATCACCCGTCAGTGGCAGGACTGCCTGGTCACAACACCCGTCAGTGGCAGGACAGTCTGTTCATGTGACCCGTTAGTGATCCAGCTAGCCAGTTTAAGATTGAATCCCCTCTCGTAGCTTTTTAGACATTACTTTTACTTGTGTTTGGGTACATTTTCTCTCAAGTTGTGGTTCTTACCTGAGTACAGAATATGTGTACTCTTTCCACTAATGGAGAACAAAATAGGCAATTAGTCACAGGCACCTTGACTTATTTCATCACCACTTCTCTAAACGTGATGAGATTTCCAGTTGAACAAAACCAGCATTCTACCTTCATATGACTTCATCACTGGAACTGGGTCACTTCTGGTTGAAATGCCACATTACTCAGTGACTCCCTCAACATCACAGAAAGTCAGGGTTTCCTTCAACTCTGCCAGAAGATGTACACAACTACCACTAGAAGGAGCCAGATAATCCAGAACACACAAACTGTGCCCATGACATCTCTGGCCTCTGCTTGCTGAGATAAACTCGCTGATGAGTGTGTTTATCTCTGCAGACGAGGAGAAGGATGTGTGTGAGCAGTGCAAACATGGAGCAACCTCTCTGCGACTGATCCTGCCTTAATAAGGTTGTGTTCTTCATCATTCACTTGTTCACTGTTTAGCTGACTTGCGCAACAGCATATTCAATACTGGGTAAGCACCATTTATCAAATTATTTTTTCAACATTTATGATAACACAATAAAAAGTGACAGTATTTATTTAAGGATGACTGATTTCTTCTCACAAGTATCCATATGACGTCTAATACTTGATGTCCCATTTTAGTCCTCCTGAATGTTTTCTCTCCTTGTCCCTTCGGATGAGGGCCCAGTGAGAGGGAAGGAGGGGTCTCGCAGTGCCTCTTCTAACTCACTCCCTCAATTCTGCATCAGAGCTGAGAATCCCACCGTTCATCTCTCCAGATCCCTCCACAAGATTTCTCCTCCAGGACTTCTACAGAGAGACCGGTGAGCCTTTTCCTGTTTCATACTCAACATTTTATTCTACAGAGTACTTTCACAACTTTGTAGATCAGTATGACTGTTTAGGGAGCCACTGACAGCAGGTTTAAAATTTGGCTATAGTTTCATCCCACAAAAACACAAGATTTGATCTGGACACCCGAGGGAATATAACCCTGCACTTTTACTCAAGTTCAAAATCTCAATCCTCTATTACGTGAGTTAACTTTTCTATAGTAAAATGGAAAAACATGTCACAATTTGAATCTAACTAGTTACATGCTCAGTAACACATGAGTTTCAATGCAGTATTTGCAGACAATGAAAAATGTGTAATACTATAATTGTTAGAAATAGAAGAAATACATGATATTTTTCATGCAGAATGAAAAATCGGATGAAGGGATGTATAGAGCAATTGATGGATAGAGAGAAAGATTGATGGTAGGATTGAATGGAAAATGATTGATGGATAGATGGATAGAAGGGGGTTGAAAGGGTTAAATACTTGGTGTATATGCTTTTGTTTAGACAACTAAACATATAAAGGCAAACGTATTACTAAATGTGAATAAGCAAGATCACACCATGCTGCATTTTGTCTGAGAGAATTCATAAAGTTCAACGTTCCAGTGAAAGAAAAAAAAAAAAAAAACAAGCTCTGGAATTGTGTGTTTATAATAAAGGACCCAGAGTCTAAATAGGTTCGAAGGAAAAGCCATTCCTGACAACTAATATAAACATTTATTATATGTTGACATACTCTAACACATTCTTTACAGTAGATAAAGCTAGTATTTTAATCAAAAGGTGTGTTAGAAAGCAAATTGTTCTTTTGAATTCAATTGAATTTTAAAAAAATGTCTCGTATCACGTTGAGTGCTTTTTTACTTTGTACTCTTTAACATAATCACTGGAATGTCGTAAATTAGACAAAGCTACTGACTTTTTGCAGTATTTGGGCATTCATTCTGGTTCCCACGCACACACGGAGCAGCAAACATCTCTCCATCATCACCTCCTGTTCCTCCTTCTGTCCAGCTCTCAGTTAAGATGGAGGAGGAGGAGAAGGGAACTGACCTGAAGGCCCCTCTGAGCACTCAGCAGCTGGCTTCTATAGAGGATGAGGAGCTCCTCAATCAGATGGTGAGAGGCCACCGATGGCGCTGCAGCCGTAAGGGCTCTTATCAGGGGTGTCTTTGACCATATTTAGAGAAGTCTGCTTCTCTCTGTTTGTTGAACGTTTTAGCTCGATAAGGCTGTGGATTTCGAAGAGAGGAAAATGATCCGGGCTGCCATGAGGGAGCTGCTTCACAGGAAGAGGGGTGAGGACTGGGTCACCTCCAAATAATCGAATAATGTGTATTGTTGTGTCTGTTTTGTGTGTTTTGTTCAGTTTTCTTGAGCTATTGTTATCATCTGTCACATTTGTTTTAAGTAAAGACAAAAAATGTCCCACAGTTAAATAATTAAACTTTTCATTTCATATACATTTTCTAAGTGCACCATACAGAGGATAGAGTACATAAACTTTGTGTGTAATCTTTGATTTATGGACTTAAGATGGACGCAGTTGAACTCTTTGAAGTCTTATTTTGAGGTAAAAAAAAAACATATATATTGTCTAGTGTGTAAAACGAATTCAATCATAGTTTTGTCTTTTAAATTCTACTTTACAACAACATTATTTAAAGAGAAAATACAAAAAACTGTTTTGAAAATGTGATACTTATTTCAGAGGCTCAATTCAAACACGGACTATTCCTAAGCAGGTGTTTGGGCCCCAAATGAAAGAATATCAAGTGCTTGTTTATATTCTGGGCTGAAGGATTCAAACAGTATATCTTTTATAGTATTAGAACTCATTTCTTTTTGATCAAAATAGTCAGTAAACATTATATCTGTGTTGTTTTTCTCTAGACTACAAATATTTAGCAGTTCTGACTTAAAAATTAGCTTTCTTTAACTTGAAAATGTACATTTTAAGGATTTTTTTTTTGGCCACAAAACCATACAGGTTTTGTTTCTGTGTTTCTGGACAAGTTAGTTCAACTTACTTCATGATAAAAAAACAATAAATCATCTCATAATGCCCTGATGAGGGAGACTTACCTTGTCAATAAGTTCTCAGAATTGTTGCCATAAGAGCAAGAGGGGGGCATAAGAGTGTTTTCAGAAACTCAAGAACAGTGTTTTATTGCAGTCTTGTCAATTAAATTCTAACTAGCATTCATATTTGACAGAAACATTATTGATGCACACAAGGCAGGATGAATATATATCAAACTTATTGCAGGGGCTCACAAACAAAGTCATGGAACCCTACAACAAACTTTAACTGGATGTGTTTGAGAGAATCTTTTTGCTTCAGCCAGATTCGACCGCAGCTTTATGATCGATCAATCAAAATGTTTTTATAAAGCACTTTTTAGCAGTTAGTGCAAAACAGTTTCATAAAGGCCTAGTGAGGATTAATAGTTCTAATAGGAATTTCTATTGGATAATTCTGTGGGGTAAGTTTTATTAGTATGAGGAAAGTGTGGATTTAAACTGACCAGTAATCACTAACTTGTGACCAGTAATCACTAACTAGCCCAGTTTAAACCAACTTTGTGGTGAAATAAAGCAACCAATACACTTATTATTATTGATGTGAAAAAAAACTGAGAACCCAGAGTAAAAATCATGCAAATATGCAGAGGAAAGATCTCCCCCAGTAAAAACATTCTAATACAATCTTACACGAGTACGTTCTAAAAGTCATGAGAGCATGAACTAACTTTTCTGCATCTGCAATAAAACTACTCCTAAGGTAAAAGAAGGCAGTCTTAGTAACTTAGGAAATATGGTTCTTAAATATCAGTTTGCCATCAATTATACCTCCCATATTTTTATAAAGCAAACTGTGCAAACACAATTAATAAAGTTTGGATTTTGTTAGAGAGACGGGAGCAGGAGCGAGCTGCCCGTAAGGAAAAGCTCCATCTGCAGAACCCAGGAGGAAAACCAGCTGCCGGTCTAAATAAAGACCACAAACCTGCTAACAGCCTGAGTGGAGCTCGATACAACACACAAAGTGAGGAAATCATCACACTCACATGCACATTCTAATGTACTGATCTTCCTTCCTTCCTACTTCCCTTTTAACTTGACTTTTCTACAGGAACTGCTCAGGCAAAACCTCTTTCAGCAGCATCCTCTGCATACTCTCCAAAGGCACCAGGGAGGTGAGTGGCTCCTGACAGGATGAGAGCTTTAGGAGTGAACCGGCTGATTGTTTTTTTTCATCTGAAGCCCAGCTCAGTGCCATGTAGCCAGGGGTCCAGTGGGGGGCAGCTCCGCTCTTGGGGGCCCGAACACCAGAGACGTCAAACAGATGCTGCTGGACTGGTGTCGGGTGAAGACTGAGCCGTACGAGGTAAGTTTGAGGGCACACTTCACATAAAAATTTTATTTGCTGAAGTCGACTGGTATTAACAGATTTTTGGGAGCTAATTACACAGTATTTCTGGTTTCAAACCCTGTTTTGTGACAACACTTTGGGACCTACCATTATTAATCCATTGTTTACTATTTAGACTTGTCTACTTGTTCTGCATACAGGGCGTGAGCATCCAGAACTTCTCCTCTAGCTGGGCAGACGGTCTGGCGTTTTGTGCCCTTGTTCACAGGTTCTTCCCTGAGAGCTTTGAGTACTGTACCCTGGACCCATATGACCGCAAGTCAAACTTTGAGAAGGCCTTCACAACAGCTGAGTAAGATTGTGTACTACAGTAAGATCGGCTACTAAGTTACATTTACCAAATAAAAATTAATGCAAATCAAGAAAAGTGAACAATGGCGTAAAATAACAATACAAACAGTTTTTTTCTAGCATGTTTTCAGTACTGAACAGAAGTTTGGAAAAATATACTGCTCTTACAGGATATTTGAATTTTAAAAAACTATTTCAAATATAAAATTACAAGGTCACAGGGTCACAGGAGGGTCACATCTAGCAGCACATTACGCCCTTATACGAGGAACATAGTGGAGCCAAACAAGTACATTTAAATTTCATTTGATAAAAAAACAAAACCCTGAATATGTTAATTTCTTAGCTTTTTATTAGTTGTAACATAGGCAGCAAGCAACACAGAACTTAGGAATCTAAGCAGAAAGAAGCACATATTTTACCTTAAAATGAATTAATGATTAGTTTATGATTAGGTAATTTTTATTAGGCTGTGAATTTACTAAGCATGATATCGTTCATTCATCAATAACTCTCTACCTAACATAAGCTAACAACGTAACAACTAACTAAAAATCAGAAAATAATCATTAATCAAGACATTATTTTATTTATTAATTCATATGACTCATGTATGAGTTTATTATCCATACATGGACAAATTCATCATTAATGTATCATTAACTCCTCAATTAAGGTTTATGCATTAACTAATGATGAGTCATGTCACTTCATTGTAAAGTGTTAACTTTTTTTTGGCAGTGGTAGATTACTGTTTTTCACTATTCCGTGTTAACTTTTGCTGTATACCTGCAAATACGGTGTGTGTGTGTGTGTGTGTGTGTGCGGTTTTACTGCGTGTGATGTATATACTTTGTATTTTTAGCTCAAGTCATTGGCTTTTGACACACATGCACACGCACGCACACACGCACACACACGCACACACAAAGTTAAGTTTAAGTTTTTTTATATGAAGTGGCTCTCAATTCTATGTTTTGAAATCTTTTTACTGTATTGTTCCTATAAGCCCAAAAACATGTCATCTTCGTGTCCGCAGGAAACTAGCGGATTGTCCTCCGCTGCTGGACGTTGAAGACTTGATGCGAATGCGAGAACCAGACTGGAAGTGTGTTTACACGTACATCCAGGAGTTCTACCGCTGCCTTGTAGAGAAGGGGCTCGTCAAGACTAAAAAGAAGACTCCGTAGAATCATTATTTATTCTGTGCAGTTCAACTGAACAAAGACCAAAACATCACACATGTGCTTGAAGTTGGTTGAGATCAATTGATGATAAGACAGGAGTACAACTGCAGCTCTGAAACAGCACATTCCTGGGAGATTACGCAGGCTTTAATCTGAGGATAGGCTCAGAGATTGTGTGTACACGGATGGCTTTTTATGGTCCTGCAACTCCCTGTTTTGAACGCGCTCCAGCGCAGGCACATCATGGCATATAAGGGCATGAGTTTGAAATCAGCTTGATTTATTTTGTTTATAAATAAGCAGACACTTTCACTGTTCTGTAAGAGAGTTTAAGAAACAGATGATTTACTATTAGAGGATTCCATATAAGGGACAACAGGTTTTTTTTAAATCTCCCTTCATATATTAATTTTGAATTATTTTCATTAACTGTATGTAAAACAACCCAAATGATTAACTAAACAAACTCGCTGAAATTTTTTTTTATCTGATTTCTATTTTGATTTATTTTTTAATAAACTCAAAACCTTCGGAGCCTTTGGAAAGAAGCTACCTGAGCTTCAGCCGATAGGATTGTGTAATTTAAAAAATATATGAGATTATGTCTCTGCTATAGCAAACCCTTAACAGAGTATTTAAATATTAATAGTTAAATATTTTCTCTTGCTTTCTGAACAATAATCCTGCAGAGACTTTGGCATGATTTAATGTTTTGCTCAGGGACAGACAAAATGGCTTTGTGGTTTCAGAGAGCTAATGGTAATTCCAAGTGCTTTTTGACATTTCACTTCCTGTTTGGCTAATTGCTTTTGTGCACTTAAGATTTGCGCTCTTCATTATGTATTGACAGTGATGCAATCTTGAACAGTACGTGACATTAAAAATCTAAAATAAACACGCAGTTTCTATCCTTTTGTAACATTCATTTTGTTGTATTTATTAACGGATCTCACTTTCCTCCCACAATGGCTCACCAAATGTTACTCAGACTGCCCGTTGATTTTATTTCACTCTGCTTAAACACACATCTGATAGGATTTAAAATGGAATGGAAAAGTTTAAAAAGTTGATGGAACATGTCATTTGTTTTGTGATGTTCTGTTCACGGTCTGAGGCTATGGTCAGACTGCAGGGGAGTTATATGAGACGTATGAGAGCAACCTGGGTTTGAATTTAGCTAATTGAAATTAGCTATTCAGACTGTCCTGAAAATATCAGATACAGGTAACATATATGCAAAAATGGATTTGAGTCACTTTGATTGGTGCAGTGGGGTTAAAGTACAGGTAAACTAACTCTTCATTTATAGTCAATCTATTCTTACTTTCACTTATGGGCTTAACCACTTAACAGCTTTCAGTCAAATAGATATAGAGAACAAAATTCTGGATACTAGAAGCTGAAATGATCATTCTCTTTAGGTGAAAGGGTGGTATGTGAGGGGCTCTGTCACATGAGAGGAGGAGCAGAGCAGCTACTCCTTCACATTGAAGAGCCAGCTGAGGTGGCTCAGGCTTCTAGCACAGATTCCTTCATTTGGAGGTGGTTTATTTTTCTTGGCTTGCCAAAGCATGTTTATCTGTTCCTGTGGAAGTCCCGAGGATAGAGAAAGGAAAGGCATTCCCGATGACTGGTATTCTAATTCTTGACTTAATTAATTTATTTGAAGCAGATGCCAGCCAACAATGTGAAGGTTTTGGGTTCTGTTCCCTTAGCAAAACAGAAATGAGAAATTGCATAAAATTGGAAATTCAAGGAAAATTTATTTAAAATGCACATGCCTGAGGTACTTACAGTTACAGCATGCCATATTATGCCCTTTTTAAATTATTTACAATAAATATGTGACCCATTAAAACAATGTCTTCATTGAGCTGCATTAGAGGTTTATCTGACTGGTTAGTGGGCGATGCCATGGCCAATGCGCTTTAATAGTAAAGATCATTTAATGACTCTCAAAGATTCCCAACACTGTTTTTATTGTGCTAGGCAAGCATTTTATTATCTAATATTTTTTTCATAAGAGTAAAATGTCCTGCTTCTTTTTATGTAACTATTAGATTAAATTTCAAGTAAAATTATTGATTCAGAGATGTGGAGCCTCTGGTTTGGAGGGGATTTTTAGAGTGAAGCATGGCCTAGAGCAATATATATATATTACTTTAATTTAAGAGAAATAGTTCTTATTACAATAAACAAATGTAATCGCCCATTTACGCAAAACTACATAATTATTTCCTAACCCTAACCAGAATAATACTAAAACTTTTATTTTTATTCATGTAAATAAACTTTTGCATTACGTAATAAATGACTGAAAATGCTAATCTCTTGTTTCACCTTTACAATTGATTTTTGTTTTGATAAACCTTTTAAGAGAAGGCTCATATTGTTTATTTAAATAACACAATACCCCTCAGAAAAATGTATAGTGACATGGTTTAATTTTAGGGGTGCTAAGATGAAGTTTATGGGTGCTATATGTATTATACACCTTTCTGGTCCCTCGTGTGAGAGGACCACGTGGCTGCACATTTCCATTCCGCGCACGGAGAAGATGCGACGTAGCCTTACGTCAACTTCAGTGAATTATTGTCACTCTCAGTCAAACGTCTCCGTTAGAAATGTCTCTCACAGATTAAGCCACCCTGTCCTCGTCCTTCTGGGGCTGACGTATTCACTTCTCATCGCTCATTATCGCAATACTGGAAGTGTGACTCGCAGTGTGTCTCTACTGGACGCAGACATAGTCGCTCCGGTGCAGCAGCCAAAGACAGGTAAGGTTTATTTGGATATAAAACATATTTAACTCGTGCGGTTCTAAATCTGAGAAATTCTGTGATTAGTTGAAGACCTCTACCTTGGCGCTCTTCGGTTAAAAGCGCGCGACACCCTTCACCTCACCTCCAAACACTGCAGCGTTTGAACAAGTATCGTCGCCCTCTACACTAACAACTTTAAAACACAAAAAGCCTTGCGTTTATTTCTCGCCGTTTCAATGAGATGTCGTCTCTATCGGCTTGGTCATCTCAGCTGGGCTTGTGCTTGACTTATTGATGGCGACAGACCGGCGTATGACCTTGTTCGTTAACGGTTCGTTAGGCGCGTGGCGGTTGGAAATGACGAGCGTTGATTGGCTGTCCAGGAGTGCACGAGGTGCATTGTCATTTTCCATCAAACTAGTTGATTGACAAAGTTTGTAGCGGTAACAGTTTGAGCTATTGAGTAGTTACACGTTTCAGGTGAAATCAAATACACGGTTTTGTCACAACATTTTTCTCTCAAAACATAAGGGTTTTAAAACTAAGGTAACACGTATGATAAAAAAAGTACCCATGGTAAAAATGCTGTATCATGTAAATTCGAACTGAAAAGCCTAAAGTCATGCTGATTGAATACTATTTTATTTTTCTGGGACCTCAAAACAGCTCAATGGCCATAGCGATGTGCACTGGTCATAGCACCGCCACCGCCCACTAGCCAATCAGATGAACCGCTAATGCAGCTCATCTCAACGAAGAAGGCTGACTCAGAAGTATAACTGTAGTAGAACCATGCCAGATAAATTATGAAAAGAGAGTGTGTTTTTGGATGTCTTGAGACAAAACGTATTTTTGGCTTTCCAAAATTATAACTGCCAAAGCTTTGCATAGCTCAGCAGCAGCATTACCAATATGCTTACATCTGATGAAAGTTGAATTGTTCTAAATCTACACATCTGTTAATTAACTGTACATGACTGTAGGCTTCCAGGAATTGAGTTTTATACTATTATTTAAAGGTTGTGACATAAATGGTACAGGTTTTGTACATCTCATTTAAGTTTAATAGCATAAATTGTGACTTATAAAATAAATATCAGTAGAAGCTTTTTTTTTTTATCAAATACAATTTTATCTGCTGGATTGTGTGTGTTTTAGCTTTTTAAATAACATAGTAGCAACGGGATATTGTTTCTCATCACCTGTTTACTCACAGAATGAATAGTGACTATTATACATAAACATGAGTGTACCACTTGAACCATGAATGTGGATTTTGCATATTTTAATCATACACAGATCACAGTTATTCCACAAATCATTTATTTCCACTCCCAATTCCACTCACAAACATGTTTTGTGACAAAAAACAAACAAACAAACCTTGGTTTGACGAGATAGGAGAAGCACCAGGTCTGGAGACACTTCTGAGCTCCCAGGACCAACAGTGGTGAAGAAGATGGTACTGTAGACATTACTCAAGGTACTTTGATGATACTTTTAATCATGTACAGTTTATTTTAAATTTGTTTAACGTCAGACAAGGTAGAGCATGTCATACACATACATGTTTGAAAATGAACGGACCGCTCTTAATTAACAACTGCTAACATTAGAATATTTGGCTTTTGCAATCAACAACTTGTTATGAGATGGTTTAAATGCTGAAAATGTATTTAGTATTACTATTTGTGTATAAAGAGTGCATGAACAGTTTGTCCTGGTAGTGCAGTTTCCTCAGTATCGTCCCCTAGCCACATTTGGCGCTGTTTGTTCTGTCTGTAAGAGTAGATTTGTTTCCGTGTCTCCAACTTGATACTGCAGAGATTGGCTGACAGGGGCAGGACTTTTTTGGCCAGCTGGGAATAAAATAAGACAGTTGTAGACAGGCAATCAAATGCATCTTACCTTAATTATCATTAAAAGTCGTTAGCGCAGACATACTTTGATACATCCCAAAAAAGCTGCATTGCATCTTCCTCTACACTCATATTATGATTTAGTTCAATGATTAATTAAACTAATTTATCATCTGACCACTTGAAGCTGACTCAAACCCACCATACTATGTCATTTTGTCCATTTTTGAGTCTATGGGAGTGATGCTTTGTCAAGAAGGAAATAACTCAAACTCTGAGCCTCATTTGCTTTCTGCTAAAACCTCTGGGCGATGTCACTTTTTACTTTTATTGAAAACATGTGTTGTCATTTTAAAATATTGTCTGACATTTTATTCATTTAATGATAAGGTTTCAGAAATTTGGCCAAGGAGTTACATTTTCTCAACATTATCATATATAGAATCGTATTTGAAATTTGGTTTAACTTTAGGTCTCAGACTGCACACACTGATCAGGAGCTTAAAGCTATTTAAGGTTAGGAATGAATTAATACCATGCAGCGCTGTGGTTTGAGTTTGAGACCCCTGCTTGAGCGGAAATACTGCTGGATTTAATTTATTTATACGTACATAGTCTTTTTTACCTCATGTTACAGTGCACTCAACAGGAGAGCCGGCTGTGACCAATGATGAACTTTGCTGAGCCTTTGTTGTACTTTATACATTTTTAATAATGTCCTGTCTAATGGGATTCTAGTGCACTATATGAACAGCACTCACAATACCACTGTTTTTTTAAATAATACTTAAAATGCTTTACTTTACCACACAAGGATGAATCCAATGCATTTGTAACTAATATCCAATCAGTGTTGGACAAGCTACTTGGAAAATGTAGCTCCCTGAGAAATGTAGGGAGCTAAGCTGCTAAGCTGTTCACATCTTAACTATTTTTTATATTGAACAAATTTCAGATCAATACTTTCTCAGCAATAAAAAAATCAGATAGGCAGACATAACTGTGCCATCCACTTCTGTAGAATAAAGTTATTGCATTCTATCTTTTTTGGGCAAGTTTGGGGTGTTTTTCAACTACACCAAAAAGCTCAGTGCCAACTGCAAGAAGAAGAAGTCTTTTGATTCACTGATCTAGATTCAGTGATCCATAGCATTTAAAATTCAGGTTTTTCTTTAGCTTCAGAAATTCTTTGGGACATGTAACTTTAGCTTTGTATGTACCCTACCACACTAATGATCAATAAAATAGTTTTGCTAATTAAAAGCTTTTTGATTTTAAAAGTAGCTTTACCACCACTCTACTGAGAAAGGTAGTTAAACTAGCAGCGTCAATACTTGTAGCGATGGTACTGCACACAATGTATGATACAAAAAAAAATATATTTTTTTGTTATGTTATTTTCTTAAAGGTGCCATATTATGCCCCCTTTTAAATAAGTCATAGTAAATATTTGACCCCTCTAGACTATTATTGCACCCTTAATAAAAAGGCTGCAGTATTTATTATAAACAATGTCTTTGAGTCACCTTAAATGGTTGTGCTTCTGAAAGTGATGTGACGTGTACCTCATTTACCTCCCACTGTCATGATCGTGCCACGCCCCCCTGCTGTGTTTTGCTTGATGGCACAAAGAAAACGCATTTCTAGTGAATGCATTTGCCTTTTGGTAAGCCAAAAAACCCTTTTGGAATGAGACATTCAAAAACACACTTTCTTTTCGTCCGATGCAGTTCTACCACACTTCTGAGGCAGACAGCATGCACATTTTTTTTTAGATGAACTGCATTAGTGCTTCATCTGCTTGGTTAGTGGGTGATGCTTCTGGCATTCGATGTGACTACAGTCCTTGAGCCTTTTTGAGCCCCTAGAAAAAGAAAATAGGATTATACAAAAATGCATGAACCAACCTAATAATGACTTGATGCATGTTTTTTTATGAGGGAACAATGCTAAAACATGCAAAAACATGTCGTGTTAATTATCTGTTTGCTCTTTTCTGTAGTCGCAATCAGGTTTAACATGTTGCTGGTTCTGTGAAATGCTCTCAGAAGACCTCATTCATTGTTCTTGTTGAGTCACTGGGGCATTTTTATTGTAAGGTTGATTCAAGCGCTCCTGGTCTCTGTTATGTTGAATTTTGCAGCTGGCCACTATTTTGTGTTAATGTTGACTATAATGCTTTAAAAATCACACTCTTTGATGTGACAAAAATATGGCATGTGAAAACAGAGAGAGTGATTTAGCCTTCAGCACACCAGTGATGCCCTTTAATTCAGTGTTTGAAGAGCTGTATCTTGTACTGTGTGCAGCAATGAAGTGTCTGTGACGTTTCCCACATGCTTCTGAAGATCGATTCTGAAGCTTAAACTCAGTGCATAAAATTGCTGTTATTTTAAAAGAATATCAATATGGACCGCTTGGAAACGCTCTAGTCAATGGTTGCCAGTCAAGTGCCCCTGTCCCTTCTTCTGCCTATTGTTAAGAGTTGATTTAACTTAAACAGATAAGTAATAATCATATACTAATGTAAATGTTGTAATGGTCACTGTTGGAAACCTAAGGGATGAGCACAAAACAAATCAACTTTAGTATCTTTCTGGCGAAAAGTTGGCTCTTTTAACATGAGAAGTTATAGGATCAGTTGTGTAGACTGCATCTTAAACATGATTTGAATATGCAAAAAATGTGCTATTGTTTTTATATATACTTTTTAAAAAAAGGTTTCTGTGTTATAAAAGATGCTAACAGAGTTGGGGCAACAAACTTGAGCTTTTTAGGCAGGTAACTGTACTTGAGTACATTTTAGCGTACATGTTATTATTGATACTTTTAAATTTGAGTTCAGCATGTTGTCTACTCTTTCCACCCCTGTTTCAATGTCATTATTTAGTCATTTATTGAAGTTCGCTGTGTGTAAATCCTCATTTTAAGAGAATAATATATGCTAAACTGTGTAGTATTATCATTCATTCATCTTCATGTCGGCTTTATTCCCTTTCGGGGTCGCCACAGCGGAATGAACCGCCAACTCTCTGGCATATGTTTTACGCAGCGGATGCCCTTCCCTACCGTAACCCATCGCTGGGAAAGTGTAGTATTGTCATAAATATGAAATACAATCTGAGATAGCTTCCTGTATTTTCACCTGAGACCTGTTTCTACTGACTTCAGTCTGAGGTTGGAAATGAGGCAGAGGTGCTAATATTATCTTTTGTCCACAAGTTTTCATTGGGGTGTTAAAAAGTCTAAATTTAAAAACCAAAATTTCAGACCTATAAAAGTTGTAAGTTCACTATTCTAGGTCTTAAATAATTTTATTCTGATGTTTCTTGTTGTTGCTTGGAGTAGTCGTAAATTGAGAAAAATCTACATTCTAAATCTTCTACATGCTAAAAACAAAGGTAAAAATGATGGTTAGGGTTGCCATAGTTTCTTAGAAAATGTGCATAAACGCATTCTCAAAAACACAAAAGTCATGGTTAGGGTATACTGTTTATTATGCAAAAAAGTTTTGATTTGTATGTGTTGTTGATGTTACAGAATAGATCTTAAATTAGATTCTTAAGAGTCTTAAAAGGTCTTAAAAGTCTTACATTTGACCTTATAAAACAGACCAATAAACCAAGCAATCTTCAAAGATTGCATTTTCGATCAGATTTGCAGAGAAAATATTCGTATGTGGGTGCTGGGCTGAAAGTTGTTGCCAAGCAACTGAAAAGTAGAGCAGAATTTTAGTTGAATAGATAGAAAGATTGATCTCAGCTGATTTTAGTTCACTGCTGTCTACTGTGCCATCCGAGGAAATGAAAAGGACAAGATGGGACAGGTATAGAGGGGACATTCAACCCTGGCTTGAGTCCAAAGCTCTTATCACACTCTCATCTGTCCGCTGCAGCCAGAGGCACAGTCTGTCTTTGACCATGGGAGCGAGCAGAGAAGTGTGAAGGACGTACAAATACTGGTCTAGCATATATTTTCTGGTGTAGTCACCCTTTCCTTTTCGCCCTATCTTTATCTCAGGTTACTATAAAAGTGTTCCTTGGTGAATTCACATCATTGCATGCCCTTGCCAACAAGTGAACAGAACATAATAAGGTTTTTTTCCTCAGTTAGGTTTAGGTCTGACTCGAGTTTTCCAAATACTAAAAAGAAACTTGTGACCATTCTGCAGGAGCTGTCAAAATAGAGATGAGGCCTTATTTGTGTAAAAGCATGTTTGTTTTGGTGGTTATATTTTTGCCTCAACTAAATTGCATACCATACAAGTTACTTATCGCTGCTTGAACAGATTCCTCAATGCCTGGTCAACAACAACTTTAAGGCAATAAACGAGTCTCTATTTTAACATAAGTTTAAAACTAAACAGTGAGAGCTCTCTCTGTAATTTTTGTACTTAAATTTGACACACATTGTCTATCATCCATCAAATGTTGTTTTACTTGTACTGAACTTCTACTGAAGCTCCTTGATTGGGGAGAAATTAAAAGCTTTTAGCGCTAACCTGTCACACTGTCAATGTTGCATCCGCTTTTCTGAGCTGGACAAACTCAGCCCGGAGAAAACCCGGAGAAAAATTTGGTTCTGGTTTTTGAGAGATCTGACAGCATTTGTTTGGATATGCCACAGTAAAGACCACAAACACTCAAATATTACTCTTTTCAAACCGTAACAGGGTTTACTCAAATCTATGTCACATCAACATTGAAGTTCTAAAACATGAAACAAGATGCGGTATTGCTGGTCAAAGTTCCAGCAAAATCCAGCTCAACTCTTCATTGAGTCCCGCTGAACTTCCTGTTTCACATCATCACATGACATCACATTCAAGTGAATGGATTTTTTTTTCATACCGTGCCTGGCTTTTCATCTACATGGCTGTGTATGGTAACCTATAACTGAAGCATTTATGTTCTAGAAGCAAAACCATAGAATTAAAGCTATCACAATATAACCAATTAAAAAGTGTGTGAATTCTAGAAATGCTTCGGCGGGTTGACACCATAACAAGCTAATAGCCAATCAGCAGATGCTTCAAAAATATCAAGCGAAACACATGGAATGTCATTGGTCCCAAGGGCGTTTTTGTTTTGGGGATTGTAACTGTCAACACTGAATCATAATGATTGCACTTTCCACATTTAAACTGAGTTCTGCCTGTGAGACAGAGCTTCAGGAGGGGCAGGAATGCACATGTGTGGGAAGAAACAATATGATGAACACAATATTAGTTTTCCATTTTATGTTTTTATGATTTTTAAGACCCAAAATTTATACCATAATCACAATTTGATGAATTACTCAGCCTAATCCTAAACCATTACTTTAATACCATCCTGGTTTTTTATCTCTGCAGGTATTCAGGTTCAATGCAGCCCACTCACAGCTGCTCCATGCCGGAAAGACCTGTTGGAGTGCAAGGCCTCCACAAACCTCCAGTTCCGGCTCTGCTTGTAAATCCCTGCAAACTGCCCACATCCTCAAACTGCCAGATCCTCATGACTGGAAACCCAGCAGTTTTGGCACCGACCCCAGTACAACAGAAAAACCCAGCTGTCCAGCAGAGGGCCAGGCCAGGATGTAGAGCACAATCCACAAACTGCATCAGCATCAGTCGACCCAGGCCAACAGCACAAACAAGCCAGCGATCAATCAAAGTCTCACAGCCCACCGAACCCTCGTTGCAGGTCAAAGCTACTGGGACTTTTCTCTCACACTCCAAAACTGAGTCCTCACTGGCTGATTTCAACCCCAAGAACCCACCAAATCCTGCCTCTCAACTAAGACTCAACCCTCCAATACTTCCCCAAACACTTCCAAGCTCGGCATCACAGCCAACTGTTGCAAAGTCACTCAATAACCTCAGCACAAGCCCGCTACCCAAGCCAACCCCTAAGCCTCCATCTTTGATTCCAGACCAAATCCCTGATAAAGGAACTCATATATCCAGCTCTGGAAGCACTACTGACAAAAATCTAAACAAGACAATCAATGAAGAAGGGGATTTCAGGTGAGAACTACTTTCCAGACTTTAATTGATATGTGATATATTATGTAAGTGAAGGGAGAATATATGCATTGTTAGAAAGTGAAGCTTTGAAGAGAAAATATACTGCATGTTTGTATAGGACAGGGTTCCCCAAATACAGTCCTGGAGGGCCGTAGATCTGCACATTTTAGTTGAAACCATGCTCTAGTATACATACTTCTCAAGCTTCAGACAATCAGTGAGGACCTTAATTAGTTCAACTTGGTGTTTTTCAAAATGGCCAAACCAAAAATTTGTAAGGCCTCCAAGTTTAAATTTGGAGATCCCTGGTATAGGGTAATAAGACATTTCTACTTTTTATATTTTACTCTACTTGTTAACATCTTTTGACATAAATATAGATAAATAATACACATTTATTTAAGAAAACTAAAAGTACCTTGCATGCATGGAGTGCATGGTAGGCCGTAATTTAGTTGCAATGTTTTAAATGGATGCACTCTTTTTCACTTAACTTGAATGACTGAATAAATGAAGCACAGACTGGAGAGGACTTTTATGTTTTGTTGTAAATGTGACAATGACACCCACAATGAAAAGATCTATTCTTTTCTATTCAGCACCTGTTCCTTTCCTTTTATATTTGGACCTATGATATCAGTGTTCCCTAGTTCCAGTGTAAGAGGAAGCAGAGAAGGGCACCACACTGTATAATCAATGTCTTTGAAGAGACCTGTACACTCCGACTGATTCTTGCTTGGGGTGTGAGGTCCTGGGTTCAAATCCCAGACGTGCCCCGTAAAGATTGCTTTTAGGTGTGGATGACATTGTGGCTGTAAAATTTGCAACAAATAAATAGGATAAAACAATAAAACAAAAAGAAATCACAATGCACAATTTCTGAAACAGATATGATGTTAATTTTAGAGCAGAACTAGGAACTATTTTTTATTTTAATGTTTTCAAATTCTTTTTGTTCTGAAAATGTCTAAGAAGATTAACCTAACAGCATGTAATTAATTCAGTAAAATCAATTTTAGAGTACATATCGTCACATGGAATGTAGGCTGTGGGATTCCACCTGATGACATCACTTCCTTGTTTGGTACTGGCCTTCAAAATGGGAGCACTGACATGTTCGTTATTGGGTGAGAAGGCAACGTGTGTTGCTGCTGATGAGCAATACATGTTCCCCTCAGCTCTTTCTCCAGTCTCCTCTGTCGTTTTTGATTTCTCTAGACTGCAGGAAGTAAACTCCATGATTAGCAAGAGGCTGAAAGACGCTCTCTTCACAGACCAGTGGAGTGAGCTCTGCATGGACACGCTCGGTCCCTTTGGATTTGTGTTGGTCAGTATGAACACAACAAATCAGGCAGCAGGTTGTAAACAGACCATGAGGATTTTGCATGTTGCAGGATGACAGTTGTGTGACTGTTGCATGATGACAGTTGTGTCTATACACACACAATTCCTAAAGGATTATTAGGAAAACCTGTCCAATTTCTCATTAATGCAATTATCTAATCAACCAATCACATGGAAGTTGCTTCAATGCATTTACGGGTGTGGTCCTG
Source organism: Danionella dracula (assembly GCA_900490495.1). Taxonomy (NCBI): domain Eukaryota; kingdom Metazoa; phylum Chordata; class Actinopteri; order Cypriniformes; family Danionidae; genus Danionella; species Danionella dracula. Next base: position 977,413 of record UELW01000006.1, read on the forward strand.
GTCAAGACAATCTCTTGAACTCCAAACTGAATGTCAGAATGGGAAAGAAAGGTGATTTAAGCAATTTTGAGCTTTGCATGGTTGTTTATGCCAGACAGGCCGGCCTGAAGTCTGAGTATTTCAGAATCTGCTCAGTTACTGGGATTTTCAAGCACAACCATTTCTAGGGTTTACAAAGAATGGTGTGAAAAGGGGAAAACATCCCGTATGCGACAATCGTGTGGGCGAAAATGCCTTGTTGATGCTAGAGGTCAGAGGAGAACGGGTGACTGATTCAAGCTGATAGAAGAGCAACTTTGACTGAAATAGAAACTCGTCACAACCAAGGTATGCAGCAAAGCATTTGTGAAGCCACAACACGCACAACCTTGAGGAGGATGGGCTACAACAGCAGAAGACCCCACCGGGTACCACTCATCTCCACTACAAATAGAAAAAAGAGGCTACAATTTGCACAAACTCACCAAAATTGGACAGTGGAAGACTGGAAAAATGTTGCCTGGTCTGATGAGTCTTGATTTCTGTTGAGACATTCAAATGGTCAGAATTTGGCGAAAGAGAATGAGAACATGGATCCATCATGCCGCTGTGCAGGCTGGTGGTGGTGGTGTAATGGTGTGGGGGATGATTTATTGGCACACTTTAGGCCCCTTAGTGTCAATTCGGCATTGTTTCACTGTCACATGGCACTGAGCATTGTATCTGACCATGTCCATTCCTTTATGACCACCATGTACCCCTCCTCTAATGGCTACTACAGGATAATGCACCATGTCACAAAGCTCAAATCATTCTTGAACATGACAATGAGTTTACTGTACTAAAATGGCCCCCACAGTCACCAGATCTCAACCCAGTAGAGCATCTTTGGGATGTGGTGGAATGTGCATCCCACAAATCTCCATCAACTGCAAGATGCTATCCTATCAATATGGGCCAACATTTCTAAAGAATACTTTCAGCACCTTGTTGAATCAATGCCATGTAGAATTAAGGCAGTTCTGAAGGTGAAAGGTAAAACACTGTATTAGTATGTTGTTCCTTATAATCCTTTAGGTGAGTGTATATATATATACAAGAGACACCAAGCTTTAAACAAACCAATGGGAGCTTAATTAGTAGAATTAGGTATGTTGCATGAAAGTTGGAGATAATCTCTATGTCTAAACTCAATGCCTTTGGGTGAATGGAATATGAAAACACAATGCATCTTAAAGATGTTTTGTTAATGGATCTATAAAAAATCTAATACAACAGGCAATTTTCATGTCAGAACACAGTTGTTCCTCAGAATAGAATTTAATGTTACTTTGTGAATGGAAAATATTACTTGGGTTGTGGCTGGAAGGGCATCCGCCACGTAAAACATATGCCAGAGAGTTGGCGGTTCATTCTGCTGTGGCGACCCCGAAAGGGAAGAAAGCCGACATGAAGATGAATGAATGAATGAATGTTAAAATAATTTTTGTGCTAGAGCTTCTTTTCCACAAGGTGGCAACACAAAACAAGTCACTAGTTCTAAAATTAAGGAAACAAAGTAGATGAAAAAATAACTAACATAACCTCACCTGAGTAACCGGATTCAGTTCCCTTTTTCATTAAGAGATTTTTCACCAACTGTACAGTATGAAAGTGTTTTAAAGCCATACAGAATAAAGTTTCCCATTATATGTTAAGGGCTTTCTTGTTTTTAAGAGCAGAACCATTACGCTGTGTCTCTCTAGGCTGCTTCTCAAAGGATGCAAGGTGTGTTTCTTCTGGTGTTTTCCAAAGTCTGCCACCTGCCCTTCCTCAGAGGAGTTCAAACCCAAACCACCCGCACCGGTCTGGGAGGCTGCTGGGTGAGTACTTCTTATAAAGAGTGCCGCCAGACTGTAGGAACCTGGGTTGTAAGATAGCTTCATGTTGAGATGTACATCCTGAAACAGCAAGAGTGCTGGTTCTTTGGGGACAGCTTCTACTCCTTCTTCAACTCACGTGGCCAGACAACGGTGGATGCATACTCGCTGTAAACTGCCGTATGATACGCTGATGGGCGCCGTTTGTTAAAAGAACATGTATTACATAAAAATGTAAGCAACCATACCATGCATTATAGGTAATGCAGTTCTACTACTACACAAATTTCAATCAATATTCAGAGGTGGGGAACTCTCATTGTGATGCAATACTGCGATCAGTCAAAAACAACTCGTGATTTGCAACTGTTTGACTTTTTACAAGCTTTGCAAAAAAAAAAAACTGAATGAAATGAAACCACTCTAACATAGTTGTGTGGATGGGTTCAATGTGATCCGCTCAAAAATAAATTCAATAACTTTCAGCCACTTCCTTTTTATCAACAAAAGGAAAGGGGGAGGTTACTTCTGGGTAAAAGTCTTAATGATTGTTCTCCTGTTGGAACTTGTATGCCGAGTATCTATATACTTCACATTCCTCTGTCTTATGTCTACTATGAAGCTGTTAGAGGGCAGCATGTCTGCATGACTCCAGGCTTAGTCTTCAATCTTCTTTGTACACGCAGCAGTTTCTTCTCATTTGGCCTTTATATTTACACATCTCACAGAGCCGAGTTTTCTCTAGTGTGAGGTAGCCAGATGGAAAGATCTCATCCTGTGGGACGAGCAGCACCAGTGTAGATAATACAACACAATCTCTGCACTCTCTGTGTCTCTGGTGACTGTAGCACACCTGTCTTTTTTTACTGCAGTGCTTGATACAAAGGTTCTCCTGGTTATAAACACAATAACAGTTCACATCATCATGCAGTTTCTGACCATTTGCATCTCTTTGTTCTCAAGATGTTGTGTAATTCACTCAGCAAAGGTTGCTGCATAAAGAGAAGTGTTAACAATGACTCATGTTATTCCTGATCACACTCGCCACATGTGTTAGATTCCTACTCAGTTGTGTTGTGAAGAAATCTAAAACATGTGGCGAGTGTGATCAGGGACAACATGTGTAATTTTTTGCAGTATACCTACATTTCTACATCTTGGTTTTGTAATTTGATGTTGGCAGGCATTGGCTGAAAACAGACACACCTACCCTTCCGGTGTTAAAACAACTTTTTCAAGAAATTGTAGAAATCTAAACTCTACTAGCAAATGTTATTAAGTGTTGCTGTATGATGCAGCCAGTGGCGGTTTTAGCTATGGATGCAGTTGGTGGTTGCCTAGGGCGACATCGCGGTAATCTCTCGTAATCTTTCTCCCTCTCTTTTCTCTCACTCTCTCTCTCTCTCTCTCTCTCTCTCTCTCTCTCTGTCGTGCTCAATCTCAAGCTAGCTCAAGAAGTAAAAGTTAATACATTGCTAATGTCTGCTGTTGGAAAGAAGAAAAATGTTTTGGGTGGGTTGTAATTTATATTTGTAACAGAGAATTTCACAATTAAATGTGCTTGATGCTACAGCAAGACTTTATGCTCTTTAGTAAAATAGCGTTTCTGCAGATACAACAAATAGACACTTACTGATGAAACATTCGAGACAAAAGCATGAAGGTAGCATATAATCACAACCTAAAATGTCAGTGTCAATGTCAGTGGCACCAGATAGGCTAGGACCACTTTTGCATGCTTTTCTTTTGTTGTTTTCAAATGGCTATTATTTTGCCTAAAATATATGAAGACCAAGTAGTTGGTTTTAAAAATCATGTTTTATTTAAAGGACTAATACTTTGCCTAAATTATCTAAAGAGTAAATAGACCATTTTTAAATAATGTTTTATTTTTAACATCCAATATTTTGCCTAAAATCTCTGAAGACTAATATTTATTGAAACAATCCTAATATTATCCTGCAACATGAGAGGAAATAACTAAGGTCTGAGGATGCTGTTTTTGTCCTCCACTGTGTCATTAAACACCTGCGTGTGCCCTAGAGAGCTGCTGGATTATTAATGGCTTCCCATGATCCTCTGCCTCTTTCTGTTTATCTCAGGGGAACAAAGGTGGCGTGAGTGCGCGCATGCTGTTGTTTGGACACCCTGTGTGCTTTCTGAACTGCCACCTTCCGGCTCATATGCGCAACCTGGAGCAGCGCATGGAAGACTTCGAGAGCATCCTGCAGCAGCAGCAGTTTGAAGATGGCAGCGCTATGGGCGTGCTGGATCATGAGTGTGTAACTTGAAGGGGGAAAACACAACTTTCTATTAAAATTATCATTAAATATGTTTCTGTCGTATTGTGTGTTTGCGTAGCTGAAGTCTGATCTAAGAGTGATGGATCTTAAATATTGTGGTTTCTCCACAGTGTGGTGTTCTGGTTCGGTGATCTGAACTTCCGGATTGAAGGATATGACATTCATGTGGTGAAAAGTGCTATTGAGAATGACAAGCTGCCTCTACTGTGGGAAAAAGATCAGGTAACAGTGCAAGCATAGGTTGCTTCACAGCACATTTATTGCTATTAGGCTCTGGACAAGCATAGAAAAGTTGATTTGGTTTCAATTGGATGTTTTGACAAAATTCTTCTGTTATTAGTGATGCTAATGGAGTTTTACTGTCCAAAATAAACCAGTAAAAAGTGGATACAGGTGAAAACACTTTTTTTAAACTTTTCTACAAAAAGAGCAAATCATACTGAGTTTAAGGGTAAAATGTTACTCCTAACCCTGTCTATGAATGCACATTTAGTAACTGAAATGGAATATAATTTTTTAGTTTCTTTGGTATATTAAATATCAGTTCTGGTCAATTTCTACTAGGGAAAGAATCTGAAGTGTGTGTATTTGTAGATGTACATTCTGACGGTTCCAGCATGCTGGACTCATCAGAAAGCCACCCAGTGCCTCTGTGCTTTACTTTTACTCCACTAGAGGTCTCGATATTACTGGATCTTCTCACAAAGGCTTGATTCAGCTCTTCAGAAAGTGCATGTGATAGCCATGTGTTGTCTGCTAGACTGGGATGTTGTTATGATGATAAAAGGAAAAGAACATCTTGTCTTTTTGTTTTGTCTGTGTCAAAGCTCAACATGGCGAAGCAAAGTGAGACCATTGTGGAGGGGTTCCTAGAAGGGCCTCTGAAATTCCCACCAACTTACAAGTTTGATGTTGGGACACACATTTATGACACGAGGTGTGTGTTTGGCACTCTATAGGAGAGTGTTTCTCTGTTATTGTGCTCCTTAACTTCTCCTACCATTCCCAGTGCAAAAAAGAGGAAGCCTGCATGGACAGACCGGATCCTGTGGCGTCTGCGCAGAACGGGTTCCCCCGTACCTTCCCACACTTCAGCTCTGCAGCGCGGCTTGACCTCATGGCTGGGCGGGGTCACCAAAGTTTCTCAGCACTTCTACCGCAGTCACATGGGTTTCACTATTAGTGATCACAAGCCTGTTGGTGCACTTTTCTCTCTACATGTGAGTCCTAAAAATGGCGGGAAACAGTTCTCTTATCTATTTTTTTCTGTTTCATCTAATACATTTATCTTCTACTAGATTTCCCTCTTTATTTAGGATAAAATACAAGAAGTGTTTTTAGTAAGATGGTTTATGAAAACTAATAATCAAAAGGGTTACAAAGGAAATAAAAAAAAAATGAAATAAAAAAAATCATGAAGAGTAAAAAAGTTACCACTTTATTTCCCCCTTTTTTGTTTACGGTTGACTCAATGATGGACTATCAACTATGTTTCATCTTTAAAACTCCAAACCAAGTCAACATTGACCCTGACGATGTTTCAGCAGTGATTCACAATCAATAAGCCAGCTCTGGGATTGACAGTTTAAATAAGTAATCCTGTCCTGCTTAGTTTCCCTTTAGGGTGAATGTACCTTTGGTTACGCTGGAAGTGGAGAAGGAATGGACCAAATTCTCTGATGCTACAGTAAAACTCACAATGACCCATGGCTTTCAGAGGAGCTCGTGGGATTGGGTGGGACTCTACAAGGTAATTCACAAGTCCATTTTCACAGACATCCCTTCTAGGTGCAGTGAGGGCTTATAATTTCTGATATTAATTTATGAAAGCTAATTCCAAAGGGTGCAACTCTTCTAATCTCATCAAATGGAATAATGAGTCATCTTTGAACATCAAACGAATCACCTGAAGAAGAATGACTAAGCTGTTCCCAAGCACTGTCTGCATCTGTGATTGGTCGAGGCATTTGATAGGTTAACTTCATTGACTGATTCTCTGTTGCTATGTTGGGGAGAGAGGAAACAAACAAGAAAGGATCCAAGAATAACTGTTGCATTTTCAAAGAGATGTTCTTGTTCATTTACTTTTCACTTTATTTATAATGATATTTGACTTATTTGCATAATTTACTCATTAAACGCACAAGCACAGATACCTTTCCAGGAAGGTTACATACTAGAATCAGGTGTAGGTTTCTGATGAAGGCATTTTAAGCTGACTACTTTAACCCTTTCATTGACTTCAAATAAATCTAATTAGTAAAGGACTTTCTCCCATAAAATCAACAGTTTTCTATGATTATGGTTTCAGAACCATACCAAAGCAAACAAGTAGCCATTAACATCAAGAGTTGTGTTCAGAGCATGTTTGAGAGAGAACAGGACATCCAGTGTCATCTGTCATAATTTTGTGTCATCTTTTGATGTATTGTCCTTGTAAACACTACACAAAGTACTACTGAAGCAAGTTTGATATTTATTATGACCCAACGCACATTGCTTTTGCTTAGTGATGACATCTTCTGCCTGAGTTGATTAATTAGAAAATAGTGTTTCAATCACTTTTATTGCCAAAGGTGGATAAAATCAAGCGGCGAAGCATGCAGAGTTTTACAACTATTAGTGTAAGAATGGCTTGTTGTCTGGAGCTCCAAGAATTCCAGTGAGGAACCTGTTCAGCAAATCAAGTATTGAAATTTCCAGACTGCTAAATATTCCAGTTAATATTCCAGTCAAAAAAACTATGATTGGTTTCATAGTGCGAAGAGGTCTTTACTTTCTGCAGCAAACCGCTACAGACCTCCAAACATCAGATTAGCTCAAGTATGCAGAAAGCTTCATGAAATGGCCTTCCATGGCAGAGTGGTGCATGCAAGCCACATGCAGTAGATTCAGGAGTGTGCGTGTTCCCTGATTAACAAATCATGGTTCTCCATATAGGGATCTGATAGACAAGTCTGGGTTTGGTGGTTGCCAAGAGAATGGTACTTGCCAAGTGTAAAGTTTGGTGGAGGGAAGATTATGGCGTGAGGTTTCAGAAGATTGGCTTGGACTTTAGGTCCAGTGAAAGGAAATCTGAATGCTTCAGCATACCCAGAACTTTTGGGCATTTTCATGCTCCCAACCTTATAGGAACAGTTTGGAACGGACCCCTTCCTCTTCCAATGTGTCTACCAATGTCAATTTGTCTATGTTTTCCCAAAATGGAGCTAATCTATTTTAGTTGTATTGGAATTCTGTTTTATTTTTGTTCAAGACTCATCAAAAGGGACCCAATGCCCAGATTGACCCAGGCTAGTCTGGGTGCTAGTAGACCCTAGGTTGAAGCAGCTGGAGCAGATGATCATGTGTTTTGCTGTTTCCATTTTCAGTGGGTCATTATATTTTTCACCCTGTTTGAATACTTGTGTGGGTACTTTCACTTTCTCCTTCATGAAGAAATCTTCAAGTTCATTGTTATACTGCCATAAAACATGAAGGAGAATTGATCTATTTTCCTCTAGGTAAATCAACCAGAGTTGTTCCGAACTGCATTCAAGGATCAAAAAATCTGCTGAATAAACAAGAGAAAGTTAAAACGGTCAGGCCATTGGAAGCCGTGTCTATTGCTTGATGTGTTGTGTTCTTGTTCTCGGATCATTCAGCAGTTTTTGTTGGTCGGTGAATGCAGTCAGCTGCTCAACTCCTCTGCTAAAAACCTCTGATCATGTGACCAGTGGGCTAGACGAAGAAGGTGTTCTGTGTTTGTCGTCACCACATAACTGCTGCGATAGACTTATATTATTACATAACACGTCACGTGACCATGATGGAGACTAGGAAGTAGTGCCACAATAACTAGGATTTTATTATCTGAACACTCTCTGATCTCATAAACCATCTGAAAAGGTTAATCACACCATTCAAGTGGATTTCAAAACTTTAGATTTGACCACTTTTGAATCAGCGCTTTGTTAATCGTTTGCTGTTATGTTATAGCTGGGATTTAAGCACCACAAGGACTACGCTGCATATGTGTGGGCCAAATCGGAGCATTCAACGCAGGTAGGACTTGAAAATAGGAGATGTTTAATTCCCATTTTGCATGTTGTAAGGATGCTACAAGACGCGTCAAATATCACACCTAATCTTACTACTATTGTTTAGTCTGAACCTGGCTTAAGATCTGAAAATTGTCCCAGTGTTCACTAGACTGTGCTGTAATCTAAAAATCAAAGTGTCTCTGGATAATCTTGGATTGAAAGCCTTAAGGCTAAGTAATCACAGAACAGCACTAATGCTAATAAAGGAGAGTCATTGCTGACTATGGTTATCCACATTCTCTATTCCCCGTGACCTTCAGGTGACGTTTTCGGAAGAGGATCTGCCTAGAGAGCCAGGGGAATACATTTTGGGATATTACAGCAACAACACAAACAGCATCGTGGGAGTGACCGAACCCTTTCAGGTCCTCTTTCTCACTTCTGATTAGGTTACCAGAAGATCTGTGTTTCTCTGAGGGCATCATGACTGGTCCGTCATTATTTTAAACCTACACTGTAGAAATTAGACAGAATGTACCTCAACCTTGAATGTTTCGTTTTGACATTAGACTTTATATCTTAGTATTCTGATTTTAGCAGCTAACTATGAGCAGCTATCATTGGTTGTACTACGTACACAGGCCGAATCCATCCCAACCAAATATAAACAAGTAAAATAATAGCTTTTTTTTAAATAAAAGTAACACACATTTTGTATAAAACACTACTTTTTGGGTACTGAGATGGACTGGTGTTGTGTTCAGAATGTGTCTTTTACCTGAAGAGGGTAGTTTAGGCTCCAGTAGACTCTAAATAGGATTCATTCGGAATTATTATGTATGTTTAAAAACTTTTTTTTAACAAAAACGTCTTTGATAAATTCCTCCGCAGGTCCATCTTCCCATGTTCACTCAGCCTGTGCGAGGTGGCATTTTGCGCTCGGACAGTTCAGATGCAAGCTCTGAAGACAACAGTACTCTGGTGCTTTTAGCCCCGAGCTCACGCAGCCCCAGTCCTGGAAAACAAAGCTCCAAGCGGCATCAGCAACAGAAACGTCAGCGCAGCCGTAGCCCCGCTGTCTCAGCTCTCAGCGGGACACCCCTTCCATCCCTGCAGTCTCTCAGCCTGTGCCCAAGGCCTCGAGACAGTCCTAGCAAGAGCTCGTCCTCATCCCCACGTCCTTCCACCAATGCTAAAAAAGAGCGCTTGGTGTCTCCGGACACATTAACCTCACCCTCCCTTAGTCCCTTGAGTCCCCGGAGCCCTGGATCGCCTGGAAACGGTGTCAGCGCTCCAGAAGCCCTGATAGTAGCCATATTAGGAGAACCTAGAGCTGCTCAGCAAGGAAAATCAGGTGATGTCACTCATTGACCCATCTCACACGGGGTTTGATTTCCAGACTTTAGCAGATATTGTTATGCAACTACTTGAAGAACGTGGCCTCTTGTATGACATCTAACTGCTTTTCAGACCACAACACCTTATTGACTCATGCCTTTGTTGTGCTTGATAGCTTCAGAAGTACTCTCTTGGTTCTCTACAGAGATTTATGGTTAATCCATTGATGGCACTACTACAGCACACATTAGATTTACAAACTCGAGGACAACTTGACTCAAGGTGAACACGTCCTGTAACTGTAGACTTTAAAGCAAACAGTGATGTCAGCGCTCAGCAGGCATCTCCACCTTAATAATCAATGACTGGGTTTTAATGAAAAAGAAAAGTTACAAGAAAATTTAAAGAAATAAACCTTTAAAGGGACCTCAGATGAAAATGATATTTTCCAAGTATTTAAACAGAAATGTGTACACACTATATTCTTAAAGAATCAAATTCTATCTTGGTTTTGGAATCTGAACGTGCTGTAGACCCTCTAAAAATTAGTTTTTCTCAGATTGCAGTGTATGACATCACAAACTTTAGCATCCCACCCACAACACTTGACAGAGAGAATCTGAAAAGCATTCCACCATAGTCACCATTTATGGTGTTTAGCTAAAAAAGTCATAAGGCAATGTCGTTACTTACTCCCATTAATCCACATTCATTTGAAGGGAGAGGCGGGATCAGAGTAATGGGCTTGTCACTACAGAGTTTTAAAAACCAATTTAAATAGAAATGACGGACAAGGGCTTCCAATCCAATTATTCTTTACTTAAGCATTCATGAATACTACATTGTACAGAATTTTGGATCTCCAAGATTCCCAAAAAGTCATCGTCTTGACTCTTTGAGGATTCATCATGAAGCGTGAAAAGTTTAGAATAATTCATGTTGACTTGTAATGTGCGAGTTTACCAAAATCTTGTTTTAAAGAAAGGTTGTTATTTTCTTCTTTGTTGATGTAAACTAGATTTGACTGAACCTGGTTGTCTTTTGGGGGATTTATATTTAGAGTTTTGTTTTTAAAAACTGGTGGGTGGTATCTGCACAAAGCCAGGCATCATTCAACAAAATTTAAAGAGACCCCAAAATGAAACATTAAAACCAGAGCTGAGTAATGTTAGGCCTACATGAGTAGGCTTACGTGGATCCTTCAGCTGCAGCAATCCACATGCCATGGCCTCTGGAGATTTAACTAATTTGGGTTTGTTGCTGAGGACTGGTATAGATTTAATAGATAAATTTGGAATCAGATTTAATAGTCTCAGTTCTACTAACATTTATTTTAGTTACTTATAGTATTTTTCACCCTTAAATTTAAACATTTTTGCTATTTAGCTTTTTTTGTTATTTTTGGTATACTTTTTACAATTTGCAAAAAATTGTATATAGCAAATTTGAAAAAAAAATCTCATATCTTACATTAACATAGATAGAAAAAAAGAGTTGTGAATTTTATGTAGGGAAAAATATCATTTGTGATAAAAGTATAAGGTTTTGGTTAAGAATTGGCTGTTTAGATGATGACCTCATCAATGAGTAGATGTAGCTATAGTGTTATTTATATTCTATTCAGAGTGTATTCTGGTCCTACTCTTGATATAATTAAATTTACTTGTATTTTTTTTATATGTGGAAATGTACACAAAAAAACACTTAGATTCTGCGGATTCTCTCTGGAGCTATAATGTTTTGTTCTGTAAAGAGTAATATCAACTTGTAAGAAATTGACAACTGAAGTCCCCTTTAGCAATCATCAACTGCAACATATTTATCTTAAAAAAGTCTGATAGATTCGTTTAACACTTTTATTTATTGAGATGGAAACTTGCCGATATACTTGTAAGATATACCACCCTCACTTTTATGGAAGATCTTTCTCTATCTTCTGCAAGAAACGTATCAGAAATTTTAATCAAGACGTATTACATTTACATTTACATTTATGCATTTGTCAGACGCTTTTGTCTAAAGCGACTTACATTAGGGGAGAGACAATATGCAATTTGTTACACCGTCAAAGTTAATATTAAGTTAACATTAATATTAAGATTTTCAATGTCATGATGTTTTAAGATAAACCTCTTTTAAATGATGAAATGTTGCACAAACCCAGTCTTATTTCTTTATAGTCGCAACAGCACAACTCTTTCATGATTCAAGAGCACATCTTGCATATTAGAATGAGTTTTGAGTTTTTGTATGACTGAAAAAAGAGTAACATGAAGATAGCTTGTCATTTATTAAACTGGAAAAGATCATAACTATAGCGTTTTATAATCCTTTTATTCTTTAAAATTGTAAGATAATGATGTAATACACCTTTAATTGGTACAAAAGTACAGTCATACGCACATAAAAACATAGAAGTAGATTATAATATTTGTTGAATCTCAGATAACACAACTGTTTATATAAAGATGTCATCATTGACACCTTTAATGTAGACCACACTTAAATCAGAGGTTCTGTCCTGAAACGAGTGACTCATCTCCCATCATGCTTTCCTGAAGTGTCAAGCTGACATCATCGGATGAAACGGAGTCATCATCGGAGTTAACCTTTGATAGCAGCGACTGATTGAAACTAGCCAATCACACCTGCTCTGCTCATTTATTGCATTCTGGCATTATTTGATTTGTTTGAGCTTTGCTTTGAGTTGGAAGCTTTGAAATGCTGCGAGTGCAGTTATATTGATGTGCAAAAAATGTCCTAGAAATGTGGGATGAGGAAACATGAGCGAGTGTCCCGTTAAATGTCAAGAGACTATAAAAAGCAAGTCTTGTTGCTGTCCATTACAATAAAAATATTTTTCATCTTGAAAGTTTCTGTTTTGAACTCAAAACATCTTTGTTATGGTCATTCCGCCTTCTAAAACTATGTTTAAAACTGTTGCAGAATTCCTAATAATATTAATCTATTAGCTATTTCAACTTTCCATTTCTGCCAATTAAAGTGCTCATTTAGAAACTTAACTGGAGTCTGATACCTTTAAAGGAATTTGTATATTAAATATATTACATAACACTTATATGTGTTATGAAACCAGAAATAAATAGAATTTCATATGCCAGAAAAGGTGTTGCCATTGTCAAGTGGTGAACATGAACTAAGAAATTCAGAAACTAGTTAAAATCAAGGAAAATGTTGCCTAAAAAGACGTAAAAAAACTGTTTTATCAATTGAGTTTTAAATGTTCAGTTTTGAGTTATATGGATTTAGAATTCTGTATAAGCTCATGAATCTAAAGATTTATCAAAATATGGATTTTTCTCTGAACTCTGTACTTTATGTGTCTGTTTAGCGCTCTTGTAGGTTTGGAATGTGTCTGTACAAACCTGCCCAGACCCAGAGGGGATCGACCAGCTTATGAAAGAAACGTGACTTTTACTGAAAACATTAGGAAAACTAATATTTTTGATGTCTTCCACTCAGTCGTAACTGACAGGAAAATTGTGCAACTGAACTTTTGAAAGCATTTTCTTCAAGCGAAAAAAGTCACCTAGCAGCTATGAATGTGACCTCACGTAACATCTGTTATAACCAACCTCTCAACACGTGACTGGCGTTATAAATCCATCACATACGCTAACTTACACAACACAATTTTGGGGTCGAAAAATAATGAGAATTTATGTGTGGAAATGTACAAAATGCTGATTCTTTTTCCCCTTTGTATTATTAGATTTATTTGGTTGCTTGTTTTTCCATTCCTTTCACAATAAATTAAATAAAAACACATAGCTACAACAGAATCAATACTCCTATTTTTCATTTTTACCAAAACATCTTATTTGGTTGTGTGGTTTTAGGTTTTTTTTGTCATTGAATAAAGACAATCAAAGAATTAATACATTTTGTTCTCCATAGATTTGTTACTTGGTTTTATGGTTTTATTTAGTTGTATTTTAAAATGTTTTTTATTTAATATTTCTGTAATTAAAACCGCAGATTATTTTATCTATCAATTAATTGTATTTGGTCACATTTTCTCCCGTTTATTTTCTAAATGAATGAAATAAAAAGATATAATCGCGAACTTAATACTTTTTCCATTTTAATAATAATGTGATTTTTTTTTATTTCACTTTTATTTTTCCATTTATGTTCATAATTAAATTGACATAGTCACATAATTGCTGTGGAAATTAAAAACAAATGTTGTCTGTTATGATCATAACAGGTAATATTTTGAAAAGCACTTCCTGTAATTTTAGAACATCAAAATAAGATTTTAATCATCTGTAAAATGACACAAACAACCCACTTTTAAGGGTTTTTATAGACGGAGGTTTCAGTAATGACCAATAAGCAAAACCGTTAGCATAGATGGCTAGTTTAGAAAACTTGCACATGAATAGATTCTCTGCAGGAACATTCAGGCGTGGCTTGGTGACACACTGATTTACAACACAAAAGGCAGCAACCACTGTGGTGGTGTAACCAATGATTAGTGATCTTCGGCTTTTTAAAGCAAAACACATTTGATTTACAATTATAATTAGAAAAGTGCACCAAATATTGCACAAAGTAAGAATTCTAGAACGTAAAGCCAAGTCAAAAAAAAAAAGAAAAGTTGCATAAGAGCAGAGCTCAAGAACATATCTCAGACTGTGAATCCTTCCTGTTTACAGAGCCCCTAAAGGGTCATGATGGTAGGGGAAAAATCAGGGTGGAGAAAAAAATAAGACTGGACAAAAAAAAATGTTCTCAAAACTAATTTTGGCTTCTCTTGCAAAGATTTACCAAATATTGACATTCAATTGAACATTTTTATGTTAACGCAGCGAATGTGGCTTAAGTTTGCGTTCACATATGGAATTCATTGACCTTTATTTTGAACTGGGACTTCTTTATAAAGATACAAGTTCACTGCTTGCGACATCTTTGTGTGAGAACGCAAAAAAAAAAGCTACATATTTTTCCCCCACCTTTATTTATTTTTTCTCCACAATGAAACATTTTTCACCCACTTTTTTATATATTTTCACCCTGCAATATTTTTTGCCCATTCTTATTTTTTTCTTCTTTTCTTACACCCTTTATTATTTTTTTCCACCCTGATTTTTACCTCATCACAACGGCCCTTTAGGGGCTCCATACCAGTTAGATATGGATGGCTGGACTCAAAGACCTCTGAAGTCTCACCGTAAATCCCACATCCCTAAACCTCCTGGCACTCCGAGAAAAAGATTAGAATGGATAAAAGAGGCCCTTTTCCATGTGAAAGTGTGTAAAGCAGTAATGGAGGTTCATGTCACTAATTATACATAGCTACACACTGAAAAACATGTGTTTGAGATGTACAACTTTGCTTTGTGATCACAAGAATATATAAAGGTATATAACCTAAAAACAAGATTTTTAGAAACCTTTTTTTTACACCAGGATACTTCATTAACTCCTAAACCTCAATCAACTGAATGGAGAGACAAGCTTAGCAGCCAGACTTTACTGTTTTAATAAGCCTCTCTACAAGCACTAATGCCTTTCTCGGCCAAGTACAAAGTTCACCTCGGACTGGCAAAACAGTCGTAATGCAAGTTACACTTTGGCAAAGGACAAAGTGCATTTTACATCAGCAGCAACACTCAGTTGTGTAATCTTTCGTCACAAGGTATGATGTAGAAATGTATTGAAAATGAAGGTGGAAGCAAATGGAGAAAAAGAAAAATTACGCATGGTCAAATAATCTTACTTTAAGTTACAGCTTTCAAACACAGTAGTTTTAAATACATTTCCATTTATTTTTTCTTCTGTAGTTCGTTTATAATGTTTTTCATGTTTACAGAGTTCATTGCTATAAGGTAAATAAAAAAATATAGTAGGCATTTATTCACATAGCACATAATATTATTTACATTTGTGCAAGCAAAAAATAAAACATCTAAAACGCAGATATCAGACATTTTAAGTGGTACTTAAAAGCATGTTTTCTGTACGCTCTTTTTATGCAGCTGAACTTTAGAACTGGATGTGTAACTTAGTATTCTCAAGACTCAGTTTAAAAATATGTTAAACGTTTATGTTGGTGAATAACATACCAAATGTTAATCAAAACTGCAGTGACGCAGGCACGCCGTTGCTGCTGGGCGACGTCGCTTCTTATTGGCCGTCTGTGAGATTGACGGGGGCGCGCCCGCGTGACGTCTGATTTTGGAGCGAAGAGGGAGGGATAAAACCTTCAGCAGCGTTTCTCACGAGCAGTATTTGAGGTCAAGCTTACACAGCGTTGGTTACCGATACAAAAAAACCTTTTGAGACCGACGTTTGGAGAGCTAACGCGAACATAGGCTGTCTGGGAAAAGAAAATAGACGAATATTTATAATACAGCAACGAATCTAAAAGATGAACGGGCAAATGAACGGTTTTCATAACAACCTGATCGATGAAGACTGTTTTTTGTTCACGTCGGAGTCTGTTGGTGAAGGACACCCTGGTATGTATATTGTTTACATATTTCCATTATTTTACGGAGTTTTAAGGTCGCGCGAAAGTAACGATAAAACGAGCTATCATAAAGCGCTAGCGGTTAACGTTAGCTATAACACGTGCTAATAACAAATGTATTGTTCCAGCGGAGTGTTAGTGTATGTTATTAACACATACTCTCTAAATACGTTCATTGTGGTGCCTATAACGTTATACATTTAATACAACAAAATGTTTATCGTATGTCCCATGTACAACGACTGCGTAATAGTGTTACAAAACCATTTAAAATCCAGAACATTAACCGTCACGTTATATGATTTGACGAGTTTACGCATGTCTCTATGAAACTTATATTGTAATAAATTAAAAAAAGAATTATGATGTAGGGTGAGCGCTAAATCGAGTACCGCTAGTGCGCGCGGCAGCCATATTGTCTGCAACGCATGCGTTAATGCAATGCGGACTCGAATAACCGGTTTGACTGCTTGCGTATTTAACAAACCTAACGAACGTTTTTTTTTTCCTTTCTCTAACGCACTCTCGTTTTCACACTCTCGCGGTGTCCCTTTATCGTGCGCATGACGCTGGCTGTTTGCGTGTTTTTCGTTAAAACGTTAGGCCTTTATTTTATGGGCCTTTCTGTTTGACAACACGTGGTGTAAACTTCCCTCTCGTCTAACTCCCCGCAAATATTGCGTCAGTCCTCATGCAGGCCCAGTACACCTCAAACCCAACCTCAGAGGATCATTGTAGAAGAAAGAGGGCCTGAACCCAGAAGTTCAGGGACGTTCACTTTGCACGCGGGCTTTGGGGGCGTCTCTGTTTTGTGCCTGTCTGCAGTAAAAGGGGTACGCAGTGTTCCGATCTCCGTTTGATAGCGGGCTTGCTGCATTCGATCATGCGGATATCACGAGTGTCCGATTGCATTGGACCGCACATCTAGTTATTATAAATGAGCTGGGGTATTTTCATACAAACCTGTTTTCAAGAGAGAATTCACACACTGCATGATGGCAGGAGTCTTCCACGAGTGATCCAAACGATTGAATTGCATAATTAGGGATTCATTAGTCAAACAATGCAGATTGTAAAATGGGACTACGATGGGACATCGAAATAAAATCTACTTTGTTAAAAGTTTCACAAAGGTTCATAAGTCAAACCTGACAGTGAAAAAAGTGCATAACGTCACACCTGAAATTATGCTTTTTTTTTAGACATCTGTACGTCCAGTGTAATTAAAATAAAAGAATTTGTCTCTTAAATCATTGACGATAAATAGTTGACTCCTGTTTTTTTTTTTTTTTTACAATGACTGTTTGCATTAACCTTCAAGAGACAGTACCTATCATAAACAATGCCTTTAAATTACCTCAAATGGATGTGCGCCAACAAACGAGGTGTATTCCTCATGTTCCTCCCACCACATACCTTCCACGCCCATCTCTGTGGGTTACTTGTTAGCACAAGGCATAGTCACCCATTTCTGATGACACTTCCAGGTCTGTCCACTTGTATGTTTTTCAGTGATATGCATTAGAATCTCAGCTGTTTGGTTAGTGGACGGTGCCTCGAGCAAACAACAATAAAACATGCTTAAACGAGCGAGTCATGTTTACTTGATACAGCACCTTTAATTGTGCCTGTTCTCAAATATCCGTTTAGGACCAGCATTGTGTCACTTTTGTAGATATGCATAATCAGAAAAGCTAATAATTTATAGGTGGATTGTCAACTTTTATTCCTAAGTTCTCAGACAGCAACAGAATTCTGTAGAGAACAATTGAACACAAGAACTGTTCACAAAATTGAGTATATTGAGGATGGAATGTCACAGGATGGAATTCATCACAGCCATTGCCGTTAAATTGGTGTCCTTTATGTAGTACAAGATGTTGCCTTGACTTTAGTTTCACCCATCCAATGGTCAAACTGATTCTGTTTCTATTAAGTTTACATGCAGATTACAGGTCAAATCGTTACAAAAACATAATATAATAATCCGTTATAAAAAGTTATAAATGTGAATGAGAATATGCAGTGCATACTTGGATACTCATTACGCTGTCTTTAATTAATTATTTTAAGCTCCGACACACATGCCTACATTAGAAACCGTTGAAGTAGTCGATGGACACCTACTCTGATGAATATCTTTGTTAACTACAGTTGTACCTGAATTTGACCATTTGTGGTAGCCGAGAGCAGCAGTTAACCATTTTAACGTTTTTTTTTTGTGGCCAGAAACACAGTTCAATTTTGACCTGTTCAGAGTGAATTTCAAATGTGAACATATTTTATTTCATGGTTGTCCTGTGAAAACTACTAGTGTGAAGAATCTGTTAAAATTCCCTTTTTCCCCTCCAATTCAGAGTGACCTGCGGTTATGTTAGGGTTGGAGAATCCGTCGTCCATTTCAATATTTGAAGAAAATTTTCTTGAAGCCGACGTCTGATAGTTCTTCCAAATTAAAAGTAATTCAGTCTTGTGAACCAGCAGTTCTGTTTGACTGATGTGGCATTTAAAAGAAATCATCATTTCCCCTTTGTATTTTTTCTTCATTCTGTCACTTCTATCTAAAGATGCTACCTGAGCTAGATTTTAGTTTTGTAACAACTTGCACATCGTTCATTGCTTTGGAAAGAACTTGCTAAATGCATAAATCTAGATGCGAATGCTGCTCTTTGTTCTGTGAGGTCACCTTTAGAGCATCCGGGTGCTTTGGCTTTGTTTGTGTACTCGTCACGTTTGTCCTGGATCATGCTTTTATCGTTGGTGGACTCACCTGAACACATGGTGTGAACTTTCCACTCTTGCTCCACTGCCCCGACTCCAGCGTCACTGCACTTTGCTAAGAGCTTTGTGCTGATAGCGGAGGGGGAGGATTCATCGTCCCACTGTAACTGATTAGCTTGGCTTACCTCTGCTCTAATTATAGGCGACACTCCATGGGCTGCAGTTGAGGAACATATGGGCATTCCTGCCTTGATCTGCGAGGCTGCACCAGAGTGAACTTTAGTCAAAGTCCACACGTACAACAAGTATTTTTAGTTTTGCGTTCTATAGTTTTACCAAAAAAAAGCCTCACTCGAGCACATACGCGCAACAACCTGAGAAGTGCTGTCGAGGCTCTCCCAGAGAAACTAGATCTAGATGAAATCTAAACTTATATTTGAACTTTAAACAAAGGATGTCATGGACAAGCCAAAGATTTAGTTTCACTGGCTACATGACTGATAAACATTTCTTAGGAAAGTCCTCAGCTTAGCTGGAGTTTTAATAAATAACTCAATCAAAATTTGCCTAACAAAGGCATAGTATGGATTAAGTTGAGTTAAATAGGAATTCCTATTGGATAATTCTAGAAATAAAACTACCATATAATGCTGTCTTAGGAATTATAAAGATTATTAGTAAGGATATGGTTGCTTTAAACAATAATGTCGGACAGGTTAAACAATTTTGTGTTGAAATAAAGCTACCAAGACACTTTATTTTTTATTGGTGTGGGTGAAAAAAAATGTTGAGTAAAAAATTCAGTGATGACAGTTGGTTTCTGTGCTTTTCCCCCTCTCTTCTTTCTGAAGGCAGCAAGCGTGCGTAATTGAGTGTTGAGCTGTGAGGTGCTCTTTTTGATAGCGTACTGCTCATAAACCAATCAAGTAATGGAGCCAATGTCCATGAAAGGCTTTGGTGAAGCTGGTTTAATTAGCCTGAAGCCAGAAGCTGACACAGGATCACAAAAGTCACAATCTATTAAAAAGCACAACTAATGGGCTTTTAAAATGTGAAAGTATATAATGTACAGAAATCTAGTCACTTCATTAGTTAACCTTCACGCTGTTTTAAATATCAACTATGTATGTAGTATGCATATTTATATTTTTAGACTCTACCTAATTTCTGGCAAATTTTAAACTTGTCAGTCTTTAAGGTTAATTTAGAGAAAAAGAGCTGTAAAGTACAATATCGAGAGAAGAGAAAACTGAACTAGTTTATGCCATAGCAGCAGCCATACCTTTGATTAATTAAATCCGTTTACAGAAAGCATATTTTGTCCTGTGCACTGTTTAGCTGACTGTTAAAACATATCAATTTAAGATGGTCATTTCATTGCATTAATGAACTTCCAGTCAGTCGTATTTAAGCAGGATTTCAGCCTTTAGTAAGGCTGTTAAATCGATCCCATCCTTTATTCCAGATAAGATTTGTGACCAGATCAGTGATGCCGTGTTGGATGCCCACCTCAAACAGGATCCTGATGCCAAAGTAGCCTGCGGTGAGTGTCGAGTTCTGCGTTCCTGGACATTTTTTTTCCTCCATACTCTTGGTACTCGAACCTTTGTGTCCTGACCCCTATCAATCTGTCCTTACAGAGACCGTCGCCAAGACTGGAATGATCTTGCTGGCTGGTGAGATCACCTCTCGTGCTGCAGTGGACTATCAGAAGGTTGTGAGGGACACCATCAAGCACATTGGCTATGATGGATCTTCCAAAGGTAAAATCCTGTAGATTTGTATTTATCTTTTGGATGTGAAGTGAAAAGTTTAACGCTGTAATTGTACTTCTAGGGTTTGACTACAAGACCTGCAATGTGCTTGTGGCTCTTGAGCAGCAGTCACCTGATATTGCTCAAGGGGTTCACCTCGACCGTAATGAGGAGGATGTTGGGGCTGGAGACCAGGTTGGAGCTTACTTTGCTTTGCGTGTGCGGAGATGGTGATAAGTCTGAATGTATATTTAACGCCTCTCTGAAATGAACTTGCCTTGCAGGGGCTGATGTTTGGTTATGCCACTAATGAGACTGAGGAGTGTATGCCTCTCACCATCGTCTTGGCTCACAAGCTGAATGCAAAAATGGCTGAGCTCCGCCGCAATGGAACTCTGCCTTGGCTTCGACCTGACTCAAAGACCCAAGTAAAAAAAAAAAGCTTTTATGTTTTTCTGTCAAGTCTTGAAAATAGTTTTATGTTGTTAAATTCATTCTTTACACCAAACTTTTTATTTATTATTATTAGGTCAGGTCAATTCATTTGTATCTTCCATAAGTTCTAAGCATTTTAGTTGATTAAGGAAACTTCTGACCAAGTTTTATCCCTGTAATGTAGAAAAGAGTTTGTTGTTGGCTCTCAAAGCACAAGTCTTTTCTCCGCTTGGAGTTCTGCTCATTCATCATCAGTTGGCATCTCTGATGCTGGATCGAGCGCTGCATCTGCCCTCGTCTGAATGCAAAATCGTTGTCTATCTTTTATAGCCCTCATGATTCAGTGTTGACTCAAAAAATAATTGGTTTCAGCTTCAACTGCTGTCCATGCTGTAGGTGCATTTACAAAGTTTGCCAAGTTCATGGGTTGCTCACTAGAGCCTCCCTCTTTCCATCAGGCAGTCTCACAAATCTCCAAAGTTGACTTTTTTTTCTACATTTCTGACCTTTCTCCTACTCCAGGTGACTGTCCAGTACCGACAGGATCGTGGTGCCATGCTCCCGGTGCGTGTACACACCATTGTGGTGTCCGTTCAGCACGACGAGGTTGTGTGCCTGGATGAGATGAGGGATGCTCTGAAGGAGAAAATTGTAAAGGCAGTGGTGCCGAGCGTTTACCTGGATGATGACACCATCTATCATCTGCAGCCCAGCGGACGCTTTGTCATTGGAGGCCCACAGGTTTAAACAGAAAATTTCGCTGCCCTTTTTCTGGGGTTCCCATAACCATAGTGCAAATCAGCTAATTTGTAGCTCTTTTTTTATTTTATTTTTTTCCCTCTTGTCTTTGTTGTCGTTAGATTTATTAATTTATGATTTTATTTGGTTGTATTTGAGAATTCTTTATTGGTATTTTTATTTGATTGACCTAGCCACAGAAATGTTTTAAATCAATTTATTTTATTTGGTTTCTTACTAACTACTACTAACCCCAATTAAATGAATTATATAGAAAGACTATAGAATTGTTATTTACTTATGTTTTTTTTTATTTTTCTTAGACAGTTACAGAATTAACTTTTTAAATTCATTTTATAATTTATTTCCATTGATCCTAGACATAGACAGAAGTGATCAATTTCCCCAGTTTAACAATAGATTTAATGTGGTTGTATTTTAAAATAATTAGTACTTAATTGAAAAAATGCATAATGGCAGAAGTCTTATTAGTTCTGTAATTGAATTAAATAAAAGGATAAAAGTATGGAATTGATACTGATTTTAATGTATTAATATATTTGATGTATTGTTAAGTACATTTATTTATTTTTATAATTAAAAAATGGTAATTGACTGAATTTTCCCATCTTTAATATAAAGATTTGATTTGGTGTTTTTTATTTTCACTACTGTTAATGTTCACAATTTAAAATAATTGTCCTCCACCTCAAACGTTTAGGAGAGACTTGTTTTCACACAATTTACCTTCTAACAGGGAGACGCGGGTTTGACTGGCCGTAAGATAATTGTGGACACTTACGGAGGCTGGGGTGCGCATGGAGGCGGGGCCTTCTCTGGGAAAGATTACACTAAAGTGGACCGTTCCGCTGCCTATGCTGCCCGCTGGGTGGCCAAGTCTCTGGTGAAGGCTGGTTTGTGCAAGCGTGTGCTGGTCCAGGTGAATACCCAGTAGTATGTTTCTGTGGAAACAGTGTTTGGGTGGGATCTTATTTTATTGTTTCTCAGGTGTCTTACGCTATCGGAGTTGCCCACCCTTTGTCCATTTCAATCTTCCACTATGGTACCTCCCAGAGGAGCGAGAAGGAGCTGTTGGAGATTGTGACAAAGAACTTCGATCTCCGACCGGGTGTCATTGTCAGGTAAAAGTGGGCTGCTACTTTTGGGGGTTACCGTTCTCTGTGGATGTTCTCCTGTTCCTCCGTGCAACTTTAGAGAGGTTCATTAAGGTTTTCTCTGGCATTATCTCACTCTATCTCCTGTGCAATTCCAGAGAGCTGGACCTGAAGAAGCCCATCTACCAGCGCACCGCTGCTTATGGCCACTTTGGCCGTGAGTCCTTCCCCTGGGAAGTTCCTAAAAAGCTTCAATACTAAATTTGTAACCCCCTCCTTTCTAGGGATGGTAGGTGTACAATACAGAAAAACCTACTCAACCCACGGGAGGGGAGGAAGTACCAAACCCCCTCACTCCTAACCTCACACCGCTCCCCTCACACCCCTTGACCTCCTGTCCTGTGCTTAGCTGTACATCTCTTCAAGTGATCTGTGGTTGGCAGCTGTTAGCTTTTGTGCTCTTTAACTCTTCTCCACCCATCTCTTCGACCCTTCCTTCCTTACCTACTTGCTTGATAGATCAAGTGATGGCACAAATTCAGGGTCAGAGGTTGTTTTGTGATGCTAAACATTGCTAGCTGAAGCGCCAACCCCACAAGTGTTTAGTGGTCAATTAAGAGAAGCAATGTTCACCGTTTCCAGGTCAACCACTTCACGTACCATCCAAACCTCTCATGAAATGTATGTTAAGTTATTGTTGGATTGGACACAGTTGCGTTCAGATTGAACTAAAGTGTACTGCTGCGATGGCTGCGTCCCGGTTTCTGCAGACCCTGTTTTATTTCTGACGTGTTACAGAGAAGTCAGAAGCTGCTATCAACAGACATGGCTCTGCAGGAACGGCGACTCGCCTCGTTCCCTGAATCCTCCTCATCTCGATGTTTATTCCAAATGTGATGCTCTACTAGACCAGGGCAGAGGCAAAGCACTCCCTCTCTGCGGCCGGTGACGGCGGGCGTGGATACAGAGAAGCCCTGCCCTCTCGCTGGAGCAGTGGGGCTGCCTCTGCCTTTGAATTGCTCCATACTTGAAAACAATCTAAAATTTGCTGGGTGGTCCCCTTGAGTCCTGGCGTCTGTACAGAAAAGCTTGTGATCTCAAGGTGTGGTCATCTTTTTGACTTTTTGTACATGCAAGGTATTTTTTTAAGATTACTAATACGTTTAATTTACTTGAACACCACAGTCTTGGTGAACGTCCAACAAGCCGGCTCTGTGGCGGTCCCCTTGGTGTCCTACAGAAAGCCCTGGGCTCTCGCCACAGGCTGGCGCTGTTAGCTGTGACCATTGTTACTTTTTTACGAGAGTGAAGGCAGGTAGATGAGACTGTTCAGAAGCCCTCATGCACACTTTTGCGTTCAGGACTCCGGTGCTCCCGCAGACAGAAGCGAGTCTAGCTGGTGTTGTACAGAGAAACCGGCTTCGTTTACATGCTTTCTCTGTTGGGTGCACTTAGGTCGCACTCTGTTTTTATAAATTGCTAATCTGTTTTTATTTGGAACCGTTTGTTTAATTTAATTCCGGAGATTGGTTCATCAGACTGGTAATTGAGAGTAGAAGTGCCTTTTTTTTTTCCTCTCCGTCACCTCTTTCCCTCTTCTAAAACTCTTTGTTCCCGTCCTCACTCAACATCCTGGGTGTCCTCTTGATTTCAATCTTTGCAAACTTGACTTCCTTCCTTTCAATGCTCCCAGACAGCTCTGTTCTTATATCAGTTATTTGAATAAAAGTTGATCCTTACAATTATTCTGATGTACTTTACTTTTCTGACACAGTAAGCTCGAGATGTAAAAGTCTGGTGTGTGAATATTACTGGGTTGTTTTATAAAACACATTTCACATTTTAGTTCTTTTTACACTGTAGATGTGTGTTTTAATAGATAGTTGATTTGTAATAATGTATGAAATAAGCAACTTACAACTTGAAATATTTTATTATGAAAAAGAAATTGTATTCATAACACAAGTGTTTATACATGCAACAAAATATGTCCATTACTGTAAAAGCAAGGATTTGTTTGTTGAAGTAATTTGGTGAAGTTAAAAGGTTCAACTCCAAAACATAACGCTGATGGAACGATAAAGCTAAATGCTTGATGGGTTTGGTTAAACAGGAGAAGTAAAAAACAAAACTAATATTTTGTTATATTATATTGGTTTCATTAATTCAGTTTTTAGGAGAAGCAAACATTTTGTTTGTTTTCTGGGAGTTAAGTCTTAACTGTACCTTCAAGAAGTGTCATCTGCATACGGTGTGCACACGGAGATAGTTACAGGATGATTCAGTTTTACATTTTGTTTTCTGGTTGTTTACTTGACTGGGGAAAAGGAGATGAACTACAAATCTTTACCTAAAACATCTAGTTAGAACAATGGTAAGTAATGAAGCTGTCGGTGTAGACACAGTGGTTGTGTTAAAGCATTAAAGTGGACTGATGCACTTCTTTTGATAGTAAAGTATTTACACCTCTAATCAATTTGTTTCTGCAATATTGCAATGCCCTCAAAACATGATGTTATGCCAAACAATGGGATTGATGGGATACTTCAATAGAGCTGGCAAACAGCACGCAAAGTGAACATGATAGAATAAATAATTTGTAATATGTTATATTTAATCACTAATTTTTAATGAAAAAACTGGATAAAAACAAAGAATAAATGCATGGTCTTAAATTTTAGTCCGTTTTTCAATTCCATGTTGGTTTGGAGAAGGTGAGTGATGAATTATGACATTTCCTATTGTTTTTTCAATTGATTAATCTTTTACAGAAGAGCAAACGAGGAAGTACTTGTATAATACATGAATCCAAACAGTTCTTGGGGGAGAACATACTCCCCAAAAAGAATACCACAACTTTGAAAATCTGAATTTCATCAAAGAAACAATAGAACCTTAAACAATCAATGTGAAGCATATGTAAATTTCAGAAAGATCTCACCCTTTTTCTTCTTTGAGAGTTCTTGACTTGTAAATTTACGATATTCTTTTTTAATCACCCTATATTTGAAAAACAAAAAATAGAACATTTTTTAAACTACAGTTAAATTTAATTGGGTGTACAATAAAACAAATTCATTGTAGATTGAAAAATCAAATTCTGCAAAATGTACATTTAGATTAAAGATTTTATATCTTTGAATACATGTATGCAGGTTCCAGGTTTTATACATAGTTTGACATGTTTGGTGAATATAACAGTAACACATTTTTCTCAAATCTATTCATTATTAACAAAAGTTGGAACCTTTTCGTACAAGAGTTGTCGGTTTTATTCCATTA
This sequence comes from Danionella dracula, assembly GCA_900490495.1. NCBI lineage: Eukaryota > Metazoa > Chordata > Actinopteri > Cypriniformes > Danionidae > Danionella > Danionella dracula. Next base: position 1,003,458 of record UELW01000006.1, read on the forward strand.
TGGTATCAAAACGGAGCTCTGGGTTTGCAACATTTTTATGCTTAAATGAAGTTACTCAGTGTGTTGATACAGAACCTACTGTGTTATACCCAACATCAAGGATCAACAAATCCCTGCTCTAGCACATGCTTCTCAGCTTCACACAACCAAAACGACTGTAGTTAGGGGAGCAGGTGTGTTTAATGATGTAACAAAATGTGCAGGCTCCAGACCTCCAGCCACACATCGGGATCCCTGATGTAAAACACGCGTGTGCGTCACTCCTTTGTGAAAATCTAACTGAAGTACACACACAACTTCCACACTTGATCTGCTAACACTAGAATCAATTTAAAGATTTTAGATAATAAAACTTATACATTAACTTTTGCTTTGGCATTCAACCAACATAATCAAAGATAAAGGAATTATGAAATCCAGGATATTTAATATTAAAGCAACTTTATCAATTATTAATAAACATTCTTGGAGTTACTTTCAAAATTTCTGTTTGCTTAAGATATCTAATCCATTGAATATAAATGAAACAAAGTTACGGAATGTTCTGCCATCACCTTTTCAGAGTTACCAAATTAACAAATAGATGTTTCTAGACAAGCTAACATACTGGAGAGCTTGATCCAATGAGAGACGTGATGAGGAAAACTCAATTAACAGTTATGAATATAACTTACAACCACATTTTAAGTTAAACCAACACAAGCATTCAGGAAGCTAGCCAGGGATTCGTTCCCACACGCTCTCCTCACAGAAAGAAACCACCTGCAGAAGATACAAACAGTTCATATGTGAGCATCAATACACACCAAACACATCTGAGTGAGGTTCAGTGTGTTCTCTGCACTCACGCCACACTCCACAGCAGTTTGGAGGTCTTTGCAGCTGTGTTTAGGTCCAAGACTGCAGGCCCCGGGGACCCCTTCAGGCTCCTGAACGGAGTGGCAGAGATTTGCTTTCTAATGTAGACAGAAAAGAACTCCTTAGCATTTCAAAAACAGTCACATTTTAGCAAGCTGTGTCACTGAGTCATTGAAAGGGACAGTTAGGAAGCTTCAACGTGTTGAGATTGGATGAAGATATCACTTACTTTATTAGAAACGTAACTTGGTATATTAGATCAATGAATATAGTTGAGTCATAATGACTTGTTTATTCTACTGACGTCATGATTAATTAGATCATAAGAGTTTGAGATGTTTCCTAACGCTAGAGATGCTTATCTATATTTAGCTTTAGTTGTTTGATTACAATCTGTGCCTGGAATTCTTTTAGATACATTTAGCTTTTAAATGCATTATAATAAATCACAGTTTAAATGAAAAAGTAAAAAAAAGTGTTTTACTTGTACTGTGGTGTTTTAAGTGTTCTTTTGTTCTCCTGACATTGGAGAGGGAGTGAAAGGTCTTGAAGTTACTCAAGGAGTATTTTAAAAAAAAGAATAAACGGATCATTATGAAGGGCGATTAGAGCCCAAACTAAACGAATGAATTTAAGTTAATAGATGTGTGTGCATCAATATCTGGATGAGAAATTATGTTTTTTTAGAATGGCTTTTAAGATTAAGTTCTGTGATTTAAAACACAATCACAGAGTAAACATTCGAACAACTCTTTTTATGTGTTTTTTTGTTGAAATATATATGATATCTGAATAAAGAAAAAATACACTTATTCAGATGCAATAATGTTTTGAGTCTCAAAAGTTCAAAAGAACCAAACTTAAAGTTATAAAATATTCTTACAATTATTCTTTAAATCTGTAAATTCTCTGACTTTTGAGCCTTGAGTCATCGTATCTCTGATATAGTATATATATTTTTTTCATGCATCAAATAAAAAATATTATATTTATATATAATTGATATTTTTTAATGCATTGATGATTTTTCTTAATTGTGCTTAAAATTAGTGTCCGCTCATATCAGCACACTTAAAACTCTCATCTATATATATATATATATATATATATATATATATATATATATATATATATATATATATATATATATATATATATATATATATATATAAATAAAATCTAAATATAGTAAAATGTTTTATATTTTAAACAAAATTATCATACACTCTTTCAGAAATGCAAAATGCAATGATGGTTTCAGCCTCCAAAGTTGAAATATTGGTAAGAGAGAACCAAATTTTACAGATTTAAAGAAAAATAAAGACTAAACGTATGTTAGACTATTTTTCTTCATTGAGTGTAGCTAAAGCTTCAAAAACCAGTCTTTTTAAACATACTTTGATAACATTGTTATGTTAATAATAAAATAAACCTGTGTGCGTGTGTGTGTGGGTGTGTGTGCGTGTGTGCGTGTGTGTGTGTGTAAAAAAGAAATTGAACCCTTCATCTAACTATTTTATAATGAGAACCAGTGTTCTACTAACTTCTAATAAAACACCAGGGGTCTCCAAATCTGGTCCTGGAGGTCCAGAGCACAGCAAATTTTTGATTCAGTCATCATGAAACACACCTGATCACACTAAGCTTGTTTAAAGTTAGCGTAGTATGCATGAGATACCAGGGTTGAAACTAAAATATGCTGAGCTCTGCCCCTCTATGATCGAGTTTGGTAGCCCTGATTATAGTACGATCTATTCATTTAAATTTTCATTTGTTTCTCAAATATAATGGTGCCTACAGTGCTATATTGTTACCTACATTCTTGTTGTAAAGCAGCTAATAAGTATTTTTACAGTTTAAGTAATCCACTTCTGGTTTATAACAGTTTTTTCTCTAGATTATAAAACAAAGGGTCCTTTTAGAATAGCTCTTTAAAACATTCCGAACAGTTCTTTTTGTATTTGTAATAATTTTCTCGTTGTAATTAATCAAACTCTTATGCCATATTACAGTCATTTCATAACAAAGTTACAGCTGAAGTTCTTGGAAAATGTAACCTGGAAGCTCTAAGAAGAAACGAATGCAATGGTTTTCTGTAAGAGCAGCAACTTCATCTGTTCTTTTTTTTTTAACTAGAATATCTATTAATGCGTTTGGACCCTAACCACCTCCCCATACAGAAGTAAGCACTGGAAACACTGTCTAATTAGTCAAAATGACCATAAAAGCATGTCGTAGAAAGTTAAACATCTTTTTAACTATTAGAGATTTACCTCACAAGCCTCCTGCGCCCCTCGCTGTTTGCTCAGAAACAGACCCAGCTGTTTCCCATGCAGCTGAACGTATGCCTCGCACTGGAAGAACACATGCAGGAGTTACAAATGCACTCACATCAAAACAAAAAACGAATTCAAAAGGGACATGATGCTGACAAACCTTAGGCATCATTTCACCGGGGTGAAGCTGGCAGAGAGAGTCAAGGAAAGAGCTCGCCTGGCGCCCGGTGCCATTGATGCCCAGGTGTAGTCGAGTTAGAAAAGCCAGCGTGAGGCATGAATCACAGTCCGAAAGAGTCAAAGCTGTGCTTAAAACAAACATGCTTTATTTCCTGCTAAGTGCATTTAAGTGCAAACAGACTAACAACAGAAACTCTTACCACTGACAGAACTCTCCCATACATCACAGACTCGAAGCAGATTGCACAGGAAGCTAGGAGAGGTTTTGTTCAGGAGCATGTCCACCAGAATTTGGACATATTTTACCACCAGTTTACTGCACTGAGGCTGAATCGCCGCCGGAAACTCATTACACAAACCCTCGAGAAGAGCAGTGAGGAAGTTCTGTGGAGGAAAACTGGACTTCATTCTCAAGTTTTATCAAGATGTCCCCTTGGATTTCTAAAGTAACATTGAGGTCCAACTTGCTTTATTCCAGTATTCGGTAACACTTTAGATTGCAGCCCCCAAGTTACAATGTAATTGAACTGTGTAGTCAATGGGGGTAGTTACTATATACTTAAAGGGTAATTTTGATATTATTACAGGGTAATTACTGAGTGCTTGCTGAGTAATTACTGTGTACTTATAGGGTGCCTACTGTGTAATTACAGAGTACTATTATGGTAAGTATGGCTTATTACAGGTTAGTTACAGTGTAATTATATGGTAAGTACTGTTTATTACAGGGTAGTTACAGTGTAATTATATGGTAATTGCTGTTTATTACAGGGTAGTTACAGTGTAATTATATGGTAAGTACTGTTTATTACAGGGTAGTTACAGTGTACTTATATGGTAAGTACTGTTTATTACAGGGTAGTTACAGTGTACTTATATGGTAAGTACTGTTTATTACAGGGTAGTTACAGTGTAATTATACGGTAATTGCTGTTTATTACAGGGTAGTTACATTGTACTTATATGGTAATTGCTGTTTATTACAGGGTAGTTACAGTGTACTTATATGGTAAGTACTGTTTATTACAGGGTAGTTACAGTGTTCTTATATGGTAATTGCTGTTTATTACAGGGTAGTTACAGTGTAATTATACGGTAAGTACTGTTTATTACAGGGTAGTTACAGTGTACTTATATGGTAAGTACTGTTTATTACAGGGTAGTTACAGTGTTCTTATATGGTAAGTACTGTTTATTACAGGGTAGTTACAGTGTAATTATATGGTAATTGCTGTTTATTACAGGGTAGTTACAGTGTAATTACATGGTAATTGCTGTTTATTACAGGGTAGTTACATTGTAATTATATGGTAATTGCTGTTTATTACAGGGTAGTTACAGTGTAATTATATGGTAAGTACTGTTTATTACAGGGTAGTTACAGTGTACTTATATGGTAATTGCTGTTTATTACAGGGTAGTTACAGTGTTCTTATATGGTAAGTACTGTTTATTACAGGGTAGTTACAGTGTAATTATACGGTAAGTACTGTTTATTACAGGGTAGTTACAGTGTAATTATACGGTAAGTACTGTTTATTACAGGGTAGTTACAGTGTAATTATACGGTAAGTACTGTTTATTACAGGGTAGTTACAGTGTACTTATATGGTAATTGCTGTTTATTACAGGGTAGTTACAGTGTACTTATATGGTAAGTACTGTTTATTACAGGGTAGTTACAGTGTTCTTATATGGTAATTGCTGTTTATTACAGGGTAGTTACAGTGTAATTATACGGTAAGTACTGTTTATTACAGGGTAGTTACAGTGTAATTATATGGTAATTGCTGTTTATTACAGGGTAGTTACAGTGTTCTTATATGGTAAGTACTGTTTATTACAGGGTAGTTACAGTGTACTTATATGGTAAGTACTGTTTATTACAGGGTAGTTACAGTGTTCTTATATGGTAATTGCTGTTTATTACAGGGTAGTTACAGTGTAATTATACGGTAAGTACTGTTTATTACAGGGTAGTTACAGTGTAATTATACGGTAAGGACTGTTTATTACAGGGTAGTTACAGTGTACTTATATGGTAAGTACTGTTTATCAGAGGGTAGTTACATTGTAATTATATGGTAATTGCTGTTTATTACAGGGTAGTTACAGTGTAATTATACGGTAAGTACTGTTTATTACAGGGTAGTTACAGTGTAATTATACGGTAAGGACTGTTTATTACAGGGTAGTTACAGTGTACTTATATGGTAAGTACTGTTTATCAGAGGGTAGTTACATTGTACTTATATGGTAATTGCTGTTTATTACAGGGTAGTTACAGTGTTCTTATATGGTAAGTACTGTTTATTACAGGGTAGTTACAGTGTAATTATACGGTAAGTACTGTTTATTACAGGGTAGTTACAGTGTAATTATACGGTAAGTACTGTTTATTACAGGGTAGTTACAGTGTACTTATATGGTAATTGCTGTTTATTACAGGGTAGTTACAGTGTACTTATATGGTAAGTACTGTTTATTACAGGGTAGTTACAGTGTTCTTATATGGTAATTGCTGTTTATTACAGGGTAGTTACAGTGTAATTATACGGTAAGTACTGTTTATTACAGGGTAGTTACAGTGTAATTATACGGTAATTGCTGTTTATTACAGGGTAGTTACATTGTACTTATATGGTAATTGCTGTTTATTACAGGGTAGTTACAGTGTACTTATATGGTAAGTACTGTTTATTACAGGGTAGTTACAGTGTTCTTATATGGTAATTGCTGTTTATTACAGGGTAGTTACAGTGTAATTATACGGTAAGTACTGTTTATTACAGGGTAGTTACAGTGTAATTATACGGTAAGGACTGTTTATTACAGGGTAGTTACAGTGTACTTATATGGTAAGTACTGTTTATCAGAGGGTAGTTACATTGTACTTATATGGTAATTGCTGTTTATTACAGGGTAGTTACAGTGTTCTTATATGGTAAGTACTGTTTATTACAGGGTAGTTACAGTGTACTTATATGGTAAGTACTGTTTATTACAGGGTAGTTACAGTGTTCTTATATGGTAATTGCTGTTTATTACAGGGTAGTTACAGTGTAATTATACGGTAAGTACTGTTTATTACAGGGTAGTTACAGTGTACTTATATGGTAATTGCTGTTTATTAAAGGGTAGTTACATTGTAATTATATGGTAATTGCTGTTTATTACAGGGTAGTTACAGTGTAATTATACGGTAAGTACTGTTTATTACAGGGTAGTTACAGTGTAATTATATGGTAATTGCTGTTTATTACAGGGTAGTTACAGTGTTCTTATATGGTAATTGCTGTTTATTAAAGGGTAGTTACATTGTAATTATATGGTAATTGCTGTTTATTACAGGGTAGTTACAGTGTAATTATACGGTAAGTACTGTTTATTACAGGGTAGTTACAGTGTAATTATACGGTAAGGACTGTTTATTACAGGGTAGTTACAGTGTACTTATATGGTAAGTACTGTTTATCAGAGGGTAGTTACATTGTAATTATATGGTAATTGCTGTTTATTACAGGGTAGTTACAGTGTAATTATACGGTAAGTACTGTTTATTACAGGGTAGTTACAGTGTACTTATATGGTAATTGCTGTTTATTACAGGGTAGTTACAGTGTACTTATATGGTAAGTACTGTTTATTACAGGGTAGTTACAGTGTACTTATATGGTAATTGCTGTTTATTAAAGGGTAGTTACATTGTAATTATATGGTAAGTACTGTTTATTACAGGGTAGTTACAGTGTAATTATACGGTAAGGACTGTTTATTACAGGGTAGTTACAGTGTACTTATATGGTAAGTACTGTTTATCAGAGGGTAGTTACATTGTAATTATATGGTAATTGCTGTTTATTACAGGGTAGTTACAGTGTAATTATACGGTAAGTACTGTTTATTACAGGGTAGTTACAGTGTAATTATACGGTAAGTACTGTTTATTACAGGGTAGTTACAGTGTACTTATATGGTAATTGCTGTTTATTACAGGGTAGTTACAGTGTACTTATATGGTAAGTACTGTTTATTACAGGGTAGTTACAGTGTTCTTATATGGTAATTGCTGTTTATTACAGGGTAGTTACAGTGTAATTATACGGTAAGTACTGTTTATTACAGGGTAGTTACAGTGTAATTATACGGTAAGTACTGTTTATTACAGGGTAGTTACAGTGTTCTTATATGGTAAGTGCTGTTTATTACAGGGTAGTTACAGTGTACTTATATGGTAATTGCTGTTTATTACAGGGTAGTTACAGTGTACTTATATGGTAATTGCTGTTTATTACAGGGTAGTTACAGTGTACTTATATGGTAATTGCTGTTTATTACAGGGTAGTTACAGTGTACTTATATGGTAAGTACTGTTTATTACAGGGTAGTTACAGTGTTCTTATATGGTAAGTACTGTTTATTACAGGGTAGTTACAGTGTACTTATATGGTAATTGCTGTTTATTACAGGGTAGTTACAGTGTAATTATACGGTAAGTACTGTTTATTACAGGGTAGTTACAGTGTAATTATACGGTAAGTACTGTTTATTACAGGGTAGTTACAGTGTTCTTATATGGTAAGTGCTGTTTATTACGGGGTAGTTACAGTGTACTTATATGGTAATTGCTGTTTATTACAGGGTAGTTACGTGTACTTATATGGTAATTGCTGTTTATTACAGGGTAGTTACAGTGTTCTTATATGGTAATTGCTGTTTATTACAGGGTAGTTACAGTGTTCTTATATGGAAATTGCTGTTTATTACAGGGTAAATACATATTTATATTTGTGATGCATTTTTTTGTTATTTACATGTTTCATTTTTTTACCTTATAAAACAAAAATGTTCCATCAGCAAATTTGATCTCAAACTGGGAATAATAAAGCTATATCTGATTAGCCAATCAGCAAGTTGAGGGTGCTCTTTGTGTGGGTGGATTTTCACCTCCGCTCTTTCTCGGGGAAACAGATACCCAATCGCGCTGACGATGTACGTGCAGACCGTGCACTTGATGGACATCTCTTTCTGGGTTTCAGATCAGAAAAGATCAGTTCAGCGGAACAGGTAAATAAACTTAAACTCTGACCAATACCTTCAAAGGTGGTGTTTCAGCATTTAGCGTGTGGTTCAGCGGCAGCTTTTTAGCTCCTCCAATCTGGCCTCCACACAGTTGAAGCTGAGCACAGATGTCAGCTGGGTTCTGGAGTAAACAGATGTGAGGGATCCACGCAGGAAATCATTTTACCACTCGTCGATCATAAATCAATACAAACCATGATGTTGGTGAGGAAGGTGATGGCCAAAGGAAGCTTCCTGAGAACTTCAGAATGGCAGAAAGGAGAATATTGTGGAGGCAAAATATTACAAACTTTATCCAGAACCGAGATTAACCTGACCTAAATAAACAAGACAAATGGAACGTTACATGTTGAAAACAATGCACTGGGATTAGAAGCAAGTTTTGTTTTGCAAATCCCCTTTTCTGACCCATACTTTTTTAAGTAAGTCTGAAGTGAAGTTTGATTCTAAAATAATAGCACATCTTTTAAAATTGAGAACTAAGATATTTCTGTCATCGATTTAAGATTCTAACATATTTCTTTGATTAAATACAGATTTCAAAGTTGTTATATTACAAGTAACCTGTAATATATTATATCTAAACTTGGTAGAGCTGTTTTTGGAGTGAACTGAAAAGGAAAAAATCTATGAAAAATAGTTTAGAACAATCGTTTAAACAGTTATTGAAAGAACTATTTCCAATCATTATTATCGGGGGAATAGCATGTGTACGTGCGTGAGTGTGTGTGTGTGCGCGTGGTCCAGTACCTGGAAGTCTCTATCTGAGGCCAGGTCTTCCAGAAGCTTTAAAATCTGCACGCAGTCCTGACACATCTCCCCCGTCTAGACAAATCAACACATTATTAGCCACAAGTTTAAAGCATGCTCTGCTTAAAAGGTTTCTTCACAATACAATTTAGTCTCGATAAATATGTGATCAGCTCCTTTTTTTTTAGGTGATATGTTTGAGAAATGAAGTGTTTGATAGTAGATCATTGTGTTTGCAATAACTGCAGACATAGCTTTGTATCCAATGATCTGAAATATCGAACTGAAATGATTATTAACAACGTGTTTTAAGCAAATTGAATTGAATTTGAAAGAACAGACACACCCTGTGATCTAAGTAGGTGTTGGTAATAACCAAGTCTCTACAGTATACACCCATTTGATGATTAAAAAGATAAATGCTTCATCTTTTTAAATATGTCCGAAAATGTCCTCCAGTGTCTCTCTTTGTCGCTCTATGAAGATTTATTCCTGTTTATCCATTGAATACGGTTCTGTCCTTCAAAACTAAACCCTATCAAAGTCACTTGAATTAAGCAAATATAAAAAAACTATGCAATAAGAAACTAAATAGCAACAAAAATGGAATTTCTATACTTTACTTAAACATAACCATCAGCATATTTTCAATCAAATCGTGCATAAATTAACTATATTTTAAAGTAAAACCTGCTTTTTGGTTGTCATTTTTCAGTTATTATTTAAAAAGACATTCAGGCTACTAACATATATTTACTTATATATTGGTATTCCAGAGCTCAGGGACACTTTATAATGTTAGAGGTACAGTATATAGACAAGACAGCAAACAGTGGGTCAGTTTCAGCACGGAACACAAAGCAAGAAATATGACAGACAGATAGACGCATTAACGTGAAGAGGGTAAATGCATTAACCACAGAAGTCAAAATAAGTGGTTTAAGACAAAAAGCACATGTTTTGATAAAAATATAAAAAACACACTATTTAAAAACTCACCTCAGTATCATCCAGACTAGTCAGGAGGTTTCTCGTGCCCACTGGATCAATAGACCTGGATTTAACTGTTAAAAACAAAATCACTTAATAGTAATGAGATTAAGAACGTTAATAATGGTTTTAATCTTCATCCTGTGCTCGGCAGGTCAATATTTATGAAATGTCTGTAAATAGCGACAATAAATTACCATTCATTAAAATATTATGTACAATAACGCAAAAATGTACCGACAAAATCAACAGATTAAACTCCTCATTCTTAATTACTCTTTAAAAGAGTGTGTTGCCAGATTGACCCATAATCTGCCTGGTAAACAGGTATACCGTCTCAAAGGCTGAATTTAGCTCAAATCACTGCAATATAGAGGAGAATTGTTCACGTCAAGCCAGCTTTTTTTGTAAAGCACTTTAACACAAGAGATGTGACCGAAGTTAAATTAAAAATGAAAACATGGTAAGAATTTAAAGCATTTCTAACCTTTAAAAGATCAGTTAAATCAATAACAGCATAAAAAACAACACAATACTGTATATAACTATAAAATTAATAAAAAATTGCATGATACAGACGAGCTGAGTCGGATACATGATTAAATAGATATGTTATTAGCTTAATTTAAAATTAAAACTGTCTGACATTTAACAGGAGAGCATCCCAGAGGGTCGGACCTGCAAATGTACAATCCACTAAATCTCCTCAGCGTTTTCATCGTGTCCGAGGCACATTCAGGAGCAGCTGATCAGCAGATTTGGGGACTTGGAGGAAATCTATGCATTATACCATTTTTTTATAAAAAAAAAGTGATGATAATAATAATGTACACAAAAAGAGAAAGGTTTTAAGGGAGTTTGGACCAAGCTTTTGCTAAAAAGAGATGAGCATTTAATGTGTAAAAACATGAAGAAATTCTGGCTTAAAAACCAAAAACCTTCAAACACAGTTTCCTCACCTGAGGCCAGAAGAGCTGTGAGGAAGAGGAGCTCTAGTGTGAAGCCAGCCATCTCTTCGGTGTCCTCAAGTGAAGGACTAAAATCTCTCACACGTTCCTATTTATATAGAAACAGGAACCCAAATAGTACCTGCAGGAGCCTATGCTTCAGATCTACGGCTCATGCTAGATATGATAACACATAAACTTTCTTCCAAGAGTCAACGAGAGAGCAAACGTTGCTCAAGGACAAACCTCAACTCACAAAGAGATGAAAAAACAATATTTGCGCTGTTCTAGAAAATTCCCAAAAATGATTCTAAAACCCCTTTAAAATGGACGTGACCTTATAAACCTGAACACACTAAATCAATTGACATAGCAACACAGAAAAAAAAACATTTTTCATCTCTATGGATACTACAAAATCAACTTTTAGAACCAAATATTGCAGTTTTCCTAACAACCATGATGTACAAAGAAAACCTTTTTTAAACTGCTACAGGAATGTCTATTCCCTCTTAGTTCCACTTGCTTCAAACATTAACTTATTAGAATTATAAACAAAACATACTATACTATAAGTTTTAATACTATACTGGAATGTAACAGAACCAAGGGGCGAGTATGGAGATTGGTTTATTGCCAAGAAATTATTTTTAAAAGATATGAAAGACGACAAACAGATGAGTCGGGGCTTATGGTGCAGAAGACCAGAACCAGAGGAGACTTCTGAGGACAGCAAGACCAGGAACAACAGTAGGAGAAGGAGCTACAGGAAACCACAGGTCAGTCTGGGTTTATAATGCCAAGGACCAGAATCAGAGAGCAGACTGCTGATTGGTTGGGTGAAGGTTAGACTGTTATTACTCGATTGTGTACAAGTTGACAGGTCGGTTTAGATTTAGTAGAAACAATAAGGAAAACTTGAAGACACAGGATTGAACTTGAGAAAAGTTTGACTAAAGTTAAACTAAAACTAGACATTAGAAGAAACCAAGAAACACTAATGCTCTATGTGGTTCCACAATCTGGGAAGCTGACATAATTGGTTTGCGCGTGCTCACACCTCACATGCTTCCGGTTATTTTGAGGAATCGATTTTTCATTTACAAACTATTTTCTTAGTAATCAGCAAATGTACGAGTTCACTGGCTTTCTTGCTTTAATGTTTTTAAAGGACATTTAAATTAACTAACATATTTAAGCACAGAACGATATATAAACGTAAAAATATATATTAATATTTTTTTTATAGAAAACGGAAGAATTGAAATAATGAAAGAACAAACATGTTTATAAATGATAACACCGGGTAAAATGTGTATATATATGTTTATATGTTTATGTTTTACTAATGCAATACATATTAATTTTCCCTCAAAATAGTGGATTATGGAGGTATAAATGTAAATAAACAGCCACTGGTGAACAGCTAATCAACAACTAACAGCACCTGTAATAATGTTTTTTATTAACGTATTGTAAAAATACGTTAATATTCAGTCCCTGTCGTTATAGCCAATTATGTCGGCTTTACATATTGTGGAGCCACACTCTGGAATCTCTGGACACAGAATGAGACAACCATGGCAAATTAGTTATAATAGGAAAATCTAATAATTTATGCCTACATTTACAGTAACTGATATGATTGTGAACAAGTTTGTGCTAACATCATTAGTGGTATTTTATTCAGGATTTTTTTGTGGTGCAAGATCTCATTTTTAAACATTAACAATCCAGTTGTAACACACGGAGCAGGTCTGAGCCAACATCTGCCTTCATCCATCAGAGTAGAGTAGATGTTCTCAAAATTAATAGAGTTTGGGAGTTACAGGACGATGGTTTGATCTCACCCTTTGGTCTGAGTGATGCAGCCGGCAGAGAGAGTCTCAAAGCTTCAGGAAAACTTGCAAGAAATCAGACCACAGCGCCACCTTGTGGATGAGGATAACCAGAGGACACGATTCACCCAGCTTCTTCCACAATGAAAATAATCTTCAATACACAAAAGCATTAATAACGAGAACTGCATCCAAATTTATAGCTTGAATACACATTAAACCAATTAACCAATACGTGTTTTCCTCATACAGTAGATTTAATTTTAACCTCATTTAACTTTAAACAAACTGTTTCATATATGATGATATTTTAATATTACCATTGATTATTTTTTTGGAAAGCCTACAATCACGTCATTTTCATGAGCTGAGACAAAATACTCATGTCTAATAACAGGCTCTTTCTCAGTATGCAAAACAATCTGAAAATACTTTACTGTAAATATTCTTTAAATAGAGACAAACTCAAATGTTTGGGGACCATCTGACAGATGTGCTGCCATAATGATCACAAAATCAAACCCAAAGCTGACTTGTTTTAATTTAGCAGGAAATGAGTGTCAGAAAGCAACACTGTTTAAAATGTAAATACAAACTTCTTTCTTTCTCCTAAAATTAATTTTTCAAGTTACAAATTCATACATTTCAGGTTACTTCTTGTATTTGGATGTCTTGTGCACACACAGCTCATCAAGTACGATTGCTTTACTAAGGCCATCATATGTAAGCATGAACTCGTAAATGTACCATTGCTGGTATTAACTATAAAATCCATGATTGCTCATTAGCATAAAAACAGCATAAATGTCACCTTAGTTTAGTTTTTACAAATATAATATTTTCATGAAACTACTAATATTACATTCTTTTATTACCAAACACTATGAACCTTTTGAAATTAGTTGAACCATTCTAGGAAGTTAACAGCTAATATTATCTAGCTCTTATATGATAAAACTTCTGTTTCCTGATAAATGGTTTTATAGCAGCTTTACAGTGGGTTTATGGGTAAAGACTGATGTAAAGCCTTTGAAGTACGTCAAACATCAAATATGCCATTACTCAAATCTCAGTTCTTATTTAGTGACCTTGAAAAAAATGTAGTGACCTACCTTTAGCTGTTACTAGCACTGTTTATCACTTTAAACCCACTTTTCAGCATCATTAGAAGCTCCCAATTCGGTAAAGTAGACATGTACAAGAATCATTTAAAGTTTCAGACATTGTAAACTCAACTGGATACCTTAACATGCTTTGTAACCATTTAAAACTGCTTTGATGGAAGAAAATATGTAAAAAGCTGAAGAAACCATATAAAAAAATAAAGACTTATAAAAATACTGCAATTATTTTATTGAAAAAAAAAATTGCCATACAAGTACCAATACAATAAAATTAATTAATTAAGGTAAAAAAGGGGCAGGTTCAGAAAAAAAAAATTTAATTCACAATTTTTGACATACTACTTCAAGCTTTATTTTTCTTATAATCAGTTTAAAATAATCACTACATTAAGAAAACTATATACTGAATGGTAAAAGATCCCACCGTTTTACAGCATTTTACTAAAATGAGTTTCGTTCCACAGTTTTAACTCTGGTTAAAACAAAAAGAACAAAAAGAAAGTTGAGTGTATCTAGTGGAATACGGGTGACTTATTTAATTGGAATAAAAGAAAACCTTACAGATTAAACTTCAATAGGGATCCTTACGTTGAACATATTTTAGATGTAATTAAAGTTTTATTGTTTTAGCTTATTTATGATCGCTCATTTGAATTAAACTTCAGTGATCATAAAAAGAGGTTTGACTTGGTCGCTTTTCAAAGCTAAACCCTTAAGCTATAAGTTTTTAAGTAAGTATTGTCCGGCAGTGAGCATTTCAAAATACTTTAATCTGTTCCTCAATATTTGACTTTCCTCCGCGCTCCAGCGCTGGTCTATTCACCCAGAAACCCCTCTGTTAAATCTGGTGTTTGTTTTAAAAGTGCGTGCAGGTTTCTTCCTTGTATTTGAAATGCAATTCAATAGATTGAACATGGTTGCTAAGTTTCTCAATCCTGTGAGAACTTCCTGAAATAGATTAGTTTGAACTCTTTCAGTCATTGCCTTTTCCTATTACAGTTTTTCACAATTGCTAAGAGTTTTTTTCAATACATTTAACAACATTCTTAAACGTTTAATACAGTTAGTACAACCTCCGTCTAGGTAAAAGATACAATTAACCTATTTGTATTGCTTTGATACAAAATGCATCCAGTTAAGACACATTTTAAATGCTAAAAAAACTTCTTTTACACTCAAATGAAACACAAATACATTCCCCCTATTTTATTCCATCGCAAATGAAAATGTGAAGGCAAAATTTTATCATAATTCCAGTGGTTTTTTTCTGTTTTTTTTGTGTGTATCTTTGTCTGTATGTACTATAGCAATTTTGTGTCTGTATTTTTTTGACATAAACACTAAAGCTACTCTGAGATGGCATTCCTTTTTTGTAGGGAATTTCTGCAGCAAAAAAAAAAAATCATGCATTCACTAAGCCCTACAAAACACAAATGTAGAGAATGTTCAAATATAAGAGCATACTGACTCATAAAATAATGCAGTTTCAGTAAATTCAGCTGATGATAGAGTTTTTTAGTTAGTGTTAGAGATTATTATTGTATTTTGAAAATTATTTTTGGAGTTTTGTTTGCAATGGGGATTTTGAGCATGAAATAACTAATTGTACTAATTGTGTGTTTCAGTTGAGTCGGTGCGTTAAGAGTTAATCAATCTTGTTAAATGTGTTGACAAAATGTCTTGGCAATTGTAAAAAAAAAAACATCTGTAAATAAAACAAGTTCAAATAAAGGTTAGAAACATCTCACTACATGTTATTGCCTCATCTTTGCTAACTCTCACAATGAAGAGAAGTCTTTTAAAGTTCAAACCACACAAACTTTACAGAACTTACACTTATGTAATCTAATGGTCAGTTCTGTGAAGTAACCGCAGAGAAAATACTTTCACATGCATGTATAAAGTACAACTTTATACGGAACTACACATACTGCTTAATGTCTGAATTATATTTCTGCATGGATGATATGGCAAAAATTTTGTTGCTTCAGTCAGAAATCTTGAAGGAACTGCTTAGGTTTAAAGTCTACAACACCCAGATGACTTGAGTGTGCAGATTTGCACTGCACAAGATCAGAAAGATCAGCCTCTTTGCGTCTTAACAGACCCCACAACTCTGGTTCAGGCTCTTGTCCTAACGCTCTTAGTGTAGAAATTCCATTAAATACACTCTGCAAAATCTCTGCAACTCGTTTGGTTCCTATATCGCTCCGCTCTTCTGTGCTCTTAACTGGCTCTCTGGCTCAAAGCACTGATGCTTGCTTACAAAAATAGATAAAAATTGATGAAACATGCTTCATTAAAATAAACCTGTGTAACAATAATGTTATTTGTTTGATTTATTTAGTTACATTTAGTATTTTTTGTAAAAATATTTTTTTAATGATATTTGCAAAAAAGAAAACTAGAAATAAAAGTAATGTTGATCTGGCACTTCCAAACTTTTATTCATTTGATTTGTTTTTATTACCTTTAATATTTCAATTTGCAGCTATGACTAGAAAAAAGTTACTTCTGCCTGTCTTCACTTAGCCACAAGATTAGGTAACTTCCTCTAAAATATTTCAACAAATGAATTTCATCTGTTCGGTGGACTGTGGCTTCACTAAAATCATTTTGGGCTGCTATTGGCTCACAAGGTCACGGCTCATTCGTTAGTCAGGAGTGACTCATATCTGCCTGCTATTTATGCACCTTGCTATCTTTATTATGTTGGTTTTCTTTTATTAGTAAAAGAGGATTTGTTAGCAGGGTTAATATTTAGAGTTTTTTCTTTCAAAGTAGAAATTGAAGGAAATGATGATTGTAAATCACTTCAGGATAACGATGTGATGCCAACAAGAGGCAAACTACTCAAGTAAAAACATAAATCATTAGTATAATAAAATCTGCCTATAACGAGAACACTTCCTTGATCACTTATGGGAATTTCTGATAATAGGTCAACATTTTTAACAATTTCTTGTATTGAATGATCACTTCGCCAAAAAAAAAAAAAACACGATTTAAAAAATACTAAAGCTAAATTGCAGTAAGGTACTTCCTCAATGCTTTCTTAGTGATAACCATCTTCTTTAAAAAATAGGCCATAATTGTGGACAGTTAAAAAACTGAGCAATAACAGGCTTAGATTAAATTATGTCGCCAGGGAACCTTTATTGAAAATCGATAAATAGCAAAAGTTTAGAAACCTCTTTACAACAATGCCTGACTCATCTGACCATCAACGCGATCCAGTCCCCTTCCTTAAAGAAATATTTGCGTAAGAGTTTCCAACATTTTAGTCAGAGATTTTCAGTCAGTGTATAATCACAATTTATCGGAAGAGAGGTGGAAAGATTTCCGTTAAGTTAATGATAGAAGCGTGCAATGACAAAACAGTTTATTACAGACATTTGATAATGGTAAGGGACATTAAAATCCACATTTGAAATGAATGAAGGAACCGTGTGTTTAAAAAGTTTCTTTTTTTATTGATTCACTTTTTTTAAGTTGAAGAAGTTGGGAGAAAGACTAGTTCTTTTCTTTTCTGGAAAAACAGAAATCGAACTGAACTAACTTAAACAATTTTTCCTGTTAATATTAAGAAGGTATAAATTGAGCAAGCTAAAATATTCATCTTATTGAAAAAATTGGGCAGGAAATCTTTTTGTGGATCTAGTGGAAAAAAAGTGCAACAACATTTTCATTTAAGTTTTCTGCATTATATTTTTAACAAAGCCCTCAACTGAAACTCATAAATATTGTGATCGCCTAACCCCCAAAAAAGTTCAGCAATCCACAGACTAAAAACAAACAAAAATAAATAAAATCAAATTCAACTAAAGCATGTGCTTTGTGAAAGCATGTGAAAAGCTGAAGGCCAATAACAGGTCTAGTGGAATGTGTTGCATATTGCTAATAATTTTAGAAGTAATAAATGCATTACATATTTGTAGTACAAAATGACTTTCCAGATTAAATGTTCAACAAATGTTGCATCAAAGAACAGAATTTACTTCTATATCATGTAATGTTAGACACATCTTAAAAAGGTCTTGATTTTATTTAGCTGTAAATCACATTTAATAAAATACTCCCTGATCACATTCCTCCATGATAAACATGGTTTGACAGAACTGATATTCTGTCAGCTCCAATAAATCAGTAAAGCAAACATTACAACTGGTAAAAAGGAAGAAGGAAGCAAAGCTTTGCCCCAGCTGAGACTGCCCCTTGATGCAGAAATACAACAAATTGAGGATGAGGACTGGTATAAAAGCAAAGTCAAGGCTCCATCTCACCAGAAAAAATCACTTTTGATTATCAAGATCCAGAATACCTGAGACAGCCCTGTTACTTTGGTGAAGAACTTTTATTCATTATTTTGTATTCATTTGAATTCATTCAATTATTATAAACTCCTTGAAATCATACCTTCAAATTCTAACCAGATGCATTTCTTTATTTGTTGATTTAAACACAATGTAACTACTATCAATTGGGTTTTTTTTTAGAAAGATGCACCTTTCTACATTTCTTCTGCTTGTGGGCTGTTGTTATGCATTTTCAGCCAGTGGTAAGTCTCCCTTTTTATCATTACATCAACATTTAAACAGAGACAAACAGAGAATAATCACATTAAACACCTGTGATAATGTTTTTGTGCAAGAAATAGAGATATCTGGAGTCACATATCAATAGAAGTATTAAAACGTAGACTCCTGAATGGCTTCAAAGCAAGGAATCCTTTAAAGTTACCTAGTGCTCTTAGTGAAGTTGACAAACATTGATGTAATAGTCTTTCAATTTCAGAAGATGATGAAAGTCCTGGAAGGCCGTTTATTTTGGATTCGATTGAGGAAGCCAAGAGAATAGTTGATGCTGCTTACAAGTATTCTCGTGATGAGTGAGTAACCAGGTTTTTGCTTTTTTTTTGTTTTTTTTCCATTTTCTCTGTTAGTCTTTTAAACCCCAAATCTCCCCACCTCAAGGAGTTTGGCTAGAGTGCGCAGAGATGTCATCAAACCTGCAGACAAGCTGCGTCTCCTGAAACAGCCTGTTCGAAAGACAAGAGAGGCGGTGAAAGCAGCGGACTACATGGCACAAACACTCAGGTTGATCAGTGAAAAATCTCATCGTGTGCACAAGAG
Source organism: Danionella dracula (assembly GCA_900490495.1). Taxonomy (NCBI): domain Eukaryota; kingdom Metazoa; phylum Chordata; class Actinopteri; order Cypriniformes; family Danionidae; genus Danionella; species Danionella dracula. Next base: position 1,022,635 of record UELW01000006.1, read on the forward strand.
GTCCATCAATGCAACAGGTATGAGGAATCCTTGATCGAAAAACAAAAACTAAATGAGATCATTCAAGGCTTGAAAATAGTCTAACTGATTTCTTTCAGACCTCCTCACGGAAGAAGAACTTGGAACCATTACACGCCTCACAGGCTGTGCTGCTCAAACACAACCGCCATCTTGTAGAACCACACCTCTCATAAACAAGTACCGAACTGCCTCCAGTCTCTGTAACAACCGGTCAGTGTTGTTCCTCTTGGAGAGTACTTCTGTTCTTCAATTTTATAGCTAAACATCCATCTTTTTGATTTCCAGGAAAAACCCACTTATTGGTGCATCCAACACAGCCTTTGCTCGCTGGTTGCCAGCTCAGTATGAAGATAACATTTCTCAGCCCAAAGGCTGGGACCCCAGCAGACTGCACAATGGTGCTGCACTTCCACTGGTATGATAGCTTATTAAGAATGGTGCGCTAAATCTATTCAAGGCCAACAACCAATTCAGAGCTCCTTGTTGAATCTAGGTGCGACTGGTTTCCAACCGAATTCTAGCTACCACAGATGCAGGTGTCGAGAACGACTGTGACTTTACCTTTATGCTAACAATCTTTGGCCAATGGGTTGACCACGACCTGACTCTCACACCTGCTTCACCAAGCATTAGGTCCTTTAGTAGTGGTCTCGACTGTGATGCGAGCTGTGACCGCTCTGAGCCCTGCTTCCCAATTCCGGTTAGTCAGCAACCACCTCTTTTTAATGTCTGTGTATCCTTATTGGTATAGTTTTCCCCCTTCAACATTTTCTTGTCATTTAGGTTCCTCCAAGAGATCAACGCCTGAATCCCAACACTTGTCTACCAGTCTTCCGTTCATCCCCTGCATGTGGTTCAGGAAACACTGCCTACCTCTTTGGCGGAACTCCCAAAGTTCGAGAGCAGATCAATGCCCTCACAGCTTACTTAGACGCTGGACAGGTTTATGGGTCGGAGGATGGACTAGCCAAGGAGTTGAGAGACCTGACCAATGACGGAGGTCTACTGCGTGTCAATGATCGTTTCCAAGACAATGGACGAGAACACCTACCATTCACTAAAGTGGACACAAAAATGTGTGCTACTCGGCAGAAAACCCTCAATGACAGCAGTCTGACAGAAGTGCCTTGCTTTATTGCAGGTCAGGAACTTTCCATGTAGTCCCTTGCAATTACAGTGTGGTTTGAAGTGCATCAAGTGAAAAGTGTTTTTTGATGTGCACAGGTGATGTTCGTGTTGATGAGAATATTGCACTTACCTCCCTGCATGCGCTGTTTTTGAGAGAGCACAACAGATTGGCTCGTGCTCTTCATGTGCTCAACCCAACATGGGGTAGTGAAACACTCTACCAAGAGGCTAGAAAAATCGTGGGTGCCTACCACCAGGTAAACGTGCAATCAAAAGTGGATCATGACACAAAATTCTGTCCTTACTAACCTACAGATTCTCTTTCAGATCTTGGTGACTAAGGAGTACTTGCCGATTATCGTTGGGCCGGATGCTTACAACAGACACCTCGGATCATATCCAGGTTACAATGAGAATGTCGACCCCACTATAGCAAACGTCTTTGCCACTGCAGCGTTCCGTTTCGCCCACTTGGCCATTCAGCCCATTATATTCCGTCTTGATAAAAATTATAAAAACCACCCTCAGTTTCCCAGCGTGCCACTCTATGAGGCTTTCATCTCTCCATGGAGAGTAATCTTCGAGGGTAAGTTCTATATATTTATTTTTTAACCCAAAACAAGCATCTCTTGAAACCTGTGTGAATTACATATCGTATAGGGGGCATTGATCCTCTGCTTCGAGGATTGATTGGTCAACCAGCAAAGCTGAATACACAGGACCACATGATGGTAGATGCTCTTAGAGAGAGACTGTTTGCCTTCACTTCCCATATTGCTTTGGACTTGGCAGCCCTCAACCTGCAGAGAGGACGTGATCATGGTATTCCAGGTAGGTTTATGGCAGTGTAATCTCAGTTTCTGCTCATAACAAAGGCTTACTATATGTCTGGTTCTCCTTCAGGCTATAATTCATGGCGTCGGTTTTGTGGGCTGTCTGCTCCCCAAAACCAGCAGCAATTGGCTGTTGTAATGAACAACACAGAATTGGCTCGCAGGTTGATTGAACTTTATGGAACCCCTGAGAACATTGACATTTGGTTGGGAGGGATTGCTGAGCCATTTACTCCTGGAGGACGCGTCGGCCCTCTTTTCGCTTGCCTCATTGCACGACAGTTTCAAAAAATACGGGATGGTGACAGGTAAACTATATTTGTTTTAAGGATGTCGAATTCTTGTCCTTGAGATTCATTGTATTCCTTCAGAACTATTTAACACAAGAAAACAACCAAATCAGTCATTGGGTAGATTGTCAGGGATTGGATGTTCAAGGATTCAAAGGATTTAAGACACTTTTAATGTAATCTCCAAGTTACCTTTTACAGGTGGTAATCGAAATATCCCTTTTCTTCAGGTTATGGTTCGAGAATAATGGAGTGTTTACTGCCAAACAGAAAACAGCACTAGCCTCAGTGTCACTGGCACGCATTATCTGTGACAACAGCGGAATCGACAGAGTTCCGTCTAATCCTTTTCGCTTCACGAGAGCTGATCAGTTTGTTAACTGTGGGACCATTCCAAAATTGAACCTGAACCCTTGGAAAGAGATAGGTGAGACACCACTACAAACAAGCTACTAAATGCTGCAGTGCTCAATAAATCTGCTTCTCCTGCTTTTCCACCCTGCTCCCTTCATGTGTGTTTGTAGTTTACCCAGTTTTGGTAGTATGGCCACATTACATGTCATATTGGTTTTGGTGCGATCACCAAGCTAAAGTTGATTTGTGATTTGGTGTTTGGCCTTTCAGGTGGTGGTATCAACATTTCAGCCATGGGAAATGAGGTTAGACAACCCTTTATATACACCTGATAAGAATGGGGTTTTTTTTGATTTGTGTCTGGCTTCAGCTGACAATCAAGTCTTCTAAGGTCGTGTCCACACCATCGAGAACAGGACGGATTTTAATTAATCCTTGTTCTGGTTCACTAAACTAAAAATCAAAAATCACAGAAAACTCTTAACAAATTGGAGTATTTCAAAAGGGACTCTCTAGCTATATACATATTACATTATATATGTAAGTATATATATATATATATATATATATATATATATATATATATATATATATATATATAACATTTGTATTGATTGATTTTAAGATAAATGAAGTTCAGTATTGTTGAGTTTACATCAGCTTTGCTTCATCAAAACCAAATGCAAAACTGTGCTTATGTGAGCGAGATCACTTTTAAAAATAAACCTAATTATAAATAAATGTATCAATGTGGACAGAGACTAAATTGACCTCTTTCATGTACAAACACAATTTCTTTCTCTTCTTTTTAACCGTTTGCTTGCTTTCAGCTAAAGACAGATTAATTTTAGGACATTACTTTAAGTAAAATAAGTAATGATGATTACTTTCCATTTAGATACCGATTCCTTCGAAGGACCTCCGGGCCCTAGAGGACCTCCAGGAGAACCTGGTGAGCAAACGAATGTCACAAACGTTACAAAATGACTCAACATGGCCATTTTAAGTTAGATAACATTGCCACCAAAAAAAATAAAATGGATGTTTGTTATTAATATCTATTTTTCTAGGACAACAAGGTGTAGCAGGGCCAGCTGGACCTCCGGGACCTCCCTTTAACAGTACAGCACAACAGTCTGCCTTCTTTGCAACGGTTGGCAGTGTCCTCCCCTTTAATGCTAATGTTATTGTATTTAGTCAGGCACTTTACAATGGCCAGAACCATTACGATCCACAATCAGGTGTGTTCTCCTGTCAGATACCTGGTGTGTATGAATTCCAATTTTCATGCATTGGAAATCGCGCTATTGGGACTGTGACCTTAAAGAAAAACCACATAGTTCAGCAAACAGTTGCGACTCTCACCCTTACAACACAATTTTTAGCTGAAGGGAAGGTGATTCTGAGTCTGCAGAGAGGGGACAGAGTTTGGATCGAGGTTACTCGGGGTGCTAATTCTATAAGAACTTCTAGTTACTTCTCCGGTAACATACTTTTTCCCATTTGAAAATAATAAAAAATCTCATTTAACTGTAAACGCAGAAATTATATCTACAATTGTTGTTCATTTTAATACTGTAAACGATTAATGTTGAAATCAGCTATATAGTAACCTATATATGGCTATTAATCAAAATATTGTCATCTATATATCATTACATTTACATTTATTTACATTTATGCATTTGGCAGACGCTTTTGTCCAAAGCGACTTACATTAGGGGAGAGACAATATGCAATTTGTTACACCGTCAAAGTCTCAGCTAAGTCTCAGTATCAGCTATCTAATAATCTATATATAGCTAATAATCTATATATAGTCATCTATATATCAGCTATCTAGTAATCTATATATAGCTATATAGATTAATGTTGAAATCAGCTTTTCTTGGATTGTAATTGTGAGTTTTAATTTAGCTTTATATCATGATTTGGTTTACAACTAACATTTTATCATAAAATTTTATCATAAGAAACTGTGAAATCTTGTACACTGTATTTTGATGCACATGGTTTAGGGTTATTATGAAATGTTCCTGTCTGTTACAGTTGTGGAATGTATTTGTCTAGTACAGTTGAAAACTAAATAAATACTGAAATACATGTCAACATACAATCATTGTTGTGATCTCTCTGACTTCTGAAGGGCGACTTCAAAAACACTTATCCTGTAATTTTGTGAACAGCTCTTGACTTTTTTTTGTGATGAAAAAGGATAGATTACTTTACTTCCTTTATTTTTGATGCAACAAGGAAACCTGCAATGTTATTGCTAACCACTTAACTCCCAAAGTAAAACAAAACCTATGAATATGTCTGGTAAACTTGAGTTTGATTAACAGTTTAAACCAGAGCAGCTAGAATCCAAAAATTTAACAAAAAATGCCAAAATAATCAAGATGAGTCAATTAAAGTGTACTAAAAAAGTGTTTAAGTTGTTACTTTCTATAAAGTAATAGATTGCTAATCACTCCAAATACCTTACATTACATGATTTTAACACGCTTTTTAAAAAGTAACTCTTACACAATAATTCAGACTGTGCTTAAAAAGGGTCTGACACAGTGTGTATTGTGGCATTTTTAATGTTACATGGGTCTGGTAAAATAATTCATAACAGCACCTTACACTTACACAAATAGCTGCTCCAGCATACTATAAACAAGTGGCGAAAAACGAAAACAAACAAACAAACAAAGTAAAAAACTATACACAAGTAAAAAAGAAATAAAAAAACACTATAAAACAAGTGAGGTTTCCACTTAACACTCATATATTTAACATGGGTGCTTTACAACCAATGTAAGTTTAAAGTGATTTTAAGAAGTAGTCTATTACTTTTGTATTCTGGTAAACTGTACATGGATTTATGTGGAATAGATGCTGAGGCATCTAGTGTTAAATTTTTAAAAGTGAACTCAGTTTGAAATTATAACTTCTCAGTCATCTAAAACAATGTTTTACAGTAAACTTTAGTTTTTCTTATTAAAATAACAGTAACATCTACTGTCAGTAACCACCGTGTCAGTATAGAAATGTAGCTGGAAGGGTTTTATCCACATCAAATGCTGAACATCTGCCCAAATGTGAATAAAAAGTATATTCACAGTCGGTTTTATCTGTGTTTTTTCCTCTCACTCTCTAGGAGCTCCTGTCTTAATCTCTCTATTTTTTGTCTCACAAAATACAGCTACTCTAAGAAAACATAAAATAGACAAACCTTTAAAAACTGTGGTGAGATAAGCATGAGACAAGTAGTGGTTAAATGTTTTCTGACATTCTCTGCAACATCCAAAACACTAGGTGGCAGTATTTATTAATTAGCAAACACTGTAAAGCCTGAAGAAGGAAACACTTCCGGTCCTTGAGGGATTTTTAAAGATAAGAGCATGGACTGTTTAGAACAGGATAAGAGTTAGATCAACACCTGTTTCTTTTGGAACTAAAAAGAGCGAAAACATCAGCTGGATCAAAATGGTGCGAAGGAAAAATACTTTGCTCAAAGTTTCCACGCAGAAGAAAAAGAAGCCGATGAACTGTGCGAATAGCACCGTGTCGGCTCGCGCGGGTCTCGTGTTCCCCGTGGCACAACTTTTTCATTCGGATTGTTTTCGACCTTCGGTGGATTTGACTGGAGCCGTGTTGATAACTGCTGTAATAGAATGCCTTGTGACTGAAATATTGGACTTGGCTGTCGACAACGCAGCACTCCGGCAGTCAACAACCATCACAATTCAAGATATCCCAGGACTGGAGGATAAACAAAACTACGAGACGTTGCTGGCTCGCACTTGCCGAGAGGAAGACGTCGTCGAGGTCAAAGAGTGAAGGATATCTTCGGCCCATAAGCACGGATTTCTACTCGATGTACTAGTTTGTTATGAAGTTGTTTGTTTTGTTTTGTTTTTGAAAGATGTCCCATGGACAACGTTTGAACAAACGAGTTAGAATTAAAGCTGTTAAAAAGGGTTAACAATAACCTCTCATCCTCTGTTTCAAGCACTTAACAGAGGTTCAAATGTAAAAACTTCTATTGCAGTCAAAATCAAAGCAAATGGCTGACACTGGGTGTTTTTGGTTATTCAAACCTTTTGTCTTGTACACATTTAGTAACCTACCGAGGTGCCAAAATATTTTTTGCTTATTTAATTCAACTTTCAGTATAAATGTGTTCAAACACATCTGACATTTTTGTTTGGGTGTGGGCATATGGGTGTGGTTATCATGGTTATTTCAAAGTTTCCGCATAGTCTTAAAGTCTAAACTTTATGCCTTAAAAGTCATTAATTCACAGTTCTATGGCTCTAAACCTTATTCAATAAAAACTTTTTTTTTTTTAATTTGATGTCCATGTGCAAATCATATATGTCTTTGGGGTTGCCGCTTGCCAGAGATTGAGAATATTCAAAAAATAATGTATAAATGATTGCTATAGTCAGAACAAAATGTGTAAAAATGCTCAGAAACATTTTTTCCCCATAAATCCTTATAAACATAAAAGTGGTGTTAAGTGGTACTTTGGTGTGATAAAGGCTCATACAAAATAATTGCCAGAGATTGAGAAAATGCTCCTAAATGTTCAAAAAAGACTTAAGTTGTCATAGTTAGAGAAAATACTCTTATACCCTCAACTTAAAAAAAAGCATGGTTAGGGTTGCCACAGTTTGAGAAAACCTTCTTAAATGCTTACATTTTGATGTTATGATATAGGCCTTAATTTGATTCTGGCTTGGATTAAAATCCACTTCAAAGTGCTTCAAGCCTGCAGTGTTTAGCTCAAACTCCTGATCACATCAATTCCAAATCTCTTTGCTGGTGGTTCAATCATGGTTATATACCATGTTGTCCTTAAGATATCAGAGGCATTTATTACTTGAAATGAAAGTTCTTCCTGGTTTTTCCTGAAAACTCATATCAGCTTGTTTGTCCACCTGAATGTGTTGGTTGCATATCAAAAGTTTGGCATACTTTTTCATGGGATTTGTTCCATATCTTACACGAGAATATATTCTGTTCTAATGTGTATAACAGAAATTGACAGATATGCAAACAATTTATGTCTGCTGGATTCGTCTAAAAACTGTTCTGTAAATGTATTGTTAAACAGCGATGGCTAAATAGGGGACAGAACTATGACTAACCTTTGATATAAGTATAAACCCTCAGTTTTATGCAATGTAGAAAAAAAAGTTGTAGCGTAAACCATTCATTTTCGAAACGATGATAACATTACAAAAGGTGGCGCCAGTGGGCAATGCTCGGAGACTATCGCTACCCTCTCCTTGGAGAAAAGAGCATTCAGAACACTGAAAGAAGGCGACAGCAGGCCATCAGCATAGTGCTGGGTTAATTATGCTCGAGTCCGATTCATCCTGTTCTGCATGCTCTTAACAGGGATAACTCCATGCTGTAATGTTTTTGTATTGATCAATAAAAAGGCTTTGTGCACGTGTGATGAAATGGAGATTTTAGGGTGTTTTGCTTTGTATGGACAAAATAAATCAGACACGAGACTGAGAAGCAAGTTAATGAAATGTAAAGTTACATACACCTTTTTTTTAATAAAAAGCTGACAAAATTCTGTTTATGTATTGAATATTTGTTTGCTGTGATTGTGTTTTCAGTCTCAAACCAAAGCCTTTAATAAAAAGTATTGGTGCAGAAAATGTTCCCATGGTGTTAATTGTTCTCTGGCTTGCATGAATGACTATTGAGCTGAAGAAGTAGTTTTTTTAGGGATTTCTCTCCATAAGCAGTCAATGTCAGCATTGTATGTATCATAACAACCTGGACTCGGACCCTGAAATAACAGCAACAGTATGTTATGTTAATTAATGTTTATGTGGCATCAAATGATGCCACACAAAAATGAAATTATTTTTTACAGGTCTTATTTTTCTGATGTCCATGTAAAGCTAATATGAGATCATTTTTTTTATATTTTGATTGGGGTTGCCAGATATTGAGAAAATGCTCCTAAATGCTACAATGTTTTTGCATACATTCTCAGTAACATAAAAGTAATAGATTTTCCTGAGTTTGAGAAAACATTAATAAATTCTCAAAATCATAAAAGTGATTGTAAGAGTTGCCGGAGATTGAGAAGGTGTATAAATACTCATAAACGTGATGGTTAGGGTTTGAAACAATGTCTATGAAGCATACTGTTTATTATCCAAAAACGTTTGATATGTGTTTTGATATTATGATATACATTGGGGCAAAAAAGTATTTAGTCAGCCACCAATTGTGCAAGTTCTCCCACTTAAAAAGATGAGAGTCCCGTAATGTTCATCATAGATAGACCTCAACTAGGAGAGACAAAAGGAGAAAGAAAAATCCAGAAAATCACATTGTCTAATTTTTAAAGAATTTATTTGCAAAATATGGTGGAAAATAAGTATTTGGTCAGCTAGAAACAAGCAAGAGTTCTGCCTCTCACAGACCTGAAACAACTTCTGTAAGAGACTCCTCTGTCCTCCACTCGTTACCTGTATTAATGGCACCTGTTTGAACTCATTATCAGTATAAGAGACACCTGTCCACAACCTCAAACACTCACACTCTAAACTCCACCATGGCCAAAACTAGAGAGCTGTCAAGGGACACCCGAAACAAACTTATAGACCTGAACCAGGCTGGGAAGACTGAATCTGCAATAGGTAAACAGCTTGGTTTGAAGAAATCAACTGTGGGAGCAATTATTAGAAAATGGAACACATACAAGACCACTGATAATCTCCCTCGATCTGGGGCTCCACGCAAGATCTCACCCCCGTGGGGTCAAAATGATCACAAGAACGGTGAGCAAAAATCCCAGAACCACACGGGGGGACCTAGTGAATGACCTGCAGAGAGCTGGGACCAAAGTAACAAAGGCTACCATCAGTTACACACTACGCCGCCAGGGACTCAAATCCTGCAGTGCCAGACGTGTCCCCCTGCTTAAGCCAGTACATGTCAAGGCCCGTCTGAAGTTTGCTAGAGAGCATTTGGATGATCAAGAAGATTACTGGGAGAATATCATATGGTCAGATGAAACCAAAATAGAACTTTTTGGTAACAACTATACTCGTCGTGTTTGGAGGAGAAAGAATGCTGAGTTGCATCCAAAGAACACCATACCTACTGTGAAGCATGGGGGAGGAAACATCATGCTTTGGGGCTGTTTTTCTGCTAAGGGACCAGGACGACTGATCCGTGTAAAGGAAAGAATGAATGGGGCCATGTATTGTCAAATTTTGAGTAAAAAAACCTGCTTCCATCAGTAAGGGCATTGAAGATGAAACGTGGCTGGGTCTTTCAGCATGACAATGATCCCAAACACACCGCCCCGGGTAACGAAGGAGTGTCTTCGTAAGAAGCATTTTAAGGTCCTGGAGTGGCCTAGCCAGTCTCAAGATCTCAAACCCATAGAAAATCTTTGGAGGGAGTTGAAAGTCCGTGTTGCCCAGCGACAGCCCCAGAACATCACTGCTCTAGAGGAGATCTGTATGGAGGAATGAGCCAAAACACCAGCAAAAGTGTGTGAAAACCTTGTGAAGCCTTAGAGAAAACGTTTGATCTCTGTCATTGCCAACAAAGGGTATATAACAAAGTATTGAGATGACCTTTTGTTATTGACCAAATACTTATTTTCCACCATATTTTGCTAATAAATTCTTTAAAAATTAGACCATGTGATTTTCTGGATTTTTCTTTCTCCTTTTGTCTCTCCTAGTTGAGGTCTATCTATGATGAACATTACGGGCCTCTCTCATCTTTTTAAGTGGGAGAACTTGCACAATTGGTGGCTGACTAAATACTTTTTTGCCCCACTGTAGGTCTTTAAATTTGAATTTTAACTTTCTTACATTTGACCTTATGACTTCTCCAGAAAACTGGACACTGTCACAATTACTTTGGATGAACAAGTGCAATGTGGAAATGTCAATCCAATTTTTTTGCTGATGTGATTTATTCTAATCTTAGAAATTGGATCTTTGTCGTAATAGTTCACAACAATGACCCAACCAGGAAATGTACAACTTGAAGATTGTAAAGCATGAATGTGAAACAAGTGAAAGAAATGACAATCCTCTGCCCTGACAAAACAATGACCGGACTTAATTTGTTAAAGTATAAATTTAAAAATGGTGATGCTCAGAACTTCCACAATAAATGCCTTATTTGTAAAACAGAATTTTTTTTGTGAATTGGATCCGATTTATTTAAATGTTACCCAGTTGTTGAATAATTGTGGACATTTGCTTATGCTGATTTCAAAGAAAAAAATGGAAATAATATAAAAAATTAAATAGCACCATTCAGATATTTTTTTATTTGCTGAACACAAGACCCAGGGAAAACAGCTCACCCATTGTGTTTCCGCCAAGGTTTTAATGAAATGATAGAATATTTGGCACTACTATGAGATTAAATAAGCTAAGTTTATATAGTTCCAGAGTTTGTGGCAAACTGTCTGAACCACTGTGCCCTGAATTACAGTATGGTATGCAAATTTGAACCTGATTATGTGCAGATGTAAAGATGAATTTGCTGATTTCTCCTATTTAATTCTCATTACAATGAAAATTCTCTAAATGTTCATGAACTTTGGACTTAAAACGAGAGTAAATATATGTTAACGATTAAAAGCTCATATTTGGACAGGATTTTTCTGGTCTAGCTCATATCAAAAACCAGCTCCTAAAATAAAACGCTTTTTCACAGCCATTTCAGAAAACATCTTTTTCTGCCCTGTCCAATAATTCAGTCTTCGGCGTTACACTGTAAGAAGTCAGGAGTAAACAAGACCAAACTACAAAGCCAGAGGAATATCTGTAAAATCTGATGTTTATTAAAAAATCCATGAATGTTTCTGTTACTAACGTTGTGGTTTATACTTGCACATAAACAACCCTTACGTCGCTGGATTTTATGAAGAGAGCATTTAAAAATTACTGTTTAGAATGAAAAAAAGAGATTACAATGTGTTCAGCAAAAGAAGAGAGCAACTCCACCCCTCAATGAAGGAATTCTCTGCCGATGCAGACTACACGTGCGCAGTGCCACGTAGGCCAGTGTGGATGTGCAGAATACCACTCATGGCTTCGATCCCTACCCCCTAGTAATGGAAACCTGCTGGCTTTCCATTGAATTCCACTCAAATGTGCTCTGGAAGTTCTGGACATCATGTTGTACAGCTGTTTAAGTGAAAACTATACCTGGTGTATTTAAAAAAAAAAAGAAAGAAAAGAAAGTTAAGGTCCTGCAAATGTTAGTGAAGCATTGCATTGTTAATTCATAAGGTAAACCAGAATGTTGCAACTAATTAATCAATTTGATTTCTATTAACTTAAAACATTACATTAAGTGTATTTAGAAATTTTTAACAGGGGGGAATATTAGAGAACATAAGTATTATTAAGTAATTAAGATGTTTCGTAACTTCTTTCAGAACCTCAAGCTCTGCCGGCTATGTATGATAAGGCTGGCACCAGATCACTTCTGCCCAGCAGCACCTCACTTGGAGGGATGGGACCATATTTTGATTATCACAATAGTTTTAATTGCTATTATAACAGTGTATTACTTAGTAATACTCAGTAAAAAAAAATTTTAAGTGCAAATAAACAAGTCGATCTAGTCTGTATTTACATATAGGACAAATAAATTATTTCAAGTACAATAAAAACTGACAATATTTCTGCTTACTTAAAAAAACCCTCATTACTTTCAGAATCAAGAAAGTTGTTTATTGTCAAGTGTGCATGTGCACACACATAAGGAATTTGTTGTGGTGCAGGTGTACTTTCCAGTGTTGGTACAAAAAAAACGACACAATAACAAAAAAGGAGTGAAATACGGTAATTTGTCAGCTAAAATGGAAACTTTCATTTACAATTCAAAGAACACTGGCAAAAGTATTTGTGCTAAACAGTCTATTTGTGAGTGTTCAAGAGTGAAACAGTTGTAGCTTGTTTTGTAGCACAGAATGCATGGATCAGACTATAACTTTATTGAGACTTGAGCCAGTTGTGACCCATGTGTGGAGTCCAGATATTCAAGCACTTTCAAGAATTCCAAGCACCTTTTTGAAAATAATTTTTAAAATTTTAATAAAATCTCATCTAACCTTAGACTTAAGTTCATTAGGTGGAGTGATGGAGTTGGTTGTGCTATAACCGGAGGGTTTGCAGTTCAATCCCCACTAGGTCCATTCTGCCGTTTTAGCCTTGGGAAAGCCACTTCACCAGCTTTGTCCTGTATGGATGTGTGTGACTGGTGAGGTGTGTTAGGCAGCCGCGTCCTGTCAGATTGCCCCAGGGCAGCTGAGGGCTACCAATGTGGCTTTTCACCACCAGTGTGTGAATGTGGAGTAAGTAAATAATGTTCTGATCCTTGTAAAGCAGTGTTTATATAGCTTTATTAACTGTAGCAGGAAAAATGTAAGGTGCATCTGAAATGTAAAAAAAACATTAAATCCTTAATAAAACTATAAACATTGTTTGACTGACCATGATTGCTGGCAATATTAGGCACGTTTTTACTGAAAAACTTCAAGCAGCTTTTCAGCATGGTATTTGGCTTCATGCTGCCAACATTTTTAGACTCAGTAAACACACCTGTCTCTCCTCGTCTCCCACCATAGTCACAGTGAAGTCAAGCTCTACATATGCGTCATAACTCCTCATCTTAGCTTTCATTTGTCTCTTTCTCTCCTTCTCTCTCTGCTTGTTTTCTACACTTCGTGTCTACACTTCATACTTTGCCAATGAGAGCGCCACTGCCCCCTAATGTAGTGGAGTGGTGTTGCACTTTTTTCTAGAACAGTAAAAAAAAAAAAAAACAGAAAATAGCGCCCCACTATTTGAGAGCCACTGTTGTAAAGCATCTTTGAGCATCTGCAAAAGGCATTATTAATATTATTATTTTCCTATGCCAGATAGCTGACATCCACATTGAAAAAAACAATAGGAAAAGTGGAGAGGTCCTGAATAAAAAAATACATACAAAAATAAAATTATGAGAATTACAAAAAATACATTCTAATTTCCGTCAAGATTATTCCTTTTCTATACTTTTTCTTGATACTTTACTAAAGTCAAGGCAGTCTGCAGTCCTCTGTCCCAGCTCACATCATAAACAGGTCGATGATGCTGGGAGTGTTCTTACCACTAGAGAGAATCAGAACTCAAACTAGTCAAGTCTGATTGAAAGGTATCAGAACTAACCTCGACACACGTTTCATACTTTGTTCTGTAAGGGCTACAATTTAGCTGCAACTGTAATGAAAATGCTTAATGAAAATAATAATAATCAGCTAGTCCTAAAGGTAAGTTTTAAAGATTTACGACTATGTTTGTTAAAATACGGTTGGAACAAAACTCCTACTCCATACCACAACCTTCTTTCAGAAAGCGTCATAGCATTGAAATTATGAGAAAGGAAGCCAGAATTCAAGGAGTTCCAGCACACTGCAAGGAATGAATTCTGACGGATTCACTTCCCTGTAATCAACCGTCTGTTTTCATCAAACAGTTTTGACAACGTACCCTATCAACGGAAGAGAAAGCAGGCAACGTGGACAGAGGAACTAGGTTAATTACTTTCATGTGTGCTTCTACTGTCTGAAGAAAGCAGGAGCAAATGCTGCCAGAGAAAAAAAAAAGAGTAGTCCAGGCGATGTATGTACCGGATAATGTACGAAAAACAACAGTAACCCAAGCAGCTGCTTCTGCTCACGTGGCTCTGAGACAACAGGAACAAGGTGTTTTCTTTTAGCCTGTCTCGGGTGCAAAGCTTTATTAGAGTGCTCTAATCTTGCCTTGTGGAATAAAGGATGTAGCTTACTGAACACCTCATCCGGGTGCGAAAAACCCTTTGATCTATTACTATGACAGCACGGACAGTGATTTATGATTCTTTTTTTTTGCTAAATCTGTTTCCATTTTATCGTGCTGATGCCATGAACTTCTCACTCTTCAGCCAACTAACACAAAGTTCTCAAAAAGTTGACTAACGTAGCCCCCCAAAAATGTTTGGGCTTACATCCATGTGGCCAAATTAGCCCTGCTGGCACATTTCAGCATGACGCAGAGGGTTTAGTGAGGTCAAGTAATGGTTCCATGGCCAATTTCAAGTTGTAAAGTCTGTGTGAGTGTCAGTTCTCTGCATGATTAGAATAAATCATCTGTTACAGTGCTACACAGGGACGGATGAGAGCCAAACGCTTGCACTGCAATGCTTGCATGGTCACTGAAGCATTCCTCCAATGGCATGAATCACAAGTTCATGAAACTAAATGGAGAGTATGGGGGGAGGAGGGTGCTTAGCAATACTGTAAATGCATTTTTCATTTTGGCTAAAATGGAGCCTTACAGTGTCAACACTTTTTAGAGATGTTCACATACACGGGACTTTGTCTGCTGTAACCTGAAACATTTCATTTATTTTCCACAAGAAAAAGCGTAAGCTGTAGTTTTTCCAGTGTTTGCACTTCCTGGTTTAAATGGAAAGGTCGATCAAATCTACTCAACAGCGTTCTTGTCATTGTTTCAGAATGGGCGGACTAGGTTTCTGTTAATACGCAAGACTAAAACTGAGCTATCCAATCAGAAAGTGGAGGGAGTCTACAAGCCTGGATAAAACCAACAACATTTAATTTCAAATCCAACAATTTAATTTCATACAAAGGATCTGGAACTGCTCCATTGATGATTATTTACTTCCTGAAGGTGGAGATCTTCCAAAGTTTACACCAATTTGATCTGTCTTTAACCAATCGTTAACGTGGTCATGACGTCTGCCGGGGGAAAAAAATACCAGACAAGCATAGGTTTCGATTTAGTGTTCTGTTGTCAAGACAAAGGGTTCCCAAACAACAAGCTGAAGCAGCTATCCACAATATCGTGCACACTGAGATGATCGGCATGGTTTCCTAATTTCTTAACCCTAGAGCTAACCCTAACCCTCCTTCACTCAGTATTCCACTAATCAGATAGTGGCCAGACCTTCAGGGAAACAACCAACCAATCCCATGCCGTTTCCAATAGCTCCATGTTTCGGGGTGTGGCAATGTCACCACAGCAACAGTCTTGTTTAGCTAACAAATCCAATGTTTAGTTGTTCTTTAAAATTACACATGGTCAATTTAGACGATGGATATTCAATGTTCTCGATCATATGCCTCCACGTTGTTTTCAGGCAGTTTAAACAATCAAACCATGACTTCAGGATTCTTGAAGTGTTTCCAACTGTCTATACCAAAAGTCAACAGACGTTTAGCTAGCGTTCTGCTGGCGTGACGTCTAAGGTTGAGACAAGTCTTTCAGTATAACTAGCGGATGGGAAATTACCACCGCAGTGGGCTTACCGTGGCCATCTTGTTGCCTAGTAACCTTTTTTTACCAACAAAGCAAGCTGGTAAATAAAACTTTTTCCAAACACTGAGCAAGGCCACAAAATCTTTAAAACAATAAAAATGTAATAAGCATTGTTCATGTACATATTTGAATTGGTCAATTTTATGAAGAGTTGCTACAACAGACTGAATAGCTTTTGTACACCCTCTCCTTCGCCACCATTGCCACTCTCCGCACAAAATTAAATGTAATGGGAGAGGCTAGTCTACATGTACATGCACAGTCAGACTCCTCCCATGACATGTTAGCTCATTATTGCGCAAACAGGGTACACTGATGCTGTTTTTTCATATTTTCTTCAGCAGTGAGTGACGTGTAATTTCGCTAGTTTCATACCTCTGCTGTTTATTGTTGATGCAGTCAACAATAAAGTTGTGGTCTGGTGGATAAGAAGATCAACTTGTTATCGGAGGTCGTCAGTTCGATCCCCAGATCCACCGAGTTGAAGGTGATGTGAGTGATGAAACACTTGCTCTCCATCTTCAACAATAACAGCTATGGAGCCCTCGAGCAATGCACCAGTTTCCCGACTGCCCCCCGGGCCCCGCAGCCATGGCTCCCACTGCTCCGGGTGTGTGTTCACGGTGTGTTTGTTCACTGCTCAATGTACCTGGGATGGGTTACATGCAGAACACAAATTTCAGGTATGGGTCACTCCAAATCTGGCCAACTGGTCACTTTCACTTTCTTCAATTTCACCAAAGCTCCATACCCTTGGGTGGCTCTAAGGGGACAACAGTGCCATGTCTAGCCACACGGAGGCCTTATCTTTTTGTACATGATTCTTTTCTGCTTTAAAACAGAAAAGAAACTTTGTCTAGGTTTTTGATGTCTTTAAGATAGTGAGCAAAGTTTATGCGCTGTAAATGCTATTTTTATGTAAGCCCCATCCCTGATATCGCATTAACTCATGGCTGACAACGCCCTTTCTCCTAGAGATTTAGTTGTAATTCTTAAAAAAGCTGACAATGTAACGTAGAAAATTTGTATTAAACTTTCGAAAACAACAACTGTATCATCTACGTTCACATTTAAATCTGGGGATGGATACTTTTTACCTTCTTGTGATCTTAGCTGGTTTGTTATCCCCAAATCTAGATGAGATTTCAAAAATAAACCAAACTATATATATTATGGTTATTATGATGTAGATTAGAAAAAGGTTTCAGCTGATTCCATTACTCTGATTAGAACTAACGATTCAATTTATATTTTTTCTTAATTTCATATATGAAATCCACTTGAATTTTGTGACAGACTTTATGCGTAAAAGTTGAATGTGATAGCCCTCGCTACTTTGACTCCATTTCAGTCCTGTATAATGGTATGTGATTACTTAACATCTAATTTGGCAGTCACTGGCTGATGACACACACAGTTATTATTAAAATTAATAGTATATTTTTAACAAGACTTTTCTGTGATGTGACCAACTTTTTGAGCAAGGATAATGATGTGTACCTTAAAATAGTTATTAAAGATAAGTGACTAAATCAAATATAACATTCTTAGTTTGAAATAAACACTTATTGGAATTTAACCAAAGTCTAAATAAAAGTTCTAATCTAATAAAACAGGGTTGCAAATAAAATGTAGAGGGCCGCGGGGAACCCTGGCCTAGGTTTGAGACCCCTGATATGCTACAAAAACAAAGGAAACTTTCCCTTTGAAAGTTGTAAATATTAACAGAGGTAACAGAAGCTTATAATGTGCCAAGTACATGGTATCTAGTGTTACCATCGACAATATATTTCGCATTACAAGGGCTCTTGTGGGCGATTACTGTAGCAGAGCCAAACCAAGAGACTCTTTTTACTTCGACTTGGATAATGTGGGTTGAGATTGTAGGCCACAGTGAAATACAATCCATGTAATTTATGAGACAAACCCCGAGAACCCTGAAATTTAGAGGATATGTCACAAGCTCTCGGTCTAGTTGTCCA
Organism: Danionella dracula; assembly: GCA_900490495.1. NCBI lineage: Eukaryota > Metazoa > Chordata > Actinopteri > Cypriniformes > Danionidae > Danionella > Danionella dracula. The sequence continues at coordinate 1,040,610 of UELW01000006.1, forward strand.
ACATTGGTCCATGTGGATTGGCGCTGGGTCTGAGTGGTTTTAGAGGCTAAACCCATACTTGGCAAAGCAATGATTAATCTCCTCTAGCTAGCAATCTAACATCCTTTGTAAGCCAGGAGATGCAGAGCTCATGGGAATGTAGGAAGGCTGAAGCTGTGTCAGATTAGAGTGTGTAATCGTTTAAAAAAGTATGGAACTAGACACCTACGTTAAGATCTGGGTGGCCCGTGTATGTTTATGATTGAATTTTATAAACAGTGCATCATACGATGAATGTAGAAGGGTTTCTGAACCTGACATGGAGCTCCTGGTGCTTGAGCACATGTGATGTTTAAAGTAGCACCTCATAAACCTGCGAAGGCCTCACACATGACTTTGCTTTCACTTTTTAGAAAGGAGCCAGAAGTACTAAATGATTCAGTGAAAGTTATGGCAGGAAAATTTAAACCAGCTTTAAGGCCTCAGTCAAGAGACAATGTGTTTCCCTTACTTTGCAAGCTTCATTCATAAAAACACCAATGAGCTTTCAATGGCTCATTAAATGAAAAACCGAGCACAATGAAACATCCTGATCTAAAACATCTCTGCCTCCCTGTAGGATGAAAGAAAAATGCGTGGACTGTATTGCCATCTAGGTCAAGTGAATACTGCTGAGCCCAGTGTTCTTTTAACAAAATATAAAGACAGTTTTAAAGTTGTAAGACAGCACAATGGTATAGAATTTACATTGAATTATTTTAATGTAGTTTTCATGATGTCTAAAATGAGATTTTGAAGCTAAAATAAGCCACTTAGCTGTTTCTCTCTAAGCACAGTTTGATGGTTAATTTGAATATAAGTCAGCATATTGGTGGTTTTATCAAACTCAAAACTTAAGACCATTCAGCGATGGCCTACAGCTGTCACTAGAAATCTTTTTGTTCACATTCCAAAAAATCTGTGCCTGCTGTTCATCTTCTGCATGAACAAAATGAGGCTCCAGTTTGCAGAAGAGGACACTACGTTACCCAGAATGCATCGTTAACAAGAGTAGATGTTGAAGAAAATGCTCAACTCTTGTGGCTTTATTGACCTATACGCATAATCAGAATTGTATTGGTAATAACTCGTATTAAGAAAAAGATGAAGAAGATGACAGACTGACAGAAAAGCGCAAACATTACCAAATATTTACAGAAGGGGAGTTAGAAGTGCTGGGTCTCCAAAATTGACTCCTTTAATTAAATATATGAGCATCTTCTTGTAACAATTTCAGCAAAAGGCAGTCTTTTTCCAGCAACTCATGTTTATTTAAGTGTATAAGTGTATTTAAGTTTAGCTTGCTGACATGAAATCTGTTAAATGTGATTGCCGTAAAGGAGGTCCTATTGTAAGTAAAAAAACAAAAAAACAAAACAAATAGCCTGGATCATGAAAGTATAATATATGAGCAAAATTTCAATTTGTGTCACTTTGGGCTGTATACTGAGAACAATTTTCAGTTCTTTTGAAGTTTAGTCCAATGAAGGTTTTTGTAGTTGTATAGTTCTACTACAAGCTAGCTAGCTAATCAGAAACTAGCATTAAGGCGTTAGTCACTTCTGGGGAAGAGTAAACTCATGATCCATCCATCCATCCATTTTCATGTTGGCTTTTTCCCTTTCGGGGTCGCCACAGCGGAATGAACCGCCAACTCTCTGGAATATGTTTTACGCAGCGGATGCCCTTCCAGCCACAACCCATCACTGGGAAACATTGCTCTAAAAGCAAAGCAACATATCAAGGCAATTTAATAGTAATTTAGTCGTTATGCTGAGAAAGCATGGCAGCACGAGTGAAGCATGAAAGTAAGGGGAAGGTTTTAGCTGTGTTTTCACATTTTAACAATTGAAAGATATTTAAATCCATATGATTTGTTCTTCGATCATAAATGTGAGAACGTTTTCATTTTAAAAAAATTACTCCATCCTTTTACTTTCCTTTTCAAATTCCTTTAATGTTTCGGTCTTACTTTTGAAAATGCCGTGGCTCACGTTTAACAGCTCCATAAGAACGGAGCCCTTTCCGTTACCGGAGCTTGTAAAAGTATAACGTTTCATCCCCAGCTCCTCCTCCTCCTGCACTTGCGCATCAGCGAGGCCAGCAGAGCCGCAGGAGCCAGCGCCGACCGCTCACCTTCTCATTCTCAGTCTCAGTCTGAGAACTCGATTTTATTACAGCTTATAACAACCAGACAAGCTTTATGAACGCGTTCAGCTCAGCTAACCGTTTCTCTTTCCTCGGTTCGCGGTCTGGAGACACGACAAACAGAAAAACTGGAGAATCCCATCAAATATAACAATGAGTTTAATTGACGTCTTAATTTACGCGTTTGCGCATGTGTGTTTACTAAGCTTTGTAGAGTCTCAGCGTCAGGGCAGCGCGGGAGCAGCGTCTTTCAGACAAACTTTACAATGGCAGCACAACGGAAAGTTCTTTAGCATATTAAGTCAAGGCTCGGAGTATCAGCCACCGTTAAAACGAGATGGAAACAACGAGAAGACCGCTGCCAAGTCGATAGCCATCATCCGAAATGATGACAGAGCACCGGCAACCTCTTCTCGAGCCTCAGGTGCGGGCACGCGCGGGCCAGCAGGTGATCGAGCGCGTGCCAGAACCGGGCACGCAGGCAGGAATCACACCGAGCAGCGACCGGTGAACGGCACTGAGAAACCAGTGCGGAGGGAAGAAGCAATGGCTGGAGATGACCCATACAACCCATACAAGTCCACGGACCCGGACAACCCCTATTATAACTACTACGACACGTATGAGAGACCCCGTCCCGCGCAGCGCCCCGGGTACGGCACGGGATACTTCCAATACGGTGAGAACTCTGCCTCACGGAGGTCAATACTCACTCCTAGTTTGGGTCTATCACATACATAGCAGTAGCTTACAAACAATTCTGAATTTGAGGTTCAGTAAAGTTGCAGCTAAGTATGCAGAGCGTGGCAAGTTTATCCACATGTGTTTGTGAATGGTAACGTTCTTTTATAATATCATATTGGTTATTAAGTAGGCATTGGCCCATATAAGAAACACAAAAAATAAAAAGCAGATGAATAGACAGATTGATTATGGTGTGACATCTATACAACATACACATGTCAAAATGTCACTGCTAATTTGGTGTAGTAAAACTAAGACCAAAGAATCGAAGCCCTTTCCATACAGTTGTATGTTTCCATACAGAAGCTTTTCGGCCAGGTTAAAAAAAAAATGTAATGGCTTTAAAAAGCCAAAAGTTTTAAAGAAAAAATGGAAATTTTGACTTGGGACATCAAAATTTTGAGTCAAAATAATGAGATAAAAAGTCTGTTCAGATATTAAGCGTTAGATTGGCATAAAAATATATAATAGTTTTAAAAAGTTGAAATTTTGAGATAAAATAAGTAAACATTTCTTCTTTATAAGTCATTGTTGTACTTTTTATCTCTTAATGTAAACTTTTTATCTTGAAAAAACTACTTTCTAAGTCAAAGTTTGTAGGCTTTTTTTACCTGGTGCAAATGGCCTTTCATACCAGCATGTGCAATCGTTGCTTGAAAAAACACAAAGAGCAGCAAGTATCCTCCTAACCATTTTAATCTACTCCTGACTGATGGAAAGGAACGTAGTAATATAAAGTCGCAGCACGACTTCAACAAAGAAAAACAACTGGTCAGGCCGGCCGGCTCCTGTCAGAAAGAAAACAAATTTCAGGAGCCAATCAGAAGCTAGCAACATCCGAAAACTGATCTTGGGGTCATCTTTGTTTTGGTTCTAAAACATTGCATACTACACCTTTATCATTTTTAAACTTGTACAACCATTAATACAAGTGAATAGAATGTAAAGGTCTTAATAAAAAATATTTAATACAATATAAAAAATGCATATAAAAAAATTTCAAAAAACCTGGTCAAACAAATGTTGATTGGCTTGAATGAAAACGGACCTCTGCATATGGAATAGAAGCAAACTGGCATTACAATGTCCTAAAAGTCAAAAGTAGAAGAAGTCACTGCTACTCTACAAAAGTCCATGATTGGTCAATGGGCCCACTTTTTATTTAAAAGGGGCAACAAGTAGTATTTATTAAAAAAATATTTATTTTATTGCCGTTATTAAATTTTTCTCTTTCTAGATTTAATTTTGCACTTATGTTATTTCAAAATTTGCAAGCAATCATAATTTCTGCTTTCTGTTGAGCAGCATGATCATGTGACACAGCATGTGATCATTGGTTCACAACAAGTGGCTCTTTTTCTGGCTCCACCCTGTTAACACAATACTGGTTTGATTGCAATCTCTAGAACAGGGGTCTCACATTCAGTTCCTCGAGGGTCGCTACTGCTGGTTTTTGTTACAACCCAGTTTCAAATGACACACCAGTAGCTTCAAAGAAGCAAAGACGAGCTTAATTAGTGGTTGATCAAACCTGGACCAAACCTGGTCCTGGGGGTCCAGAGCCCAGCCCATTTTTGGTTCGACCGTAATGAAACACACTAGTAGCACTAATTAGGGTCCTCTGATTGTCTGAAGCTAGAGTAGTATGCATACTACAGCAGGGTTGCAACTAAAATGTGCAGGGTTGCAGGGAACCCTGGTCTACGGCATTCCAGGAATTACGTTTGAGACCCCTGATATACAGCAAAAACAAAACTTTGCATTAAAACAGTTCACCAGGAGGGTAATACACAGGTCATGTAGATTGTTTCATGAGTGCTGTTTTTTTGACTAGTTGTGAGCAAGTTTTTGTATATTTTAATAAAACATTTCAGTCTTTTGTAGGTTTGCCTGATCTTGTGGGGGACCCATATTACATCCAGGCATCTGCGTATGTGCAGAGGGTTCCAATGTACAACCTCAGATGTGCCGCTGAGGAAAACTGCTTGGCAAGGTATTGGAATTGATATAAAACACTAGGGACATAATCAAGATTTTTGTATGCATAGTTGCAACCAGAGAGGGAAAGAAAAGTACAAGCACATTCCGCAATGTGTAACGGATGAGTCACATGATGAAGAAAAAAAAAACATGTGGCAGGAACATCCTATAACCCAAAACAGCTTTGAAAGAGTGGAAAGAATTAAGCGAAAGCGCTGCCATGATGAAAAGTGAGAAACCTGACAAACAGACTTCACGTAAAGCTGTTTACATGGAAAATGATCACATGCAAGACTGTGAAAACCATTAATGGGGCGCCCTAGAACAGTCTGGTCCAGTAAAAGAGCTTTGGAAATGTGCAGCAGTAGTGAATGTGTCCAGCGGGCCAAGATACACATTCTGAAAGCTGTTTGGACAATATGAGAAACCGGAGGAATGTCTGAGATTTTGTAACCGTTTGGCTGTTTTTGTTGAGCAGCTCAGCATACAGATCCAGTGTGAGAGACTATGACACGCGTATGCTACTGAGGTTTCCACAACGAGTCAAGAACCAGGGAACCTCCGATTTCCTTCCCAACAGGCCACGCTACACATGGGAATGGCACAGCTGCCACCAGTAAGTCTGACTTTTAATGAGTTTACATCAAATGTTGATGGCCAATTTTATCATTAAGTTGCAGCGAACCTTTTCTGATGAGCAAAATCTATTCGCATTTGGGGTCCTAAAGCAATTTATTTTTATTTTTAAGTCAAAACATGTTCAGACTAGATTGGGTAAATGTGGCAATTGTCACTGATTAGGCACAAGAATATATTTTTATTGAAATATTTTGAGGTACAAACACTTTGAGAAAACAGACCACAAAGGAGTCTTTTGACCCAGTCTTAAGCAACCAAATGCTTAGGACATAGGTCAGCTTCAACTTACTTAATCTTACTTAAAACTGAGAATAATAAAAAAAAATGTTGAAGATGTAAAGAATGAATTGAACACCATTAAACACTATATAGATTTTGTAGTGATATTTGATCATGTGATCACAGAGGACTTCAGGTCAGCCCTGTTTGTTGAGCGCTACACGTTACTCTCTACATCATGCTACTCTACACTGAACTCTAAACCTACAGAAAATCAAGCATCACGCCCATCGATCTGTTTCTTTGTGCTGTAACAGAATGTTTTTCTATATAAACATATTTTTCACTGCAACCAAACTAAACAACTAAAGTGTTCTGAAGCCAAACGCAACTTCTAAAGGAACTTTACACAGCCTGACATAAGCAATCATTTAGAAGTCATTTTACCCAATCAGAAACCTCCAAAAGATTAATAACTTGTTATGGATAAGGCCAAACTTTTTTATGTCTACATAACAAAGAAAAATCTGGCATTTCTAATAAAAAAGCATTGGCCAGAGTTTTTAAGAGACGCTGGGTTTCACTAAAACAGTGCTGTTAGGAACAGTGACATTTCTGGTGAGAAACTAACTACGCTTGTAAGTACTGAGCCTAAATCTAGGCCTCCTTTTGGCCAACTCCGAGTTGTTTTGCCCTGCAAAGCCCTCATTGTGCCAGTCAAGACTAGATGAAAGGCTAATATACTGTATACCCCTGTTAAATTTTGGAAGAGCTAAATGAGTTTTAATTTTAGTTTAAGTTTCAGCTCCATAGTTAAAAAACAATGTCAGATTGGTTGATGATTTAAAACTGGCTTTGAATGATGAGTGAATGTGGGTCTTTGGGCATACTCTATGTTTAAAACAGTCTAAAACAATATATTAGTTCAAGAAGACATTTTGTCCATCGCTTCTGTAGACCTATATTACTTAGTCAACATTAATGTGAGCAGTACTTAACATATTACTTTGCTTTCACAATGGATTTCACTTTCAATATGGCAAGAACAATCTATAAAGTCAGTATTGTTACACATCAAAGTCCAGATGGATCTTTATGAGCTATGGCACTAAATTTGTAGCGTTTTGCTTCCTTTTGACAATCAATGTACAGCTAAAACAGCTTTAGCTGCAAATGTACATTACTCTAGTGAAGAAAAATATATGCCTCTGGGTGAGTAAATGTAAATTTTCATGTTCAGACAATTTGGCTTATGATGACTCAGTAATTTATTGACGTGATGCATTGGTCTGAATTCCTTAGCCTCTAACACTCATTTGTTGCGTTATCTAGTTGTTATCAGACTAGCGCTGATTTCGAGGCAAACAGATCTGTATTCTGGTCTAAAAGAAAACACTGTGCAGAGGTTCACTGTTGCTGCTTTTACTCGTGAGCACTCTGTAATGGCTCACTGCATAGTTTTAAGTTGAAGTAAGCTGAATCTCACTTCCAACTAAGGCATACATTTGAACCACTTCCAAAAATCCACTACCTTCTGGCCTTACGCATAAGTAGGGCATGAGGTATGAGAACTGCTTGAGAGCACTTATACTTATATCATTCTTTTTTTCTTTTGTTTATTTCACTGGACAAAATGTTCTTTAGCTGTGCTCTGGGGTAATTGCTTTAACAAAATAAAGTGAATTTTAGCCACACTAATGTTTTCCACAAGGTTTACCCTCAAATTTCCTTCTCTGAAATTAAAACCTTTACTGAACATGCTTTACTCGGAAGAACATCCTTTAAACCAATTTGTTTCCACTTCCTCTCAAACTAAGACTAGAGATGAGGAGTTATAAGCTACAAAATGCGGAACCGTTAGATACGTATCAAAGCAACACAATTTAGACTCAAAAATACTAATACAAACAGATTTCTTTAAATCAAAAGCAGTTGTTCCCAAGATATTATCCAGGTTTTAATGCATTTTTGAGAATCTTGTTGTAATTAAGAATGCAACAATTAAACAAATTCACATTTATTTTCAAACAGAAGCTACATTGTTTGTACATTTACACATTGCTGAATTTCATTTCTCTTATTATCACATTGTTTGTTTATTGAGCAGCAATAAATGCAACTTTGAAAAATATAAGGTTTTCATATGATATTCTTCACTCAATGTGTTTTGAAATGAACAAAAGATAATCTTGATAACTTTGATTATTTCTCTGACTATAAACAACCAAAATGTATAATCGTTGCATTTCTAATTCTTCAGTTAAGTTTTTTTTATCTTTTATCTCTCATGCTTATTTTTTCTTCCTTAACAAACAATGTTTCAATGAAGTTTACACAATTTCTGAAATCATGAGAAACTGTGTTTTAGTAACAGTTTACATTGTAAATAATTAAGCTTTACCTTTAAAATGACTTGATCAACAAATGCAGTACATACCACCCAAAAATGCTTACGTGTCCTCCTCAGGCGTACATTCAAAAATGTACTCAACAAATACTCTTTCATACACAAGAAGAGTAACTAGAGCTGTTAGTGAGCAATGTACCACTTTCATTCAACATTGCTGTGAAAATCAAACTGTCAAAATCTTTTTAAAAGATGTTTTAAAGTTCAGTTAAATAAAAAAAATTCGTAACAGGAGCCTTCTTGCAGTACATTCTGCGCATGTCAATACTTTTAGATTTATTCTAAAAATAAAAACATGGTTACTGTTGTACTTCTATGTGGTTAAATTAGCTTAACAACAGTTTTAATCATATCCAGATTTAGTTATAACAAACATAGAAGATTTAGCAACTTATTGTTATAACACTAAGAAACAAGTTTCTTTAAAAAAGAAGGATATTCAAATATTCAATTTAAAATACAAAATTGAAAGCATCGACTTGTGTATGTAAGAAACAGATCGTGCAGGATGAAAGGATCATGTATTGACAGCTTTCTTTTCAAGATGGTCTCATTAATAACTTGATTAGATTTTCTATCATCAGTTTTAGCTTTTAGTAGATATGTTCAAATTGATGGTATAGTTTTAAAGCATAGTAGACAAAAAAGTTTAGAATTCAATTCCATTTTGTGTCCACGTTGAGCTGAATCACAAGAGGCCAATCAGAACAAGCAACCTCGCTGAACTGTCGGATCATAAGCCATGGATTCCCAATATCCTTTAGGCAACAGCTACCCTGAAACAGCCTCTTTGAACACTTGAAGGTTGTAAAATGTATATAATGAGAAAAAGAAAGTGATTCTGACCCTGGACGCTAGTAAACCTATTGAGGAAAGCCTTCAAAGGAAAATTAAGAAGCTTTAAGATAGAATAATAGGGCACTTTAAAGAACTGCAAGCTGGAGGGGAAAATTTAACAACTCTTTTTCTCAGACAAAGCAATTCTAACACAGAACCCTGGTTTTGTGCTACGTTTGTCACTCCTGAATCAGTGTATTACAAAGATAAAGCATAGGAAACTGTCTTCATTTGATCCTTTTTAGTTGGTGTTTATGACTTTTTTTTAGGGATTGATCACTGTAAGAAGGTAAATGTTTCAGCTTAAAACTAAGGTTAAAGTTATGAGTTAAATTCTTGCTCATGCTCTGTGGGTGAATGTCTGGTGCATGGTATATAACACATCTTAGAAATTGCAGAAACACTAAAAAGATAAATGACTGGGATTTAAGACATGGTTATTTAACACTTAGCCACATGAAAATATGAAATGTTTTTTCAAGTTCTACATGATCGTTTTGTCTCTCCAGGCACTACCACAGCATGGATGAGTTCAGCCACTATGATCTGCTGGACGCCACTTCTCACAGAAGAGTAGCTGAGGGCCACAAAGCAAGTTTCTGTCTGGAGGACACATCCTGCGACTACGGATACTACAGACGCTATGCCTGCACTTCCCACACTCAGGTCATAATCACTAGATATTTAGGTTTTTAGTGTGCTTCTCTCTGTTTGCTGTGAATGGCTTCATCGCCAAAAAAAACAGAGGTTACTGATCCTCCTCTGAACTAAAAATGTTTATATAATTTTATCCTGGTTTGTCTTATGTATTGTAGTTTATACCAGGGGCATGCCTATTTCAGCTGACAAAACCTGTTTCTTCAGGAAACTATAAGAACAAACAATAAAATATCCCTCCATCATCTCATTATGGTACCCTTGTTAAAAAACATTGTATTTTAGGCGCCTTTCAGGACCATAGATGAATCAGAGTTTCGGCAGGTTTCATGAGGTCAAATGTAAGACTTTTTTAAGACCTTTATCTTAACATCTAAACACAAAAAAATCACTTCAATGTTTTTGACCATTTACGAAGGTTTTCTCAAGTTCTAGTAACCCAAACCATGCTTTTTACAAAGTTGAGCATTTGAACCCTTTTACCCCTATAATTATATCAGTTTGCCTGGTTATTTTGTCTTGATTTTAATCATTGTGTGAGAAAATATTATTTATATTATTATTTTTGTTATTCAGATTACAGAAAACTTTCAAAATCTGGCACAATTTTTTATTATTATGTTATAAATGATCAGAACAGTGTGTAAATACAAGAAAAGTAAAAAAAAAAATGTTCTCTTTATAAGCACCTATAAATGTAGAGCAACAAGGCTTTTGAGATTACAAAAATGAACCTCAAACTACTTTTACATCAACTCAAACTGTTTTGTTTGGATAGGGCTTTCAGTGTTCATTTAACAAGTTGTTTTATTTACATATTTACAGACATTTTTTTGCGTCCCTAATGCTTCAGCCTCTGCCACAGACATCCTCTCCACCTCCTCAGGAGGATTCCCCTTCATCAGAAGAACCTCTATAAATATAAAGATATGACATAAGATTCGATGAGATTGTTTCTACACAAAAGTTAGCAAAAGATAAAATAAAAATATATAATGATTAGATAAAATAAAAATAATGAATGAAGTAAAATGTTGTTGAATTCATGAGCATGAGCAGTAATAAAGCAATATTATAAAATGGCAATAAGAAAAATTACAGTGTATATTGGAAACATTGATGTTATAAAGCTGTGAATAAACCTTGTGTATAAAAACTATCACATACTGTGGTTGAGATGGTGAGACACCGGTGCTGTCTGTCCTCTTCCACAAATCTCCCAGAGGCTGTCCTCCTCACGATCTTTCAACGAAAACTTACTTTGATGTCAAGATCGTCTTGACATCTTTCTGTACTATTTACAAAAAATGGCGGAAGACGGCAAGAAAAATATGAAGAATAGACGCAATCTGGCACGATACGGCAGAATCACGGATGCAAACACTGTATAAAAAAATAGTACAATCTAACGCCAATAAACCTATAACTAAAACGAAAACAATGCCTAAATTATTATATACAATATAAATGTAATATTTACGATGAAATCTCTGCTAAAACACAGTTAAAGTATTGCAATTACAAGTAATCAATCACTCATCTGTCACCGCTCTCCTATGCTCCACAAACTATAATAAATGTAATTAGCTGTTTCTCAGCTTTCAGAATCTGTTGACATTTTTTCCACAGTGCGAAAATAACCAGAGTTACAACCAATCACTTTCATGATTTTGAGCATTTATAGACGTGTTTTCTGGCAACCCTTACAATCATGTATACATTTTTTTACATTTATGAGCTTTTTGTCAATATCTGGCAATCCTACCAAATTACTTTTAAGCTGAAATGATCCTTTTCTCAAATTATGGCACTGCTAAACATCACTTTGAAGGATTTATGACATTTTCGCAAACTCTGTCAACCACAAGTATGACTTATGTTTTTATACATATTATATTTTTACTTTATTTTAAGGTCTAAATTTGGGCTGTTATTTGTTAGTCTTTTAAGACCACGAGGAAACCCTTTTGATGCCACATAAACATTAATTAACATAACATACTGTTGCTGTTATTTCAGGGTCTGAGTCCAGGTTGTTATGATACATACAATGCTGACATTGACTGCCAATGGATAGACATCACTGATGTGAAACCAGGAAACTACATCCTCAAGGTCAGTGGAATTCTCATGCCTTCATCACAGATGTTCTCATTTTTATGCTGTCCTGGGGAAATAAGGTGTCTGATTTCCCTCTCTGGTCATAGGTGAGCGTAAATCCCAGTTACCACGTGCCAGAGTCGGACTACAGTAACAACATTGTACGCTGTGATGTACGGTACACCGGAAACTATGCATACGTTTCAGGATGTCAGATTTCAGAGTGAGTAAAGCTTTGAGATTTGAGTAATTGGGCCAAGTGTAAATTGCTAATGTTTCTGGTTTATTTCAGGTATTGAGAAGATTGTAAAGGATACGTGGAAAAGATCATTGTTAGGTGTTAATCGGGTGCTGTTTCAAAAAACTCTTAATCAAGCGAATACATGAAGGTGTTTTGAGTCTCGGCTGATTTTTTTCTCTGCCAAAAATACACAAAGTTTGATTTGGCACTTCCTGGAGAGTAAAATCTAGAGGCAAACTATAGTTTGTAAATGAGCTTTAGTTTTAGTTCTGTTTGCCAACAAAAAGAAAAACCACGGTTTTAATAAAATCTAGGGCCGTGTTGTATTTGTTTCTTTCTCAAAGGTATTATGTGTTTTTTTATCCAAATGGATTGTGGGATCAATCTCAAAAAGCAGTGTTCTTACAACAGTTATTTGTTAATGCAGATCTTTTACAGAAATAAAATCAACACTATTGTCACAATCATGTATTGTGAAACGTAACTATGCAGCATCAATCATTGGATGAAGACACACACATATGGGCGTATTCCCCTGGGTCCTGTTTGCTTTAAACCACGAATTCTGGTAACAAAGCATTAGTGTTAATTTTAGGGAAAAAAGAGAGAGAAAAAAAACACATGTTGACAAAACCAAAACTTGCTTTAGTGTGCTAGATCTATGCTTTAGTTGTGTATTCTCAGTAGATATTTATATTCAGATGCTCATATTACTGCAACACGTTTTATATATGAAATGAAAAGTACTTGAATAAAAGCTTCACCCTCAGTCTCTTTTACTGACTTTGTCTCATTTTTTGGCAACCATTGCTCTTTTACGATGCAGGAAATCTTTCCGGAGGTTGTGTTCTTTCAGCTTTACGGCACTATTTTGTCCTGTCATATTGTATAATGCAACGTTGACTACACTTGTTTCTTACATGTATGGGATGATAGGAAGTTTAGGATGTTGCCTTACCTCATTGTCCTTCTGAGAACGAATCACAGGCTGTTTGGAACATTCATTATGTAGAAAGCAGATTTTTTTTTTTTGCAGTGACCTTTGAGAAGACATTGAGAGATTAATTTAGAATTATTTATTGATTGTGTAGGCTTACTAGATTCTTAACACACATTAAGCTACACTAAACATATAACTTGACATTTTGGAACATATATCAGGACAAGACGAGGAGAGTAGGCCTCTAAGGAAAACCAGAACCCTAAAAAAGTTTTCGATAATATAATAATAATCAAAAATAAATGTAAATGTAATAAAAATACAAGAACCTGGCTTCACAGTTCAGTCTAAAATGGTTGATAAATTCAGATTGCAGAATTATATTTAAATGCAGGCATGGATTGAAATCTTGGATTGTTTCTCAGCGGTTCATCGATAAATGACAAAGGGCTGTCAAGTGTGAAGTGAAAATACTCAATTTACTTATAGATTAAGATTATTATACATCACCATACTTTCTGCTTTACCATTGTCACAAAGACTTCAACTAGGCGTCTTTAAACATAACCTCAAACCACATGGCCCCACACACCAGATTCCAATCATATGAATAAGGAATACGTTTTAGACAAACATTAGCATTTGTGAAGAACACTCTATAGTCAAACATTATGTTAGCATTTGTAAAGTGTAACGTTAAATGTTGACGTTAAATCTACCATTTATGAGGCCCTCGAAGTTCTTTTCAGCATTTGGATGAAATTTCCAAATTTTATGAAATTTAAGATAGACCTACTAGCACCAGCAGGATACAATTAATTTGACAGTATATGATTAGAATAACAACAGTTTATTACCAAATAATCAAGTAAGAGCAACTCGCAAGCTCCCATGCCACGCCACGCCTGGACGTCGAGGCATTTCCTCTCACGCCAGCAGAGGGCGGCAACGTGTCTGCAGTTTGACCGTTAAACCTCCTGCATTCGAGACAGAAGAAGCGCCTGAAGAGCTTCGCCTCTTCACAAGTCAGGCGCTCAAAGAATGTGAGAACCACCGAAATACCAGCAAACCGTTTTCTGACATATACCAGCTTTATCTCGCTGATCCATGCATACAGTCGAGGTGTCAATCCCGTCCTTTCGGTCGGAGGGAAGCAGCGCAGATAAGGGCTACACGGTGAGTTCAGTTCTGTTTCAAAACGAGAAAGTGGGAGTTATCACGGCGTTATGTATTATTTAGATAACAAACGTAATACGTAGTGACTGTTAATTATCATTAAACCCTACACCTAGAGATTTTTTTCATAGCGGCGCTAGATCATCAGTTTGTGCGCGTTTAAACATAATTCTGACACTGACGTAACGTATAGCCCCGCCTATGATGTCTTTCAGCGATAAATGAGTTAATGCTGGTCTTTCCTCTATTGATTTAGTTAAACATCTGTCGACGCTCTCGGTTTTTTATCAGATTTTCATCCAATCGTATTCTGCTCCTGCAGGTTTTTAAGATCGAGGTGTTAATGTGTGGCAGACAGCACACAGTTGAGAAGAGATACAGCGAGTTCCACGCTCTCCATAAAATGGTAAGCATACAGAAAGCTCTAACTTCAGTTTTTCAACAGGTAACGACAGACGTCTTCTGCCTGTTTAGTTAAAAAAATAGCGTACATCGTTTTGAGGTAAAACAAACCCCCACAGAAGGCTGCAAAATCCTCGGACGTTTGCAAACACTCAAGCTCTTGTCAGTTTTATCATAATGCATTTTACCTTACATTTTTGGCTATTAGAAGGTACCTGTTCTTAAATAACACACATCTTCAGGGTCATTTAACCGAAATGTATCTCATGAGAGATACTTAACTGCGCCACTATCGTAATCCATTCGGAGGTTTTCTGTTGCTGTGAAATTAGCTGTTCTCTGATTGCTTTGTGACGTCACAAACCCTAGGGTCCTGCCCATGATTCTTGACGGAGGCTTCTGTGTAGCATGATTGCTAATTTTGGTGTCTTGGTAAATGTAAAGATAAAAATAATAACTCCCAGGAGATGCAGTAGAATAATATGGGAGTGCGGCAAACTCAATTCCTGTAGTGCCAGAGCCCTGCGGTTTCATTTCCACTCTTCAGCGCACAAGCAGCTGTAGCTTTAAAACTAGATGCATCTGTATAAAAAAAATTCATCGCTGCATATCTGAACTTATTCAGACAGATAAAGCATTTACAGCTCTGCAAAGGGAACAAGTAGTAAGATGGAGAAGAGTATTTTATTAAACAGCCATTTTTATTATTTACTTACCAATTACTGTAGTCTGAACTCAGAAATATTCTGAACTTTCTACACCATCTTTGTCATATAAATTGGAACAAATACCTGGGTTTTATTACATTTGTAAAAACATGGAATTACATATTCAGGGTTGTACTGTTACTTTGAAAAGAATGTGCCCGAGTTCAGGGAGGTGCAGGTTGATATTGATCATGCTTACTATTTATTGGATGTTTCTCTTGCCCACGAGTCTCTAGTGCCAAAGTATCCACTTTCATTTAAAAAGTGAGCAGAGCTGTGAGCAGAGCAGAGCCCTCTAAAAATGGAGTTTTAACACATTTAATTTAAAGCACCAGACTCCAAAATTTGCTAATTAGAATGCAGCTTTTGAGGATTCTCAAAAAAAGAGTGTTGTTTTATTAGATCATTGATAATGTAACAAGAGTATCATATAAACTTAAAATCATCGACTTTAAAAAAAAAATCTATATATTACTTGATGTCTAAAATATAATTTGAGGTATTTGCAATTAATTAATGTCAATATATGAATTACTATTATTAATTAATGGCACTCAACTGTTTTAATGTTCAGTACAAAAACAATAATAATAATATGTATTATTATTACTGTCCATGTTTCACAGAGAAACTCTGGAATGTAAGCAGGAACACAGACTTGCAGAGAGTCTTCTCTCATAGAAGGGGTTTTAAGATTAGGTTCATATTGACCTTAAAACTAATTAGTTATTTAGTTTTTGTCATTTCTAGTATCAGGTAGAATTATGAAGGTCAAGTAAAATCAAGCCTGTCAAAGTGAACATTTAGTCATTTTGAGTTTTTGCAGAATGCAGGCGTTTTAAGGAACATCCTTTCCTTGTGGTTAAAGTAGGTCCTGCAAAGTCTAGTGAGTTTATGACTTGCTTTTCTTTTTTATAACTGTTTTATAGCTTAAAAAGATCATTAAACCTCCAGAAATCCCTTCAAAGCATGTGAGGAACTGGGTTTCTAAAGTCCTTGACCAGAGGAGACAAGGATTAGAGCTCTACTTACAGGTATACATAACATTTTTTACTTAAAAGGGTCTTTAATTTGCTTCAATTTCATTCATGAAGGCTTGTTTATTTCGTAATATGAATTTTAGAGTTTAAAACCAAAGACATTATAATTGTGAAGGAAATAACAATAATATGAATTTAGTACACTGAATTATACATTGGCTTGGCATGTGTAGTTCAGTGCTCCAATTAGTTTTGAATGTCGATAGAGTTGGTTGAAGGGGAAATGATTTGATAAACAGCAGCTAATGTGATCTGTTTACCCAGGTTTTTAGCTTGAGGCTGATCATAAATCAGAGGAACATGTTTTCCAGCCAAAGATAATTACACTGGAGCTTTTTCGAACATTCAGTGACTTTCTGTGGACACATGATTAAGGTTTTAATACATTTATATTTATGTATTTACCAGACACATTTATTCAAAGTGCAACTTGTTATGAAGGTAAATTGTAACGCGGGTGGTTCACAAAAGAACTTGTCTCAGCTGACTGAACAAACATAGTAGTGATAGAAGGAAGAAATAGTCAGAATTTTTTTTTAATATTATAAAGTGCTACGGGAAGAGAAGAGGTTTTTTTTACAGACACAGAACCACCACCACCACCATCATCATCATCATCATCTTTTTGCTAGACAGTACAGTTGAGTAGAATGATACTGAATGTCTCTTAATTATCCTATGGGCTATGTTTAGAAGCAGATTTTTCATGCTATCTCCATTTGCATGTTAGTTGTTTCTCAAGAGTACAACTTTGGATGATGGTGTCATGAAGGAAAGTGGGGCTCAAAAACCAGACGTTTAACATCACTTCAGCGTTTTACACTCAATCATTTTTAAAGCTGGCTCTAATAAGTAGCTTCTATAGACTAAAATCAGGAACTATTTGGTTTATTGCTCAAGACCCTTTTAAATGATAATTTAGGAACAAAATCTTATACAGTGGACTAAAAATGTGATGTTTTTTGTAGACTATAATTTTGGAAAATGAGGTTCTTCCAAAGATATTCCTGGACTTCCTCAACATCCGACATTTTCCATCTCTGCCGAAAACGGAGAGTTGTGGGTGAGTTACCTGAAGTAAATGTGCGGGAGGCTAGATTTCAAGGGAATAGTAGACAAGTCTTTTATAGAATTGTTCTTTTCTTTGTTCTAGATCATTTGAAACAGAATCAGAGGGATCAAGGTGAGAACATGTTGGGACTGTGATATTAGCTATTTAAACTGGTTAACTGATCAACATTTAAAATCATGTTTGAGAAGTTTTTGCACTGCCTGAGAAGGGAAGTAACACCACTCGTGTGATACATTTCACAGTCAGCGCTGTTTTTTACACCGTCATCAGAATCTGAACTGCTTTGTGCATCATATTTTTCTCTTTCTCTCTCTCCCTCTGACCTTTCCCTCTCAACTCTGTAGTAAACTGACACACCAACCAGCACTTCTCTTCCAGAGGGATCCCTATCTGCTCCCTGCTACCAACGGTATCATTTTATAGTTTTTTTATTATAGTTTTTTTATCAGTGCAGAACGACCATATTTATATTTGTTCATGCTTGCTATTGAGAAATGCAAAATTATATTTGCTAATTATATTGCTCTGTAGCAATAACAAGGAAGAAAATACAATAAATGAAAAAAGGTTAAGTAAAATATATAAATATCGTAAAATATGCAAAAAAAATGCAAGTTAAAATGAGGTTGTTTAGTGTTAGTGAAATAAAAATCTGTCACTTTACATAAATAAAACTAAATGTGTTTAGCTTTGATGTGCAAGTGTGAAAAAATTACCTGATCACTCTACTGTTTTGTAAAACATTATATCAAATTTAAGAATAGTACTTTGGGCATACAAACCAGACACAGCTCTCGGATCTCTAGATTCTAACCAGTTAGCAGTATTTGAGGTTCATTCCTAATAGGGAGAGCCTGCTTTGTAAAGTAACATTTACGATTCAAGAGTGTTTACTTTCAAAGTAAAACTGGAAGCTGTAAACAATTTGTGCTTTTTTTATAGCTATTTTTAAGAAAAACTTAAAAGAGAATGATTTTGCCCATATCCTATTTTTATACAATTATGAGTATCTAACTGATGTAGTTAAACAATATTTTATTTCATAAAAACTATCAATTAGACATGTTTTACCATTCCTAACATGGCCCTTGATTGGCCCATAACCTCATATGAAATATTCAACCAATCAGCATATTACCAAGTATTTTTGTAAACATTTACTTAAGGCCTGCTTAACCTTGTTTTTTTTTGTTTTGTTTTTTAGCAAAGTTGTGTAACTAAAGCTGGGGGTTCTCCAAGTAATGTCTTTATCTTTCCTTTATTTAAATTTTTTTTTAAAGCTTACATTGATTTTTTTCTTTGTTTGAGGGGCTCATTTGGTTTTTGTTTGTTTGAGTGATTCATTTCAGTGTAATTTTTTCCCTGTAAACACTTGAAATCTCCTAAAAACTTTACATTGCCATGATGAAAGTATGTAAATAAGCAATATTCTACCAAAAACTGGATCAAATATTGAGCATATGCTTTATTTTTCTTTGCAGATACGTTTTCCAATATGGTCATTGAAGGAGTGATTCGGGGGATTTTTTACTCTGAGTTCCAGCCCAGGTAGATCTCCTCCTACGAATGCCTCAGATTCAAGAAGGGATCCAACACTAAACACCTAGCTTAACAGTACTGACTCATTTAGAATCAACACTCCATGAGGTTGTGATTTTACTTTTGTGATCTGCAAATGCATGAATTATGATTTGGCTTTAATTTATGTTATTCATATCCATTTTCAAATCAAGGACTTTTAGTCAGAAATACCTCCGCGTATATTTGCACATCTCTCCTTGTGTCATAAATTAATGATCTTCACTGGCTACATTTCTCCAGTTTAGTGGATTATGAAAGAAGTTGCTAGAAGAGCATTGAGCTACTATTGAATTGTGTATTTTTTTGTTGCATTGAGTTACTGAAATATTCTATGGTCGTTGTTTACTTTGGTTTGGCGTGGAATTTTTTACTTCTGAATGGCCTAAAGGGATCTACTAAATGTGTTAAACAAGAGTGTACTGTAGGTCTCATATCATTTATTTATTTATTCATCTTCTGAATCCATTGAAATAACCGATGAGCTCCACAGAAAATTCATGTTAGATTGTCACGTTTGGATTCATGTGAGCTACTTTCAATTGTTTGTGTTAAAACATTTGAACACTTTTTAGTTAGAACTTAAGTAAACTTAAGGAAAAAGACTTGTTCTATATTTGAAACACTTTCCTGCATTTCTCTAGTGAGATTAAAAAAAAACATTTATTTTGTTTGACATTGGTTGGCTTGGAGCAATATGCTGTAATATTGTTAGGAACAAAACTTTTCCATTTAATTAGTTTAAAATAAAAGCTTTCACACTACTTCAGCTATGGCTGAATTTGACATTTCAGAAGCCGAGACTACAAACTGAATCTTCATGCATCACCCATGCTGTTCTACAGAACTTAAGTGTTAATTTTGATTTCTGCGTCTCAATGTTGTGTTTAAATGAAGTGCCGTTTGCTTTTGCGTCCATACTGACATTTTGTATCATCTTATGCACTTTAACATGAGCGATGAGATAATGTTGTACATAAAAAGAGCTGATGGCAATAAAAACACCTTTATTCATTAAATATTTTGTTGCTTCACTGTTTATATAAAAACTGGATGATAGGAAAATGATGCATTTTCAATCCCAAAATCACTGTGTGTATAAAAAGCTTGGATTACAGTGAATTTGAGTCATTTAATTACAATATTTAGCATAATGAAACTTATGCATTCACAACAGTTTGATACCAGCTCATATTTGGTACACTTTACTAACAATTTGTCAGTTTGATTGTGTATTGTACCTTGGAAGGAAACCATTCACCAACACAAACGGATTTTGTAAACACAAAAAACAGCTGCTTTTTACAGAAAATATTTGTATTAAGAAAACAATTGTCTGTAAAACGCAATGTCAGGTTAATCTAAGAGATAAAAATGAGAAAAAGGAAATTAAACTATGGATTGTAGTGTATTTACATTATTTCAGTAACAAAAGTATCCTTAACACAAATGATCCATTTACAATAGAACAGCATTTAAAGTAACTAAAGTATACTAATGTAAAAAAAAAAAAATCTGATAAAATCAACCTGTTCATCAGAATTGTTAATATATCTTGAAGTCATTTGACCATCGTAAATTAAATAAAAAAAACCTTAACATTTTCCCAAATCTGAAATCTTAAGACATTTTCCTTGCAGATGATATGGTCCTTGTCTGTCTGCTAAAAAATAATATTAATAAAACAACCTACATGTTAGGTTGCCATTTAGCTCATCAGAATATTTAACATATTTTGAAGTAATTCAACTATCCAATATATTTAAAAAAAATTCCCAAATCTGAAATCTAAAGAGATTGTGAAGGGCATTTTTTGTGCAGAAGACATTTTGGCCTTGTCTACTTGCTAACCTACATGTAAACAACAAAACAGAACAGCTATCATCAAAATCATCTCCAGGAGCGCTGACCTCCTGAAGCACTTGTTTGTTTTCTGCTGCACGAAGAGCCTCAGCATCAGTGTATTTCCTCACAGCTCGACATGGCCCAGCTCATCCTTGAGGCGCTCGTCCTGACTCCGCTCACTCTCTGGGGGCTTCAGGTTGGCGTAGGCCACTTCTCTGCTTAGCTGCTCCATGGGTGGCAAACCCACTGCCAGATTGCGCAGAGCAATGGCTGTCATCAGGAGGCTGAAGAAAACAACCAATACAATCCCATTCACCTCTGTCTGTAACTGATGTAGGCATAACAACAGCCCTACGTACCCTCGTCTGATTGAGTAATATTTCTTAGATGCAAATCTCTGGAAGCGCTCAAGCACCGAAGCTTCTCGTCTCTTCTTCACCTCTTGCATGCGCTTCTGTCGCTTAAGGAAGACCCGCACTACAGGGTCAATCACAGAGTTATCCTGATCCTGATCATCGAGGCCAGTGATGAGTGGCTGCAGCTCAGGAGGCAAAGGTTCTGTTTCTAGAAAATAGCAATAAATTAAACATCTAGAGGTCTGTAGAGATAAGGAATTTTTTGCTTGTGATACCCCAGCCACATCACCATGCGACCCATGACTGGTTTTCGTCTGAGGTAACCTCAAGGTTTATGCTGCTAGAGAGGTCAGCAGGGGTGCAGTGACAGAGATACTGCTGTAAAGGAGTATTTCTCTTTCAATAAGATTAACTTAAGGCCCTCACACTGTGGTTGGTAAAACTACAGGATGCTTCGTCAGAAAGAGTAGCCGTGGGATCCGAACATTCTTTGCCAAATTTGCTCATGCCTAAAAATCCCTGTATTGTATGTGGCTACCTGCCTCTGATTGCTTACTTCTGTTTCTTGTTAACTATTAGCCGGTGTGTGCCGAGTTGTAGAATGGAGGGCGTCACGTCATAAACTAGGAGAACCCCTTCAAGATGTACATTTTTCAATGATAGTTTTTATTAACAGTAATTTATTAAGTGTGGCTAGCTAGTTCAACGCACAAGAAAAAAAGGAGCCGAGTACATTACATGTCACTACCAGGAGATGGCATACTCGCTCTTGAGAGCTACTAACTCTTATTCTTGTTCTCTTCTTGTATCTGTCAAAATATCAGCCACTTTTTATTTTCTCTGTTCATGACCCCTTTAAAAGCTTGCATGGCCACAAATACGTTTAAATGGATCAAAATATGACATTATCTTTGGTTCCAGAATTTTAAACTGCTGAAAAAAAAACTTGAAAACTGCTGTTTTCCAAAACTTAGACTTCTTAATTTCAAACATACAGAATGAGATCTCTGGAAGCCAGTATTGACATTGTAAATCACCAAATGATCACATCCCTAGGCGGATAACTTTTTTTTTGTTTATGGACTTCAAGAACGCGACGATTCCCATAGTGCATTGGACCTATGAAAACGGATTATTAAGTAACGGGAGAGGCAGGTGGACTAATGTCACAAAATTATACTAAAATAATAAACCTAGAGCTGGATGATTTTACATTAAAGTTTAATCTCTGATTTTTTCTTTAATACAACATTCAATTTAAATTTTAGGGTGGTTTTTTTTTGAGAAAAAAAGAAAAAGAAAGAAAAAAATTAATGCTCTAAAATCATATAGAATACACTAGAAGCCCTCAAGTGAAGGTACATATTGCTTTTATTTAAACAAAAAAAAACAAACAAAAAAAACAATACAGCCAGACATAACACATATTTAGACCATAAATTAAACCCACTTTTTTGTTCAATTACCTAATCTATTTTTTGGGTTTCTGTTTTGTACAATCACCTTGAGTTTGTCTAATAAATCCAATTTTGATTTTAAATTGATGAATCCCACATTCCTAAATAAATGTGTTCATGATGGTTTCGTTGATCATTTACTGCAACTGACAAAGGGCTTAATATATCCAGGATAGCTGGAAAAGCTTAGCTTAAACTTTAAGTATTATCCATTAACTTTCAGATGTTATATCCATTTAAATCTTCGGTTATCTGGAAAATTGAATATATTGAGTTATTGATGAGATTCTTTCAACCTAACTGAAGGTTTTTTGTAAACACAGCAAAAGTAATGGGATTTTGCATTTTCTACACACTCAAAGTGCTTTAGATGTCAAGGTGGGCCTCTGAATCCAGCACCAGTGTGCAGCATCTACCTGGATTATGTGACTGCTACCAGATTATGTGATGATTATGTACCGGACAACACACCGGTTAGCAGGAGACATGGGGAGTCAATGTAGCCAATTAGAAAAGAAATCAGAAGGAAATTGTCAGGTTCTGGCCCATTAGAAGTTTGTTTTGTTATTTAATGTATTTTTGCTTTTTTTGGTTTGCCTTAGTTAGTTCAACCTTGCCTTAGTTTAAGGTAGGTAAATGCTCATAGTTCCGTTTTCTTCTGTTATTCCTAATTTCCCATATTTGGTCTTCCTATTCCTAAGTCTTCCTTAGTGTGTAGTTTCCTTATTTGGTCATGCTTCCTACTCACTTCTTACACTCCATTTTCTGTCTTGATCAAGTACCACCTGAGTTCTTCATTGAATCCCTTGGTATTATAAGTTCTAGTGTTCACAATGTTGATTTGCAAAATATTCTATCGTCTACTTGTCGGGGCTCCATTGTGACAGAAATGGAATAATAAAAAATAAAAAACTTTTCCCACCTCAAATAAATTATTCATCTACCCCACACTTTATTAGCGCTTAATTAACCAACCTGTTCCATTGCGTACTTTCTCCTGAAGCTCTGAAAGTCTGGTGAAGTTCTTCTGGAGTTCTGCTTCAGTAGTGTTAACATAGATGTACATGTAACATGAAGGTCCTTCAGAAACTGTGTGCACTTTGTGGTATGCACCAGCTGGAAGCTAAAAACACATTAAGAGATTTATGCTGTTTGTTAAGAGTTCATAAAGGTGAGAAAAATGTTTCTGTGTTTCAGTGTTTCTGATTCCTCACCTGCATCTTTTCTCCAGGCTGTAAACTGTAGTTCTTGTTTTCATCCAGGACTTCAACCTTCACCGAACCCTGCAGAACCTGAACACTAGTGTTCCCGAGATCTTCACTCACAAAGTTCTCAAGATAAAGACCTGCGAATGCAACCGCACCAGTGTTATGATTTACTATTCGATCGGCCAGAAAACAATGGCGATATACCTGGGAAGTCTGCGATGAAGACCACTTCCGTTTGGTTGTCTAATGACCCCTCGATCTCATCAAATTTAGATCTCCACGGTGAGAGGTCAACGAGGAGCGGCATGAGCCAGGGGTTAGGACGAAACGGTGACCAATCAGCTTTAACAATATCAACCTGGGGGTCAAATATCCTTGAGGAGAGAGAGAGAGAGACAGAGAGAGATTTTTATTTACAAGTCTTCCATGTGGTGTCAAACATGCAACGAGACAATGGTGAACCTCTGCTGGAAGCGGTCATTGATGGACACCCAAATGTCAAAGTAGAGCTCGGGCTCAGAGATGTTGAAGCGTGGCAGGTTTTCACTGAGACAGGCTGCGTACTGCTTCAGCATGTCTCCGTGATCTTTCCATCTCCGGCTCTGAGTGAAAACCTTTAAACACAAGGGGTAAAATTAAAGTGTTCCTGCATCTTTGCTTTCTCAATCCCTGTTCAAGCACTGATGTGACAGCAGACATTTTTTATAAACAATAAAAATGTTTTTATTTTTTTTTCTCATTCACGTTCACAGCCTATTTATAGTATATTAGTCTAAACGTAGCCTTAAAGTAATCCTCCTCTTTCAAGTAACTTACTCCTGGATTCAGATATCCGACATCCCCTGTGACGCCATCTTTGTAGGTGATCTTGACGTGCTGGTGAGAGCGAGAGTGAACCATCATGTCCCAAGAGTAGCCATAGAGTCCATTTGTCCAGTTATTATAGCCCTGTAGAGTCAAAAGACTTGATTTCAATCAGCTGTTTTGCAAAATAACTTCACACTTATTTATTATAGTTATTGCTATTATAATTGTCGCAGGTAAGCCATAGAATTAATCAGATTTGCTCTCGAAATGCTGCTTATGCAATCAGCGATGTGGGAGAACATAATTAGAGACACTTGGTGCTCGTTAATATTGCCTTTAAAGAGCTGTGGAGATATGTGTGTGTGTGTGTGTGTGTGCGCGCTAGATAAAATATATATATGCAGATATACATATATATGAACAATATGTATAATGATGATCCAACTCTAAAACTAACTTTAAAATGGATTTCAGTAACAGAAACATCACATTCCTGTTGATTAAACCTATTTAACTAAACAAAGCTTTTACCAGTATTATTCCAATGTATGTGTAATGATAACAACATAAAAAACATTATTTTATTGTTATTAAATGAATGTCAATATTTTTGTAAGAATAATAAGTTTAATAATTTCTAAACCTACAAACTAACTTGAAAACTGCTTTAGGAGAAGATGGCTGCAATATTATTATTCAGTAACAACAACACTATTTTCATATTTAAGTTAGTATTTATAGATTATTTTCTTTATACTTTATTTATGATACAATTGGGCAAGTTATATTAGAATAATAGTAACATATCAAATACATTTCTTGTAATCAGCAGTATTATTTTATATGTAATAGTAAAATAATGATGATAACATTATTCTAAACATACAGAAGTATTTTTTCATAAAAGCATCTATAGTTGTAACATTAATTGTAATTTGAAACTAACCCTAAAAGGGCTTTCATAAGAAGATGAGGTAAATAACTATAAATAATTATTTAACAGGATTATTAACTTAAAGTATAAAACAATTCTGTTTAACAATACTGTTCCTACTAATATTTACAAATCTATAGCTTTATAACTATTATTATTTATTTGCCCCTTCCTAACAGCAGTAATTATTCTTAAAAAACATCTCTACCCAACAAACTCTGTGACTGCTCTTCCAAAGGTTTGAGTGGATGTTGGCTGTTATCCACCATCTGTATTTGCGCGGATTGTGAAACATGACCAGAGAAGCTTCTAGATCAAAGCTGCAGTAGACAATCACCTGTGTAATGAAGTGTGAGTACGGCAAGAAGAGCTGCTCTGTGATGTACAGCACGGTGAAGAAGGCTCCTAACTTGTGTCTAAAGCCTGGGGAGGTTGCTTTGGGGATCTCCTCCTGTCTTCCAGAATCCTCGCGTGAACTTGGGTACACACAGGAAGAGCTGGGAATAGGGGATGGAGAGATGAAGGGAAGTACAGGTTTGAGGATCTCAGGGAAGCGGCCGAAAAAGTGTCTAGGCCAGTCAGGGTAGCAGAAGAGAGGGCTGGTGGCCAGCATTGTATAAGAAAACATTCCTGAGGATGAAAATGAACAGATTAACAAATATTGCTCATTAATAATGTGATGTTAAAACATGCAAATATTACTCAGAGGCTTTCTCAACATAATAATAATGATAATACATTGGAACTAAGATGATTCTGGTTGTATTTTGGTCATAGTTTACTAAGATTTGTCTGCTTCACCAAACATTAAATCAAATTATGAAGCTAAAGTGAGCTTGACATCCTGGCTCTTACTGCAATTATTTGAAAATATGTTTTGATTATTTTTTGTCCTGGTAATCACCTATGCTGAAGAGTTGGGAGTTCATACAGTGGAAATAACTGACGAAAACAAAGGCAAAGGGGCGAGTGGCATCAAAGAAAAGCAGGTAGCCTGCTGAGAGGTCGAGGATGAGGCCTCCACCGTGGATCACCATCAGACTCACCAACTCATTTGACATGATCACCCTGTAGAAAAGGACAAAACAAGAATAAAATTGACTTGAAAAATGTCTCATTGTATAAATGGTACTCAGAGTAAAAAGCTCTGATACTAGTGCCAGTTCTTTATAGTTCTTAATTAATTTTTCCAAGGGCTGTCTATGGAATCTGCTGCCTTTTGGAAACAGTCAGTAAATGAATTACAGTTTCAGTATGTATTCGCTTCCTCAGGGTGAGTGTGAAAAGAGTGAAAGTGCAGTTGGCTTTATACACACTTGAATGGGTCGAATAGCCAATGATGTGCCAAATATTTCATAGAGTATCCTTCCACCCAATCAGCATCTAGTTTCTTCACTCCAGCGATGAAGTATACAATAAAAATCTGTAAAAGGCAGTATGTATAAATGGTCATATTCAACATATAAACAGTATTTATAGGGTTGATGCATCAGGACAAATCAAATGTCGCTGACCTGAGTTCTCAACAAAGTGTAGTTCCACAGAGGCACATGAGCGTTCCTCTTCCTTGGGTTTCTCAGCCCATCTAATGACCTGTGTAAAGAGAGTTTTTGTTCTAGTCTTGTCAAACTGAGTTCCATTTAGTTTGAGTTTTTCCATGTAAAGAAATCACACAGATTTTACCAGTATCTGTTAGCGTCCATGAGCGTGAGCTGGAAGCCGATGAGTCCATACAGATAAGAATGATTGTTCCAGGTTGTTTTGTCCAAGAAGAAAACGTACCAGTATGTAGATATAAACAGCAAGCAAGAAAAGCGATAAAAGCAGCCAAGCATGATACCAAGAGCTCCTGAAAAGACAAGCCAACATTACTTCTAGCTTTTTACTCTGAAATTCTCTCAAATTATTTTGGTAATCTTTAAAAACTATGCTATATTTCATCGTTTTCTTGGATGATTGCCATTGATTTATTTTTTCAAGCAAGACTTACCGAGAAACATCACAAAATACACAAAGAACATCCAGTCCATAGGAAGAGGTTTTAGGAAGTTAAACAGGGGGAAGCGGCAGACCGGTGCCCCGTCCAAGTACTTGTAGTCCAGATGACTCAGACCTCGCTCCTGTGTGACATCCAGGACCATTAACAGACCTGAGAGAATATTCGGCACAAATGAACACCTTACACACTAGACAGAATCACAGAAACATAACCGGTAATTTGCCTCACCAAATAAAAAGCGGAAAATGCCCAAAGAGGCTGGATCAGTGGGCCGACTGAGGAGGCAAACAAATCGATGCCAGGATGAGATGTCTTCCTTCTCAAAGCCAAAGAGACGCTTAGTGGTGCTGATGCGCTCGGGCGGGACCACTGTTGCCTTTTTGATGTCTTTGCTGTTCCTTCTTTTAGCTTTAGAGGGTTCAACAAATGGTGTGCCTGGTATGGACATGTACTTGCAGTTACGTCTCATTCGTTCCTCTCAAAACAGCAACATGACCAACTTTAATCATTACGCCCAACATAAACAAATCAAGCAATAACAGTTATACATAATAGATAGTTTTTTTTCTAATTATTCATTTCTTAAATTAATTTACATTTATAGACACTCAAAGTGCTTTACATCTGGAGGGGGCTGTCTCTGAATCCAGTACCATTGTGCAGTATCCACATGGATTATGTGATGGATGCCATTCTGTGCCAGAACATTTACTACACACCGGCTAATGGTGAACAGGAGACATGGGGAGTCAATCAGAAGGATGTAGCCAATTAAAACAGGGATTATTAGGAGTGGGCAAATTTGGACAGGTGTGTCAGGGTTATGCCCCTATATTCTTTTAATGAAACAATTGAAAGATAGCCAAATTTCAATTATCTCAGAAAGTCAGGACCTCTCATTAATGTCTCATGCGACAGACATCGGTACTCACAGTACAGCGTCCATGTCACTGGGGTGCTAGGACCCACTGAGACCATAAGGTGAGCACCCTCTGCTGGCATCACCAGAATCACTTCCAACTGCAACCTGGTTTTCCCTTGAGGTCTCCCATCCAGGTAATTAACAATACTGTGTCCGTACTTGTTTTAAAGAATACTTAGTACATTTAGAATTCACGCGTGGTTAGTAAGAGTATGGGTAAAATTAATTGAATCCCCCCCATTGAGAACTTCTCCACAGTTGCATTATGGGATTAATAAAATGTGAATAGTATTAATACAGCGTCACGGTGGCGGTAGTTACTCAGACTAGTTCTCAACTACTGCTATTACACACGTTTTAACAAGAAAGTAACTCTAATGTTTCACACGACATATAATAGAAGCATGCCAATACGTGCATAGTTTGATAGCAACTTATATTATTGAATGAGAAAGTTTCAAATTAAATGAGATTTTTTGTTTTACTTTTAAGATCAAATTAACAAACATGTACAATGAATTTGTTGTTCTTTGTAACGTCACTGAGAGTATTTTACTAGCTTACTATATAATATTTATCTATAATGTTAGCACCAGAACGCTTACCAAATAGAACTTGGCATTTCAAACAAATGTACTTATTGAACCAAATAGTGTAATTTAAGGGAAATTCTACAAATACAGAATTGTTACACCATTCCAGTAACGTTGCATCTTTATATGCTACTGTATGTAGTTAACGTTTACCTGCAGTAACCTCACTCGCCTCTGGCTCCATGTTGATGCTATGAAACCAGGCTGCACTGAACGTGACTAGGAAAACAGATACGACCGAAGTTGTTTCAAATCGAACGCCCAGTTAAGTCTTCGTAACCAAAGTAAACGAGTTTAGGTACGTGTCAACCAGCGCAGCAACGACTGTTCATTCACAGAAAGGTGGGGGACGGTGATGATTCCCAAATGCTCATTGGCTGATGTCAGTTTAAGTCCCACCCATTAGAGGCCAACAACAAATCAACAGCACCTTCTAGTGGTCAACTTGATCAACTCTGAGTATGTCAAATCGTGTTTGACATTTCCAGATATACAGTTTATCTTTACGATAGAAACAATATGTCTCAGAGAACATAGCTGAGCCTTCCAAATAAAATAAACAAACAAACAAACAAATAAACATAGAAATACTTTTGCTTGCTTTACTCAGTTTATTGGCTCTCCGCGTCAGCAGGGGGCAGCAGCATTCGGAAACTCACACAAACTCACTCCGGTGACGTGTTGGAGGAGAAAAGCGTCCTCTCAGTTATTTACTAGTCTGTTTATTCTTCACTCTGCGCTGATTTATTTACTAAACGTTTATTAGCAGCTTTCTACTCTTTGACACCCAACACATGAGATAATTATTCTAGCTGTGATGAATCTGTTCCTCGGCTAGGAGCAATTTGAGGGTGTGACCTGTGTTTTGAGAAGCAGGAGGCTGCGGTGAGTGTTGAATCTGGCGGTAACAATCGACGAGGTTTCATACGATGTCAATTATACACAATATAGAATAGCAACACATTGATAAGCATGCACGTTGAAGGCTGAATGTATGCGTATAGGCTAACTCCTTATATCCTTTAAAGAGATCGCACCAAGTTGTCTGGATCAAGTTAAGCTTAACTAAGCCAATGTTTTATAATTCAAATATAACATACCAAAATGTAGGGGCATTGCATCATCATGTGATTGTCAAAACAATAATTCACTTTTAAATGATCTCTTTCTCAAAGCTAGCTTGAGCTGGTCCACTTGGGTCACTAATCCCCCCACTATTTGAGCTTGTTATAGATAGAACATAATTATAATTCATCGTTGAATGTCATTACACTGTTGTCATTCTTATTCAGTGTCTGTATTCCGCTTTCTTAAAAATTCTCCCTCCATTCTCTTCTGTAAGTTTCTGTTTATTTATTAGTCATCACTTTATAATGCATGTTTTGTGGGCAAGGAGAATCCACATTTCTGCTGTATTTTTATTTTTAGTGACAATTAAATTACATTTATTAAAATGTTGTTGTTTTTTTCCAACAACAATGTTGTTGATTACAAGGATTAACATTTCGTTACTTTGGCAAAAATGTTCTCTGTGTTGAAATCTAGGCTAATTAACTATGGGATCGCTAGGGAGTCGTTTCCAATCACCACCCCGAAGTCCAGAGGAGGAAGCGGAGAGACCGTACGGTGGAAACAAACTTGACTGTGAGTGCAGGAAGAGGAAGCACAGCTCTCGCTGTCAGTGTGATAGTGACCTCGAAGAAGAAGAAGATGATGATGACGACAGCGCCTTTGATACTCCACGCAGGTCTGATAACACACTCTCACCCAAACACAACTCTGACTAATTTTTAAAATGTTCTCTGTATGTGTTTGTATCAGCGCTGCTTAAAGAATGCTTTCCCCAAACTTTTATGTGCCAATAAGAGCAATGTTGTTTTTTATTATCACTTTTAAAACAAAAGATGAATTGTTTAGAAAGCAGTGGAGCTGCTTATGAAATCTTACATTTAGTGGAAGCTAATTTGAGCTGGAAGAACAGAACTATTGTGCTGACCTATTTGAGTCATAGATGGTATATTGTACCATCAACTGACCACAGGAAGTCCATCACCTTTAAACTTGCTTTAAATAACAATTATATTTTTACTAAATGAGGCAACATAATGTTCAGACCTTGTTTCCCTTTCTAAAAGAAATGACTTTGTCTGGAATTGTGTTGCCATAATAACACTAAAGATCAGCCCATGCATTTAATTAAACAGCTAGTGATGGGAAGTTTGGTTCGGTTCGGTTCTTTTCACTCTCGTTCACTCAACAGAATTACTCTTTGAACGATTAGTTCATTTCATTCATCTGTAAATAATTATTTCCTTAATTTCCTAACAAGATAACTTACAAACAGTTATGACTAAAGACTCCAAAACGGAGCGAAATTTAAAAATAGGTGAAGTTAAACTTAGCTTACCTGCATCTTTTGATTATCTACACTCACCAGAAAAACCTCTTCTGGTACTTCCAAAACATCGATATCAGGTTGTTTGTTTCAGTAAAATCCACAATGTGTCCACCTGTCCAGTGAAAAATTAGCTTTAATATTAACTTAGGCCAAACACAAGAAATGTCACCACAGTACAACGTGAAATACCATCCCATGTGAACGAGCGATTCAAATGAACTAAACTTCTCTAACATCCTGGTACTGTAGCCATTGAAAAGGATTGTGAATGATAAGTGATGAGTTGAAGAGTGATTCAATGAACTGCTCGTGTCTATCTCCGGCTCAGGGTCCATTGAAGGAAATGCAGAGAATGGATCATTCACTTGGAGGAGTAGTTCCTCACGACTCGCTATAAAGATTTGTTCTTTTGAAATGAATCGTGCACATCACTACAAACAGCAACAAGTCTTGTAATAAATTCCACACAGGATAGAATGTGTATTCTGATTAAACATTTCTGGCTGGACATTATCTCTGACATAAAATGTCATTTTTGTAACATTGATGCGAGGTACTGGCCACCATCAAGCAATGTGACAAACTGCTTCATGCCCTAAATTGGTGCTTCCAACTATTTTTTAAGTTAGTTTATTTTTTCTCACAGGAAGAGATTGAAAAGCACTTCTAAGTACATCTACCAGACACTCTTCCTGAATGGAGAAAACAGTGACATCCAGATCCGGGCTTTGGGGCAAGAGTGGAATCTTCATAAGATTTACCTGTGCCAGGTTGGTTCAGTTGATCATTTTAAACTTTAGCTTGAGCATTGTTTAGTCATGTTTATGCTCTCATTCTCTGTTGGAAACAGTCCGGATACTTCTCGAGCATGTTTAGCGGGTCCTGGAAGGAGTCGAACATGATGGTTATTGACCTTGAGATCCCAGACCAGAACATAGACATTGAGGGTGAGGACTGAGATTATTATTTAACCTTTTTTTATTTTTTATTTTTATTTATTTAATAAAGATTTCAGCCAAGTCAATGGTGTAACTGAGTTTTGAGCTAGTTGGTATCAGTTTATTTGTGTTATAAAGGGAAATCATCCATACCTTATTTTCAATTTAGTAACTGAAATTCACATGCATTGTTTGAATGAACAATATCATTTGTTGTGAACGGTTGCGTTTGATAAATTTTGTGAATCTGGTGTTTTTATTTACGGTGTTGGTTTGAGCCATTCCCTCGATCTTGTATTGTGCTGCCTACAAGACGCAATAAGGCACCCCGTAGCACAAAGGGTCCTGAGCGTGGGGGACACGAATGCCGGGAGAGGCAAGGCATGGCAAACCGGACTGATCGCGGTAGTAGGAATATGTTCTACTCAGGCGAAAGTTCGTTTGTGCAGCAACCAATCAGCGGTTTGCTCCTGTAGTTACATGGAGAGGCAGCGTGCAGGAAGAAGTTGAGGGTCACTTTTTGAAGAAACCATTTTAAGAGTCCCTTTTAATAATAATAATAAAAAAGAAACAAAGATTTAATTAAAATTTTCTTGGAGGTTAGAAACACTGAAACCTTGTTTTTATTCATTACAAGGTTATGCACTTGTGAACAGGTACTTGTCAAAATTGTTTACTTCAATTAGCATTAAAAACTGTAATTCACTCAGCCCTTGATTCGCACTCAGTTCACTCAGCCCTCAGCCAATAGTATCATATAACATAACCAAACAATGTGCAAAAAGAGAGCTCTCATGTACTATTGATCTCTTCCACACTCCTGTCTGAATAAATTTGCATATTTAAAAAATATGTTCTACACATTGTTAATTTAAAATATTTTAGGGTTTAATTGTCCTGATACATTCATAGAAAATGACACATGTAGTATTGGTTTTGCTATCAAATTATCTAAGTCTGTCTATTCAG
The DNA here is from genome assembly GCA_900490495.1 of Danionella dracula. Lineage (NCBI taxonomy): Eukaryota > Metazoa > Chordata > Actinopteri > Cypriniformes > Danionidae > Danionella > Danionella dracula. Next base: position 1,073,941 of record UELW01000006.1, read on the forward strand.
TTAAGAGATTGTGGTCTCATTTGTAGGTTTGCAGAATTTAAGAGTTTACACCCTTTTATTTTGTAATTTCAAACTGAGTGCTGCATAAACTAGAAGACGCAGAGCAATTGATCAAAAGTATCAGTAAAAACAAAAAGAATGAAGCTACCATGGCGATTGTATAATCTCTTTTCTACACACAGCCCTTCAAGTAGTTTTTGGATCGCTCTACAGGGATGACGTACTGATTAAACCCAGTCGAGTTGTTAACATTCTGGCTGCTGCTTGCATGCTTCAGTTGGTGAGTATTCTTGTTAAGCATGGCATCCTCTGATTTCACTCCAATGCAGTAATAATAGCTGATGAGCTAAAACATACAAAAAATACAGTTAAACCCTTTGACAAATGTGGATTGATTCACTGATTTTGATGCAAACCACCCAAAAGCAGTGACAGTAAATTGTTTTGTTTGAAAAGTAAAATCAATGTATTTTAGGATATAATATTCTGTTTCAGTTGATCTGAGTGCTCTGGGCAGTTTATACTCTGACAATAGATGAGTGAGAGAATGGGGACCATGTCATTTAGTTTCTTATATTTGTGTTTTTCAGGATGGCCTGATACAGCAGTGTGGTGAGACCATGAAGGAGAACGTGAATGCGAAGTCTGTTTACAGTTATTACAACTGTTCCACCATGTATGGCTTGGACTCCGTCATGAAGAAGTCAGTAGTCCCTAGTAGAGTTGCCTCAAACACTCAACCATCATGAGATTGACCCCCGTTTCAATTCCTCTGTGCAGATGTTTAGAGTGGCTGCTCAATAACCTTATGACCAATCAGAATGTGGAGCTGATGAAGGAGCTTGGGTGTGTAGCACATTCAGTTTTTGAGCTACTACGAAGTTTAGAGAGTTTGATATTCATGTATTTGTGTTTGTAGAGGAGACGTCATGGAGAAACTGATCCAATCGTCTGATTTATACGTGATGCAAGTGGAGATGGATGTGTACACGGCGATGAAGAAGGTAAGTGGGCTTGTATTGGATTAGCTCCAGGAGCTTATTAAATAGACTTGTGCATGATGGTTATACACCTTCAACCTTTTTAAAAAAATTTTCAGGTTAGATTAATTTGAATTTGCCCGAGTTCAATGTTAAAACTGAACATAAAACGTGTTTACACCCCTGGAGCTGTGATGTTTTTTTTATTTAGATTGATAATTTTCACCATGTGAACACTCTGAGGGTGGATTATTTTAAAATTTGTTTGTTTAGGATATATAAAATGTAAACATTCGACCGATCAGATATCTGTGCTATGCCTTTGTCCCTCGTCTCTGGACCCATATTTGGTTACCAGGAAGTGATGCACTTCCACAAAGGTGATGGTTGGCTACGCCATTTTTAAGCTTGTTTTACTGATCATACGAAACTTTGTGCATGTTACATTCATGTTATATACAGTCTATGGTGCTGACATGTGACCAGTGCATGAGGAGCTCACTAGAGCCCCCTCTGTTCATCGGGCAGTCTTGCAGATGTCCGTAGCCAACCTTTTTTCCTTGTATCTCCTTCAAATGTAGTTACAATGCACTTAAGGGATATTTTGTATGTATAAAATTATAAAATATCTGTAATAGAACAGACATAAAAGTAACTTTTAACTTTTGAAAAAGAAGATTTGCCAATTCCTGAGGTTATAAAACAGTAGCTTTCCCTCAATGGCATTTAACTTTTTTCTTTAGACCAATATTTTTTGAGTGTCTGGTGTGTGTTTTAACAATACAAACCAAATCAAATAAGTTAAATATAGATTTTTTGTTTCACGTGGAACTAATGAAACGTTCAATTCACATGGTAACACATGAGATTCTGGAAATTGTAGAGCATTGTAAAACATCTTTATTGGGTGCACAAAAAACACGGTTTTATACCTTTCATGCATTCTGTTTCAGTGGATGTTTCTGCAGCTCCATCCATCCTGGGAGGGTCCTTTCAAACAGCTCCTGGTGGATGCGGATGCTTGGCTGTGTAAAAGAAGAAGTGGTATGTTGCATTCATTCAGTCTCTTCCATATTCATTCATTCATTCATCTTCATGTCGGCTTTATTCCCTTTCGGGGTCGCCACAGCGGAATGAACCGCCAACTCACTGGCATATGTTTTACGCAGCGGATGCCCTTCCCTGCCGCAACCCATCGCTGGGAAACATTCACACACACATTCACACTTTAACACTATGGGCAATCGTTCTTATTCAATTCACTTATTCCGCATGTCTTTGGACTTGTGGGGAAACCGGAGCACCCGGAGAAAACCCATGCGATCACGGGGAGAACATGCAAACTCCACACAGAAATGCCACCTGCTCCAGCCGAGCCTAGAACCAGCAACCTTCTTGCTGTGAGACGACCGTGCTACCCACTGCGCCACCGTGACGCTCCTCTTCCATATTGTCAAAGTCATTTCCTAATTGTCTTCTTTATTTGCAGATGCTGGGGAGGTGGACGCCTTTCTAAACACGGATGATGGGGTGCCATTTATGCCTGTGTTCAGACACATCCGTCTCCAGTACATCATCAATGACCTGGCCTCTGCCCGCATGCTGGAGCGGGACAACATCCTGCCACCTGGTCAGACTTCATTATGTGGATCCCAGAATTAAAAATATAAAGAGCATTTTTTTATACCTTGTGTTGTAGGTTGGTGTGGAGTGTCGTTGGAAGCCCAACAATTCAATTTGATTTGTTTTATTTTAAATAGAAAAATGGTTAAATACTTTTAAATAGTAGTAACTAAATAATAGATTTAATGAATGAGTTGTTCATTAGGCAAGACAAGGAAAGTTTATTTGCGTAGCGCATTTTTGTACACAGGGTAATTCAAAGTGCTTTACATTGGAAACAAAAATAAAAAAGAAAGTACATTTAATAAAGTCAAGCAAAAAAGAAGTCATATGAAAGCATATTGATAAAAAACTGAATATTAAGGCATTAAGATAGTGAAGTGCAGAGATAAAGTAATTAACTAAAAGTAAATTACTTGAAACTTACTTATACTTATAAAAGTGTTGAAAACAAAAAAATATTTCTGTATTTCTATGTCCATATGGCAATTCCAACTTCATAAATACATTGTAACTTCATAAATGATTATATTTTTTGTAATGTATTAATTATGTTATTTATTTAAGCATTCATTAATTTATAAATACATTTTTTAGACATTTATTTAATTATTTATTTCAGCAGATATTTATGAATATATTTATTCAATCATTTTTTATCTATATTTATTTATTTTTCTTGTCATTTTTCATCCATATAAAAGTTTTGATTGATTAAACTATTCGTGGCTTTTATTTCTCTTGTGTTTAAGATTGGTTGAATGCAGTGTACAAGCAGCAGTGGTTCACTATGCTGAGAACAGAACATGATAATGATAACGGGTGAGGGAGAGCACACACATATCCGCATGGAGAAAGATCAGGTCTTTTAGAACGGCATGTGTTCTTGTTCCAGACCTCAAGAGGCTGGGAAAGTGGAGTTTGAGGCCAACAGCATGCGGTGTGGCCGAAAACTGACCAAAGATGGAGATGTGAGTGGTGCAATGGCTCTCTCTCTCTCTCTCTCTCTCTCTCTCTATATATATATATATATATATATATATATATATATATATATATATATATATATATATATATATATATATATAAAATTTAGATGACTTGCGGTTGTTTCTTCAGTACTGCTGGCGATGGACTGGATTCAATTATGGTTTTGATCTACTGGTGACCTATACACATCGCTTCATAATCTTTAAGAGAAACACACTCAGTCAGCCATCCGGAGGTGCTGTCAGCTTACAGCCACGGCGCCACCTGGCATATCGGTTAGCTCCTGCTTCTTATTCACACACAACAAAGGGATTGTAGCAACATTTTAGGAATTCATCTTCTAATACTTTCTACGTCACTATAACATCATAATGCTAGTTTGTGAATTAACCCAAACCCCTTTGAATTATTTCTCAGCAGCAGAAGAATCTTTTTTTTCTATTTTCATTTTACTTTTAGTCATGTGTAGGATACCAAAAATTGACGACGATGACATTAGATGACATTTTTCATTGTTTTTATGTCCATTTTAGTTGACATTGAGGCAAAACTTTTTCAACTATAAAATTTAAATAATTGACATTTGCCAAATGAAATTAATCAGATTTGCATTATTCTGAGATAAGACTCTACACTCAATGCAGCGGTCAGCCTCCAGAACTCAAAATATAACTCAATTGATAACAGTGTACTCAAGCAATAGTGAAGGTAGGTTTATACTGAGCTGTATGCTTTTGCCTCTGACCTCCCCAATCTGCTACTCCAGTTTAAATCGTGGGATGTGTTTTTGAAGGTCAAAGTTTTTGACATTTGATAAGATTGAAAATGCATTTCTGGTCTGGGAATGTTGCATGCATTTGCATACAAACAACTTTTTTTTTTTAACAGTGTTTTTGTTTTGTACAGAATTACCTGTTAGCTGCGTTAATATACTATATAACAAAATACAAGAAGCAAAAAAGCAGTAGTTACACATAGGAACAGTAATATATGCTCAACATTTTGTGTATGATCAGAGTTCAAAAAAGGATTGTGTTCAAAACATGTAGTGTAATTTAATCAATTAATTCAGTAAAAAATTCATTAAAAATAAAGTGGGAATCAAAAGCTCAAAAATGTACCAACAGAATGTTAAATCAGATGTTTTCCATTTTCAAAAGGTTGTCACTCAAATATAATGTAAGAATATTAACAATGTATTCAAGTTAATGTCAAATCAACAAGCAATGCGTTTACTTTTTCAGAAAAGAATATTTGGTTTATTTGTGATCAGTTTTGTTGAAACTTTAATGCTCATGCTAGCTCCTATTGTCTTCTCGGAATCAATGCTGAAGAAAAAGTTCTTCCCCCATAAGCTAGCATTCATGCAGTTCCCACAATGCACCACAGTTGACACATGCATATCCTTGTCTACTATGGTGACGTGACTTTCTCTCTTGTGATTTTCCTCTCTAACAGCACAATACACCATTAACACCTCAAAACTGAACACATCACTCCAACGCATACAGTTCGATCAATATTATAAAATACTCAACTGATTATAGAAATGAACTATGGTGGAGTTAACTATTAATATTAACTATTTATGGAGTAATAATAAAATGAACGTAACAGTTTATAAATTCTGTATTGATCAATGTGGATAAATATTTTTTGGAATACAATTTTCCCCAGCTTGCGCCTTGCGTCATTTGACAGCAGTGGAAAAATGGTTTGCAGTCGATCGACAGGCTACCAGCTTGTTACGCTAGAAAAGGATCAGGTATTGTGTCACACATCTGAATTGAAAACCAATTAACATACAAAGGTTTTGCTTGAATCTCTTGTCTTTCAACATCAGGAATATGTGGTGATGAATCTGGACAGCCGGTTATTGTCATTTCCTCTGTACGTGTGCTGTAACTTCCTCTACACCTCTCCATCCACCGAGATGCAAGGTGACATCCCAACAGAGCCTGAGAACAGCGCTTGCAGTGTTCCGTCCTGACCTACTCATCACATCCAGCCTTCTCTTTAATCATCACAACATTTCATATGACACCTGTTTGAGAATTAAATCGTTTAATTTTGTATCCGTCATTTGTAAATATTCAGGTGCCTTCTTAACTGTTTTCTATACTGTACATCAGCGATAAGTGTTCGTCATTTAAGTTTTTTTTAATCGTGTTCGTATGAATGGGATGTTTTAATTTAAACGTGTTTAAAGTTTAAGTGTCGGCTACTTGTTAATAGGTCAGTCATTCTCATATTCTACTTGACAAACACAAAGTATTTGGGTTGAGAACTGTTATTTGGTGCTATACTAATAGAGGTTGTAGTTTATCAGCGCATGCCAATTGTAATGATCAGCTAGGTTGTTTATATAAATTGCATTTCAGGAGGCTTCCGTCCTTGTCAAGCAAGCAGCACTCCTCAATATGTAACTGCAGGTAACTTTGGTTAAAGGCTCATTTTGTTTAGCAAATTAATTGAGACATGGTGACAAAGTGAACTGAAAACGCAACTATTTGTTTACATATTCAGCGTTTCCAATCAGAAATTGCAGCAATAAATTTGGTCTGAACAGAACAATTCTTGCTCAGTTTTTTTTAGTTTTACAAATAATTTGAGTCATGTACTATTAAGTAATTTAACGATGTGTTTCTGTGAAGTCATTGAACTGTGTTTAGTTTTAAAGAGGTCATAAACTTGATTTAAAAAAAATATTCATGGAGGTCCAATTATATGAATAATAATAATAATCATAAAATATTTACAAATGTCTTTTAAGCTAGGCATCGCAAAAAGAGTAATGGAGAAGAAAATTACAAAAGAACAAACAAACCTAGAAACAGAGATATAATTTAATCAAGATACATGTAGACACGAAATTAAAGTCACGGGCTAAAGTTAAAAGCGATAAAAAGCATAAATTGTCAATAATCATAAACGAGTTAAAAACTGTTGGTGTCTAAGTGATTTAAGAGACAAGTACTCTGGGGCCAGATCATGATCTTAAGAATCTTAACACGAAGCAACAGAACCAGTGCAGCGATTTAAGGACAGGTGTGATGTGTTCATGTGCTCTGATCCCAGTCAAGAAAAGCAGCTGAGCTAATTAAAGTATTAATGAGCACAGCTGCTTTTTAATTAGGGCATTTTACTCTGGTAGTTATTCAGAAAGTCAGTTCTTGGTTATTGTGTAACTAAAATTAAGCTGTTGCTCCTGACTTGGACTTCCATTCAATTTAAAATGATGTAATCTCTTTCTTTATTCAGGCTAGAAGTATTACATGGGTATTGCCATTTTGCCGATGAGCACCAGTTGTCTGAAGATTTATCCATCTTAAATTAAATATTTCTGGGCATTTATGACCCATACACTTCTTTTTTCATTAAACAAGCATGGTGAATTCAGGCCGTATGGGTAGTGTTAGTGTCTGAGGTCACTGTAGATAGCGGATGGGGTTAATAGGCAGGTCTGAATAAAATTATGATAATACATATTTTGAGTTCTGATACTGTAGGTGTTTGTTATGTCCTATTCGCTTTAGAAGATACTCCGAAAATTTTGTCATGTCAGGCCAACGGTCTTACCAAAACCCCAGTCTTTTCTTGAAGGTTTGGCTAGGCGAGACCAATGTACTGTGAGCTTTTATTTGAGTGAATTTACAGTCATAAATGGACAAATAATTGGTTTCTTCACATTTATTGTCTATACAAAAGCAACAAACAATACAGAGATCATAAAATGTCATTGACTAAACAGTCACTTGAAGAGACGACAAAAAACACACTTCAATCACACCAACATCAGGAGCCCAAAAGAACATTTCCGCCCATGCTTCACTGAGGTATAGACTCTAGGCTGTCCTTTAGCCTGCGGGTCACACTGGGGATCAGCTTGAGGTGGTCTTCCAAACAGCTACTTAAACAGCTATTCATCAGTGACTGTACCGCCGGCTCCTTTGCGCCCGAGTTAAATAGATCCTTGGCTTTGTCGCTACAGTGCATGCTACACCTGGATAAACGGTCCTGTTTGGGAATAAACAATTCAAAGAAATCATAAATTTCAAAATGAATGATTTTCAAATGATACAACAGGTCTCATGACTGAAAACTTGCCTTCAATTTTATCTTAAAAACTACCAAAATGTTAGGTGACAAAAAGCTTTCAAATAGAATAAAATTAATCAAAAACAAGATGTTCGCAATCATTCCACATTAGATGGTGTATTTAAAAGTAGAGAATCACTTAAGATGAAATATGTTTGTTACTCAGACAGTGTGGAGTCCAAATAAAAATAAAATATATAAATAACTTTATATAGCTTCATATGCTGGAAAGCATAAAAAGCTTTCCAGTAGACCCACCTGAAACTGCTCGAGTTCACTGGTGACCTGGCTTTGAGCTTTGGCTAGAGGTGCATGGCAGCGCTCGATGCACTGATGCACATGCTGCATGGATGCTCCAAGGTCCTCACAACACTCTGCACTGCACCGGAACATGCGACTCTGAGGGATTTCAACATTTTTAGTTGCTTCATTAACAAAAGATAAATAAATAAGAGGTTGCAATGGTTTTCCTTTTGATGACAAAGAGTAAAAACAGCAAATGAAAAGGGTTTTAACCAGATGTATGTTAGAGACAGCAAAGTTTTAAATGAAGGTTGAAAACATGACATTAAAAATGCTAAAAAGCTTTACATCAAATTTAATATTAGTTAATTGCAGCACCTTTTAAGGCCAATCTATTGTTGGAGGTATCACGTCTATATTGTTAAATTTACCACAATGTAAAGATTAAGTTATCAAAGCAATTCACTGCTGAAGAGGAAAAAACAATGCTTACTACATAAAATGAGTGACAACAGAGATTACATTTCAAGGACAAAGAGATTTCAAAGGCTTAGGAAAAAAAATATCAATGATCATTTGGAGCTGGTCTTAAGTTTGTAACAGAAAAAACTTTTTTGTGTGTCAAAATATACAAATATTCTTTCTTTCTTTCTTTAATAATGTATATTTTCTGCAACAGACTTTAATTTAAAGCTCTGAGAACTGTGTTTTCAGTCTAATAAATTAAATTTCCTCTTTAGAAAACGTTATGCAAATATGCTTCTCAATAAACATTTTTTTTAATAATTGTTTTTACTTTCAGAATGCCTCTTTTAGAGGAGGATTAGGCAAATTGTTTTGCCCGTATTAAAAAGATCACCTTTATTTGAAACAGTACAGTTAATATCATATATTAATAATCTCTTAGTCAATTTTACTAATTGTATGGTTTCGTTTAACTTCTGGTATGATATACTATATCTTATAAAATCTTTGTTAAAACTGTTATGCAAAACTATTCATTTTAAACATCTCAATGACCTCTATCTTCAAAAACGAATCAGATATTATTTACAAACCAAAATGGAAAGCATTAATCTCATTGAATATGACAGATTTGATCGTATACCAATCTTAAAATAGATATTGACTTTGATGACCCTCGACAGCTTTAGGTCTGTAGTTCACCTGCATCTTTCGGATGTGCTCCTTCTCCAGACTCAGCACCATCTCTTCCACCGCATTCTGCACGAGAGCCTGCTGCGCTTCTGCCATTCCAGCAACTTAATTAATCTCTTGGCTAATAAACTCAGAAGTTTATCCTTTGAAATACAATAAAAAATACTTCAGTTAAGGTCACCTCCTACTCTCATCCAATCTACACCCAAAGCATGCTTCTTAAAGTTATGACGTAACTTCCGCCGGCGCAGTCAGATTTGAACTATTTCCGGTTCCGCACTCAGTCATTCAAGGCGAATCTGCCGCTGGTGGACTTCATGCACTTGTTTACGCACTTTATCACTTTTCCACATGTTTGCAATGTTAACTGGGTGCATTAAGGAGGTGAGATTATTATTGTTTTAAATGGCATTCTCAATTTAGTCATGGTTTATGTTATTGGGAGTTAATGTTAAAAAAACCTGGTAACGTCAAGTCTTACAAAAGTTTGCCACAAAACTTCCTTGATGCCATGGCTGTGATTGTGAAGGACTGTACTTTAGCCAGCAATTATTACTATCGCTTTAGATAAAGAAAAATCTCAGTGTTGCGCAATTTTTTTTACTCTAAAGGTTCACCAAATTTAATAGAACTTTTTTTGAGTGATCTCTGAACTCCACAAAGATGGTCAAGCGTGTATGAGAGCTAACATAACTATATATTTTTTTATCTCAAGTTTTCAGGACCTGCTTAAAGGTCAGGACGCACGGGATCCTGGAGAAGTATTTCTAGAAAAGTTTATTTTAATGTTATGTTAATTTTTAGTATATAGTATTATAGTTTAATTAACTTAATGGTATGACCTAACTAGCTGATCAAGTTGGAATATATGTATTTATTTTAAAGAGGATGCACAACCGATTGTTTTATTAAAACAGTTATTATAGTTCTAATTTAAAAATGTCACAATTATAATTTTGTAAGTGTTCCTTAAAACAGTGCAGTATTTTAAATGAATTACTGAAAGTATTGATTCTTGAAACAGAATTGTTAACACCATTGAAATACTAACATAATTGCACACACTAATCTTTTCTTAATTTTCAGACGTACCATGGATACTAACTGAAAGATGCCCTTTAAAATTGTACTGTCAACATGTATTAAAATTGTATCAGTGCAGTAATTTCTGACAAGTAGCCTACTCCAAAATCTACATTTTTTTAATGTCTGTATTTTTTATAATGTACTTTAATGTAGTTTTTTTCTTCACTTTTTTTAGTTTCTTCAGTCGATCATTTTAGTGATTCACTAAACCCAAAATGGCTCTGAGACACTTGTCATTGAAGACCTTCCTTTTCCTGGGCCTTTGCCAATTTGGAAAACGGGGATTTGCCTCTGAAGTGAGAGAAGCTCCAAAGAAAATTGGTAGGCCAGAAGTTCAAATAATTGACAATTTCACTTAATAAGCAAACTGTGTTTTTGCCATGATTTACACAAAATATACAGACTTTTTCCATGATGTACACACTTAATCTTTTCTAACATTTAAAAAAAATCAGCTTGTTGGCTGACTCATTTTGTAGAAATTCTGGAGATTTTGATTGAGAATATATCACAGCGTTAAAAGATGGGTTGATCAATTTCATTTAGAATCAGCAGATACCTTTGAAGGCATATGTAACGCTAATATATGATTTGGTACGGAAGGGTTAACTACAGTGGGCAATAAGTGAAAAACATTTTTCAAGTTACAAAAAAATTTACATATTAGATAACAAATTACAAAACACTTTTATATTCCAGAAATGTATATGTTATAAAAAACAAAACAAAACAAGTTTACATTTTGAAAATCTTTTACAAATTCCAAAACACAATTACGTTTTCTGAAAGGAAAATGGATTTAATCATTCAAGAACCGAAAACTTGGTGCTGATTGGACAGACTTCTGTCAATCATGACAAGGACTCAAAGAAGTAGTCCTTGAACTATTTCTGTAGTTTTCGCATAAATAGGGTTATAGCGACTGAATGGAAATAATTAAAGACTATTATGAGGAAGGACATTCTTATGCAGTGGTTAGCACTCCATGGAATAAATACCAGTCTACGTTACGATAAAACACACGTGAAGGAAGCTGTGAACAGGGCAGTTTTTTTGGCTACAGGACAATGTGGCTAGTGCTTTTGCAAAATTATACTTTGTGCATTCAAAGAGAAGATGTTGACAAATGACCACAGCATAGTTAGTTTCAATTGAGAATTGTCAGACATTACAAACTTAATAAAACTTTGGAGTAGCGTCATTTTTGTACCCCACAAAAGGAGCGATACTATCTTCACTGCCAAAAACAACCAGCAATTAAAAAAAAAAAAGTCAAACTTCACCTCTGACAGACAGTGTTGGTTCTCAAAAGGTAAATACCCTTTTCATTTTCTGAAAATGTATTTGTGTTTCAGAATTTGTTAAAGTGTTTTGTAACTGGTAAATGTGCTTTCTAAAATGTTGATTTATTTTGTAACTTTGTGTTTCATTTTATGTAAATGTGTATTGTACGTATTTGCCACCTTTGTTAAATGAACATGTTTAGTTCGATCTAATAGTACGACTCCCTTCTTCCTCAGCTATAATTGGAGGTGGGATTGGTGGCACATCGGCTGCATTTTTTTTCCGTCAGGAATTCGGTCCTGGTGTAAAGATCGATGTGTTTGAGCCAGGGACTGTAGGAGGTCGTCTAGCCACTGAGAACATTGCAGGATACGAGTATGAAACCGGAGGATCCATCATTCACCCGCTCAACCTGCACATGAAGTACTTTGTGGACAAACTCGGTCACTAGCCACTCACTTCTCACGTTCAAAGGGCCATTAACTCCCTTTCAACGTATATTGTTATTTTCTCAGAAATGCTGTTAGATACTTTATTTTTCATTTGTCTTATTCTTGGTTCAGGTCTGTCTTCTCGTGCTGATGTCTCCTCGAAAATGGCAATATTTGATGGGAACGAGCTGACCTTTGAGGAGAGCGACTGGTTCGTAGTGAATTTTATTCGGATGCTGTGGAGATATGGCTTCAACTTCATTCGAATGCAATTGTGGGTAGAAGGCATTCTGGACAAGTTTATGAGGTTTGTCCTCTCTTTAGCAACAGCTGGTAATAAATACCTAATGAAGGTCTAATACTCTTGTTGCTCAGATGAAATATAATTGTAACAGTTCCATGTCATTCAATTTAATGTATATCGTTAGTCTAAATATGTTTTTATGATAGTCAAGTTCCAAACTTCATAATAGTTTTTATTGTGAAACATATCTTGTTCATCTTTATCTTTTAGGATCTATCAGTACCAGCAGTTTGGCTACTCGTTCTCTAGTGTGGAGAAGATGCTGCATGCTATGGGTGGAGATGCATTCCTCACGCTAACCAATCAGACACTGGAGGAGGCCATGATGGCTGAGGGCTTCTCTCAGCTGTTCCTCAATGACATCGTAACACCTGTCACACGGGTCAACTATGGCCAGAGTGTACGAATTAATGGATTTGTGGGTAGGTCATTGCTACAAAAAAGGTTCTATTTTGATCATAGGTGCAGTAATTTGTCAGAGCCTTTGACTCAAAATGCCTCGATTTTTAGATGCAAGTAGATTTCTGTTTCTTCTGTGCAGGTGCAGTTTCGCTTGCTGGAGCAGGCTCTGGTTTGTGGGCTGTGAATGGAGGGAACAAGATGGTTTGTTCTGGACTCTTGTACAACAGCAAAGCAGATGTTGTCCCAGCGCGTGTGACGACAGTTTCCATGAAGACACGACCATCTAAAGCTGGTAAGAGAAGAGTTTTTGGAAGTAATAGAACTCCTAGTTTGTGACAGAATATTATGTAACAGACATTACATAGCACATCAGGTTTTATCATTGAAGAACAAATCAGGATGCTAACAAATCTATGACATTAGAAGAATAACCAGTTGAGGAGTGGAAGTTTGGCTTTTCAGGAATTTATCTCGAAAAATGAACTTTTTATAAAATTGTGAACTGTATTTCAGTGGAAGGAGTGTGGTTTATGCTGTGTTTGTGATAAAAGTATAAAAAAATGTCAAATATTTATAAAAAATTGTGGAAAAAGTACAGAGGACTCCTTGAATCGAGTTCACTATATTTCTTTTTGGCCAATCAGTGAGCTCAGTGATCGACCAATGATCAATAAGCACAAAAACATGGTACAAGCCCCCAATAGCATGCAGAGTCATACCGTTAGAAACCAGGTCGGTGGGAAAGTGGCATTATTACAGGATGTGGCTCCACAACAGACAGCCAACCTGGACAAAAATGTTACTGCGAGGGAAAGAAGTATTTGACCACCTGCTGATTTTGATCAGTTGCTCTCAAATTTGATCAATCTCTCTGTTGAAACCAAATAATAATCCTTTCCTTAAAATGCACTTTAAAATCATTATATGTTGATTTGCTGACATACAATGCAAAGTATTTGACCTCTATCAAACAGCAAGTAGGTTCTGGAAAACCAAGAAGGTTTGAGTTGCCTCATGAAGAGCATCTGGAAAAAAATACCCCGAGATGTGTGTAAACCTGATGGCCAACATCAATAAATTTCTGATCTCTTGTAATGCCAATCAGGCATATGTCATCAATTACTATTTTTTAAGAAGGGGTCAAATATTTATTCCTCTCATTAAGAAGAAAAGCAGTGGCTGTTTTCATTATTCTGTCTTTCCTCACAGTTGAATTACTTATCATTGTTCTAAACTAGTAGTGGAGATTTGCCTCACTGTATCCGTAAATGCAACTAGCAGACCTCTGTAACTTTAATTAGAAATCAGTGTCTATTGAAGATGAATGAAGTCATTGCTTCCAGACTCAATGCACAATTATTTTGATAAAATTTTCACATTTTTGATGCAAATTCAGGTCCTGTCACAAGTTTCTATGAGTTAAACTACGTGGGAGAATCTGGTGCCGCCCATTCCACCTATGACATCGTTGTAGTTGCCACACCTCTCCACCAGGACATGTCTGAGATCAACTTTTCAGGCTTCTCCCCTTCCATTCCAACTCATTTTCCTGGTCAATACCATCAAACTGTGGCCACGCTGGTTCATGGCTCTCTCAACGTCTCCTATTTGGGCACTAAAGTAAAACCAGAAGACTTCTACATTTCTGACGTCCTCACGGTGGATAACAAAGCATCGGAAATACACAGCCTGAGCGCTCTGGACCCGGTGAAGATACCCAAGGGCTACACCTCGAGTTCTGCCAGACATAAGAAAGTTTGGAAGATTTTCTCCTCCAAGCCGCTCTCCCAGAATCAACTGCAACAGATCTTCGTATCCTGGGACTCGGTTTTTGAGAAGCGTTGGTTGGCATATCCTTCCTATAACCCGACTCAGCGCAAGATGCCCCCTTTTATCCTCCATGATCGCCTCTACTACCTCAATGCTGTGGAGTGGGCGGCTAGCGCCATGGAGATGAGCGCCATCTCTGGCCGCAATCTGGCGCTGCTTGCACATCACCGCTGGTATCAGCAGACAGGAAAGATTGATCAAGAAGACCTGCACACTAGACTCAGGGGTGAACTCTGATGGGGAAGGTTTTTAACCTCTTTGGAGATTGAAAAATTGATCTTGTGTTCAGATCAAGAAGTCTGAGGCAGATTTGTTGATGATCAGCAGTGATTTACTGATTTTAGAACAGTAAGTTGGAAAGCACAATGTTGAATGGGCTAACTATTGTATCTCTGCCGGCTGCAGAAGATAAGTGTGAAAAAGGTAGAACTTGTTGCCATGGTCTATGTTTGTTGCTTATTACAAAGGGCTGTGTCATTACATTCAATAAATAGGTACTATTTCAACACTAATTCTATATCAAACTGTTTACTTTAATTTCTAATCATGTTTTAATGTGAAGCATCTACAAATACTAGCAATAATGTTCAGATATAAATTAACAGTTTTAAATTAAGAGGTTTCCATTAAATAGGGTGAATAATATACTTCTCATCACAGTAAAACTAATTGTACATGATTGATTGAATCATGTAAACTGAACTGAAAATGTATGAGCTGAAAAGGCTTCATATTTTATTTTTGCAGACCTGGATTATTTTCTAGTATAAATTTTTTTCTCATGATGTTAAGTCAAGATTTATTCATTTACATTTTAAATTTGTTGTTATTTTTGGTTTCATTGATGATCAAATTTAAAAGGATGCGATTCTTAAAAAAAAAAAAAGATTCTGTAAAAATAAACGTTTGTTCAATGTATGTGCGTTAACATCAAAACCATTGAATATGCTTCGCTTTGTCTGAAGAAAAGACTCGTGGTCTTTTCAATTTTGCAGATTAGAATTTTGCTGACATTTTACTACATCCAAAATCAGCAACATATTTTAATTGCAGTGAAATTAAGAGAAATTACAGAAATAAGTGGTGAAATTACCTTACAATTAAATAGACGCAGGGTCGGAAAATTTGTATTGCTCTCATTTTAATTTATTAAAGTTAACATAGCAACAATAAAAAATGTATGAAATTACTAGATTTATAATTGATAATATTGAAAAAAATAGGTTTAATGGAATTCACAGATGAAGTGTGGGGTAAATTTTATCACAAGCCTTTAGGAAATTATTTATTACATTTATTTTTCATGAAATTGTTCACCTACCCGCTCCACTCTCAATGATACAGAGACACTGTAATGAGCACTGTGATCAGCTGCACTATTGATTGCTGAAACAGGAAATGGAACAAAGCAATGATGCTGATTTCTAGCAGCACTAGTTTGTGATGTATTTCAGGGAGCCTGGTTAGTTCTTTCACTTTAAGGTGATCGTGTGTAACAGTCATGCAAGAACATGATGCAGTGACTCTTATTATTGTAACATAGCATTTCTGATCTTTATTGATGTTATCGAAAAAGGTTATTAATGAAATATTTTATGAATCTGTTATGCATAGATCTTGAACAAAGAACACTTAAACTAGTTAAACAGGTGCTATTTCTTCACACTGCAGTTATATTTGGTAACTGATCCTTGGCGATAATTTGTTACTTCATGTAAATTTCTTCTATGGAGCATTAGATTGTGAATGTGTTCCTCGTAGAAAAGTGACTGGTTCACATCTTTATACCTTTAACCCAGAAGTTTATGACTTCACAAAGAGTGATTTTACTAAATGGAGTGTTTTTATAACTATAAAGAATAATGAAATTAAATATTATAACATGGTTTATTAAAGTAATGATGAAATTTGCAATAAACTCAATCTGACTAAATGTTTAGTTGTTTTTCAGTTCTGTCCAACTCTGAATGAACCTCGGGGAAAAGGCTTTGTTTTTTGTTTTTTGTCTTTCTTTTAGGCTTGTTTTTAATTTTAACTCCAGCTGTTCGCACACAGTCCTTTACATAATATAATAGCATAATACCTTTTAAATTATAAGGTATATGATAGAACAAAAATGTTTTAGTGCAATTCAAATATAAAAGTGAATTCTTTAAGTAGGTGAGTCACAATTTGGACGAGAAGAATTCGAGGCGTAATAAAGACAATTAGTAAACCTAAGCATCCTAGCATAGGCTTGAGATTTGTACTTTACTACAGCTTCCAATTTAGTATGCAGATTTTTCACAGCAGAATTTAGCTGACATTTTTTGTTCTTAAAATCAAACTTGTAGGTTTTACACTGAAAATTAGTTTGCTTTTTTTATTGAGTCTGCATCAGTTTTAGGGAAGTTAGGAATCTTGCTTTCTGAACTGATAACAGCGGTTCTTAAATACATTTGTTCCCTTTTCAGCAACTTTTTAATTGTTTTTAATCTTAATATTCATATTTTTTTACTCGTAAAACAATTCAGATTTCAAATGGAGAGAAGTATTTTACTTCAAATAAAAACTATTCAAGTACAAAAAAAGTGCACCTTTTTAAAATTACAAGTACTAATCTACTTAGTTACAATACTGAGTACATTAAATTTACAACTTTTCACCTCCGATAATAGGTGATCAAACAAATGTGAATCTCTCATGAATAGATGGTACAATTTCCCTTCTCACACTCTAAATTATATTTTCTTAAAGCTGAGCTATACAAGCTAGAGATTCTGAAACTCACTCAAAAAAGTAAATTCCTTTTAAAATGAAGGTTTATCCTTGACAAAAAAAAAACAGGCCAGTAACCATCAAAACCAACTAAAGATCCCAGCTTTATTTTAAAAGACAAACATAGTAAACAATAACATATTTCACACATTTCCTTTGTGACACCACAGTGCTTCAAAACTTCCCACTCTCATCCTTTCTCTACAACCAGGAGCATGGAGCCATCAGTTCATGACTTTAATCCCAAATGGATCTGTTACTTTTGTCCAGTTTCAAATTCAATTGCTGTATTTCCCTCCAAAGCTTCATTTAGAGAGTCAGGGGTCCCACTCTCTATTGCACTCTGGGTCTGCCTCTTTGATAAACTCCCATAGATAGCCATTGCCTGAGGATGATTGAGTACATGAAGATACAGAGACATTACTGTTATAGTTCTTTTGAGACATTAATGTGACAAAACATGCATGTTTGACCCACCTGAGCCACCATACTGCTGATGTCTCCCGTGTTTGAGGGCAGTAAGACTGTGTTGGACTCTTTAGCCAGATTAGAGAATGCGGAAACATACTGCTCAGCCACAGTTAGCGATGCTGCAGCATTTCCATTCTACACAGGCACAGGAGTAAAACGTGTAAGTGACATTCAGGGATGGAGTCTTCTCTTATCAGAGACTAAGTAGGTATACGAGTACCTGCTGAGTAAGTGCTTCAGACAGCAGCCGGATGGCTTTAGCTTTAGCCTCAGCTTTCGCTAAAATGGCATTGGCTTCTCCTGAACAGGGTGTAAACACACTTCATTTTATTTATTTAATATTTACAGCTTGTTACATATGGAGAACACATTATGCTGGTTAAATATTTACCATTTGTTGTCTACAATTGTCTGAAAAATTAGATGAATGACAATGATTTCTTTGGGTCAATCTCTAAAGTCTTCAATGTTTTAGTAAATACCTAGTCTGCATAAAAAAATCTTAACAAGTAACTAAACTTCCTTCCATCTTCATCCGCTTAACCGAGGCCAGGTGGCTAAGATTCTCAGACCTCCCTCACCAAGGACACTTCCCCAGCTCTACTGGGGGGATACCGAGGCATTCCCAGGCCAAACTGGAGACATAACCTCTCCATAGAGTCGGCAGAGCATGCCCAAAATACCTTCCTCGGGAGGCGTTCAGGAGGGATCCGGAACAGATGCCCAAGCCACTTCAACTGACTCCTCTCGATGTGGAGGAGCAGCGGCTCTACTCCAAGCTCCTCCCGAGTGACGGAGGTCCTCACCCTATCTCTAAGGGACTGTCCCATCACCGTGTGGAGGAAGCTCATATTGGCCGCCCGTATCCAAGATCTTATTCTTTCGTTCATGACTCAGATCTCATGGCCATAAAGCTTCCTTTCGTTTATAATACAAGACCAAAATAGCAACTGTCACTACACAAATATTAGCAACAAATTCTAAAAATAAAGAAATGAAAAAAATCAATTCAACTGCCTCATCAATTCTTCTATAAATATTTTAAGATAAACCAGCACCATGATTTTACTAGAATAGCCCACCAGCAGCTTTATTAATCTGTTCAGCCTTTTGTCCCTCAGACGCCAGAATCTGAGCCTGTTTACATCCCTCTGCCACGTTGATGGCTGCTTCCCTGGTCCCCTCAGACTCCAAAACAGTGGCTCTTTTCTTCCGCTCTGCTTCAACCTGTACAGCAACAAAATAATCAAACATGTCATCAGTCAAACATTTGCAAGAGAGATAAAAACAAACAAAAGTCAATGTATGTTGAGTGTTCTGGCACAGAATGGCAGCCATCACATAATCCAAATGGATGCTGCACACTGGTGCTGGATTCAGTGACAGCCCCCTCCAGATGTAAAGTGCTTTCAGTGTCTAGAAAAGCTCTATATAAATGCAAGGAACTATTTATAGTTATAAAGTTCACCTCTCAGATTTTGGTTGACTAGAACAAATGATAAAATCAGCCCAATCCTCTTCAGCAGCCTATCCAAATGTGGATATAAAAAGATAGGTCTTCCATTTAGATTAGGAGTATACAGGACTATTGTGTCAGAAAGATATGAGTGGAGTCCTCTAAGAATAAACCAAATCTGAGCAACAGCATTCTGTACCACCTGTACAGCAGTGACTAGTTAATGCCTTAGCATTAATAGCAGGTATTTAAAAAAGTCTAGACGTGAAATGGTAAAAGCATGGAAGACACCTCAAAAGGATCTCACAAACATTCTTACTTTGCTAAGCAAGAGCAGTTGGAATGATCCTTTGATAAAGTTGTTGGCTCACCCTGAAAACCTGAATTTGCTGTCGAACCGAACTTGGAGGTTTCATCCTAAGATGTTTACAGAGAAAGTGACTGATAGAACCTTTAATTTTAATTTCCCAAACACAACCTCACATCATGTGAATGCCAGGACCAATTATTTTACTTTTAAGAACCGCATACCTGCATTTGCATGGACTCTTTGACCCGGGGAGGAACATGAATGTCTTTAATCTCGTACCGGAGACATCGGATCCCCCACTCATCTGAAGCCTGGTTTATTGAATGAACAATATTGGAATTCAGCGACTCTCTTTCCTGTGGAAGTATCAAAAGCATGTTTTAATTAGATATGTTTTTTTTTTGTATTTTTATGGGATTAACTGTGTTGTAACAAATAATGTAAAAAATCAGGCAGCGATTAAAATCTGCTAATGTAATAAAAAAAAACGGATGTAAAACTTATTATAAACTATCTGTATTCATGGACATCATACATCAATGTTTATTTAGCTGAGAAATATGTCTTCAAGAACACAAACAAATTAGAAACACTCTTACCCTAAACACTTTGTCTAGAGTGAGTTTTCCAAGTTCAGATCTCATGGTGGTCTGTGCCAGCTGTGTGACTGCGTACTCCGGATCCTCCACTCCATAACTGGCCTTAAGATAAAAACGAAGGCTTTTAATGACAGAAAAGCAAAGAACAAAGCTTTGGCATGCCATTTTCAAGAACACTTATGCTTGTTCTCCTTACATTGTAAGACTTCATAAAACCATTAAGAATCTAAGACCCTTTAACCCACTCTGATGTATCTTTCTTTTTGAATGAGACACCAGGGCCTGTGCACCTAACATTGCTAGTTTAATTTTTTACACAATAAAAGGAACCAGCCTCAACAAAAACCTATTCTCAGTTTTTTATTAAACCTGCACATAGCCAACACATGTCTGTGATAACTTTACAATCCCAGAGAGACTCGCGCCAGTAACAGAAGCCATTTGGCTGCTGCATGTTGTCCTCATTTATAGTCATAATACAGCAAATTATATTTTAACTGGTAACACTACAAGACTTAATCAACTAACCAACAACAAAAAAAGCTTTTAGAAGTGAATTCAAGTCAGGTTTTATTGAAAAAAGAAAAAAAAAAGCCATCAGCCACAGCCAAGCATCCCTGTCTCTCTGGTTACATTTAACTTACTCAGATAAAAACACACTGGGAAACCCCTCCAATTTGATTCATTCAAACTTTTCTGGTGAACGATAAGGATCTCCTCAAGAGTGGTCGTAAATACCAACAGGGATGAGTTCTTAGCAAAACACACTCAGAGTTCCCAAAAGCCGAAGTCAAATATATTGAAAAAAAAAAAAATTTATGAAATCACCATAGTCTACTAATTATTTTCAACCACAAATTCAAATGAGCATTACAGGGACATTGGGAAAATAAGACTTATTTATATATAAGATTTATTTAAGCCCAGGAAAAGTGAATTGGGCTTTTTAAGGCTCAGCAGAAACCATGTAAAACATTCACATTGCATCTATTGTGGCATGCCTATCATGAGCACCACATATAATTATTTGCATTCCACAGCTGATTTACTTCAACATACCTTTAAAGGGTCCAAAATCCTAAGATACAACACCCCATCTATCTGCAACGTTACATTGTCTAAAAGACAGAAAAACAAATTTTTGTATTTTGGGATATTACATATTCAACTTTCAAAAGAAAAGATCCAAAATGGCCTTAACACCTTTGACTCACCAAGACTGACTGCTGATTGCTCTGGCACATCGATCACGATTTCTTTAAGGCTCTGGACGTATCTGATTTTATCCAGGACTGGAATAAGAAAATTTAGACCCTGCAAGAATGCACCATTTTTTGAGTGCAATTTAATACTCTACGAAGTTCACGATCATTGATTGAAGCTCACCGGTTCTAGGATTCGATGGAAGCGGCCCATCCTCTCCACAACCCAAGCCTCCTGCTGCGGTACGAATAACACCACAGTGTTCATGGGCAAGCTAGAGGCCCATCGCTGCTGGGCTCGGGTTCCCCACAACACAGGAACCGTCTGCCTTGAGTTCTGTTCATGTCACAAAATGTGGTGAGAGTTAACTTCAGCATTTTATTTGAGTATGCATTGTTTATATACAATTTAATTAAACACCCACAGCATATGTATTATTGAGTAAGCCATAATTGTCGCATTCCATCAATGCTGTATGCATTTACATCAATACACTTTTGCAATACATAATTCGACAGTTCACAAAAAAATGCAAACATAATTTATATGTCTGCAACATAAAGGATATAAACCGAACAAACCGAAGGCAGTCTGAAAAATGTTGTTTGGCCTGTTTTTCTAGACTTATAAGTATTTTTGAGTAGTTCCAAGTGACAAATTCCTCATAATGTTCCTGATCAAACGTAAAAAATAAATTCGGAAGAAAAAAATATTTCTTTCAAAATTTTTTTAAGACATCTGACCTCGTTTAAGTTAATAAGATAATAAAAACGATAGCATTACAATTTAAGTTGACAAGCATTACAGACATTAAATATGGGATGGATTAAATTAAACAAGTTGCTTAATTTGTCACAGACAATCCTCCTGAACGCGAAATAAAAAAAAAATACTTTGTAATAGATTGTTGAAATTCTCGACTATTTTATTTTAATTTCATAAGATTAATGAATTACTAAAAGCAGCAAGTTCCATCAGAGAACACGAGTCTCGGAGATGAACACTGTCCATGTGTGTTTGTTTTACCATTAAAAGTCCGCTGCCTGCTCGACATAGCGCCGTCCTAAGCATTGTCTGTCCGTAGGAAAATTTACTAGAAAATGAATTAACTTGACTCGAGCTCACACTACAAACGTGACCCTCTTGCAGACGAGGAAGCAAAGTTACAGCATCGCGTAAGTGCGTCAAGAATAATGTTCCGGCTTCGTGAGGGAAACCAACGCCAATCGTACATAGTTCCCGCCTAGATCTTCTTTCGAATGGAATCGAAAAATTACGAATCTATTAAAAAGAACGTTTCTCGAATCTAACTAACTCGAACTAATAGAGCAGAACGTTTGAAATCATAACATGTGATTATACAGAAGTATACTAGACTATATAGAATAGAAAGTTCTTCTTTATTCTCGTCAAAAAGTCACTAAAACAAACGATCATACATATTTTCATAATATAAAATGAGCGAAATAATTAT
This sequence comes from Danionella dracula, assembly GCA_900490495.1. Classification (NCBI taxonomy): domain Eukaryota; kingdom Metazoa; phylum Chordata; class Actinopteri; order Cypriniformes; family Danionidae; genus Danionella; species Danionella dracula. The sequence goes on from UELW01000006.1 coordinate 1,096,640, forward strand.
TTTTTTAAATAAATATTTACTGACTAATTCACAACTAAATTTTAAGAACACATTTTATCTGTTCTTGTTTTAAAGGTAATCGAACTCACAACAATGCTTTGCTACCCCAAGTGGCTACTGTATATAAGTAAAATAAAAATGCGCTGCTACACTTTTGATTTCAATGATTTTGGTTTAAACAAAAATAATAGCTGAACTAAATAACAGCTAAAACCATTTTACAACCTACAATTTTCATTATAATGATAATTTACAACCAAACAAAATAAATTTGGTTTCCATTGTCTCCGATGTCGAACGAAACACAAGGGAAAAAATATAAAAAATAACACAAAATAAATAAACAGCAACTACAATTAACCTCAAAGTTTAAAAAAGTAATACTAATGGATATATAAATTAATTTAGTCGTTTTGCTGTTTTTCAAGCATTCCCTCTGTCCTTTTTTATTTTGATTTCTATCAGGAAATTAACATGTTCTAGTTTCCTATATATATATATATATATATATATATATATATATATATATATATATATATATATATATATATATATATATATATATGATTTCTTAACCAGATAACTCTCAAATGATCATATAAAAAATCTAATTATTTCCCTAACATTACAATAATTATTTCCCTAAATAGAATAAAAAGTTTGTTTTGTTTTATTGTTTTGTCTAACAGCTATACAAAATATTATTTATTATTTTATTATTGTAAATTTTGAGTATTCGTGACTACAAATAGCCATGAATAATAATGTAATTTTGTACAGAAAAAATTTACATTTTACATTTAATTGTAAACATCCATTTAGAGGTGGACAAAGATAAACAATTATATATTTTTCATAATAATTTGGAACAAAGACATGACCAAAAGAAATGGAGCAGAGTTTCCTCAGAGATTTTCTCTCACATTAAAGGCCAAAGTCACCTGTATCACTTTCAGCTTAAAACACCAGCACATCATTTGCAGACGTTTCCATTTGCATGCTGCAGTTTATATTTGAAAGACAAACAAATTCTCTACAAAACAGTCTTGTTTAAAAACAAGTAAAATATTACAGTTTTTTTGTATTGACTACGGAATTCACAACTACATGAAAAATTATTTATTTCTAGATGTTTTCCCCCAAAACTTTTCCATGTTTTGACAGCCTTCTTATTAGTACAGAAATCAATAGAGTCTATTGTTTGACATAGATTTTAAAATAAAAAAGATGTAGGGGGTCATTCATTAATTTAGCCAGAAACTGAATTGGACCCTAAAGATACAAATCCAAACAAAACATATTCCAAAAAAAAAGAGGAGTGAGTACAAGTGGATAGATATAAACGATATATCCTCCATAACAATTTGGAACAAAGGCATGACCAAAAAAGATTTTCTCTCACATTAAAGGCCAACGTCACACCTTTCCCACCTATCACCTCAGCCATTGGTCAACAGTCCAGCAAACCCCGCCCCCTGGTCCAGGACAATTCTAGCGTCATTAAAATCCCTGCAAGCCCTGCCTCCTACTCCGTGAGTTTCTACACATACATTTGGGTCATGGCGATGAGAAACCCGAGTCAGGACGCGGCGGCACCTGTTGGGCAGAGTTGAGAAAGTGCTTCGAGCATCGTCCCTCTTCAGTCCAGGACGAGGAACAAACCCGTGCCGCCGAGGAAATGCTCCTGGACTCCTGAGAAGTTCGTTGAAAGCCCCTGACAGGATTTAATCAAGAGGAAAACTTCAGTGGCCATGTCTCTGCTGTGCGTGAGAGGTGAGTGTCGCGAGAAGGGGTTGTCCGAGGGTTTTCGGCAAGTGTTTGCACCTGACGGCAGGAGGCGAACAGGTGTTGAGTTCCGCTCCACTTCTAGGGCGCGACAGTTTGCTTTTCTTATTGTTCATTTGTGTATGTAATTTTCGATTATATTGTCCTTTATCCCGTTAGTTTTGGGGCAGATACTGAGGTTTTGTGGATGAAGTAACGTGTCCAAGAGAACAGGTTGAGGTGTTACATAATTTGAGGTTCGCTAGATATGATGTTGAAGCAGCTGGCTGGCCTCATGATGTCATGCATCTCTAAAAGCAGCAAGTAAATAAGCGTCAAGAACTTGTGAATTTCAAATAGGATGTGAAGCAATAGATAAAACAAATAACGCCTTGGATAACTTTAGCTACACTGAAAAAAGGATTGATATATTTTTGCTCTACAGTTCCACTGGTAGCAAAACTCGAATGTTGCTCTTTCAAAGCTCCACTTCACTTGAAATGTATACTTTTTGATTTCTTTAAATCTTGATTCGAGATTTGGTGGTGGATAAAAGCGTAAGTTGCACAGTCTTCAGATTCAGTTTTCCCTTTGAAGAGCCCTGATGAATAAACATAAGATCCCAGGAGAAAAAAAAACTGACGTCAGTTTTTTGACCCCGCCCAGAAATGATGAAGTTGACCCATAACATTTTTAAAGTGCTCTTATTGTGGTTTTAAAAGGTTCATTATTTGTTTTTGGGAGTCTCACACAGGTTGTCACTCATGGAAGTTAGAAAAACACTGTTTTTATTTCATAATACGCATGTATTTTTTACCATGTTTTATAATGACTCAAAATGATTTAGTTTAATGATTTGTTCATTCAAAGTCCTTGCATGACTTGTTCTTCTTTGATTTTTTTAATTCGACCCCAAGTCTGCTGTGATTGGATATTGCATGAAGGCAAACATCCCTCAAAAATAACAGTAGTTGTTTCATGGGTGTGTATATGTGTAGATCAATATCATGTAAATTTGGCAGAAAAACTCTGCATTAGATGACATTGTCATACCGGTACGAGGCTGTGTTCGATGAGGACGAGGGCTCAGATGCAGAAAAGACTCCCAAACGTGACTGAAGCAGGATCCTTCTCTATAGTAACTCTCCAGCAATAAGACGCATGCTACATAGATACTAAACTGACGTGTTATTATCTTTTACACTAAGATATGTAGGTGTCCATGTGGAAAGTCCATTAAAACACTAAGCAATGCTGGAAATGCGACCACTATTCACAACAGCAAGGTACTGAAATATTTGGGGGAGGAGTTCAGTTTTTCAACGTTAATGAATGATGTGGGAGTTTGTATTGAGTGACGTGTGAGTGCGCAAGCTAAAAGACTTGTTTCAGCAACTTTGAGTTTTTTTTTTTTTTTTGTTAAAGGCAATATTTTTTTTACATAAAGCACTTTCAGTTTTAAAACTCCAGCAGGGTGTTCCTCAAAACCATCATGAACCAAAATTGTGTCTTCGTCAATAGTGCCTTTTATGTTTTCAGTAAAGTTTTCTAATAGGATGTGAAGCAATATGTTAAAGAAATAACATCTTGCCAACTTTATCTCAACTGGAAAAATTATTTACGTATTTTTGTTCTACTGGTAACAAAACACAAATGTTACACTTTCAAAGCTCCACTTCAGTTTAAATGTACACGTTTAGATCTCTCTAAATCTCAGAGATTTGAGATGTAATGGTGGACAAAAGTGTCAGTTGCACTTTGTAAAGTCTACAGTGAATCAGTATTTGTTGTGTTAAATATGATTGGCTAAATATGAAGTTACTAAATAAAACATGAATTAACTTAATCATGAACCAAATATTTACCTTCATTGGTATACGTATCAAATCAAAGTGTTTAGTAGTATATTTTATGTTTTCATTAAGTTAAAACTGAGAGTTGCTAAAGCTTTGATTGATTAATTTGAATGAATGGCCTCTTGATGGAAGGATCAAAGTGCCATGCATCACCTGCTTTATTTCTCCATCAGAGATCCACATGCTGCTTTCATCTTCATCCTGTCCTGTCACTATCAACACTCTGTCATCTTCAGTGTTTACTTGGGTGTCTTTGGCTAAGGTGCATCTGGCTATTGTCCACAGACCAGTTTAGCTTAAAGGCCGAGGGTAATGGTGAGAAGGTGGGAGGAGGATGGGGTCTGTTCTGGCTGCTCAACTGAATCTTCTCTTTAAAGTGTGGGGGCTGTTGGTAAAAAAAAAATCATATTTAAGCTATGATCATATTTTGGGACAATGTTCAGCTCCATGCATTATTTAAACCTGATCTTGTGTAGATTGCATTAAATCGAGGAACAAGCTCTTTTTGAAAATGATCTTTGATGTGTAAATGCCTGTTGCGTAAACGGCCACAAAAGAGCACCTTCTCTACACCCACTGCTTGAACATGTGATCATTGTGGGATGTGATGAAAGCCCAGCCTTTGAAGGTGTAAAGTGTCCATTTAAAAAAAATGTTTTTAATTGCCTGGCTCTTGGTTCAATGTTTTTTTTTTTTAAACCAGTCTTGGATTCTTTGCTTCATTGTTATTCAAGTAATATTTGAATAGTTTAGCAGAACCTTTATCCAAAGTAGCTTGTATTGCAAGAAAACAACTATTTTCTATTATTGGTCAGTGATCCCAACTTGCTTTTTATGAAGTCAAAGGAAAGAGAGGTTCTAAGTAGGACAGGATCTGCAGGCATAGATTTACATGGAAAAATTTTCAGAATATCTTACTATATGATACTATTTTGGCTCTGAGGTGGAAATCTGAAGAATTTGAGTTGATGAGCTTTAGAAAGCTTCTCATGTGCTGTAAAACAGCTTTAGGTTTGAGGAAAGCCCTGCTGGAGTTTTAAAATTGAAAATGCTTTGTGTATCAAAATATTGCCAACTTTAGAGTTGCTGAAGTGAGTCCTAGTTGAAATCCTGATCACATGTCACACTGTACAATTCTTTCATGCCTAGAAACCGAACTAGAAAAAAAATGTCCGTCCCCAAACATCAAGGTGACCATAAGCAGCACCATAAGCAATGTCACGTAATAAAAAATAATTGTACTATTACAGTTGGTAACACTTGTGTGACAATTCCAAATCATAACACCATGAAAACTAGTATAAATAATGCATCTTACTCATAAACAGAACACAATGAGGAAAACCATTGAGCTGCAAACAGGTTTGGTCTTCTTTGTTTTGATGTTTACCAGCGTATGGGCAGGACGATCATCTCATAATCGCGTAACCAGTTTCACACTGGTGCAGCTGAAGCTGTGTATATCACCCATAAGCTGCTCCAGTTGCACGTAGAGGAGGGGTTTAATATCAGCAAGTCACTAAATAAATATTTTTGGAATCGCAACCAAATACGCTAAATCAAATGCACGTTCTAAGAAACGCCTTGCTTGTCAACTTATGGTTGGAGACCCCCAAGATCAATTTAAACACTTTCAGTTCAACTAACAAACCTTCAATTTATCCCAGTTTATTTCAGTCATCCATACTGTAACTACTGTGCTGTTAACAAATGTTACTTTCATTTATATTTGATTGCTTAATGTTCTGTGGGCTTGCTCCTTTGATGGTTCGATTTTTAAAAGTCAAACCTTTGTGAGTTGTGTTATAATGAAAGTAATGATTGTTAAAACCCTTGGCCTAAAGGTTGTAATGTTGTTAATATTTATTTTTGTAGTTGTACCTTTTTTTATAGTGGCATTGTGATCGTCATATCAACGCGTAGAGGTGTGGAATCTGCCTGTTTCTCTGGATTCTTTCCAAGAGGACGTGAAAGGTTAAACTTAAAAAAAAAAATCTTCAGCAAATTCGATTTATTTTAATACACTTCTCTGCTTCTCAAGAGGTCATTGACCCTGTTTTAAAAAAGATTAGTGGTATTTGTGTGGCAAAACTGCTTTACTTGCATGCAGCTTTTCCTTCCTCGTTGAACGGAAACCCTCACCCCTTTTTACTACTCCACGACCTTCTCTCCTCAGGAACCCATGCTGATAAAGTATGACGTAACTGAAGTTATGCAAGTAAAGAAGAGAGAATCAGTAGAGACAAGCAGTTTTCCACAGATACAACACAAAACATGTTCACCGAGAACCTCTAAGCCAGTCAATAATTCAGAGATGGAGACACAGGAAATGTTTGTGCAGACACCGAACCGAATGCTTCTGAGTGTGGCTCACAAGAGCTTGTTTTTCTTTGGTTTAAGGTTAAAAGGGAACAACCCTTTTCTCAACAGTCTTGTGCTCTCAGATTTCATGAATTACACCTGCGAGTCACACGCAAGGAATTGGGAGTTGGTGTATTTATTGGGAGCTGCTGTTTATCACTGTTTAAAAAGCTTGATTGTATGCTTTGTTGTTTTCTTCTTTTGGTGTATGCTTAAGGCAAACTATTTAAGGTTTTTGAAGCTAGGCATTGTAAAGGTGTTGATACTATATTAAAGTTTTTTGTGACGTGGACATTTATTGTTTTAACGGTCATGTAAATAGTGTTATACCGTGCGTGAAAAAGTTATAATACATTTTTCTGTACCGTAAAGAAAATCTGAATTCACAATTGTTATAGCGCTTGCTTTTCATTTGGGAAGTGTTCCAGTGTTTGTTTTTTAAAGAAGCTGTACTTGGATGAGAGCTTTTGCTATTAGAAATTTTATTTTTTGATGTAATCTTTTTAAAAATAATTAGACTTTTTAGATTAGAAAACAGGCAATCAGTTATGTCTGAAATGGGAAAAAATACAGAGAAAGAAAATTCTGTTGTGTGTGTATATATATATATATATATATATATATATATATATATATATATATATATATATATATATATATATATATATTTATTTTTATTTTTTTTAACCATACCATGTTCCACATAATAAGATCAGTCTTTAAGATAACAACCATTGAGGGTTTTGAAAAAAAAAATCAGTTTTGCAAAGTTCTTCTAAATTCATCTTCAAAACAATTGGTTTCAGTAGGCTATTGATAGAATCTGGATGCAGCAGAAATAGACACAGGAAACACTTGTTTCCATCTAAAAAAAGGAGATTTTATTAATTTGTTAACTAAGCAGCATAGACCTGATCTAAGGGAACATGACCTTATTTCCTTGGTTTTCATGTCAGATTTAGTTTAAGTGAGTGGATTTTCAGTTTTTTTCTTTAGTTTTCTTACTGTTTCTGTGATAAGAGGAATGCTTTAAAACTTTGATCACTTCATCCGCGTCTGTGATATTTCTGCAGCAAAGTCAGATGAGCGCTCTGTGAGCAATAGCATGCACTTGCTTCACAAATTGAGAATGTTTGTCTTTTAAAAGCCAGAGCAGAGTGCTTTAGAACCACTTTTGTTTGGGACAATTTTGAGGTCTAAAATAGTTGGTAAAAAATGGGGGAGAATATTGGATTATGTTGATGTGCTGATGGGACACGGCTTAATCCACACAATGAAGTAAACTTTTTGAGATCTTTAACGTGTGCTTTTACTTTTTACGCAAGTAATTGATTCTGAGTAATCTATACTTTAATGTTGTTACATCTTCGTTACAGCTGCCTTCCTCTGTTATTAATGTCATGGTAATAAATAAATAAATAACGTATTTTTCTTGATGGCGAGTTGTAAAATATTTTTAACAAGTTAGCAAATCAAGATGTTGAAGCTACTAGTGTCAACTATCAATGTTTTCCTTTACGCTTGCTTGTGAATGCTGACCAGTCTGTGCTGCTAAGTGTAAAAGCAAAAAATGTTTCTTATAAAACTGTAGTCTCAAAACTGTAAACTCAACAATTGGCAGAACACATAACTTAAATGGATGTCAAAACAAGTTAATTGTAAGAGAAAATGCTGTAATAAGATCATTTTATCTTAAACAAATTTCATAAAATCATAACAGAGTTACTTCTAAGGAGAGATAAAAAGATTCTCTTCTTGTAGTTTGACCATCAGTGTTTTTGCTATATATATATATATATATATATATATATATATATATATATATATATATATATATATATATATATATGTCTATATGATACGGAGGAACCTTGTTTCTTAATTCTAACGCACTGTGTGAAGTCGATGTTGTGTTGGCTTTAAAAGAAACGCTTTAAAAGAAACTATGCTGGTTTTCTTATGTTCAGAACTTAATAAAAACCTGAATAAATATAAAAAGCATTAATTTCTTTAAGCACTTGCTCACAATCTAGAGTCAGAGAGAGACGCTATTCTCCCTTATAACCTGAAAAATACAACGCAGTTTATGCTCTAGCAGAATCCTCGTGTAGAGTCTTTAGTCTTCCATCATGTCTGACTCACAGTCCATCTATTGCATCAGAACCGTGGGTTTGTGTCTTTATTTATTGCTAGTCAGACAAAAGACTCATCTCCATGGTACCATCATTAGAAACACAAATGAGCCATCTTGATGCACACATGTAAGGCAGGCACAAAGAACGCTTGTGTGGGGATCACGTGGTATCTGTTGTGGGTTTGCAGAGTAATTACATTTATAACAGACGTATGGGCTATTGATCTCTTGCGCTCGCTATGTTTAATTAAAAAAGATAAAATCGAATAGGCGGCTTTGTACTGTATTGTGAGTTGATGGATTGCGTTTATGAAGCTTGCATGCATGGCTGACGTTTACATCTCTTCTGCGTTCGCTTGATGTCCTCTGTGACCCCTGATGAGGGAGAGAAGCTGCCTTGTGATGAAAGTGATTGGATCATTTACTTAAAAGAGAGATTTTTGGATCGTGTTATTCAGCAATTTAGAGGTACAATAATTTTTTTATGTATTCTAACTACAAAATATTTTAAAATTATTTTCCTCCACAACATAAAACCAATAAAATAATACCGTTTTATACTTTATTTTGCCCACCAATTAGGCAATTTGATTACAATAAATTTTTGCTATTTTTACCCCGGCTCTCAACGATTGAACATGGAAAATAATATTTACTGATATCAAAAGCAAATTTTTAGGTAATTAGTAATTTTTGAGAACTTTAACGTGTGCTTTTACTTTTTACGCAAGTAATTGATTCTGAGTAATCTATACTTTAATGTTGTTACATCTTCGTTACAGCTGCCTTCCTCTGTTATTAATGTCATGGTAATAAATAAATAAATAACGTATTTTTCTTGATGGCGAGTTGTAAAATATTTTTAACAAGTTAGCAAATCAAGATGTTGAAGCTACTAGTGTCAACTATCAATGTTTTCCTTTACGCTTGCTTGTGAATGCTGACCAGTCTGTGCTGCTAAGTGTAAAAGCAAAAAATGTTTCTTATAAAACTGTAGTCTCAAAACTGTAAACTCAACAATTGGCAGAACACATAACTTAAATGGATGTCAAAACAAGTTAATTGTAAGAGAAAATGCTGTAATAAGATCATTTTATCTTAAACAAATTTCATAAAATCATAACAGAGTTACTTCTAAGGAGAGATAAAAAGATTCTCTTCTTGTAGTTTGACCATCAGTGTTTTTGCTATATATATATATATATATATATATATATATATAAATATATATATATATATATGTCTATATGATACGGAGGAACCTTGTTTCTTAATTCTAACGCACTGTGTGAAGTCGATGTTGTGTTGGCTTTAAAAGAAACGCTTTAAAAGAAACTATGCTGGTTTTCTTATGTTCAGAACTTAATAAAAACCTGAATAAATATAAAAAGCATTAATTTCTTATGCTTTCTTATGAGTCAGAGAGAGAAGCTATTCTCCCTTATAACCTGAAAAATACAATGCAGTTTATGCTCTAGCAGAATCCCTGTGTAGAGTCTTAAAAAACTCTTCTCTTCAGAGAACACCTACTATAAAAAAAAAACTAAAAAAAGAAATAAAAAAAAACTACTACCTTCTTTTCCCCTCCTCTGTCTTTACCTTCTTCCCCTACTGCTTTGGTTTTTTGATCAGTTGATACAATTTCTATTGTGAGAAGTTGAGATAGACTTTGACGGTGTAACAAATTGCATATTGTCTCTCCCTAATGTAAGTCGCTTTGGACAAAAGCGTCTGCCAAATACATAAATGTAAATGTAAAAACCACAAAAGAGTAATAAAAGCCCTCAGCAAAATAAAGCCCTTTTCATATAAATGTTAGAAGAATCCTTCCTCGGGAGTGAACAAATTTAATATTAAAAAGATTAAGCGAGAACTGCTTTAATGGTTGTGCTCTAGAGGTAGAGACTACGAGTGTGTCTGCCGGTGAGTTGTGGGGATTGTGAATGTGAATGTAATCCTCTAGCCATCTGTTGCTCTCTCCATCCACTCAGCCAGCTTCATCCTCATTCGCTGCGGAATTGAAAGTGAGTGGTTCCCAGCAACATATTCTTATGTTATTGAGAGGAAACAGTCAGAAGTAACCAGTTAAATGATAGGGGGTTATGAAACTATGGATTTTTTGGGGGGTTAATGTGTAGGATAACTAAAGCTAAAAGTGTATGCCCAGAGTTAGGTGCTTCTTAAAATTAAACGAGGAGAAAACTTAGGTGATATTGATTGGCCCCACAGCTTCCATATAGATCTGGGGCAATTTGTAGAATTCATTACACCTAGCGCGTCAGTATTGATTGAGATTTTAAAATGAAAAGAAGATCAATATAGATCTGCCTTTTCTCACTTCCAGCTTTTTTTTAACAACTAAGCCATTTTTATCTTTTAAAGACTTTGAGGAAGAGTTGCATGCTTGTATTGCTTCTCGCCTGGACTACTGCAATGCACTCTACACTGGGAGTAATTGCAAAATGCTTCACTGCTTACAGTTTATTCAGAATGGGTTAAATCTCCTAACAGGACTCAAAATGAGAGACCGGATCACGCCAGGTTTAGCATCTTTGCACAGTTTATTTTTATTTTTTTTAATTTATTTTTTTTACATGTTACTGTTTTTAAAATACAGGTGGCTCAAATATAAAAAACAACGTACACTTTAAAATCAGAGGAGACATATCATGTTCTTTTGTTACACGATTGAGACTGTAAAATACATTGTCTTCCATGGTTAAAATGGCTTTTAAAACAGATTATTTTAAGTCTCGTCCCATTTTTACTCTGGCTTGAGTTATTGCAATACAGGGTGATTCAAAAAGAATACCAAAACTTTTGAAAATCTTTATTTGATCAATTGAGAGAGTACTTCAGAGCTTTCCTAAATTGATGACAGAAAGAGCTTAGCTTTCCTTTTCTTCTTTGCAGAGATTAGAGTTAAAAGACAAAAAAATCTCTTCAAAGTTTCCTTGATGGCCAAGGTTACCAATTTGACAAAAAGATACTCAATGTATTATGCTTTAAATGCATCGCACTGCATTTTTAACATGGATGTCAATTGTGCTTAGTTTTTTTTTGGACCGGCCTGAAGTGGTCACTAGATAAGTTGCCGTTTCTGTTGCTTCTATTTTGGCTTCATGATAAGGTTGTCTGATCTAGCAGGACTTCCAGCAAATGCGCTCAAACCTCTGCAGATGATCCAGAACTCTGCAGCTCGTCTTATTTTTAAGGAGCCAAAATGAACTCATGTTGCTCTCTTCTTCATCACTCTTCATTGGCTCCCCATTGCAGCTCGGGTTAAAATCAAATCGCTAACGCTGGCATACAAAACTATATCCAGATCAACCCCTGTCTACCTCCATGAGCTCATACACTCCTACATGCCTTCCAGAAGTCTGCGCTCACAGAAGGAACAGCAACTCGTGGTTCCATCCCACAAGGGCAGAAGATCTCTCAGCAGAACCTTCTCTTTCACTGTCCCTGGATGGTGGAACAAACTCCCTGATCCAGTCAGGAAAGCAGCAACACTAACAGCTTTCAAAAAGCAATTGAAAACTCTTCTCTTCAGGGAACACCTACTATAAAAAAAAAACGTATTTTTTTTCTTTTTTCCCTTCTCTGTCTTTTTCCTCTACTCCCTCACTGATTTGGTTTATTGATCAGTTGATACAATTTCTATTATGAGAATCTGAGATAGACTTTGACGGTGTAACAGATTGCATATTGTCTCTCCCCTAATGTAAGTCGCTTTGTACAAAAGCATCTGCCAAATGCATAAATGTAAATGTAAATCTACCAATTTGACACCAGCGAGTTAGCGTTAGAGTGACTGGTAAACAAAATGTTTTGAATCGCTTTCCCCATCCATCCATTTGGACATAATCTTTCCATCCAATACTGGGTCTTCACTAGGCCCTTCTAGTGGTTGGACATGTCTGGAATATCCAGAGCAGATAACTGAGCTCCATCTCTAAAGGAGAAACTAATTTCTCTTGCTAATATCGATGACCAAGAGCTCAAAAGCCATTGTGAGAGTAGGACACAGATTGTCTGGTAAATTGAGATTTTGTTAACTACTTCTTAACCATGACCGATCAGTAGATTTGTCACATTTCTGCAGCCACTGCACCAATGCACCTGACAATATTGCGTTTCATCCTCTAGTAACTCTCCTCCAACAAGGACTAATTAATCAAATTGAAACTGAATGACTTCCATTACAACCTTTTAATTTGAACCAGATTTGGAAAAAAAAAGTTCCCAATTCATTGTGGAGACACATTACCACTCATGGTGTCGCGCAATCCATTTGATTGTTTTAAACACCTGGTTTAAAGGTACACTTCTGTTTCACTTTCTAGAGTTCAGTTTTGAACGAATTGTATTAGTCAGCCAAATGTAGTTTCTAATTACACAAATCACCAAAATACACTCCATGCAGCTAAAAACTGGTTGTATTTAGTCTTTGTATTTAGTAATTGTATCACACATTACATGTCCATGTTGTCGACATGTAATATTGGCATGTTGGCTGGGATTTTATCAATTTAAACAAAAGCCTAATTAACCTCTGCTTGAGAGTGGTCACACAATACAGGAGTGTTTTCAGATGTTCAGTTAGTCACTTATTGTATGAGATTTTACCTAAATAATTGTTGCAAGGAAATCTGGCCACTGAAAGCTAATAAAGGAAGTTTTTTTCAGGCTGGTCTGTAAACTTTGCACCTCAGGAAGGCTTGTTCTTTCCATACCTTTTTGGCTTCTGTAACAATGACTAACAAAGAGTTTGCACTGACACACTGACTCTTACCCTCCAGCTAAACATCTTTTAGAAGTGTTTAAAATAACAACGACTCTCACTAGAGCTTCTAAAGAAATGCAATGAATGGAGTTGTGAGAAATGGTCATATGGTCCTTCTCAATCTTGTAAGCTGCATCATGTTTTTGGAGGTTGATGTTATGCGTATTATACCCCGTCTGATTCCCAGAGAGAATTTGCAGCAGTACGCGTTAGTAATCCATTGTGATGTCCTGCAACCGTGCATTCAATCCCAGCATCCATCTGTCATTTCCATCCAGGCGCAGTCAGCAATCAGAAGTAATCTGCACTAAACCACCACTCAATCCCATAATAGTCAAGGGATGGGTCTTTACACCGAAACATGAGTATTGTTCAAAATGCAGCTCTCACAAACACTGACTACACAAGACAGCAAAAAAAAAAAAAAAAAAACGAGACCTATGGCATATATTGCATTGTTAAAAATAATTTTTAATTACAAATTAAATTTTAAATCCATGAATTTGTGCATCACTCTGTTCATTCATCAGAGTATACTGCAACTGTTGGGTCTTTCTTTCTCTTTTTTGCACTCTTCTTTAATTAAAATTTTTAATTTTATCATTATATATATATATATATATATATATATATATATATACATACATACACACACACGTGTGTGTTTTTTTTTATAGTTTTTTTTTTTTTGGAGTTTTCCGACTGTGCATTGGTTGTGAAACTGCAATGTCTCTCCATATACCAAAAAAGGTTTGTTTACCAAGAAACAATATGCTGCATTTAATTCAGTAATTAATATTAAATAATGACAATTATAATAATCTTATTGTTTTTAATTGGTATCATTTTAAATCTGTGCATTATTCTGGTCATTCATCAGAGAATACAGCAACTTTTGAGTCTTTTACACTCTTTTTCATTCCTTTTTAACGTTTTGTCCAGATACAAAACAAATCGTATTTCGAATTAAATTATTGATAATAAATAATAAAATTTTGGATTGCAGTCCTTTTTAAATCCATGATATGGCAGGGTTTGCTTTCACAAACACTGACTACACAAGAAAGTAAATAAACTACGAGACCTAAGGCATGTATTGCATTGTTATAAATTACAAATACAATTTAAAATCCATGAATTTGTTTTACTGTACATTCATCAGAATATACTGTAACCGTTGGGTCTTTCTTACTTTTTTTTCTTTTGCTTTTCTTACAGTTAAGAAAGCCAAACTTCAAGGGCCTCAAGGTAAGCAACCTCTCTTTCTGAAAGCATTTCTAAACACTAAAATATATTTGTTTTTCGCTGAATCACGAAAGCCTATGCTATGGATTAAACATAGGGCCACTGTAAAAATAAAATTGATTTGACTTTTTTTCTCAAAATTCTGACTTTCTCAAGCCAACATAATGATGAATAAATTTGAACAGAATGTAGGAATGTATAAATATAGAATTAATGAGAAATGAGCTCGTTTTAGCATCGACCCGGAATCAGCATGGCTACGTGAGCCGGAATCAAGCCACTTCTGGCTAATCCCAGAGGTTTTTGCTTTCTGGGGCCGTTGTCATGCAGACAAAGCCTGGAAAATAATAATTCACTTCATAATCGAAATTTGTGTCCAATGTGATGATTTCTGTCGAGTCCTCTCGGACACGCAAAAATGTACTTAGATTGGTCATTGATCAGCTTGTGGTACTTCCTTCAGCTTTCGCTCCATTGACAATAATTACAATGCAATTAATGTAAAGCATAACATAGATATAGACATAACTTATAACTTATAAATGTCCTCACGGACACCCATATTTCTGAGATATAAGTCAGAATGCTGAGGAAAAAAAAGTCAGAACTTCAATTTTATTTTCTACAGGGCCCCAAACCCTGCTATTATGCGGTTTTTGTACATTGAAGTTTATTTTTGTTACAGAGTTTGTTTATTACACACTGTTGTTTTTACACAGTGTGGTATTCAATTGCATCATTTGCATGGTGTGCAAATGTGTGTTATCTCGGTTGTATGCAACAACAATACCTGGTGTAACATAATCTTCTGCGTTGATAAGTTTGAGTCTTGTTTTATACTTATTGTGTTCTCCGTGCACATAATACATTTTAGTTACTTGATTAATAGCTATCAATTTTTTGGTCTCGTTTGAACTTGATTTCAGGCCTCTTGGCCTGTCTGCGTAGTTTAGAGCGTGTCTCTTGTGTGAGTGTATAAGATCAGTGTAGGTTAAGCCCAAATCCCCACAGCTTTCTCATCTGCAAATCCCCGCACTGTGACTTGTGTTACTTGTGCTATGCACTAGTTCTTTTGTAAAAGGATATCTGAGAATGCAAAGGAAGCGTTTTAAAGAAATGAAACTCCAATCTGCCTTGTGTTGTAATTTATTCATCATGATTTAATTTCAAAGATGCTTAATTATTTTTAAAATACAGAAGATCATGCAACAATTCTTGAAACTAAGCCATTCTTGGACAGTGGAGACGGAATGGTTTAATAGATACAATTGAAAAGCAGAGCACATTTATGATTCTCAATTTTGGTTCTGTGTAAGGATGAATTTTACATTTATGGGTTGTCAAAAAAATTTTTGCAACAAAAGATTTATCTATATTTTTATGGGTTTTATGATCATCAAATATTTTTGTTCATTTTTAAAGTTGCAATTTTTTATTTATAAAATCGCACATAAAAAATATATTGATTTTCATGCTTTTCAACACTTTAATTAGAATGTAATATTTCATGATTTCAAGAGGAATGTTAGGACTCTTAAATGATCTATTTGTTGTAATTCTATATAACCCAGTAAATTAATCTAATACAATTGGCAAAAAACACTTTGATTATTATAATAAAATTAGAATATTAATTATTTAATAATGATTTTAAAATAATATTTATAAGCAAATAATAGTGCTGTAAAGGTTAGAAAGTGTAAAGCTACAATAAATGCTCAATGGTTAAAAAAGTGTATGAACATGCACATTTATTTATTTCTCAGAAAAAAATCTAATATGGGTTCAGCAATTTATTCGTTTAAAGAAATGGAGCTTTATGAATCATAAACACCTTAGTACATTTACACTATTGCAGTCAATGCAAATATATGCTGTTATGAAGAAGTTAAATTAATTTTAAGTTAGTTTAATTAAAATAAAATATTTTCTGTTTACTGGTACTTTCTCAAACTTTTAAAGTAAATCTATGTTTTGAAGCATAGATTTCTGGAGCCTCTGTTGGAAAGGAAAAGGAGAAACTCTGGAGTACCTGGAGCTGCATTCACACACCTCAAACGAGCCTCAGCTAAAGCAAACATGGAGTGCTGTCTGTCAGAGAGCAGCCTCTCCGTGGTTCTATTGTATCTGAGAGTAAACACTGACTGTGTCTGTGACAGGTGCTTCTTTTGTGCTCAGTACACAGCTTGTTTACTTTACCTCTCTAACATACTAAGACCATTCAGCCAGAGCCAGCTTTTTCCTGCCTCTGAGTCTATGGCCTAGATTAATCAGAATGCTAGTTTGTATCATGAGATTAATTTCATCAGTTGTTCTTTTTTGTAATTTTTATTTATTAAAAATCTCACAATTAGTCTAGCAAATGAAAACAATTGATTTAAACAAGAAAAGAATGATACAAACTGAAGCATTGTGGGGAAGAAAGGAGTTCTGAATGTACATATTACGTTTTTTTTCTTGTGTATCACTCTGATTGGTGATTTCCCGGGGTGTGAATGGTGAGGGTAGTGCCTCTTACCTGGGCATTGACTATTGATGTAATTGTTAGTCAGATTGGATTAAAAGGTAAACCTTTGTGTAAACGTTCCACATTAATAGGGACAAACTATTAACTGTTTCATCAGCAGAGGACAGATTTCCCCAAAACAGAGCTTTATTTGCATCACCAGCATCATGAATGTGTGTTTGTGTGTCATCAGTCACTGATATTATTTATGTAGAAAAAGGAGAATATACATCATGACCATGTATTTTTAAGGCAGGGATTTATAATTAAAGAATACCTATTTTGAAAAATACCAAATATTTAGTCATGAATGGGCACATAAATGGGGTGAACGGAATGATGTTACAGTGGTTTAAATTCGTAGTCAAAAGTGAACAATTCTGATCTGTTATTACATGACAAACTACTCTCTCTTCACAG
This sequence comes from Danionella dracula, assembly GCA_900490495.1. Classification (NCBI taxonomy): domain Eukaryota; kingdom Metazoa; phylum Chordata; class Actinopteri; order Cypriniformes; family Danionidae; genus Danionella; species Danionella dracula. The sequence goes on from UELW01000006.1 coordinate 1,113,712, forward strand.
AAGAGCCTTTAATGATTTGCCATAGCCATGCGACTGCCAAATATGAATGAACAGGAGTTTTCTTAAAATGTTGGAAATTTCTTAGAAATCTGATTATTAAAAAAATATTGTGTTTATATATAAATAGATACACCATAAATATAATCGTATACAATCATAAATATACACATCATAAAATACAGTCCTTGTACCAAGAAGCCAGGCAATGAAAATCAGTTTCTAAAAAGGATATGTATTTATACATTTGCTTACAGAAGCTTTTTGTTTTGTCTTAGCAAAAAAAAAAATGTTTGAATCAACACAGTTTTGTGAGTTTTAGTACGTAAGTATTTTATTTAACTTCGCCATAAATTAGAATTATGGTGTAATGTTTGCAGCTTAGGAGCACTCTCTATTAAAACATAGGCAATGATACATTACCCCAAATTTTGACTTCTTAAACATTATAATTAATTCAAATTTACATATTTATGAGATGTTATTACATCACATTCAATGGGGACCAAATTCAAAGGTTTAAATGGAATTTTTTTTATTAAATCATGCAGGTATACTATGACATCTATCATAGATTGTGTGCAAATCGCAGTCATTAAATAACAAATTGCATATTATTCCTTTTTATTTGTTTACAAATAGTGGTTTTGGGTACAGTTCATTAATTTAGCTTACTTTGCTAACTGTTAAGACTCCTACTAGAGGCTCATGAATGTCTCGTATCGACGCATTTAGCTCATCGGCAGATCTTTTTTTTTTTGCAGCTCATACACAATGCAGCAGGGATCTTAAACGGAAATGTCAGCTCTCAATTGTAGCCAAGCTTTGATTAATTTATTGAAAACTCAACAGATTAAATAATGTATGGTGACTCTGCTGTTACATTCCCATTAAACATTCCCTTGAAACGTCTATCAAAATGTTTTATTTTATTTTGAACAAATTCAGACACTTTTCGTTTTGAAACCACTTGGTGACAAACATTATATTTATTTAAAGGGACATCTTTGTTCCTTCACAATTAAACGATAAGCATGATTAATAGGTAAAAGCATACTGTGTATGTCGTTTCTTGCCATTTAGCACGGATAGGGAGAGGAGAACACAGATTCTGTGTTGGTTGAAAGTGTTTTTATTTTTTTTTTTGCATATTGAATCTTGTAAAGTAAGAACACTCTACATGTCTATTCTGAAGCAGGAAGCGTGTCTGCAGTTATCGATTATTTTGATCATCAATTAATCTAGTTTTTTAAGTGATCAAAAACATGGAAATAGCTTATCTGATTAATTGATCATCTGATCCGGAAAAAAGCAGTTAAGGGTATAATTTAATAACACCTGTTTATTGCAAAGCATTTAATTATCTTCTTATCATTATTTCTTATTATATCATATTGCAGCTGCTACATTTTATTAACCGAAAATGACATCACTTAATAAAGTAATAAAGCTCTATTATACTCATATATCTCCAAAAAAATACAGATCACGATTTCAGAAGAACTTTTAATGTAGTTATTATGACAAATAAATAAATATGTGTAGTTTGGGAAATAAAGGGGTGACTGAATAATTTGTGTAAAGAAATCCAAAGCACAGAGGAAACGTTGGCTTTTACTGAAGGCGCTCACATGCTTTTTTTTTTTGTCAAAATTACTAAAGCACCCCTAAACTGGATGTGAACTCTGTTTAGCAGTGGGGCGTTATGTGTTGATCTCTTGGTCCATGTTCTTTAAACTTGTATTATTTCACGCTTGGAATAACTGTTTTCTCTGGGAATCTTGCTTTAACCAATGCTCTCCTGCTTTTGTAAGCCATTAAACTGTAGTTGTGCAAAATTACCCTTCAAATACAATTATTTTAATCGATCATTTTTGTGATCCAACAAATTGCTCACAAGTAAGGAATTCCCACATATTTTTTGGACATTAGCTACGATTCACTGTTATGAACCCCAAAATTAGCATTTTTTATGTAAACTTGAAATGGTAGCAAAATGTTGTTTGTCGTGAATGCATTTAGACTTGCAGTTAGGAAATGCAGGACTGCATTTTCATCATGAGGTGATAGGATGCGTGTTGTAGAGCACTAATAATGCTAATCACTGTATTTGACTGTATTTTTTTAATGCATCAGCAGGTGGTAAGTTAATTTCCTAAAAATGTAGAAAATAATAACTGCTGTAAAATGGTTAAGAATGCGCAGACTAGTGTTAACCCAGGTATCGCAGAATGTGGCTCTTCCTGAAGAGCTAACAATATTTATTACATTTATTAAAATATTAGTTTGTTTTAAAATAACAAGGCTGTGCTTGTTTAGTACCCCCCTAAAGAATTCCCCTACGAAACAATGATCGTGTGCAACGTTCTGTCCCTCTGTGTTGTCTAGGCTGTGTACGCAAAAATGTAGATAATTGACAATACAAACACTGGCAAAATCTGAAAAGGAGTGCTGTCAGCCAGAGTGCATTTTCAGATTGAATTTTGTGACAAAAATACTATTGCCATTTACATTCTAAAACTAGAGTTGTAAAGTTAATTTTAACCTAGCACACATCTAATGGGAAAATGCTAATTTAATTACAAGAGATGTATCTTCATATTGCTTTTGCATTTCAAATTGAATTTTGCTACTCGTATGCCTCCGTTGATGGTTGCATAGACTTCAGTAATGTGGTTGATGTATCAACCCATCGTGCTGAAGGAGCTCTGTCAGAAAGCTCACAACTTTCAGTGTAGGTTTAATACGATATCTGGATCTGTTGTTTTGAGTTTAGGGAATGTCCGTATTGAGTCTGTGCTTTGGATTTGGGATGAATAACAGACAGCTCAGGATCGCAGGCTGCGTCATCATTCGGCACGTGTTGGCCTGCTTTGTCCTCATTGCTGTTTTGCAGGAAATGAGGAACGTGGGTTATGTCACTAGCTCTGTAATCCCTCTGATATTCTGATAGTGTTTACATGTTTTTGAATCACATTTGCAACCCTTGTTTTCAGATGGTTATTCTCATTAGTGTGACTGTTCTGTATAGGCATAGTTAACTGGCGAAAGGGTTTTTTAATACATTACAAATGTTGTGTTAATTTTTTTGTTTTCAAAATGCTCTGGTGCACTACTGGCCAAACATACCTGCAAAATGATATTGTTTAAAGTGTTTTTAGTAAAAAAAGAAAAACTATTTTTTTCCCTGCAAGATTTTTTTCCCTGTAGTCGTTTCTAGCATTTTTAAATATACATTGTAGTAATACAATCTAATGGCATAATACTGTATATACAAATTATATTCAATACAAATATCTAATTAACTATTGGTTTATCTGTCATAATGTTTAAATTCTAAAAGTATGTTACTTTATAAATGTATGGGAAAAAGAGTGCAAAGGTTTTCTCTTTATACATTTTTAATATTAAAACCTTGGTGAAAAAATAAAATCTTACATGGCAGAATGGTTTAAATTATACAACTACCTGTTGTATATGTAAGCTATGATTGTGTATTATTGAAAAATATCTAAATTCATGTATTTGGCATAAATAACAAACATTCTTTATACCCAGATATAGTGCAAAAACAAATTTTTTAACTAATTTAGCAGTAACACAGCTATTTTTGAAACTTCCTTTAATTTTATACTCATTTCCTCAATCAACTGGTTAAATTCCCTCTTCATGTATGCAAGTTTGTGTAGTTTATACAAAAAAAACCATACCGAGATTTTACAGACCATTATAATGGCATAAGGTTAGAAAGACTTAATCATCAGGTCTCCTTAAACAGTCCGGAAAGTTGTGATAAAACTAGGGTTGGTTGATAATTCAATGTCTAGCTATCGTCGATATATATTTTTTCGATAAAATTATATAGGGAGGTCTAGAGACCTCAATAACTGCCTGACCAGCGCCTTTCTAACGTCACAACCTGGGTTTTGTGCGTAGGATGGTTTTTCTGTGTTTATATTTACTCCAGAGTCGTGTGAGGCACTATGCATGCTCAGAGATTAAAAATTACTTCTCAATTAAAAACGTTTTAAAAGTTTATGATCAGATTTGTACAACTTTCACTCCAGAAGAAAAACCTGCTTTGTCAATATCGTGATGATTATCGACATCAACTGATATGAAAAAAACTATCGTGATAGATTTTTTTTACTATATCAACCAGTCCTAGTTTAAACTCTCTTCTCAAGCATCATTTTCAGTTCATGTTCATGGGCTCTAAACTAGCGACAATACATTTCCTCTCTTCATTCTCTCAAGCACTTTGTCAAACAAATAAAGTAAGATCTGCAGCTCCTCACTTGTCCATCAAACTTGAAAGGTTCTTCTCAAAAATACTTACAGCAACAGTTTTCAAGCAAATTGTGGTGCTAAGAGTTTGCAAAGCAAGCATTGTGTAAACCACTGTGCGAATCTTGTGAAGTAATGCAGTGACGGTTTTGGCCAATTAGTGATTATTGGGGACTGAGCAATAAGTGATTTAACAGGATGACACATCATTCTTTCCAGTCAGAAAAAAACAGTTTTTAAGAAAACAATATGTTTTTTAAGAACCTCGACTCACAGCGTACAAAAAAAGTAGCATCAATACTAAAGAGCTTGGTGAAAAGTGGAATAAGTGCTGGAGCAGCCAGACTTTGGTGCCGCTGGCCCCCAGTTCTGGAACACACTCCCATTGGACATTACAAAATTGGGTGTTTTCAAATTGGGTTTGGGTAAGGTGGGGATCGAACCTGGCAGGGAGTGGCTTGTTTCTGTTTTTTTTTTACTCTGTTCAGTGGTTATACAAATAAACATTGAATTGAAAAATCATAGCGTTTATGTGTCTAGACTGGATGCATTTTTTGACTGTGTATCCCAGAGCACATGTGTCGGGACGGTCACTTAATAAAGCAGAGTAGTAATGCTGCGGTGCTGAGTGAGTGAGAGTAAAGATTAGTGGCATTCCCTTCCCCCAGCTGCTCTGAGAGAGCCTGACCTCCATAATCTCGCAGCACATCCAGAACATGGGGAAAAGCAGCTGCTTGTCCAACACTGACTGTCCTGAAAAATAAAAAGGCTTTTGTCTGAAGCTTCTTTTTAATGCAGGCATCTTTATATTCACAACCCAACTTTTACTAAAATAGGAAAAAGCGTTCTCAGGAACAAAGATTATTCAATTCCCCAGACAGTCAAATGTATTAAAAAACACAGTTACATTTTGGATAAACCTGGCTACAATTAAAAACTATGTAATTAATAATAATTAATATCTGAACCACGAAACATAACATGAAAACTTTTGAGCTGATTGTATGTAGTTCTATGCTTCACTTTGATATTAAAAGCTTCTTTCACTTTAGCCAACTTTATATTGACATACAAACTTTGTTCCTGATAAGGTTTTTTCCAATTTTAAAACAACAGTTCTGTTCAAACTCAAACCATTGTGTGCTGATTCTTCTAAATGATGACACTTCTAATTTTAGACTTTTTTTAGAAATAAATTTTAACCATTAAACATTTTATCTGTTAAATTCAAATTAAATGTTTATATCACTGCCCAAACTTTGATATGTTGTGAATATAAAAAAAAATATTGGATTTAATATCACTTTGTAGTGTCAACAACACAAACATAAATCACATATTATGTACACAACCTTTAATTTTACAAATAAAAATGTAAAGAGTTTTATATGCAAATAATATTGGAAATGCATATAAATAGGCATTTGTCCTCTTTTTCTCCCTTTTTAGATAAATTCAATGCCTATGTGACACTGAAAGTACAAAATGTGAAGAGCACCACCATCACTGTGAGAGGAGACCAGCCATGCTGGGAGCAAGACTTCATGTTGTAAGTTTGTTCATCACTCACTCACTCTTGGAAAGAGTAAAGAAATTATTATATTATTGTAATTATATTAACGTCCTCCTGCACCGGATCAGGTCTATCTGTCATTGATCAGTGATGGATCTCAAACCTGGGGCTATAGTCTGCTTGTAAAGCTTTTGTTGGTAAACTAATGAGCTTCTCACAGCTACTAAGATCAAACTCCTGATAATCAGGCTTTCTGTATGTCACGGTCACTTCTACAGCCGGAAGCTTTCTTTTGAAGTACGTGTTGTAAGTATGAAGCACTACTCACATGATACATGTAACATTGACTTTAAACTTGAGGAATTGTGTGTATTTAGTTTATTTGCTGCTGTCCATGCAACATATTACCAGCAAGATTTACTTAATTTACTTTATTATAGCTGAATGACGGTTTGGATAAACTGAAAACCACGATTTTAAATAACATTGACTGTGTGTCAGCATTCCCTTTCATTTTGTCTCGTAATTAAATTTATGAAGGTCTTTTAAAGAAGCCTAAATATCACGGATTCATGATTTTTTTATGCACATTTTTTTATTCTTTAACTGTAATCTGTATTGAGGGTTTTTAGTGTAAAGTAACTTGTCTGATTTTGTATTAAACATCAATACGGTTAATCACTTGGTTCCAATACAGACACTAAATGCAAATTCCACAAGACCTGTTTCTCGCTCCAGGAAAGAAAGCTGGATTGCTCATTTGTTTCTCTATCAGAGGTGTACATCTGTTTGTTCAGATTCCAGCTCTCACCATACATTACTTTGGCTGAGGCGTTAATGACAGTTTTGTTTGCAAAGACATGACACCTGCCACTAAATGCAAGTTGTTCTCAAACTAAAACTAATTGTTTTCTAAACTATCAGACAATTTGGCTTGAGGTTCATCAAACCTGCCTGAGATTAATTTAACATTAAAGTTGCAGTATGAACATTTGGGCATAAAACTGCTACTACAATAACATGAAAATACTTTATAGCATGGGCTAACTCTCCTTCCTTCCAGGTTAAAGGTTTAAAGTTATAGGCTTTTTTATTGTATTTGCAAAGGCTGAATGAGGACTTGTTTGACTTGGTGGGGTGTAGAACATAAAACCAAAACACAACATTTACACATAAACATTATTTCAGGGCAGTAGTTTTTTCTAATGTGAATATTCTTCCTGGAATATTGCATTAAGGGATATCAGTGCTTGAAATGAAGTGCCTCTTGACATATTAAGGCCACTTATGTTCAATTTCTTACATATTAATTTCAAGGGAATTCCATATATTGAATAAAAAGATTTTTTTTTATTAAATAAATGTAAATACAGATCTCATTCTTTCCAGTAGTGAGAATGTCAGACATGTGGAATAATACTATGTGTCTGTACTTGAATCATAAAACATTTAAGATTTGGCTTGTATTTAGCTTATTTGGCCACTAAAATTGATAATGGTGTGTGCAGGATTTATTGTTTGCAAAGCCAAAATATTTACTGTTTTTAAATCACATTGACATGCAACATTTTTTCCTGAGCATTTTGCACACATTCAGAGAAAGTGGTAGGCATACAGACTGCAGTGTTTGACAGGCTCTAGGATCTTTGGTGGCATGCAGCAGGCCTCAGTTCTCTGACCTTTTATTTTTAAATTGTAATATAAAGCAACATGGAGAAACTATCCACTGTTAATGAAATGTAAAGCTAGGCTTCAGTGGAGCAAGACATGCAAAACTTCTCTCCTATAAAACTTCTTAAACTGCCTTCTTCAATTCAGAAACAGTGTGAGGTGAAATAATCTCTTTGTTTCTGTTTTAAGGCATTGTTGGTGTTGACCAGAGTATTTAAGCAAAAAAATATATAAACATTATTTCCAAAAAAAAAAAGATAATTTTTGTATTGTGTTACCTTCAGCGAAATCAGCCGACTGGATCTAGGCCTCATAGTGGAGGTGTGGAACAAAGGACTCATCTGGGACACCATGTTGGGAACAGCCTGGATCCCTCTAAAAAGCATCTGCCAATCAGAAGAGGTCAGCAGTGATTTAACATTTCAGGAACATCTTTAGCTTAGCATCTGTGTCATCACTGAATATGAGCAAATCAATGGAGAGACTCCTTTCCTTCCATAGAGCAAAATTACCATTTAACCATCAGTTTTTAGAAATGTATTACATAAATCATACCTGCATGAAGAGGCAGCTTTTATCTGACCTGTTGTACATTTTATAATCAAACCTTTTGCAAAAGTCTTCTGGGGTGATACCTGATAAATTCTCCCTACCTGATACATCAGAGTAGCACAGTTTTACTAAATGAAGCAGGTCCTCAAATAAATCTTAACTCCCAGGCTCACAAACTCGCTGCACATAAAAATACCATGTCTGTATGGTGTTAAGTATTGTTTTCAAACTATTCTATCTATCTTAAAAAGTAGGACAGATTCACACGTTGGATGCACCGGCATTTACCAGAATGAACATGCATAATTTCATTATTCCATATTGGCCAGTGAAGCTTTTCTCTCAACAGGAAGGGCCTGGTGAATGGATTTTTCTGGATTCTGAGGTTCTTATGAAGGCTGATGAGATCTACGGGACAAAGAATCCAACACCACATAGAGTCCTTCTAGACACACGCTTTGAGCTGCCATTTGGTAAGATGCCCTTATCATATTCGTATATCAATTTATTGTTCACAAAACTGAAAAGGTTTGAAGATGTATTTAAATAGTGCATATAGGTGAAGATGCAAAGGTGAGAAAGGTTGAACCTTTATAACCTTGTGTTTGTTCGGTTTTTTGCCATTGATCCCATTCAAATGCCTGAGTGTTTTATCTGAGCACTTTGAAGCTGCTCTCCTCATGTTCCTGATCCCATGGGCTTCAAAGGACTTGGTAAAGATGTTTTAAGGCTTTGTGCATGTTTCTCATAAATTGCAGCAAACCCTGTTTATTAATACTAATATCATATTAAAAGATTTGCTTGCAGAGTAACCAATTTTATGGGTTTAAACCAAATGTTTTGTTGCAAATTACAAATTTCCTTGGCAGCACAGTCCCTCTTCATTTTTGCTTTTCCACATGAATGTTCATGTGATGAGCTGTTTTTTTTTTAATGCTTTATATTTACCAGGTCCCCTGATCGAGTAGCTCATTATAGATTTATGAGGTCTGTGCTGTAAAGGTAGTTGGAATATTTTGGCTCATGGAAATTGGCTAGGTTTATACCTCGGATATTAGCGCTCATCAGTCTAAGCACTCTTTTACAGAAATCCCAGAGGATGAGGCTCGATACTGGACTGGAAAACTGGAGCGCATCAATTCTATGGGCATTGTTGAAGAGGTAAGACTAACAAACATCAGCTTGGCTATCAAACCAGTTCAAGATTTAGATCCGTGAAAATAACAAGGGGTCCCCTCTTGTCTTTTCATATAAAATTGCATAAACTTGTTATTGTTTTTTGTGGAATATATGACATTTAAAATCTGTATTAGTAACTTATGCCAATTTCAATGTTTGAAAAATTTGATCATGTTTGAAACTTTGATTACATCTCTCGACCATCCAAGATTGATGACCACAGAAACAAACATCATCCTTGAACTCTTATCTTTTTTGTTTTTGCATTAATGTTAGTTTGCTTTGCAGGGTGAAGAAGTGGAACGCCCTTTGCCATCCGCTGCCTCTCAATGCTGTGAGTGACAAGTTCTCACTAGATGGAGCCAACACACCATTCTTTATTGCATTTTTTCATCATCACGTAATCGAGAAGCAAGCATTTTCACAGAATTAAATTTAAGCCTTTTAAAATGTTTCTGTATCCATCTTTTTTCAAACATCACCAGGCAACTATTTTGGATGGGGTGATGACCACAGTATGTGATGTGTTTTTTTAATTCTGTGTTTTAGCCTGTTCCCTTGAAACCATCCTATCCAAGTTCCGTCTGTCACCTTTATGAAGGTCCTTGGCAAACATCTCTTGAGTGTGTGTGTGTGTGTGTGTATATATATATATATATATTGAATTGGTTGGTTTGAAAATGGATAAACAATAATAACTTATAATTAAAAAAATGTCAGTGCTGCCTGATTTAAAAAGACGTTAAAACAATGTCATCCATTATGCTGCAAGCATGTACTTTTTTTTACTAATATGGGCAAATATATCTGCCTTAACCACCCTGTAAATTTCATTCCTGGTATCAAGTGAAAAATATTTTACATTTTTACCTTAATTCTCCCTTTTTAATATTCCAACTTGTCCTTTTGTATACTTTGTGCTCCCTGTGTATCATCTGTTCTATTTCAAACATGTTTTCCCTTTTGAACAAGTGGTATAAAGATATAATACAATTATCATTTGGGTGATCAAGATATAGATATCAGATTTTGTTTAAAATCTTTAAGTAATCATAGAGGCCATGTTGTTGAAGCCCAAACCTACTATATGGAGAGAACTGTAATTATTCAAGAGACTTAACAGACATGTTTTCTTGTTATTTAAGTTAGTTAAAATAACTGTTGTTAATGCGTATTAAGAGTAACTGATAAATCATAGCCACCTTAATTAAAAAAATAATTGCTGACTTTTAGGACTGTTTTCTCTCTCTTGAATTTAAATGAATATGTTAATTATAGGAAGTTAAGATTTAAGCATGTGTAATCATCCTGACCTCTGTGTCTCCTTCTATAGCTTTAGAGGACCTGGACAGTGCGGTGGAAGATAGGGACAGTGATTACAGGAGTGAAACCAGCAGTAGTTTGCCTCCCCGTTACCACACCACATCCCAACCTAATTCGTCACTCCACCAATACCCCATGGGACCCAGAGTTCCACAGCACATGGATTCCTGTGCCGACTCTTTACACAGTTTTGAATTTGATTATAGGGATCACCTTGCTAGCAGGTACATTTTATGTCTCTAAACTCTTTTGTGATCTTTTTTCCAAGTGTAAAGCTTTACTGAAACATGCACAATGAAAATCCAAATGTTGGGAGGGTCTCTTGGTTATAACATTTTGCTTTGAAGATTGTAAGACAGAAAAATGTGCTTGTCTACGATTGTGGAGTCTCTGGTGTGGTTAATCCAGATTACTATTCTGCATTGTTATGGTTGAAACTTTTTTGTAAACATTTATATTCTGTGTGTCAATGTGGCTTTTATCTTCTAAGTTGAAACGTTTTTTTCTCTTTTTTTGTCTTTCCCCCCTCCTTTTATCCTCTTCCATTTTTAAAATATCTGCTAGGCTTCCTAATCAAAGGGGTAGAGTTAGAATAATCCCTGTAGATTCAGGCATGGGTGTGGAGGATGGCGAGGGCAAAAACAGGCATGGTAAGGGTAGCCTGGATGAGTTCCTTGATGTAGACGAGCGGGCGTGGCTTAAGGAGCATGAAAGGCATGACAATATTGCTCATTTTAAAACGGATTTCCATGATCCAGTTGTCAATCGTTCATCAATAACCAAAAACCCTGCTTATCCAGAAGGCTACGACACCATTGACCGTAGGCGAAAGAAAAAGATTAGGGATCCTGGAGGGCTAGAAAATCCTAAAGTGGAGCCTTTTCCCCCTGATCTTGCATTGCTCCACAAAAAACGAAGTGAACTTGTGTTGCGTCAAGTGAAAGAATTGGAAGAAGCAGAGGAACACATGATGCCATGCCTGAAACCCTACAAAAACGGCTTACTCTACAAAACTAGAATGTGGGCCAAAAACAAGCTAGAAAACACATTGGAAAATTATGTTGCATATCAAGAAGAAGCATCTAGACTGAAAGATGATTCTGGTTTTGATTTTGAGGACTTTGATGAGCTACAGTACTGCATTTGCTCTGAGGATGAGTTGGAGGAAATGAGGTCCTTAGCGAAGGCAGTGCGGGGTGAAGAGAGAAAGAGCTATTGCCACTATAACTATGTCTCTACACGTGGCGCCCTAATAGACAGAGGTCAGGGTTACTATGATAAAAAGAATATGAAGGGTAAAATTGGGGGATGGGCTCCAGAGGCCATGCTGTCTCCTGTAGAAGAACCTAGTGATGAATATGTTGATCCCATGGATGAGTTACAGTGCCTGGTTGAAACTGTTTCAGAGTATTTAGCAGAAAAAGAAGAGGAGATCAGTAAATACGGGTCCTTGCCCAAATCCAACAAATCAAGGCTATCATCTCAAGGTAGTGCAAGAACAGAGTCTGTTGGTGATGAGCAAAGTATTGCCTCTAAGGATGTTAAAGAAAAACCCATAAATGCCAAAGAAAGTAATTCAAGTGGTTCTTCTGACTATGCGTTGTCAGGGATGAAGAATGCCATGAGCTCCTTATTTAGCAACTTTACTGATAAAGTTGTAACCAGCTCAAAACAAGATGTGTATAAATCTGATGCACCAAACAACATCCCTGCAAGTTCTGGAATATCAAAACTCTTTTCCTTCATGCCAAAGACTGCAAGTCCCACTCCAGTTGCAGTGGTGTCTCCGAATCAAGATTCTCAGTCAAACAGGAAGTTCTCGGTCACATCTCTTTTGCCTTTCCAAACACCCGATGCCAAAATAGAAGTGGAAAATCACTCCCTTCAACCAGTTACACTGGACCCCAAGAACCTCCATGGTGGCACTGTCCACAAAGAAAAACTGCCATCTATGAGTTCTGTCTTTGAAAAAGAAGCGGTTTCAACAGAAAAATGTTTTGTGACTGAAACAGCCAAAAGTTGTCCCAAACAAAGTTCTGATCAAAGGCAAAAAAGGGGTGATATAAATATCAGTAAAATGTCAGAGTATCAAGTAATAAATGGTCAAAGCCATAACACTCTTAAAAACGACTGTGGTCAGCTAAATGGAGAAAAGATAACCACTGAGACTGTAACACAAAAAGTGACTGCAGAGTCTGGATTTTTTAGTCCTTTTAAAAAGTCGCTCAGTTCACTTATTTCACCTGGACCCTCTGTGACACCACAGACCCAAACACAGGCAGTTTTTCCTGTTTTTAGATCTTCAGAAAACATAAGGACAGAAAAACCTCTGGATGAGTCCTCCCTTAAAAAACAGCCTTTTCTTTCATCCGACAATTTCTCACACCCGCTAAAGTCTGAAGGAGGGATTTTTTCGGGATTATTGAAATTCGCTTCTGGTGAGGATTTGAATGCACCCAAAAGCATGCCACAAAACTCAATGCCTGATCCAGTTCATCCTTCAGCAAACAAACCTGCAAATATAGCTCAGTCATCTATTCCTGAAAATGTCAATTTTAAGCAGGTTTTAGAACCTGTTGAGGCGGCTGCTAAGGGAAATACAGAAATGGGTTGGTTTTCTAGTTTATTTAAGATGCCACCAACTGAAGCTCCACAGCCTATTAACACACCTACCCAAATGCCTACTTCACAAAGTCATCCATTGCCTCCTGGGCCAAGTCAGAATGTACATAGAAGTCCAATTCAAAAACTAGTGCAAACTAATGAGCAAATGCAAACTAAGCACCAACATCCTGTTCAATCTCCATCCATTCACAGTATGGATCAAAAGCCATCTCAACAAGAACGACAGGGTCTTTTTTCTGGACTGTTTAAACCAGTTAGCACAGATGATGCCATAAAGAACCAGGCATCTCCAAGTCAACCTCAACAAGGAGGCTTTCTCTCAGGACTTATCAAATTCGCTTCAACTGGTGACATAACAACTGAAACTCAGTTGAATCAGTCGCAACAAAGAAGTCCATATGCACAAACAATAAATCAGCAAAATCAGCCACATACTCAACAAAGTGCTTCAAATCCTCTTATTTCTTCACCTTTTTCCACAAACACTTCTCAGAGACCCCCTCAACAGTCAACATCTCCTAGTGCACCACCTCAACAGGGAAGTGGTTTGTTTGGATTTTTCAAAATGTCTTCTGTTGAAAAGGATGCAGAATCTCGAACAATGACCCAAGAGCAAGGAAAATCCAGAGCTAATAATTTATGTCCTGATTCTGTCGAGCCAAAAATGGAGCAGCAAGGTTGGAGCAGTTCTCGCCAGACCAGCCTCCAAAATATTCAATCAGAACAAAGTCAGAAAGTCACATCAGATTACACTCAACAAAGTGCACCATGTCAAGGACCTACTCACCAAGATGGCTTTCTCTCAGGCCTTTTAAAGTTTGCTTCATCTGACGTTTCCACCTCTCAGTCTGCACAGCAAATATGTGAATCTAGCCAACAAACTTCATCTCTCCAACCAAAAAACAATGCTCTGGAACAAAACCATCCACCCCAAGAAAACATATTCAAGAAAAAAACCCAAGGTAGTGTCTTATCTACATTTCCGAAAGGATCCTCAACTGAGTCCCAAGAACTGAATACCCAACAGGTTTTACTAGACAACAAAGCATGTCTGCAACAGCCACTTGGAACCAAACCTATTAATCCTACTTCGAGTCAGGATACGACATCTCAGTCAGGGATTTTTTCAGGTCTTTTCAACAAGCTTGCCTCATCATCTGAACATGCATCATCAAATACTCAGAGTTCATTCGAACAGGAGAAGCAACCAATACCAACGGAGTTTCAAATGCAGCCTAGTAGAACAAAAAGACAGCTACCTCAACTCCCTCATCAGAATCAAGCTCCACTGAACCAAAAACCCTTAACGCAACAAGGGTTTCTTTCTGCAATATTTAACAAAAATACAAACAATCCATCTTCTTCTAAATCAGAGGAAACTGTAGAAGGATCCTATTTGAAGTTCAGTTCCACAGGACTTCTGAGAAACAAAGAATCTAATGTAAACATGTCTTACACCTCTAGCCCAGAAAGCCTTGATCTGAGAACACCAGCAAGTTATGCAAGAACACATCAAAGTTATGGTGCATACACATCGAATAGTACTGGAAGCATACCCTTGTTATATAGCTCACAAAACCTTATTCCTTCAATGCATGCAAGGAACACTTCACACAGCACTGAAAATCTCACCACCTTTCCATTTTGTCAACCGTTTCAGGCTGTAGTGCCACAGGAATATTTATTTCCATCCTCCCATTGTGTGCCTGGACCATATGGTAGCCAAGAAGTCTCTTCAACATATACACTGGGTGTCAGTCCGAGTGATGAGTACTCATGGATACAAGAATCTATTTTATGGCAACAGCTGAATGATGAGTCAATGAGCTTCCCACTTGATGAACATGGAAATCTTCAAGCATCTCAATGTTTGAACAATACAAATCTAGATGTTGGTCATCAATATCATCCTAGTGAGCCATTAAGCTGGCAGACCTACAATGGAGATGTCAATAACTATTCAGAATTTTCCACTAGTGTCCCCAACAATTCATTGAAACAGAGAGCATGGAGGAGCCAAAATTTTTTGGATACGATGAGTAACCATGATTCTGAAGGTGTGTTGAACTTGAGCATGAAGAACAATGCCAAATTAAACAGATGGAACTCATTTAGTGCTGAGAGCTGTTATAGTCTGAATAGTATTTCATATCATGAGGGATATTATGAGGAAACTCCACATCATCTGTCTTACTCAGCAAATGGACACCATGTCTATCAAGGTCAATCA
This sequence comes from Danionella dracula, assembly GCA_900490495.1. Lineage (NCBI taxonomy): Eukaryota > Metazoa > Chordata > Actinopteri > Cypriniformes > Danionidae > Danionella > Danionella dracula. The sequence goes on from UELW01000006.1 coordinate 1,129,089, forward strand.
AACATTTGCACTGACCCTGGAAAAAATGGGAGTTATATTGATGTTGCCATGTCTCCCAATCTTTGGAAATATTCTTCTTCGGTGGACATTGACATGGAGGAAAGTGTATATCTTGAGGAGTCGGAATGGTATCAGCAATGGCTCTCACTTTTGGAGCAGGGTATGTGGTGGCCTGCTGACGTTGGAGACTGCGGTTATTTTGTCTATACAGATTATGAGTATATATATGCACTATTGACAGATGAGTCTGGACAAAATGTATATGCATGTGCACCAGAACAGGAGTGGGAAAGATCAGGAGATTTTTATCCCAGTGCCTGGTTGGACAATGAGATGGTAAGTGTTTGTGGCTTTAAGATTCCACTCTACAATGAAGATGAACTCCTTCGGCTTCCAGGCCAAAGCCAACATGATGCAGAACTTTTGACCGCGCCACTTGACTTGTCAGCAGCCTATAGAAAAGGTAACCAAATCATGAATTTGAACCTAGAACGTTTTTCTCAGATGTTTGAGGATTCCATTTGTAATCAAAGGCGACAAGCTCTAGATTTTTCTAGTTATAGATTTAACAAGATACGAATGGACTCAAATCAACAGCAGACCAATTCTGTGTACTGGGAACAATCACAAGAAGCTGTTGATCTCTCAATTCATGGTGCCAACAACAGAAACGCTAATCTCAACAGCAGAGGATTTAAGGAACTGCTATCGCAGAAGGTTTCGATTTCATTTGGTGTCACCCCAATAACAAACTCTCCTACCAGCAGTGTTTATAGCTGCTACCAGCCTCAACAGACCCGTCGCTCATCCACTGGAGTACAAGTTAAACATATAGATGATGTTTCAGAAGAAGACTGGAGAAAGAGAGTAGAACCGGGACAGGAACAATCAAACCAATCCATAAAGAAATTTTCCTCTATACTAAGCTCATTTGTTGGAAAAAGCTCAGATTCAGAATATGTTAAAAAGAAGTCCACCTCAAAGTCACCAGATCTTGGACAAGATCAAAGCAGTTTCAATAGGGATCCTGAAAGTCATCTTGCAGATCAACAAGGGAAAAACTTTATCTCATCTGGTTTTCAGAGTCTCAAATCAAAGATTATAAAGGAGGACACCTCTTTTTCAACTCCAAATCAAATGCAATCGAAATCAGTTTCAACAGCACCTCAATTTCCAGTAAAATCTCAAACACAGTCGGAAGCTTTTCCAACCCCACAAGGTGCCATTACTTTAAATTCACATCAGAAGCCCAAACTGGCCAGACAAGGTACAATGGCACAGTCTGATGGTCCTTCAATACCCATTGGTGCATCACCTGCTTCTAAGTCTACCTCTAAAGACGTTTTGCCGCAAAGTGCCACACAGAGTGGAAAGACCTCTGAGCAACCGGGAGGCCTTTTAAACTTTTTCAAGACCACAGTGGGAATAGAGGAGGTAAAGCCAGAACTTTCAAAATCAACTCCTTCATTATCAAAACAACCAGAAAAAGGTATATATTCTTCTGTTGACAGAAACATTTCAGGAACCCAGAGCACAACGGGAAGTTCAAGTCTATTTGGCTCAATAAGTAATTTCTTTAATGTTGAAAGTCCTTCACAGACCGCTTCAAAAACAGACCATATTCCCTCACACTCACAATCAACAACAGCCATATATAGTCTAAACAAAGACAGCCATCAAACAAAACCTGTCCCTCAAGGAATTCAAAAACAGAAAGAAGTAAGTGTCAGTGCAGTTCCTCCAGATCAGCCGCCTCTTTCACAGCTTCAAGGAAGGAGTGTGTCAACATCCCAGATACATTCTGCTGACCTTAACAGAGTACCAGCACCAGGAAGATCTCAAACAATGCCACCTACTGGGGAAACTAAACCTGAAGCTGCTTCAAAGCCTTCTGGTGGCTTATTTGGCTTTTCTGTTGTGGATGTGTTTTCAGGGAATGCAACCCCCAAAGAGGAAGAAAAAGGGCTGTTGTCTTTATTTGGTGGTTTCAGTCAGCAACAAGTTTCTACTCAAAGTGGATCTTCGTTGGCGCAATCACGACCAACCAATCAAACCCACACACCGGTATCCACTCCTCCCAATGAGCCTCAAGGCTTGAGTTTATTTTCTGTGTTCAGTAGCTCTACTACGCAGCAGCCTTCAACACAGTCGACTCAATCTAATCAGAGTGAAAAACTAAGAGCTCACCCTCCTCCAGAAACCTCAGATATGAGAAAAGACTCCATAATATGTAATTCAAGCACAATTCAAACTTCAACTAGTTCTGGATCTCATCCAATCAAAGATGCATCATCGACAGAAACACTTTCCAAAATTGCTGGCCATCAACAGACTTCATCTGAATCTGTAGCTGATCCACCAAAAGTTCCACCAGCTACAGGGCTTCTCTCTATGTTCAGTAGCCCTCAGGCGACTTCAACAGGATCTACATCTAAACTAACAAAGGACACATCAGTTACAGGTCTGTTGTCCATGTTCAGTGGTCCTCAGCAGAGTTCACCTGGATCTGTAGCTGATCCACCAAAAGATCCACCAGCAACAGGACTTTTCTCTATGTTCAGTAGCCCTCAGCAGAACTCAATGGGATCTAAAACTGATCCACCTAAAGATTCACCAGTAACAGGACTGCTTTCCATGTTCAGTAGCCCTCAGCAGAGCTCAACAGGATCTGGAGCTGATCCTCCAAAAGATACAGCCGTAACAGGGCTGCTGTCTATGTTCAGTGGGAGTAGTCCCCAACAACCATCACAGCCAAGCTCTTCAGCTCAAGTTGGACCCCAATGGAATGAGCAACCAAAAGAACCTTTGACTAAAAGTATATTCTCTATGTTTGGTGGTTCAGGGCAACAGATCTCTTCCCAGCAGGGGGGGTCAATATTTGGTGGTTTGTTGGGAGCGGCACCGGCCACTGAAAGTCCAGCAAAAGGTTTTTTCTCAATGCTTAACGCACAACCGCCAACAACTGGAGCTCCAAGTAATAACCAGATGGGTAACCAAACTCCATCACAGTCCTTTTTTTCTCCCGCAACAAAGGCAGATCTTACAAGTGAGCCAGTTAAGGACAACACAGCCAAACAATTCGATGATGAATCTGGAAGTGCCATTCACTTGACATCTTTGCAGGATGGGTTGCCTCTTAAGCCTGTTGTCTCACCTAATGAACAAAACAAAAATGCATTGGTAGATGCAAAGCCAAGTCCTCAGCAGTTATCTCAACAACCAGAATTTTCGACAGAGTCACAAAGTGAAAACATTCCACCTGTAAATATTATCCAGTCAGACTCTTCACAACAGTCCTCACTTCGTAACGGGTTATTACCAAGTGAGACCACAGCAAAAGATCTTTTGTCAAAAGCTGCTTCAGCTTCCCAACAAGAAGTTTTGCCGGTCATTGATGGTGATGTGGCACCATCTGAATCTATTAAGATGCAGGGACATCAGAAAGACATTTCTGCTTCAGCTGCAGCTCCTCCACCACCATCACCACCACAAAAAGAAGGAATAACCACGGGCTTATTATCAATGTTTTCTGGGCCAGCTTCTCAAAATGCTCAAACTCAGGCAGGATCTATACTTGAAGGTATTTTCACTGGTGCTTCAGGGTCAAAGGAGGTTCCTGGAAAGAATTTGTTTTCAATGTTTTCTGCAACAGGTTCACAGCCCAGTGCAGGAACTGCTGGCCATAAAGTGGAAGGTAACAGTGCAGGTTCTGGTGCTTTTAATGAGGTACCCAGTAAAGGGTTGTTTTCAGTCTTTGGTGGGTCAAGCACACAACAGGCTTCTCCTCACCCCTCTTCCCTATTAGGAGGTATTCTGTCTGGAGTTGGGTCAAAAGATACCCCTGGGAAAGGTATTTTTTCCATGTTTGATGGTCCAAGCTCAATACCTTCACCTAATCAAACAGACCAAACAATTTCTCTATTGGATACAACCGAGGGAAATAAACCAAAGAATGTTGGCCTGCCTAATTCAGAAGAGACCAAAGCAAGATCACAAAATGAATATCCCAATAACTCAATTCCAACGGAAAAGCAAGGAATAGCTAATTCTGTGGGTCTAGTCTGTGTTGAGGGCTCTGAAAAAAGCTTTGATCTAGAGAAGGTTGTTAACATTGATAAAAGCATTGATCATAAATGTTTGCCAGAAGAAGCCTCATCAAACACTAGCCATTTACATTTGGAAACCAAAACAGAAACCAAAATGACTGATCAAGACCATCTAACGCCAACTAAATCAACTGATCTCAAGGCCACTGATTTAAAGGAACTGTCTAAAATTCCCGAATCCCAGAAGTCAGCCATAGACTCATCAACCGAAGCAGTTAGTGGCTTCATGTCCAAACTGTTCACTGGCCCCAGTTCAACGACAAACTCAACAAGTGGTTTCTTTGCACAAATTCAAGCAGCCACAACTACACAAAAAAGCTCAGTATTTGGCTTTTCAAGTGCCATACCTACAGAAACCTTAAAAAATGACATTTTCAGTATCTTTAAAACCCCAGAATCACCCAAAGCAAGTAACACTGGACCAACTGTTACCTCTACACCTCAGACTCCTAATCAAATTCAGAATCAAGCTCCATGCAGTGATTCATTGTTATCTTCTGAAGACGTTGCCTTAATTGGAGACAAAAATAACGGAAGAAATGTTGAAATCATTTTGTCCAAGACCGAAACAGTCGGGAGTGAAGATTCTGAAAATGTGAACATCCTAACAGCCAGCTGTCACGCTGCGGAACTGGCTCCTAAAGAGCCAACAGAGGGCGAAATAAAACACATGAAAGAGATTGTAATAGTTTCTGAACCTGAAAAAATGCTAATAGACAAACCTGTACCTGTGACAATCACAAGCTCAAATAGTGATCAAAACAGTACACCTGATCCCTCTCAGAATAAATTTGGAATTCCAGGTTTAACAACAACAAAGTTGGGATTCATGTCTGGAGCCGCAGATGCTGGGAAGACTTTTGGATCTTTATTTTCTTCGCCGCCCTCAATGCCAAACACAGAAGGTGGCAACCTTTTATCTGGTTTTAAGTCATTTTCAGCAGGGTTGTTTCAAGAGGAGAAACCAGTTGGATTAAAACAAGAAACAACATCTTTGTTTGGAGCAAAATTGGGTTTTCCGTGGCAGAAGGAAACGCCAGAACCTCCTAAGCAACAAGCCACTCCAGTTGTAGTAGCCCAGCCAAAAGCCCAGGAGAATAAAGTACAAACTGAACATAGTACACCTGCCAGAATACAGCAAGAATCTTTACTGTTGAAGAAAGTAATTGGTGGGATCACAACCCCTGATGACAATGCGCAACAGAAAGGAATTGTTTCAAATTCTGAAATCTTGCAGAAAGACGTTGATATCCCAGATCTTAAAGTAGAGAAACCCCAATTCATTGCATCCACACCCGATCCTGTTCCTCCTCAAAAAGATTTGTTAAACCAGACCCTGAATCCACCCACAACAGATGTCTCCTCAGGAATACTTCTGGAAAAGAAGGACTTTTTGACTCCGAAAAGGCTAGTAGCAGCATAATAAATGGTTTTATCAACCATTTATGTTGCACAACGTTTACATGCACGGTTATGATTGTAACCGACTGTTTTTATAAGCATTTCAAGATTGGAGTCTCTAATTACTCTAATTGCCACAAAGTTTCTCAAGTAAAACTGCAGCAACAGGGAATGCAGAAAAAAACAACAAAAAACAATCAGTAATCTAAAATAATTAAAGAATACTCCAATATGATGAATATTCTTGTGCATGTAAACTGTCTCAATGACTATAGTTTCATATCTTTAGTTGCCATCCAATATTGTGGCTTCCCCAATGAATGTGTGTTTTCCCCCTGGTTTTGCTATAGCTGTGCTTTTGGTTAGTTTGTAACCATCATTTTATTGCATTAACTGTGCATAGCAGTCCAGATATGCTTTAGCAATGGAATTAACTTCTAAAGTCACAATGTTTTAACTATTTTTTTGTGTTTCTTTTTTGTTTAAACACCAGTCCTGTGGACTCTAGTCGATTTGGATCTTCAGGTAACCTCAGTCAAGCTAGTTCTCAGCTCAGCGAGACTGGTCAGGAAAGTGCAGCATGTTCCGAGTTAGAGGAGTCCTACCATACCTACCACAGTATTGGACACCGACCATCCAGAAGTGGAGTTCACACAATTAATGGCCATACTGCTTGGGGAGAGGAGGAAGGATTAAAATCCTCACTAGAAAATGGAAAAGATATCAGTATCACGAATAAAAAGGAAGTTGTTTTTCAAGTGGACCAGCAGCCAGATTCAACCCTCAAAAGGTACAGGTGCTCTATAAATTAGTTTAAATGTGCTTAAGTTTCATAGGAAGAGAAAGCTAATCTAAATCATTCTTTACACCTTCAACAAGCTATAAGAATTTCAATTGCTTAACACGGTCAGAAGGCTACATTTTATTCAGAGTTTTGGTTCTCAGTAATTGTAATCAATTGCATTGCTATTAGTTAATCAAAGCTAACCATAAAGTAAAACAGTACTTAACCAGTAGTGTAGAATAAAACACACATCTTTTCTCATCTTGAAGTTCTATTCACTTATCTGGCATCTCCTGCATGGAGACAAGAGCCCCAGTTCCTCTCGTCTAAATACAAATGGTCTAAATTCACTGTTAATGCCCCACATGAATGATTACTTAATGTAAAATAGGCCATGAATAGATATACATACAAGATTTTCATGGCTTCTGCTGCATATGCTCTTTACTTTGTAAGAGCATGTCTAGTTTATGCCCAAACCTCACTTGAGTCCATGTACGTCCATATATACCCACACATCACACGTGAACCTTTGTGGTAACTTCCTTAAAAGAAACTTCATTAACCTGGAAGCTAATAGACATAGATAAATCTCTGTTTCAAGTGCAATACACATTAAATGAATTTGAAGGCTTTTGATGTGAAAACGGTTTACTTTTCTCCCTATATAATATTTGTAGTATAAATTCTGTGTTTCTGTTTTTTTTCTAGCTTCAAGGATGAAGGACCTCCTTTGCCATTCTCTCAGTCCAGACTGCGCTGGCTTAAGGCCATCAACAAAGTGAGAGTTCAGCTTAAGGAGGTATTCCAGGGAACTCATAACCATCATCTCCTCTTTCTTTCCTTTTTCTTTCTTCAGTTACAGTTTAACAGTGTAGAGTGTAGTGTATACCTTTTTCTCCTTCCTGAAAACCTCCACTAATTATAATGAGCATTTGCCAGTCTGTCATAAATTGTTCTTTCTGCAGCATTTGGTAAGTATGAGTTTCACAACCCCAGTCAGCTCATTCATAAACATCTGTTTCTGATTGGTTGAGTTTTATCAGTTGATATTTAAAAATGAAAAACATGCACACTATGTGCTCTTTATTGTTTTTGTGACGTCAGACTTAAAACAGTAATTCAAAAGGTTACTCAGGGTTTCCCCAGGGTCTTAAAAATCTAACATTTGAAAGTTTAAAAATGATCCTTAATAATAAATGCTTATGGTTGCCATAATCTGAGAAAACTTTTGTAAATCCTCAACAACATAAAATTGATGTCTAGTGAGAAAGCTCTCTAGTTTGAGATAGCGATATTAAACACTCATTAAATTCTCATTCTTAGAAGTGATGGTTAGGTTTCAAACAATGTATTTGAAGCATACTGTTTATTATGCAAATATGTTTTATGTGTTTTTGATGTTATAATATAGGTCTTACATTTTATCCTTAACGCTCTTAAAAAGGTCACCGTCAAACCTACAGAAATGCTGGTTACTGGACAAGTTTCTGGCAGGTACTTGTTGGGTTGAAGAAATGAATATCTGTTGAGAGGTAGAGCGTTGGTCTGATGTATCAGCCGGGCGAAGCATGCTTGATTCACAGCATTAATCTGTGAGCGCCAAGGTCAGACTCTGAAGTGTGTCTGTCTGATAACACAGATAGTCTGCCAGAGTAATTAAAAATCAGAGAGCCAGGGAGTTAAAGATGTGCATTTGGGTGTTGGTGGAAGCTGAGATGCATATACTGAAGAGCATTTGCTAATTTCACAAAAAGGGGGGCCTTGTGGATGGTTATCTCTATCCATCAAGACCATAAAGCCATATATGGTATAGATTCTAGTTTTGTCTCACATTTGTCAGCCAGTGACTATCCTCCATAACTCTCTCTCTATATTATTACTCTCTTCCTTTCCCACTCTCTTTCTAGAGTGTGTGTGTGAGAGAGAGAGAGAGAAAGAAAGAAAGAGGGAGAGACAGCATTTAATTAGGCATCTTGTTCTCTTCCTTCATTTCTCTCTCATGTGACTGCACAAGCCCACCGTGTAATGTACTGTTCTTCATAACATTGCTGTCCAAATAAGTCACAGAATGAATAAAACAATAGCAAATTGATTAAGAGGCTAAATTAAATATCTTTTGATGACAAATCTGGTATCAGAGTACTTCAAGGTTTATCATAATATCTTGAACACTCTGAACACGTAAAGATGATTTATTCGAAAAAGCAAACAGCGCTCAAACTAATTAAGTGGTCTCACATACAATGCTCTTCAACAAGGCTCCATTATTTTGATTACTCGGGATGTAAAAGCTGCTAATGTAATGTGCTGAAGACAATGCTTCAGTGTTGCCCTTTAAAACTCTGTTTTAAAGCATTCACCATTTGTGCATGTTTCGATTTAGACTGAAATTACTCAAAGACTCATTGTTTTAATTATTTAATTCAGTTTTTTTTTCTTTTTAAATGCACAAAATGCTTTAAAATGATGTTTGAACAATGCCTGGTTCTATCTAATATCTGAGTAGAAGTGATTTTCTGTGCGCAGTGAAGTGTCAGAACTGTTTAGAAGGGGATGGGTACCTACAAACTAGAGGATGTGAAAACTGAAATGATAGAGCTTTGGCTGTATAACCGTTTCAGATTATCTTTGTGCTGGAAGACGTCGATGGAGAGGCGTAGAGCTAGAGTGAGGGAGAGAGATGTTCTTCTGTGAGTTCACAGTAGCTTAGTCTGAAACACGAAACTAAGCCGGAGGAACTTGTGTCTGCTTTTCTTCAACATGGCATGTTTTGAGGATTCAGATGATTTGATGCATTTTTTCAGGTTTGGAGCATTTGTTAAAACTCAGGGTAGTTTTATTTTCAGATGATTACATTTTATATCAAACACAAACAAACTTGTTTTTAAACTGTTCATTTTGTTTACACCATCGGGTAAGTAGACTTGCTTACCTTTTATATCTTCATATAATATTTAATGAATTATTCCTTGGGACTTCTTAAAGCTATTTATTTAGCGTCATTCATTCACTACTGTGTTACTCAGCTAAATTAGAACTTTAACAAAAGTATCAGATTGTATATATTTTTCTGATTGTTGAGCTGTGTTTTAGGGAATTACCAATTGATTAAGTAACAAGAACTCCAACAATGGAAAATAATTTCTCTGTATTAGTGTGAATTCTGAAGTTCATACTATACAAGTCTTATGGTCGGGATAGTAAATTATCCAGGAATGTCAATAGTTAAGACATTTTTCACATGATACATTTCTGGAAGTAATGTCACAGAATTAGTTGTTTAAGTGAATATATATAAGTGAGTATATTTTGACTTTGTGTTTCTGGTCAGTAATGGCTTTGTTGGTATTACATAGGCTGACTGATTATTAGTTTCTCAGTTCCTTATCATGCAAACTCATTGTGGAGGCATTTGATGATATACTGTAAGAAGTTTTAATGGAAATTTAAATTGGATTCTTTTTACTTTTGAAATTGAGGGAATCATTAATTCTAGTGTATTATTTTGTATTCAAATAACAATCCTCTTGTTACTTTAAGAAAGAATCATGACTGAATTTTGATTTTCCTTTGGAGTGAAGTGATCAGTCTAAGAAACTTAAAGTGCTCTGTCCTTAAATGTTACATACTGTACTTATGTTAAACATTAAGATAAAAATCCATCATAGAAATTGGCTTTTTCTGACATTCATTTTATGTTTTACAGACGTATGGCAGCTTGCCAAAAGGTGCCCTTGAAAGTCACTAACCAAAACAGTCCCAGCAAAGATCATTTTAGCCATTAAAGGGCTTGTGAGAGACCGAGAACGGTCTTTGAATTTTGATTACGGTTTCAAAGGTTTTTTTTTTCCTTGCCAGTTAATTTCAGGAAAAATAGATTAAACTCAAAAGTTTTGGAAAGCCCTAAAAGGTTAGATAGTGCACTTCAAAGCTTCAGCACATTTAAGAAACATCAACAAACAGTTGACCAATAAATAAATGTCTTAAATTTGCAAAAGTTTTGAGGTGCACCATCAAACCTTCTAACAGACTAACAAGTGGCTGCAACATTCCTCAAACTATTATCCCTTTACTGTTGACCTTGTAAAAAACTGTGTTAAATAAAATGGTTAGAATAATTGTAATGCTGTTCTTGAAAAATTATGAGGATGGGATACAGTGTCACTGAAGCCCTCTGTGCATACAGCCTTGTATTTCACTTGACAGGCAGGAAATGGGGAGAAGCAGCTATTAGCAGCAGCAGGTTCAACGTAACAATGATGATGCTCAGTGAATGCAGCTGGGCTGTCACCCTCCCTTTACTGAAGCAGTTACTGTGAATAGAGCTGAAAGACAAGAAGATAATAGGGCGTGCTCTTTAGGATGATTAAATTCAGACGACAATTACATTTTTGTTTTAAAAATGTAGACTGTCTTTTGTTTCTTCATGCCTTCTTCAGTAGACCTTTACTCTAATGTACCGTGCCTTTAAAATGCTGTTGAAAGGGCTATCCATAATATTTTATAATCAATTTTGCGGTCAATGACATTCATACACTACATAGCAGAGCTCCAGATGTTTTTAGTTAAGTACCAGAGAGAGTTTTTCTTTTTCTTCTTTTATTAGTGTTCATGAAGGTTTAGTTTAAAGCATCACTAGAAAATCCAGCCCATAATCCCATGGCTGTCCACACAAGACTTCACCAGTACAGGTTGTGGTCTTTTAAGTCGTGTTAGAGAATACTGCAACGCAATTCTTCCCTAAGAAATGTATTGGCTGCTCTGTTCAAATTTCTTTATTTTTAAATTAAATTTGTTTTTCACATTAAGGTGTAGTTTAAGGGAATGCTGTCAATCTTCCAAGGCAGGGGGTGCAAAAAAGTCTTTGGAGTTAACATAACCAAATTCTTATTAAATTATGGCTGGATGACATGACCACAAAAAAAATTTCAACTTCACTCGATGTAAACAAATATCTCTATTGTCAAATATTTGTAAAACAAAAATATGTTTTAGCTCAGGAGTGAGCATTATACTAATCAGAAGCAAGAGTTGACAGCTTCCTCATGAAGCCCAGCTTCCGATCAGTCTTCCAGCAGATCAGGTCAAGTAAATATGTCAACAGGAATTCTTCACAGCTCAGATACGGGAAATCTAGAGGCTGACAGAATATATATATATATATATATATATATATATATATATATATATATATATATATAAATAAATACATAAATACAGGAATAGGTTTTTGTATCCCATGTTAATCTGGAGTTTATATAAACATGGAGAAAACACGGAACCGCACCTATCGAGCTCTCTATCTAGGGTTATCACGGGACTTAAAAAGCCTCTAAACATCTTCAATGTAAAAACCCAAATTTTAGGCCTTATTAAGTTTTCATTTCACTTTTTTAGTTCTTGAATAATTTTTGTCCATGTAAAGTTCATCTGGTGGTGTTCATCTGGTAAAGTTCATCGGGTGGCTTCTAAATGCTAAACAAATTATGTAATAATGATGGTTAGGGTTGCCATAGTCTGAAAAAAATGGGTATTTGGTGCATCCTTTTTTTTTCTTAAATGTACCTAATTGCATAAGCATTTACTCAGAAATGCTTCCTCGTGTACTGTAGGTGAAATGATCTACCTCATTGAGAGTTTCAAGTTTGCACTGGAGAACCAGCTCACTTTAAGAGATGTTATCACGGAGTCATTCTAATGAGCAAGGTGGAGCAGATCCTTCAGATGAACTTCAGTGTAAAATGTCTAAGAAAAGAGACATTGGCAAGAAACGAACACAGAGTCCCAAGGTTAACCGGAGCCTACGCAAGAAGATTCAGAAATTCATCCAGGAGTCAGGAGAGGACTCAAGCCCTGATTTTCAGAACTCTCCAGTGGATGGCGAGGATAAATTCATAGGTGGAATCAAGAGAGATCCCTCTACTCATGAGTGTAGTATCTCTAGTCAACGAAGTTTTGAAAGCCATGCTAAAACGATCAGGAGAACCAGCAGGCGTAATAGTGATGGTGGTATTACAGTCTCCAGCACAGTGAAAATTAATGGACTCAGAAAAGAGTCCACAGATGAAGAGGAAGCCAGTGTCTCTGTAGGAGTCACAACCATGGATAAGAAACCAAGCATAAATATGTACAAGGAACATACAGTAGGAGGCTCAAACACAATTGTAGACCACATTCTGAAGGAACTGCATGGAATCAATAAAATTCAAGAGGAAATCTCAGATTTGAGACAATACCTGACATCTGTCAGTGGGTCCGTAGATGAGGTTTCTTGTTGTGTAGATGCTGTGTTACTTGAAATTGAGGAACTATACTCTGTTGGTGCTGTTGGGCATCCGTCTCCTCGAAAAACTGTGTCTCATCAAAGGAGTCCAAGTAAGCAGAATGTTCTTGCCCCCCTGAAAAGTAGAAATAATAGCCCTTTAATAAAGCATCGAAAACTGGAGAAGAACAAAGCTAGACCTTTTCCAGCCAAACCTAAAGTTACGCTTACGGAATGGAACATGCAGATGGGCCACAAAAATGAACCTAGAACAAACTTCCAAAAGGTTTTTAACAGCCTTGTTTCACCCTCTTCTAGTTTTAAAAATTCAACCTACTCTCCTTTTGACAGAGCTCAAATGCATGAATTCACAAGCACTAGCTCGTTATCCTCAGGTCACAGTTCCAACAGTCGAGATCAAGAAGGAAGTTATCATTCAAGGGAGGCTGACCAACTGAGCAGTAGTTGGAGATGCCCTGAGATGCAGGTGAGCGGTAGTGGAGAAGGGGGATGGAGTGGAGACACTGGATGGAGTGAAGAGGATTACTGCTCCTGTCAGAACAGTGCGGACGAATTGGAAGCTACGGAGTATCTAGATACAGGGTACAGATACAATGGCGAAACCAGTAGCACACCATGTCATTCATCACATAGCAGTTCTGAACACTTATCCCTGCTTTTTGGGAACCACAATGAGTCTCTGTCTACCTCATCGAGTGTAGTGGATTGGAGGCATCCTAAACAATTAACTGCCAACAATGCGGCTTGTGACTGTTCGTCAAATTGCATGTACTCTCGAAGTTCTGGATATCACACAATGGATGCGTATGCTGATGAAACACCTGGACCATCTCGAAGCCATAGCTGTTCAACAGTAGGATTGACAGACATTGAAGATGGTCATCATAGTATTTACTCCTCGTGTGAACACTGTCTTAATGATTTGGACTCAGAGAAGGAATGGGTTTGTCCTAGTGAATCCGAAGACCAGTTTGATCTCGATTTTTCCGAATATACCGATACTGAAGAGTCCCAAGCAGCATACACAGGGTATGACCCTGTAAAGATAAGTAAGACCATGAAATCTTTCCAGTATGCCCTGAGAGGAGCTTTGAGAAAACTAGAAACACCTGAACCCCAGCTTTTAGATGAGGAAAATAAGTCTGTAATCTCAAGTACCTGCACAACTTGTGACCATGAAGAAGAGAAGATTACTTCTGATGACCATCTAATCAGCATCGATGCCTCAATTCATAAAAGAGACTCTTTGGAATATGATTCTCAAGTTTTTGATCCTTTTATGTCTACTTCAAGCACAATTTCTCCATCACATACTCCAGTTGAATGCACTGCAGTAGATCACTTAGTCACTCCAGAGGAACAATGTTCTAATACAGAACTTGGTTTAAATGAGCTGGGTTTGAGTTCCAGTGCTGTTAAACTATGTGCTCAGCATATCAGATCAGAGTCTGTTATTAATGAAGGAATCCCAGAGAGGAAACATTCAAAACTTGAAAACATTGATGATGCAATACCCGCGAAGCAAACTTTTGACTGTGAACCTGTCTCTGAGGACCCTCATCACCAGAAGTGCCTTGCAAACATTGAACGCATCCTCAAAGAGAAGAGGCATCTTCATAGATTATACAGAATTGCCAAGGAATCACAGAGCACTATATCCGAGAAGGAGTTTAAAGAAGGTAGGTATCTGAAATATTTGAAATTCACGCTCCATCAATTGGTTTATTGTTAACTGTTTACATTTTATTGTCCGGGACTTACAGATGGAATCTGGGATCAAGCTCAGGTCATAGTTGTGTTTTGATCAATTCACTCATTGTTTGTTTTTGTCATTTTCAGTAAATTAAATGTCGAATAACTCTTCTCTTTAAGAGCATGTGATGACTGAAATTATTTAACTGTGCCATATTATTTAACCTCAACTTTCTTGCATGATTTAGTGTTATTCCCTCATCAAGAACATTCCTCAAGTTTTATTCAGAATAATTTATGCATGTTTGTACAAACCTATTTTAATTTTCTGGGAGCGGAAAATGGCTCGATCATAGCAACTCCTATTATTATAGCACCACCCACTGAACAATCAAATGAGCAGCTAATGCCTTGTCCCTGTTCATTACTGAATTTTAAGAGTAACACTTCTCATTTCATGTGTTTCACTTCTCTTTGGATTGGTTTTAAAAACAGCAGGATTTGATAGATGCCTTGAAACAATGTTGGCTTTTTTGCAATCATTCCGATGACGAGTGGAAGTGTGAGGAGTTTGGATAATCAGCACATTTTGCAGAGCCAAACAATTAAGTACAGTTACTATAAATACTATAAAAACTGCTTTTTGAATGTTATGAAGGGTACAGTGATAGCATAGAAGGATTGTAGATTTAATCTATGGTCATAATATGGCATCTTTACTGGATATCATGTGTTTTGTTTTATCATAGATTTGATTTATGGTTTGTGTTACTGAATTATTTTTTAATTATTGACCATGTTAAACTCCTTGTCTCCATTATGAGTTTTAAAAGCTTTGAAATCACACCAGTCGTCTTTGACAAACATCAGTTTTTGTCTGTGCTCCTCATAAATATCAATGGAAGAATGCTCTGCTTGGTGATTTAGTGAAAGGTTTATCTATTTGCCCATTCCATGTTTTCTTTATAAGCTAGAAATGGTTAAAATAAAGAACATTTTCAACCATGTTGAGTTGGTTAGTTATCTTGTTGCATTTTTAATTTGCTTCGCTCTCATGAGTAGCATGCAGTTATTTGAATTGGTTTTAACTGGTTTAAACATCAATGTGTTCTGCATGGCTTGCTGTTCAAACTTTTGGTAAAACTCAACCAATCTGGTGTCCATTGCATTTATCTTAGACATTAGTTTTTATTCTTTTCATCTGCCCTCATTTTTGTCTTGACTTTTACCCACTGAGAAAAGTGTGATTGATTGTTATAGGGCAAAGAGAATCAAGAGATTTCCAGACATGCTTGGGTTAAAGCCGGGTAAGCATACACTTCTAAATCTACATGATTTATTATTGTTTTGAGAATGGAATCTCTAGGGGAGTATATGTGTAGTGTGCCCCAGGCAACTTCATTGTTTGTGGAATGAATAACATAAAAAAAACTTTGATTTATTGAATTTGAGAGAAAGAAGTTTAAAATTCTGTGGTTTCCATAGAAACGGGAGTGGAATTTTTGGAATTGACAGTATGCCTGACCTACGGAAGAAGAAGGCTATACCTCTGGTTAGCGATGTGGTGAGTTTTCCATTTTCTTTAAAGTCATCAAATGAATGAATAAAAAATTTGTTGTAATAAAATTTTTCTAATGCACAACATGGTCACCCCAAAATCAAGAGGTTAAGAGATAATTGCTGTTCCACTACTGATGCATTCATAACATAATTACCAAAAAAATGAAAGAAAGATGATTAAAGCCAATTCTCTGATCTCTCTCCTCCCTCGAAACACACAAAATCAATCTTCTGCCATTCTTTTGAATGCGTTCATTCTGCATGGTCAGGCTATGGTAAGTTGTCGGAGTAACCCAAATGGTGTGACTTAACCTACCTCTGAGTTGTTTTTAGTGTATATCAAGATTATACTGAATTCGATGAGGATCAGTATTGCACCAATAGTTTGCAAATACACAAAGCTGAGTACAGTTTATCAAGCTTGCTTATTTTAATTAGATGAAAATGGGCATCAATTAATGTATTTGCAAACTGTTGCAAGCTCACTTGATATACTACATAAATAACCCTGGAAGGCCTTTCCACTGGTGTACTTTCAGTAGTGTTTCCTTCCCTGGTTTCAAAGGAACGTTTTTAAATATTTTTATAGATGCTTGATCTATGGCAGGGCTTAATAGAGTTAATCATGTCTCCCTTATATACAAGACATTGGCTTTTCTGGGGCTCTCCATAGTCTTAATTAGTCCTCAACTACTAGTTTTGAAGTTGTGGGTTCTTGCTTTTGATAAGCTTTAGTCTCAAAACCGTTTCCCCAGACTCATTTTATGATTTTTGTCAATCATACATTTGTTTAACGTTATTGTTTCTGTTATAGTCTTTGGTCCAGGCCAGGAAGGCTGGAATTGCATCTGCAATGGCCTCGCGCTCCTCCATCAAAGACGAGGAACTGGTTTGTCATCATTTCAACTTCTTTCAACCTACTATCATCAACATGCATCCAGTTTTTCCTTTATATTAATGTTTCACCTCCACAGAAAAATCACGTGTATAAGAAAACACTCCAAGCCTTAATCTACCCCATTTCCTGCACTACACCTCACAATTTTGAGGTGTGGACAGCCACAACGCCAACATACTGTTATGAGTGTGAAGGGCTGCTCTGGGGCATTGCACGACAAGGCATGCGCTGCACCGAATGTGGTGTCAAGTGTCACGAGAAGTGTCAGGAGCTGCTGAATGCAGACTGTCTACAGCGTAAGTTGGATTGGCAATTTCTTTAAAAACTTTTTCAACTTTGGGTTTGCTGTAAGCTTTATTTCTACAAAACAACATGTCTGAATTGTTGGTTATTTATTTTTGAAACTCACATAATTATAGCATTCGTATGTTTTATACAAACAGTATTTTGTCAACAAACGAACAGATTAGGATTGTTCTAGATTGGCGATACAGTGTGAAATAACTGTTTTATAATAAACAAATGTACATTTCAGAATATACAAAAGACAAGTAGATGTAAAGAAAACATTTGTTTTACTCAAGTAAGCACTTTGTTTACACAAAACATTGAGTAAATCATTAAAAGACCAATTTTAAATAAATAAATGCTTCTAAAAAACCTTAAAATACAATTTAAATGTATCTCTAAATTTTTTATGGTTTTAAAAACAAACTGCTTTGTTTAAAAAATGTGTTCATTTATTTATTCAAGCAACACTAAAAATGTATCTTCAGGGTTATGAAAAAATATTTTAAAATTACTAGAGAAGAGCTTTGATTGGTTAAAATCCTTATTACTTTTAAATACCCTCTGTTAATGATTTGCCAACTCTCCGTTAAAATAAAGTGATTTTTCCACAAGGTGCTGCCGAAAAGAGCTCCAAACATGGTGCGGAGGACAGAACACAGAATATCATCATGGCCATGAAGGACCGCATGAAAATCCGGGAAAGGAACAAGCCAGAGATCTTTGAAGTCATCCGAGATGTGTTTGTGGTCAGCAAGGCCCTTCATTCTCAGCAGATGAAAACCATCAAGCAGAGCGTCCTGGATGGAACCTCCAAGTGGTCAGCCAAAATCACCATCACTGGTGCGCTAACATTGATGGGGTTCAAAAATGTATCTGTTTTCTACATAGCAACACAAATACTCTAATTTGTCTCCTGTCTGCACTACAGTTGTCTGTGCTCAGGGGTTGCAGGCTAAAGATAAGACTGGCTCCAGTGACCCCTATGTGACCGTTCAGGTGGGTAAAACCAAAAAGCGGACCAAGACGATCTATGGCAATCTCAATCCCGTCTGGGAGGAGAAGTATCACTTGTAAGTACCACCAGAAAGCATCTTTTTTACTTAATTTGTCTCAAACTCTTAAGTGTGCAGCATCTTTTCGATCGCATGAAAGGCTTGTGACTGGAAATCTAAGGTGATATATATGAGCTTAAGATGTTGCTTGTAAAATGATTCATACAGTAAACAAATAAAACCAAACTAAATTAAAAAATACAAATTTTTTTTAAAAATGAGGTGAAAAACTCTCGTAACCTCAAGAAACTTTCACATTTACTAAGGAATTAACTGTTGCTCATCACTTTTGGGATCTTCAACATACATTTAGACCTTTACTGTATGTGCTGTTCTCCAGCGAATGCCACAACTCCTCTGATCGCATTAAAGTCCGAGTTTGGGATGAAGATGATGACATTAAGTCAAGAGTAAAACAGCGCCTAAAGAGGGAATCTGATGACTTCCTGGGTCAAAGCATCATTGAAGTGCGAACACTGAGCGGAGAAATGGATGTCTGGTACAACCTGGGTAAGCAACCACATTGGTTTTTACGAAATTTGGCTTTTCCTGCAGGAATTTTATACACTGCTGCACATGCACAGAACATTGCAATTTTGTATTTTGAATTCAAGAATCTGTTCATAATATAATCGAGAAAAGTTTAAAACCCCTCCAGACTCATTATCACATTTGTGTGATTTGCTAAAAAAAATAGTTTTGATGCTTAAATAAAAAAAATTTTGTTTGTTGGATCAAAAAAACTAATGTGTTGTCCGACCAATCTCTTAATACTCATGTTGAATTGAAATTTGAGTGACATTGTAGAAGTCAGAGTCACTACAAAACTCATTGTTTCCAAATGAGAAAGACTATTTTGATTAGCATATTATATATATATATATTAATCCTGATACTTAAACCAGTTACCATGTCATTGCACAAATAAAAAATGTAATATTGAGTATAGGAGAGATGTAAAACAGCAAACAGAAGAAGGAGTAGAATAAGGAGGTGCAGAATCAACCACTGCCTTGTTATAAATGCCAAAGCCGGATATAAAATGCATATGGAAGTCACTTAGCAGGCTATGCATGCCATCGAGGCTGGAGAATAAATCAGGTTTCATTTTAATTTGGAAGTTTAACGTTTTGCGCCATTCACAGCATTGTCAACCAGTCAGGAGCTTCCTTGAGTAGTTACGTCAGGGAAACCAGCAATGGCTGGGTTTGCCTGTGGGAAAAGCGATTGAGTAAACAATTTACAGTGTTTATTCATGAAGACTCACATGTTTTCCAGTTCGCTGTCTGAACACAGCTTACCAAAAAATTAATAATTGACTTCAATTTATTAGCAACATGTTTGAATTGAAGCAATTCCTGGATTTGGTAGTTTGTTCAAATATAAGACAATATATTGGAAATATAATATTCAAAGTATATAATATATACAATAATATTGAACTTGGACTTCACCTTTTGGGGATAACTATTTCATGTGTTGAAATACATGAAAATCCTCTTACTCCATAAAGACTGGAGAAGGTAAGATTTTGAAATCAAGACACTTGTCTGGCACTGTCCCACAGCTCCAAGCCCTCAAGAATTTATTTTAGCGAGCAGAGAGTGTTCCTGTTGTCAATTCCACAGAAATATTGTCAGATGTCATTGTTATTGGTGGTTTTGACAGTCAGGGATAACGTACATGCATTTCAATGTTCTGAACTACGCACTGCATCCTCTATTGAGTTGTGGTGCTGCATAGTTCACATTGATGTATGACCATCTCTCGTCTCTAAGTGGGACGTCACGTGGCTCTTGACTGCAAGATTTGTGTGTGTACTCCATTCCCCACGTTCCCCAACCTGACAGCACATCCCTTCTCAGCCAATTACCCTAGTGTGCTGCAGCCTAGCAGCCTCCGGGATGTCCTACGTGTGAAATCCACTGTTACAAAATTTCTTTCCATCACTTTTTCTTCATCAGCATTTCTCTGATCTTTCCTCTATTCTCTCTATCCTCTCATTTGTACTATTCTATTCAGAGATTCTTTCCCTGAATATGTGGCCACCCCATCTGCTGTAGCCATTATTCTCAATTGCAGTAATTCAGCTTCGTGTCCTCTTGTCTGTTTCTTTCCTGCATCACCCCTCTCTTCTCTCCTCCTTGATTATTATGTAGCCCACTCCTATTGGAAATTCTCCACTTAGCAGACACATATAAATTATCCCCCTATAATGCTTGTCAGGGGAATTGGTTGGGAGAAGCCATCATTCGATTATTTGGTTAAGAGCAAGAAAATGGAATATGTCCTGAAATTAATTATGAAATTGTACAGACTTGTAAAACAATCTGGCACATTTGGTATTAATGTTTTCAATAAAAAGCAAAAAATAAACTTTGATATAATTGAACTTTAATATTGTGTTTCCTGGGAACACTGTGTTTGCAAAAGAATGTCTGTTCTAGAAATGCTTTTAGTACAATTCTTCTGGTGTTGCACATATTGTATTTTTAGGGAATAAATTATGATTCTGACCTCAGTCATTTGCCAGTCTTGATCTTTTTTCTCTCACTCTGTGGGTCACAAATGTTTGTTTTTTTGACAAAGGCCCATTTTTAGGCTGCTTTACCTATCATACGAAGTGTTGCACACACTTCGTCCTTGTTATATACAGTCTGTGACCCTAACTCTCTTATAAAACTCTATTGTATAATTTGTAGTCATTTCTTGTTACATTTTTTGGTAAAAGTAGTTTTTTTTGTACCACAGAGAAAAGAACGGACAAGTCAGCTGTTTCTGGTGCCATCCGCCTTCAGATCAGTGTTGAAATCAAGGGTGAAGAGAAAGTTGCCCCCTACCACGTTCAGTACACCTGTCTCCATGAGGTACCTGATCCCAGCTCTCCTGATGATTTTAGTCTTAAGGAATATAGTGACCAATATTTTCTCCTCTGTGTTTCCCTGGCAGAACCTTTTTCATCACATCACCGACGTCCTCGGTCAGGGTGTGGTAAAAATCCCAGAAGCGCGTGGGGATGATGCCTGGAAGGTCTACTTTGACGATGTGCCACAGGAGATTGTGGATGAGTTTGCAATGCGCTATGGTATTGAATCCATCTACCAAGCCATGACGTAAGTCTTATTGCTTCTTCCACTCCGAGATACATCTCAACATTACATTTTAATCAAATTGTCTGTTTTCTCTAAATTAGGTTTCCCCTGCCTTTTTAAAAAAGTATCCCACTGGAATCAAATTTGCATTAAAAGCAATACATTAAAATAAAGCTTGAATTTTAAAATGGTGTAATTTTTACCAAATTTC
Organism: Danionella dracula; assembly: GCA_900490495.1. Taxonomy (NCBI): domain Eukaryota; kingdom Metazoa; phylum Chordata; class Actinopteri; order Cypriniformes; family Danionidae; genus Danionella; species Danionella dracula. The sequence continues at coordinate 1,150,462 of UELW01000006.1, forward strand.
AGACATTTTTTTTTATTTATGATTCTTACCATATTACAAATAATGTGAACCAGATTTGTTGGATTTGCCCTTATAACCTTGCACTTTTTAGAACTGTATAATTGTTCATATACAGTCGTTCTCTCTGTGGTAGTAAGTGCAAAAAAATTTAGGCAGCAAGATATCTTATAGCAAGTGTGAATTAGTGTGCATCTTACTTTAAGAGGTGCTCATTAGAAGACTGCATCAATCAAAAATAGCACACAAAAGTGGCCATACCTCACACTGGATGTGTCACAAGAAACAAATGACTGATGTTTCTACACTGCCTACAGGGATTTTATCTGGCGCATTTTAGGCAAACATTTTCAGGAGCGACTTGGATTCTGATGAATGAATCCTTGGTGTGAAACATTATTTATTTAGTTCCCTCCATAGCTGTGTAGTTTTGCTAAAAACTCTTGATTTACTTAAAGGACTGTATTCAGCAATTTCACTGATGGGTTTTCAAAAAAGCAATTGCTTAAATGATGTTACATGATCATTACTTGTAAACTATAATTCATTCCTTTTGACAACTCCACAACAAGTTTGTAAACTCTCTTAAATTTCACAGTGATTTGTGGCAGATTGAGGTTGGCATGTTGCTAAACTAACTGCATGATGCAGCGTTTATGACTTACATTTTATTGGAAAGAATTTTATCTATCAATCTATTGAACTAGATTATTAAGACTAGGAATTTCAATAAGACTTTTATAAGTAATTTCCTAGAATAGTCTGCTTGTTACCCATGTGGTAAGTCTGTTTGAAATAAACGTCATCAGAGGTTTTGATGGAGATTGATGAAAAATCTAATTTCTTTTAAACTAATAATTTAATTACTCTATTGATTGCTCTGTTTTAGTTCATTTGGTATGTTTAGCAGCATGTTGCTTTTTCTCCAGTTTAGGATTATGTGTTCCTACCCCTTATGAAAAAAAAATCCTATCAGTTAAAAGACTGTTAAATACACCCATATAATTTTCTAAAGTAAAAGTAATTTTAATAATCTATAAATATCTATGATATTGTGTCATTAGTCCAATACTATGCAAACTGATATTTTGGAGAAGAATAAAAAATCTGTTTTATTGTAGTCACACTGTTTTAATATACACTTGTTGATTTAGTATGTTTTTAACTTTGTTCTTTAGATTTCTCTTCATATATAAATATCTATTTGATATAGCAAATCATCCTGATGTGAATAAAGTGCAAGCGTGAATATGAGGATAATCAAGTTCTGCATCTGCTCTGTTGTTGTTTCTTGCAGGCATTTTGCATGTCTCTCTTCTAAATACATGTGTCCCGGTGTCCCTGCGGTGATGAGCACCCTGCTGGCCAATATAAACGCCTACTACGCCCACACCACTGCTTCCACCAATGTCTCCGCTAGTGACAGATTTGCTGCCTCCAACTTTGGGGTATGAACAACGGGCTTTTTGGTTCGATGAACAAAGATCAAATGTGCCGTTTTCAGGTGTCTTTTGTGCTTTTTGTTGACAGAGCAGCTAAGGCAAGCATTTTGAGACTCTGAAATGAAAATGTGCATATTAGGTTTACGTATTTGCTAGTAACAAGCTACAGTTGCAGGTTACCAAAGAAAAAATAAGCATGTGAACTGCTCTTTAATGTTTAACTTTTTTATGTTTTAACTTGTTTTCTCTCCCCACAGAAAGAACGGTTCATCAAGCTCTTGGATCAGCTCCACAATTCCTTGCGCATTGACCTGTCGATGTATCGAGTGAGTTTTTCAAACAGAAACTGGGATTTCATCCTATGTTTAGATCCAAAATGTTGTTTTCTCAGTTTGTATATTTTCTCTGTCTCAGAACAACTTCCCTGCGAGCAGTAAGGAGCGTTTACAGGACCTCAAATCTACTGTGGACCTTCTGACCAGTATCACCTTCTTCAGAATGAAGGCAAGCAAATATATGTATAAAAAAACTTAACTGAAGGATACATAAAAAAAAAAAGCCACAATATCTTATGGGTGTATTCTCTTATATTCAGGTCCAGGAGCTGCAGAGTCCTCCTCGGGCGAGTCAGGTGGTGAGGGACTGTGTGAAGGCCTGCCTGAACTCCACCTACGAGTACATCTTTAACAACTGTCAGGAGTTATATAGCCGCCAGTATCCACAGATTGGAGATATGGTTAGACTTTTTTTACTGCACAGTTAATGATTAAAAGTTTGTATCTGTGCTGCTTTTCACCAGTTTTTCAAGTTCAGGGGAATTTATTGAGGAGTCCAGGAGAACCAAACTGGTTCAAACTCTTTTCATGTTTACGCAGTACTGACAAAATAATTTATAATCATCCCTTCACACTGAACAGTAGAACACATTTTAAAATAGTTCTATTCTATTCAAGCCTGTGTTCGCATATACATTCGCATTTTTACGAAGATGGTTTAAATTTAAGATCACAATTTTAGATTGTGGGCTCTAACGGCTTGCTTAGTATTAATTTTGGAAAGTTCTTGGGCTAAAATAAAAAATTAAATCATGTTTCACAAAAAAGGCTAAATTTCCTCTATTGATTCCATTTAAGCATAAGGAAGATTGTCCCCCAGAGGACCAGGGCCCGAGCATCAAGAACTTGGACTTCTGGCCCAAACTCATAACCCTCATCGTGTCCATTACCGAAGAGGACCGCAACTCCTACACCCCCGTTCTGAACCAGTGAGTGCTCACAAATGTCTCTCGCTCACACTTCTCATTCACCAATCATTGAAAAAAAATCTGTAAATTGTGCTTATATAGCACTTTTCCAGTTGCAAAATTCTACCCAAAAAGCTGGGCAATGAGTTGAACATGTACAAAAAGAAATAAAATCAAACACACCATAAAGAATACAACAGCCAATGGTACATTTGAATAAGCCGTTAAGCTATATACTTTGACCAGTCTTCAACCACATTTATAAAATTATCTTAAAACGTTGCCAATATCAATTAATGAGCAACCAACAAAGAGGTGCAGTGGAAAAAGCTCCTACACCTGTTCTAGAAAATTTAAAGTTGCATGTCCGACAAACGCTGAAACAAAGTTATCCTTCCGGTAGAAAAGAAAGAAATAAGAGAAGAAAGTAAAGCTGTGGTGAACAAAGTTGTTCTTTTTGCTTGATATGTGCCCTTGCTGGGCTGATGTAACAGAGGCAGACACATTGAGTTCAAAGGATTATTTTTCATTAGCCTGCAACATACAAGTAACAATGTCATCTTGGATATTTTTTCTTTAGTTTGCAAAGGTAAGCAGCGTATAGCTGTAGTGTTAGTTCAGTAGTGTTCCTGTTGCTACATAAACGGTCACTCTAAGAATGCTTAGCATTTTTTTTATTCTGCTAATTTGTACTGCTAAAGTGCACTAATAGTAGTAATTGAGTACTGTCTGCAAAGGGTGAATGCAGGCTTTCACCCATTCAGGGGAAATTGTCCTCAATGTACGATACAAAAAAAAGTAAAAAAAATATAATTTTTATTAAATAAGTGTATTACCTAAGAGCTTTAATACTTTTCTGCATTGTAACTACATAATTGTGTACTACAATAAAAACTTGTACAAGATTTACAGAGCAGCAGTCTTTTAAAATAGCAATTATAACATTATATTAAGTATCACAGAAAATGATTTACTGTGTAAAGAGTGAAGCTGTTTGGGGGGCCCCTTGTGAGTTGTTTGTTAGGGCCCTAAGAGTGTATAGAATCGCATATGATGCTGAAGGTTTTTGTAGATTCTGAAGCTTCACCAAATATTGCTGGGCCAGACCATTCAACACCTTGAACAGTAATAAAAAAATTACATGATCTCTGTTAAAGATAAGGAGCCATGGCAGTTTTTTTCAGAAGCAATGAGATATTGGGGTGCTTTTTGGTAGTCTAGCAGCTACGTTCTAGCATTGCAGCTGAAAAAAACCCATCATGTTTCTCTTCTCCTGCAGGTTTCCTCAAGAGCTGAACGTGGGTAAGCTGAGCGCTGAGGTCATGTGGAATCAGTTCTCACAGGATATGAAATACGCCATGGAAGGTCAGCTGCTGTTTGATTCATGTTCATCAAATCATTTGTCCTGTATTTATGGTCAAGATGTCTTTCTTTGTGTTCAGAACATGAGAAACACCGGCTGTGCAAGAGCGCCGACTACATGAACCTGCACTTCAAAGTTAAATGGCTTTATAATGAGTATGTGAAGGATCTTGCAGCTTTCAAGGGAGTAGTCCCAGATTATCCTACGTGAGTTACCTCTGAGCTCTCGACTCAACCAAACTTTGCAAACAAAAGCAGTTTTGTTGTTATCTTTTAAAAAATAATTGCATGAGAATTTTCAATCTTTAGAGTGCCAGCTAAGATGTTGTTGCTATCTTAGTATCGGAGTGCAGTAACCCTAAGTTCTCTCCCAGCAGTCATCTTTTTAATTGTGTTTTCCAGCTGGTTCCAGGAGTTTGTGTTGCAGTGGCTTGATGAGAATGAGGATGTTTCCATGGAGTTCATGCATGGAGCCCTTGAGAGGGATAAAAAAGATGGAGTAAGATCTTATTTTCCTCTAGAGGACTTTTATCTTTCTTGTATTTTGTTATTGAATGGGTTTTCCAGTTTTAAAATTTTTCTGTGCCTGCAAGCCAGCAATTTTGATGGAAGTTAATGTTTATGATCGTTTATGTTTTGCTGTTGTGGGGTTTTGAGAGTATTAACCATGCATTTTATTGTTTTATTATAAGGACTTTCATAATAATTCTCTGAAATAGCTTGAATACGACAGCTCTTAATGATGATGAGGAAAAGAAATGCATTATTTTTTTTCTCTTTATATGAACAGATATTTGTTAATATTACTTTTATTCAGTGCTTTTGAATATGGTTTGTGTTCTTTCATCAAATCAAATCAATTCATTCATTACATATATATATTTTTTTGCAATCAACTTTTTTTTACAACTTGTTGTTAAAGAAAACATTCATAGTATAAAGGAAATCATTCAAATTGTGCCAGAATTGTTAGGATCTCATCAGTGGGTTCTTTTGTAATGTGGCACTGAAATTGATCTCCGTGTGTAGTTCCAGCAGACATCAGAGCACGCTCTCTTCTCCTGCTCGGTGGTGGACGTCTTCACTCAGCTCAACCAGAGCTTCGAAATCATCAAGAAACTGGAGTGTCCTGACCCCAAGGTCATGGCCCACTACAGCCGGCGCTTCGCCAAGGTCAGTTCTGTTACAAACAGAGCAAATGTCCTGAAATGAACTGATTTCAGTCAAAGGGCATGAGAAAAACGAATCTTGCTTGATAAGGAACTAAAACCTTTTAACGTCAAAGTAAAGGCAGTCAATAAGTACTATATATAGTACTAAATATAGTCCCTGACATGATATTTAATCACTATTGAATCTGGCCCAAAACAAAAAAAATTTTTTTAATGAGCTTTTAAACTGAAATATTTATAAAAAATTTTAAAAGGAGGCAAGAAAGAAAAAGAAAGAAAGAAACTTGCAGATATGCTGAAGCTGCCCGCTGGTGATTTCCCGGCACCAACACTACATTGCCCACAATGCAACAGTAGCCAGCAAACTCAAGACTACAACTGATTTGAGGCTTTCTTTTTTTTTCATTTTACCATTATTTGAAAGCAGTGATTCGTAGTCAGGATCATAGAGCAGCACAATAATGCATTTTCCGTTTATAATGAATGCAATTTCATTTATGCATTTATCTTGATATTAAGGAACATATTTAGTTTTTCAAGGACATTTACTTTTTTTCTATTTACCTGTTGTAAATCAATCAATCAATCAATCAATCAGTTTTTATATAGCGCTTCTTTAGCAATTGCTTTCAAAGCAGCTTCACAAAGTCCCCATGAGGATCAGGCAGAGCAGACAGGAGTTCCCTCTGAGAGGGGACTCCCGCTGACTGAGGCAGGTGCTAATCACCTCCCCAGCATAAAGAACATACAAACTAAAAATCCATCGATGAACGGTTTGCCGGACAGGACCTGAAAAACAAAAAACAAACAAAACAAACAAAGACAAAACAGGAACTAAGAAATGGAGAAAACGGTTAGTAAACTGTAACATAGACAACAAACAAGTGATCAGCATCAGCTGCAGGAGGAGAGATAAATAATGAGGATAGGTTAGAGAGGAACATTGAACCACATTGTTTTTTTCAAACAGTTTGTAAATGTATTCCTTTGAAATTACTGACAGTCATAAGAAAACATTGCTTTCTTCATTTAATCATTAAATAATATACATAATACAATACAGTCTTGATTCAATAGGCTATTGGCAAAAATTTAGTATGTCTTAACTAACATTGAACCAGTCCGGCCCTCAGCTTGTAGAAAATGTGTTTTTTGGCCATATTTAACTTTGACATTACTGCTCCATGGTATTACGATTCATTCTCCATGGATAATCTGGTTCTGAATGAAAATATCTGGGCCCTCATGAGAAGTCTTTTGGCATGTGTACACTTTATTTCCAGCTGCGTTATGAGGGTTGAGATTAGCCTCTTTGAGTTTCACTTGAAATAATAGGCTCTTAGGCTTTGTTTTTACTTGTTTGTGTGGTAATTCTATCACAGTGATGCTGAGTTTGGGAAACGTTAAGCTCTGTTCTAAACCCTTTGTTTTCACAGACTATTGACAAAGTGCTGCTGCAGTACAGTGCCATTTTGAAGAAGAGCTTCCCAACCTATTGTGACAAGGAGAAGATTGTAAGTGGTCCTCTTGTGTCCTCTTAGTCAAAGTTTTACTGGAAAAGACAGCAAACACACAGAAACGTCAGTTTTTACAACATAAATAGTTTTTTGTTAATGACTCGAAAGGTGTTAATGTCTAAATTGTGATTGAGTTCAATAACATTGATTTCTAAAGTATGAAATGATGTTTTCCTTTTAGTTATAGATTCAATTATTAATGACTAGTCATTGATGCATACATCATTACATGCTTTTTCCCCCCCAAACGGTTTATTATTATTTGGTGCGTGTATACATAAAATTTGTGATATAACTACAACTTGTATAAACGTAAGTCATGTGTATCTTACATAATTTACATTGAATAAGCATTGAGATAAATACCTGATTATCCGTAGCCTCTGCTTATAATTTGCTAGAGACTTTAGTATTTGTTGAAATTTGGGGTAGTTTGTCCAGTAAATCTCTTTTTGTGTCTCTGTGTTTGTCCTTAGCCATGTGTCTTGATGAATAATGTCCAGCAGTTGCGTGTCCAGCTTGAGAAGATGTTCGAGTCCATGGGAGCCAAGCAGGTAAGAAAGACGCCCTTCAGTGTGCTTGGAGACCTCATTAGTCTCGACAGCAGAGGACACCAGCCTCTGAGTCCTCTCTCAGCAAATGGTTTCACATGTGATTTATTTTTTTCTCGCAGATGGCTGCAGAGGAAGCCAGGGTATGAATAGATGTAGTTAGTTGTAAATTCTTAGAGATTTTAAGTCAATTAGTGGAAGCCTATCCTGAGCATTTGTTGAGTTTTTAGAAAAGTATTTTGATGCTAGATTATAATAGCATGTTTTTTTTTACATAATTGTTTTTTAAAAAACTACAGTTGGATTCAATAGTGGATGCTGAGGAGGAAGAGGATGAGGTAGGTTTACAGAGGTTATAAAGATAAATGCATACTTGGTTCTACAGATGTATTAGATGATTATTATCCACCGTGGCTTTAAAACAGACAAAACATTTTTTTTGCATCTTTAAAAATGGATGCAGGGAAAAATGTAAGTGGTCATGAATGTTTGGTTTTGTTGTTTTATTAAACCCTTTAATAGGGTTTTAATTAAAGTAGCCCTCTGTAAAAAAAAAACCCAAGTTTTGAAAATTCATCAATTGAATATAATGCAAAATCTAGCATCATCTGTCTAGTATCTGTCTAGGCACACATCTTAATTCTTAATAACAATAAAAAGCAGGGCCATACACAGACCTTCCAAGGGCCTGGTGCTGAAATATAAAAAAAAGAGCGCATAAAATTGTCTTTCCTAAAAGTATGATAACTTCGAGACTAAACCGAAGACCTTATAAACTTTAACTAGTTATATTTTGATATTTGCTAAAAAAAATCACCACAAAAAGACATGAAACATCATGAAATTAAACAAACTCTGCATAACAATATGCTTTCAATAACTACCCCAATTGTAAAAATGATGTACAATGTTACAAAACATAAATTTGACTTACCTGCTAACAATGTACTGAGCGGAAAATCTAAACGCTCTGTGTTTAACTTGACTAGCTTTTTAAGCTCTTATCATGTTAATTGTGTTTTATGGCCATCTCAAGAGTATGACAAAATAATAACAAAAAATATCTTTTGCACGATGACGAGTAAAGCAATCACATGAGCCAACTTTTGACAGTACTTTAAGCAGCTCTGGTGTCAAATTGCTGCTTTATGAAGTTTTATTAAAGTTTTCTGTCGATTTGTCAATTTGTCTGTTTTCTTTTCATGGTGGAATTAAACATCAGGAACAGATTGAGAGACGAGTTATTTTGTTACTCTTTCATATCTGCTCAGGTCATTGAGGAAGCTGTTAAAGATGCTGAGGTCTGTATAGGTAGATTTAGGATAGTTAAATGTGTCCGACATTATTTGTTTTAGTTGTAGCAGCCTCTCCAGACCCTGTTCCAGGGGAAAGGTATCGAATTCAATAAAATAGTTTTCCAAGTAGCCAATCTCTCTAGTCTATTGTAAGCGTTAGTTTTGAGCCCTGTGTTTTGTGTTGGGTGTGTTTATATTGAGATGACAATAGTTTAGTTTCTCATTAGTTTTTTTTTCCAAAAATTTTGTGAGTTTTTCCTCAGCTGTTGTTCTCTAATGTTCTCTGTGCTTTACATTCCATTTACTGAATATACTGAATTTGGATTTATTGCATCACTTCCCTTTATTTGCTCATGTTATTACAAAACCTGAGCTGTAAAACATTCTTTGTTTGACCTTGTATGAACTAATTTTTTGCTGATTAAAATTGCTATTAAAGATTGCGGAGATAACATATTCTTAGCATAGTGCCAAATGTTTGGTGTAATTTAATATGCAAATGCCCTTGGTTTTTATTAATAATTTCTAATGTTGAAAAAAAAATTAATTTGCATGCTTCTCTTGGTCATACATTCTATAATTGTCATATATTATGAGATGCATATAATTGACCAAGCTGTATTAAATCAGTTGTATAGTTCTGAGCTCTTCCATTAGAGTTGGCAGGTTCCAGTAGATCCATGTTTTATAGTGAATGTGCAGTAGAGTCGGTCATTTCACAATAGAATCAAACGCAAACACGCATATGGGCATATATAATACTTGACTCTGATGCCGTGATGTCTAGTCACTGTTGAATACTGCCACTGCCCAGCTGGCACTGGTGTCCGCTTCAGTCTGACTGTGATTTGGTTTCTGTCTCAAGCTGGAGGAGAGTGAGGATGAGGAGGATGTGGAGTTGCAGGAGGTTTGTTTGTCCCTAGTATCATTCGTACTGCTGGATTCATGCGTGTTTTTCATGCCTGATACATTGTCCCGTTAATCCAACCAACCTCCCAAGAGGCTTTTCAGCCTCCGTTCCACTGTTGTGCCCATGGCAGTGCCCAGAGCCAGCAGTCAGGCTGAACTTTGGGTGAACTGCCGACCAAGCCTCACTCTGACCTTCATCTCATTTCCTTGTTTTGAACATATTAACACTTCATGGGAGCTGTCTCACAACATTTTCATTTGAATAAACAGTTCTTGTAATAATTTATTTTGAAGATGTGAAGAAATTATCCCCAAGCATCGCAGTTTGATAATGTTCATAATTTAAGTATTATTTGCTATCCGTCAATGTTTTTTAATGTGCTGAATGTTATTATAAATGTATTTATTTTTTAATTGATAGAAATACTACTTAAACTAATTATAGAAAACTTTTTTTGAACAGGTTCCTTCTGACATTTTGTTTGAAATTGAGTTATTCAAATATTAAGATTCTTTGACCTTTTATTAACGTTGTTTAATGTGTTTTGTTTATATTGTTGATAGTTTTGACTTTTTTTTCTTACAAAACCAATCTGCATCTATTTTTCTGTATATATTTCTATATTGCATGAAATGCAAATACTGTTGAAGCTCAGTATCTCAAACTTCTCTGAACACAGATAGAACATTATATTTCCAAGGGAAGAAATGTTAGAAAGCTAATTTTTCAACAATCAACATTGTTTTTGAGTTGTCGTGAGTATTTTTGTGACCATGTATTTTTTTGACCATCTGATATAATGACTTTTATTTTGCCATCAATTTTAAGGCGTTGTAGACCATTTTCTGAAGCCAGTGTTACCATTTAAGTGTTACAGTGTAACCAGAACCACCTGATGATTCCTGCTGATTGGTATCAAAACAAACTTCAAGCCAGTGAAAAATTACATACAGCACCTTTAAGTAAAAGAAAAAGAAAAAACAGGAAATTATAAATATTAATTCAGTCTATTTATGGAGTAATAGATGGTACCTCTTGGGGGAAAATAAGACATTTGATAAAACAATTATTAGATTCAATAATTTTTTATAATTTTAATACATTTTCATAAACAATTTCTCCGTCAACATTTTCAAAATTCATTATTTATTCCTTCTTGCATTCCCCTGGTATTTCCCTCATACAGTGGGATGCTTGTTTTCCTAGAGTTGTAAATGAGAGGTTATTTTTTTAATCATTATTTTGTTTTTCCGCTCTCAAACCTGGCTTTTCTAGGAGATATCAGAGGACAAGGTGTGTAATAGATTTTTTAGAGGTTCTTTAGACTCCTGCAAAGCATTTAAAAGGAAAATACTGATATTATGTTTGAAAGTAAAAACAACAACATTCATTTCTTTTGTTTCTCTGAAAAGCCTGAGAAAGCAGAGAGGGAGAAGAAGGTGAGAGTTTTTTCTAAGTCTTGTATGTTATTAAAATAGTTGTCAGTTGACTAATCCCTCTTAACAGCACTTTGCATCATCCGTCTTACTGCTTCAGAAATGAGCTAAAACAATATTAGTTAAGGGGAAAATTTGTGGTTGGTATTGTGGATTATTACTTTTTTTTTCCTCGTGGTTAACTGAACACAAGGCAAGTGGTTAAATCGTGGTACATGAAACATGTATGTAAATGCCTTTATGTCTTTGTCTTTGTTTAGCTTTGCTGTATAAATACGTGAATTGAAAAAGTGCTTTGTGCTACCCTGAAACAATGACCAAATGTCTGAGAGAGTTGGCAATGTGTTGATCAGAAAGGTGCCTTATTATGTAAAGTTAACATTTCTAACATGTTTTAGAATTAGTTTTTCATCAAAACATGCCTCAAGTGGTATTTAAATTTGTTATTACATGTTTGTGTAATCCTCTTTTTTTCTGGGAACTGAAAATGACTATGAACATGAATATGATCATAGCACCTCCCATTGTTATAGCGTCACCCACTGACCAATTAGATGAACTGCTAATATAGCTCATCTCAATGAAACTGGGTACATTTTGTTTATATAAACAAGCAAAACCTTGTATTGGTAAGCCGAACTTCACATCAAACAACTTTTTAAACTAAGAGGAATTTGATTGAGGACTTGTAACAAGGCTGCTTCTAAAAACAAATGCTTTTCCTACCAGCGGAGGAGAGGTAAATTACACATTGTGCGGAGCCCAATAATCTCAAGTCATTTAAATTGAATTTTTACAACAATACATGCTTTTTGAAGGTTACAATACATGCTTTTTGAAGAGTGCAGTGACATTCTAGAGGGTTCAAATACTTATCCTAGATGCTATTTTCCCATGGATAATATAGCACCTATCAAAAAAAAAAGCTGAACAAACTAAATCGTACCAAAACATTTTTCAATAGTCTTCCATGTATTGTATTGTATCAGATTCAAGAAACCATTTTTTCAGCTTTTACTGCAGCATTTCCTGTTAAAGAATCTGCGAATCTTGATTAAATCAAGAGCTTTTATCAAAACTAAATTCATAAAAATCTTTCATTTTCTAATTTCTCAGGGCGATTGAGACCTAAATCTTAAATTTCAACCTTTTTGTTTTAGTCTCTAGTTTGTAGAATAATACTTGCTTATTTAACTAGTCACTAATAGGGACCATACCCACTAGCCCTGTTCTCAGTTTTGCTGAATATTAGTTTGTGTATGGATTAGTTGATGTGAAACAGCGGAATTGACTGACAGAGAAACATCTGCCTTTTCTTTGCTCTTTCTGAAGGTTTCACTCAGTTCACACAGTAAACAGGTGGGTTACTGTCATAAAAAGTTTGATTGTACTCCCCCTGAGCTTCATGTGTGTTTGAGGTGTGATTATACTCTTATAATAATAAGATCTCCACTGGAACCTTTCCTCATCATTTTCCAATGTTTGGAGGACTCTTTGATCATTCAAAGTGTTTTTGATCAAGTTGCTGCATTTCTCCTTCTATAAACTGCCCTGCCATCAGTGAAGATGACCTAAACTCAAGTACAGAAAGTTTAAACAGTAGTGATCAGATGTCTGTGTTTGTTTCTACAGCTGGACACAGAGGCCAGTGACCTCCTGAATGATCTGCAGGTCAAGCTGAACAATGTCTTGGACGAGCTGAGCAGCACCTTCGGAAACACGTCAGTCTTTGTTTTTCTCTGAATTATTTCACATTGGTTTTCCACTAACTGCAATCTTCATTAACAGTTTCCAGAGCCGCATCGATGACTGCATGCGTCAGATGGCTGGACTGCTGTACCAGATCAAGGGCCCGGTTAATGCTAACAACCGTAACCAAGTGGAAGCTGACGCAGACAACATGCTGCGTCCACTCATGGACTTCCTAGATGCAAAGTGAGGAAAACTCCTCTTGCGTACATGCCAGCTCATTCCAAGCGTGCGCTGATGTGTCTCTCGTTGTGTTTGTGCAGTCTGATGCTGTTCGCCTCTGTGTGTGAGAAGACGGTGCTGAAGAGGGTTCTGAAGGAGCTGTGGAAGCTGGTGATGAACAGCATGGAGAAGACCATCATCCTTCCTCAAGGAAATGACACCTTTGTAAGATCTTCATCAACACTATTCAGCGTTTCCGCTGGGTCTTAAAAGTCTTACATTTAAAACCCAAATTTTTTAAGGCATTTTTTTGTTGTTGATTGTTGCTAAAAAAATGCTAAAAAAAGTATATGTAAAAACCATTTTTGGGGTTGCCATAGAAAATATAGTATTTAAGAGAAAATGTGCATAAATGCTCAAAAACATAAGTAATTGTTAGGGTAATTGTAAGAGTTTGAGTAAAGGCTCAGATACACTCACAATTGTATAAGTGATTGTTGAGGTTAATAGAGTGTAAAAAAATGGGCATAAAAGTGGATATTTCCAGAGATTGGGAGAATGCTCCTAAATTAATTTTTTTTAATTAAAGGGTTGCCAAAGTTTGAGAAAACCTTCATAAATGCTCAAAAAAACATAAAATCAAACATAAAAGTCAACATAGAAGTGATGTTTAAGGTTTCAAACAATAAATTTGAAGCATACTGTTTATTATACAAAATAGTTTTGTATTTGTTTTGATGTCATGAAATAGGTCTTAAATTTGATTCTTAAAGTTACATTTAACATTTTTTAAGATCATTTTTGAACCTGCAGAAATCCTAACTATTGTTAAAGGACAAAAAAAGTTGCAAGATATTTAGGAGATAATTAGCTTAAATGTGTCAATGCTTGGAAGTGTCATTTGTATTCCCTGTAAGAGTTTCTAGCTGTTTGTGTAAGCTGTACATGAAAAGATTTCTCTTTCATTTGCTAATTATCACTTTTTAATCTGTTTCTGCCAGGGGACAATCTTCTCGGCTGCTAAAGAACTGGGTCAGCTCTCCAAACTTAAGGTACTTTTCAGGCCTGTTTTTCTAGATTTTTTAAAGATCCCGAGCATTTGCTGAAGTAGGAATACATTAATCAGAGTATTGTCTTTTATTTGCAACAATATGCATAGTTTTTGGAAAAACTCTTATTTAAGAACAGTTGCCACTTGAAATCTGACTGCTAATACAAATGCACGTACACTTTTCTGGGATTTTCTTTTTATTTCTCATGTGATTAGAGCTTTGTGGTCGCATATATCTTTACACTTAAAATAACAGATTTTTTAACTTTTAATTTGAAATGAAAACATTTTTTACACTTCATTAATTAAGGTTTCAAAACAAGAACTATTCGAATGAAATCCTGTTTCAAGTCTTGAATATAGTACATTTGAATTTAAAAGTCACACCAACTGTCTCGTTGTTTTCGATGAACTATTTCAAGGGAACTTTCTTTAGTTTATTGTTGAATTTTTTTTTTTATTAGAGCCTCTTGTTGAATCCACCCTGTGTGTTTGTAACATCCTCTGGTTTGCAGGATCACATGTCGGGAGATGCTAAAAGTCTGACTCCCAAGCAATGTGCGGTCATGGATGTGGCCCTGGACACCGTTAAGGTATAAAAGAGTTCTTTAGAGCAGCAGTGGACCTTCATCTTAGTTATATGGAGAATTCATCCCTCGTGTGGTCTCTCCTCTTCGCAGCAATACTTCCACGCGGGAGGAAACGGACTGAAGAAGAGCTTCCTGGAGAAGAGCCCTGAGCTATCCTCGCTGAGACATGCGCTGTCTCTCTACACACAGACCACAGACACGCTCATCAAAACGTTTGTAACCTCTCAACATGCTCAAGGTGAACACAATTCCACAGCTCACCTTCGCTCTTTAAAAGCTGATCATCTGTCTGCTGAATGTGTCTGCTCACTGTGCTTCTCTGTTCTTGTTTAACGCTTCACCTTTGTCTGTTTCACTGCTGCTTCTGACTCTATCTCTGCTCCAAGTGCACAATGGGAAGGGTTTGAGGATTACGCCTAGTGAGAAATACCCTCCGTCCAGGGGTAGGTCACTCCTTCAGAGCGAATAGTGTTCCTTCTCACAGCCCACCTGATTTGGGCTAGCTCCAATAAGACAATAAGATCTCCCGAATTTTGAAGGGGTTGATTTGAGATAGTCCGGAATAAAAGAAAATGTGTATTTTGATGTAGTTTCCATTTCACTGCTGCCATCTTGTGGAGAGTTGGACCATTAATCCTGTAGTTCAATTTTGTTGAGAGAGCTGAGACGACAAGGAAAAGTGTTATTGAATATGATTCTTCCCGGTGACTTTTAATCATTTCCAAAATGGATCCCAGTTCAGTTGAATTACTAGAAGCCAGCAGTAAATTAAGGAAAAGATTGTAGATTGAACTTCCCTTTTGTGTTTTCACCGTCATGTTTCATCGTTGTTTTTTCATGAATCATGTTTTTCACAAAAAGTCTGTGAGCAACATATTTTTTTACCTCAACACGTATCCGCCCCCTTTGAGAACTCTGGGACCCCAGGTTGGGAACCACTGTCCTAGAAGGCCAATATCCTGCACAGTTTTGTTCCAATCTAGTTTCAACAGACAGAACCCTAACGTTCAAGTAAGCCTTTACTGGGTTGAGCGTGTGTTTTAGTTATGGTTGCATCAAAAATGTAAGTTTGATGTGTTTGTGATAAAGCATTGTAATAATTCAGCTGTGTACAGTACTACAGCACTTAAGAAAAGCCTTGTGTTTGTAGGCTCAGGGGTGGATAAAGCAGTGGGGGAAGTGTCTATACAGATCGACCTCTTCACTCATCCAGGCACCGGAGAACACAAAGTCACTGTTAAAGGTACATATAGAGACTTATCCTGGTGAAAAGAGATTTTCCTGGCCCACAGCCAGCTGAATGGCTTTCCTCTGTTCAGTTGTGGCTGCCAATGACCTGAAGTGGCAGACGTCTGGTATGTTTCGTCCCTTTGTGGAGATCACCATGATCGGCCCCCACCTGAGTGACAAAAAACGCAAGTTCACCACCAAATCCAAGAACAACAGCTGGGCGCCCAAATTCAACGAGACCTATCACTTGTGAGTGCAAAGCTTGATTTTTCTCGCTACGAGAAAATACATTCTTTTATTTTAACTTCTCTCTCTTTTCCTCTCTCCCTCTCTTTAGCATACTAGGAAACGAGGACGGTCCAGAATGTTATGAGTTGCAAGTGTGTGTAAAGGACTACTGTTTTGGCCGAGCAGATCGTGTGGTGGGTATATCGGTCATCCAGCTGCGGGACGTAGCGCCGCGGGCCAGCTGTGCTTGCTGGAGTCCATTGGGTGCAAGTGTACACATGGATGAGACGGGGCTAACGATCATGCGCATACTCTCCCAGCGCTCAGGGGATGAGGTGGCTCGGGAATTTGTCAAACTCAAATCAGAGACCCGCTCAGCTGAGGAGGGGAGATGAAGAGAGCACAGGTGAGGACAATCCAAAACACGCCCCCAGGTGGTCAACAAGTCCTCCGCCCATTGGTGCTCTTGAGCAAGCTTGCAGAGAAGGGCATGGAGTGGAACATTTTATGATGAGACTTCGACAAAGCAAAGTGTCCCCAGCTTATTCTTGGACTGGCAATAAAAAAATAATGGAGGTTTTTCATGCAGCACTGGGATGAGCCATTTATATAGTTGTGCTCTGTATATGGAGGACTCTTAAAAACGTGCTCATAAACAAAAAAAACAACACAAGAATATTTAGTCTATGATGACACATTTATTTGTAATCAAACATTTCAGTTAAATACGATTTTATACTTTTTAGAGTTACATGTATTATTTTTTTACACTATACTTTTATAGGATTTTAATTCTAATCTAATTATCATTAACATTAAAATAAAACATCCCAATATAAATACTCATTTAGCTGAGTTTTTATGTGTTAACAGTGCAATATACACCAAGCGGTAAAGCTACTTCACTGTAAAAGCATTTTGTTCAGAAAAATTACTTGTTTTACAAAATGTTTGAATCTGTGAGATTTGACCTGTAGGTATCTGTGATGGAATACATTCACTTCTATTCCTGCACTTTTTCTCGGCAAGGCCCTGTTTCCATGTGTTTGTTGCCTTATGTTGGTCAGGAGTTCACCCTGAAGGCTGTGGCTCTTGACGGAGAGTGTGTTCTGAGGGACCAGGTCTCATTCACATCGTGTTGTAGATGCAGGGATGCATCCAATAATAATAGAATGTGCTCAGAACAAAGCGATACACAAGGTCTGCTCAAACCGAAAGCGTGCCTTTCTCCCAGGCTTTCTGACCGATCCGGTGATCGTTGACGGGTTTGCACTCCAGATCTTCTGTCACTGGGACAGACTTTATCATTTTTATCGGTCGGTGGCAGCAGCAAGTGTTCGTTCACACTTGTGTCGCCTCAAAACTTAATCTAGAATCCATGCACATGTGAGCGAATTCTTTTTAAAGGTATTTCATTTTTAAAGCTATATTTGTCTTGGAAGTGGTTGAATTTAAATCTACACATTTTGTGGTTATTCCTAAGATGGAGGAAAACAGACTTTTTGACGTACTAGGATAGTGCGAATATCAGATCAGACTTGAATATGATCATTTAACAGCATTCTTCTGTGTATTACTGTTTGTTTTTTTTCAAAGATGCCTTATTTTCATTTATGTCTGTATTGATTTATTTATATTGGATTTATTTTAACTTTGTCCTTCTTATCAATATCAATAATTATTTTTGTGTTTGATTTCCATTCTTCACATGTTGATTCGTCTGTTTTGTACTTCTTGTGCTGTTCTCTCCTCATTAATGACACAAAATGCAAAAATGAAGTTTTTTTCTCTTTTTTCCTCCTTGTTTTTTCACAAAACACTGCCAGCGTGTGAACCCTTGATGATGCCAATCATTGTGAACCTGTTGTTTTTTCACTTCACACTTTACTCGTGTCACTTTACAAACTGTTACCATTAGTATTTTAGCAGAGAACTGTCACACCTTGTAATATACTGTACACATTTCTTGTGCCAACTCGTGAAAGTTCTTGGTTTTATTCTTTTTATTTTAGGCAATGATTACTGGCATATATGAGACTTAATAGGATGTTATGTACTAGTATTTTTTGAAGTTTTGTTTGTATTGTACATTCCTTGATGCGGACAAAGGTGTCATTAAAATGTTTATGTGCACTATAATGAACGAATTTCTATATAAAAACTTTAACTAAGCTTTGCTTCTCGTCATTTGTTTAAAGCAAAACTTTTAAACCAAGTAGTTAGTATTTTTGTTAGTAAATTTACACATTTTTCTTAATTTAATGTTAAAAACTGCTTTTGAGAACTTGGTTAACCATTATTATACATTTTTTATGTGCATTTTATAACTGTAAATCATTGGGTTCCTGTATGTTTTTTTTTTGTGGATGAATCATTTAAAAATGGAACAACTCTGTGAAAAATGGTCTCGTTACATAAGTGTTTGATCCACATTATTTAAACATCTTTATACAGCTTCCTGTGTTTTATAGGTGGGAATTCATGAAAGGGAAAATCTTAAATATATGTATGGTGTTTTGATGGTGCATTTTTGAAAAAAAAAAAAAAATACAGTACGTTAATTACGGCACCTTCTCATGTGACTGGCTCGTGTGGATCTCTCATCCATCTGCTTTACCAGTTTCCCTACTCCAGAGTCCAAAGATCATGCCATGTTTGCTCTCCGTCTGTCCCGATCATGCTTCACAGAGAAATCCCTCCATTTCCTTCAGCCGAGCACAGCCGTCCAATCCCAGCTCTGCCCACCCCTGGAAAACCCATCAAGACATTCTAGCCCACTCCCCTGCATCTGCACCTGCATTGTAAGTAAGACTCATTGACTGTTGCATTATGGGAAATGTATTCTGAAAGTGTGCTCTCCCTTGCATACTTGAATGAGAAGTGCGCTCTGAGTTAGTTCCTCGAGGGACCCTGGATGGTGGACGTGTAGCTCAGGTAGGACACCTTCAGCTCTCTATAGACATGTTAGAAAATATGTTTAATGCACTGCGTTGAGCTTATTGTGTGGTTGTCGTTTAAGAGGAAGCTTTTCCATCAAAGTTACTTATTGACAGTGGCTTAAAGGAAACTTTTCCAGTGCGTCCTTGTTAGACGTATAGAACTGTGTCTATTCTAAAAGATAAATAAGGAAAAGGGCGCATAGACAGTGTATCAAGGGATGTCAAAAGTAAGGTGGGTTTTCAGATATGTGTTTAGGGTGTGTTTTTCTTGTTGACACTTGAATCTAGAAGGTGAAGGGTGAGGGTAACCGACGCCATTTACCTCCAACATTAGTCATGGCCACTGAGCGTTCCTTGACTGTGTGGCACCGGTCACACGGAGACCTGATTGTTGATGCACCAGAGCTATTTCAACCTTTTGGAGTTATGTTTATTACAAATGTATTTCATATAAAGATGCTGCAAAAATACTGTCAAAATGTCATTCATTACTGTCAAAGAAAAATTACATTGTGTTACATTTGATCGTGAAACATAAAAAAAGTAAGAAATGTTGTTAAATAGTTAGTGATGAAATGAAAAAAAATTTGTTTTTGTAAACAAACAAAAGCCTGTATTTTATAGGTATGAATTAATAAAAGGAAAAAAATATTACTCACTCTAGTTAGGGTTAGGGTAGATTCGGCATTCTCTTATCAGCACATGGACATCTTTCATTTTGAGGTTAAACAAAACTGTATTTAAGTAAAACTTTAACTCTGTATTTGTAAAAAAAAAAGGCATAATTTCATAACATGAGTGTATTTTTACTGGTGATATTAATGGTATGTTAAATAATTAAAACACATGGGAAATTATCTATAAACATAGTTGGTGAGTAAAGGATTGGATAAATACTTTTTCACCATTATCCTCACCCTCTATTGAGACAAACAAAAATGTTGCACACCAACTAAACAACAATTAGTTTGGGTTAGGGTTCTCAGGATCTCACAAATTGTATTTTGTGCTCAAAAACAACACCCCAAATTATTGTAATTAATGAATATATTATAAATGACGAGGGCTTGTACATTTTAAAATATCTGTAATTGCAGTTAAACCTGTTTTTTAACCCTTTCTCAAATTAGTCGGGATGCAACCATAGTATTTAAGTACACTATTTTTAATGTCTCACTGCAAAGTAATTCCTTTCAAAACATCATCAGTTCTAAAAAAAAAAAGCATTTTTTTTAACCACAGATTAAAGTTTTTGCTATTTTTAAATCCTCAATAGCACACTTATAAAACTTGCTATATTGTACTTCAGTAGTATAATAAAATCTCATAAAAGTGAGGTTTGTTTAAAAGCATTTGGTTTGAGAGGGACTCGGGTATTCTCTGTTGTCTGTAATTCTCTTCATGGGCGTTGCTGATTTGTTGACTTTTGATCAGCTATTTTTAAGATGCTTCCCGATAATATTAGATTAGATAAAAACTGAGATGAAGGTACAGTCGGAGAGGACGGAAGTTCAGAGTTATTGGCAGGTAAACACATAAACATGCCCTATGTTTGTATTTTAAATGTATTTTAGCTATTTTACATCAAGTCCGATCAAAATCTAGAGCCATCTATTAGTGATTGTGTGTCAACATCTCAATCTCAGTGTGAGAATATATGTGAAAAAGCCAAACACACTTTGAGGAAAATGAAAGGAGTGTTGGGGAATCGTGTGTGTGCGATCAGGAAGCACAGATACGTGTATGAGCGTGTGTGTAGAAGGTCTATATGTGTAAATACATCAGTAACCTGCACTGATAAGAGCAGTGCTGTAAAGCACACTGAACACTGTTGATTATTAACTCTAACAGAAACAGCGACAGCTTCATGAGGAGACTCAGTTCTCAAGATGTCCGGGTCTTGCTGTTTGCTTCAGAGAATTGTTATTATTATTACAATTTTGTATAGTTGACTTTAGACGTTTTTCTGAGTATTGTACTGTATTTCAGTGGTTTAAAAAAATGTCTCAAGTCTTAATTTTTTTAATGTAAATACATACAAATGCATGTAATTTGTACACACACACACACACACACACACACACACACACGTGCAATAATAATAAATAGAATACATAATATATTTTTAACATGTATTCATTTATGTAACTATTATAATGTATAATTACTATTTTTCCTTAATTTCATAAGAATGAGAACAAAACTAATTTAGTAAACTTCATATTTATTGTTTTTATTAAGTCAAAAACTTAAGTCATAAAAATAATCAAGAAATAAAAACATCAAATAAAAAATATTTCAGTCTGTGTGTAGTGAATGAATAACAATTTATATGTTCAAACACCTTTACAAGTTTATTTTTGGAATGGAATTACTAAATAGAATTAGTTAAATAAATGAAGTTTTATTGATATTCTAATTATATGAACAGTATCTGTATGTAGTGAACAAATCATGGAATATCTGCAAGTTTCCAACCTTTAAGTCTCTGTTCATCAGCGTAATGGTTTGATAGTGGCATCATGGGTTCCCTGCTGTCTGCGTGTGGAATAAAAGGCAAGAAAAAGATAGTGGAAGGTAACACAAAAATTTTGATGTTAAAAGCGTAAACCTTTTTTGTTTCTTACTATTGTAACAACGTCTTCACTGTCTCTAGAGGAGAGGCGTTTGAGAGCGAACGACAGAGAATTCAACCTGTCGTTTAAATATGCCGTAAGTACCAAAAGGAAGTTTCAAAATAAAAGTCTTGTGCAGCGTATAATTAATTTTATTCGTGTGTGCTAACAGAACAATGCCATCAAGACCTCCAAGTACAACGTCTTCACGTTCCTCCCTCTCAATCTGTTTGAGCAGTTTCAGAGACTAGCCAATGCCTACTTTGTCTTTCTTCTCATCCTGCAGGTATTTCAAGCAATAGTGACACATTTTTTTAAATCATAAAAATGAAATGCCTTCCTTTAGATGTTTATGCATTTGGGGTCTTTTTATCTACAATATATTGCACTGAGCGGAAAAAAACATTTCTTATCAGTTCTTGTTCTACCACCACACAAATGCTTAGGATAATGTACATTATGAGGGTTTGGGAGTATAGGATCAAGTTTAGGCTGATGTTGAAGGATTTAGATATTGTATGGGATGTTTAAGTAGTGTTAATATTACTCGACAAATAAATGGTAAGAAAAGGTTTTCAATCAAATGTTCTCAAGTGAATTGATGGTATTAACAATCTTTAAAGGTCAGCTTTTTATGCCTAAAATGATGTGGTTTTATGCTCTTCTGAACAAGTTTCAGCAACAACAACAAAAACTTGAAATATATTTTATAATATCTTGTTAAAAGCTGTCCTTTTGGGGCCTGAACGAACAAAGCTGTTCTTGGCAGAGCCAAGATGAGTAACCTGTTGCCAGTATGGCGAACCCTTTATACATTTAAATTTGTGCAATAATAGTTATAAATAACTATATTTAACTAGTCATGAAGACATAAACATGTTTATTGATGTTTGCATTAATACGAAAGTGAATTAGAGATCTCAAAATATAATTTATGTATTTACTAAAAGAGTATTATTGGCTCGCCACGCTGCAAGAAAAATTCTCAAAAAACCTGAGTTGGGATCTCATTACATTTACATTTTACATTTATACATTTGGCCGACGCTTTTGTCCAAAACGACTTACAGAAGGGGAAATCACCAATGCCACTTGTTGAGAAGCTGGGGATTCATCCCAGGACCCCATACATGCTAAGCATGCTCTCTACCACTGAGCTACACCCCCACCCTAAAACACACCCTGAGTCATATTCAGATTGATTCATTCATATTAGACTTTTTTCAAATTTCAATTTAATCTCTCACTGGTATTGATGAAGGGTCCTGTCTTTGGAAATACATCCGGAAGTAGAGCAGCAGTGATGTTCTTCTGAGAGAGTGTGTAAACTAATTCCTCTAATTGTCCGAATAACTGGTGGGAAGGGGGATAGTTACACACACAAGTCAATCAACATTGGTGGGTGGTGGTTTTACGTCACAAACCACAAAATCTACCTTGAAAAAGTTCAGAATTTTGATGCTACGGGCTTTAAATCTGTGCATGAAAGGTGTGCAAACACCTTCCAATAGGTCACTTTTTATAATAGGTTCTCTTTAATCTCTGGAAATACGAACACACAAAGTGAGTTTTGGGATTTCACGGACATGTGTGTTTGTGTTGAACAGCTGATTCCTCAGATCTCCTCACTGTCCTGGTTCACGACGGTCGTCCCTCTGCTGCTGGTGCTGTCTATGACTCTAGCCAAAGACCTCTCTGATGACATCGTGAGTGCCCGGGTTATCCTTATAAATAAAGAACATACAACCTGAAACATTTTATTCATAAACGAAGGTTTTACAAAAGTATGTGTGGTGCAAATGGTCTTTTTTACCACGTTGAAAGTTGCTTTGACTTCTTAGTTTTCCTTTTTTTTTTCTTTGATATAAAAAAATAATTTGTATTTTCACTGCCCAGACGAGACACAAGAATGACAATCATGTCAACAACAGAAAAGTGGAAGTGCTTATTGACGGAGAGTATGTGTAATTTTATGAGCGTATGTTCAAATTAAGCTCTCTAAATCGATTCGGTGAATAAAGGATTGTGATGTCAAACAGGCTGAAGACTGAAAAATGGATGAATGTTCAGGTGGGTGATGTCATCAAGCTGGAAAACAACGAGTTTGTCACAGTAAGTTAAACTTTGATTATAAAAGCTAACTCTGATATAAAATTAAACTAAGAAATGTTTGGAAAAATTTACTTAACGTAATAAAAAAAAAAACGTTTAATCCCAAAACGATAGCGATTTTTATTAAGTTTAAGTACCTTGTTTTCTCAGCACTTATTGCCAGTATGGCTTGTTTCACGTTTAAACCTGTGTAATCATTATATTCTGACAGTGATAAATATATTTTAACTAGCCACAAAGACATTTAGAGATGTTTGTAATTGCATTTGTAAGAAATTAGAGATTGTTAAGTATAATTGAAATATTTGATGAAAGAGTATAAATGGCATGCCTTATTGCTAGTAAAGTTCTTAACACAATTTTTCTTATTCTCAGCTATCGTAAGCTAAATTGTCTTATATTCATACGTCAGTAATGTAACCTTACAAGCTACTAATATTTAAGATGTATACAAATATGCTTTTCCCAGCGATGGGTTGCGGCTGGAAGGGCATCCGCTGTGTAAAACAAATGCCAGAGAGTTGGCGGTTCATTCCGCTGTGGCGACCCCGAAAGGGAAGAAAGCCGACATGAAGATGAATGAATGAATGAACAAAAATGCTTTTGAATGAAATTCCTTTACTTCTCCGCTTCTTCCTGTGTTGTAGGCTGACCTGTTGTTGCTCTCCAGCAGTGAGCCTCTGAACCTCATCTACATAGAAACGGCTGAGCTTGACGGGTCGGTACCTCTTCCCTTCTTCTGTGAGAATACTGTATGAACGCTAACCTCCTTCTCTCCCTCCTGGGGTCCTGCAGAGAGACCAACCTGAAGGTGAAACAGGCTCTCACGTTGACAGGAGAGTTGGGGAATGACATCCAGAAACTAGCAGCATTCAAAGGTGAGAGCCATCTCTGTAATGATGAGGATGATGATGATTGTGGCTGTGCCTGTAATAAATATAAGAATGTTTTCAGGTGAGGTGCATTGTGAGCCTCCGAACAATCGTCTGGATAAGTTCACAGGGACTCTGTCGGCGGGAGGACAGACGTTTTCTCTGGACAACGAGAGGATTCTTCTGAGAGGATGCACTCTCAGGAACACAGACTGGTGCTTCGGGCTTGTGGTGTTTGGAGGTATGCACACATCGTAACCAATGTTTTAAGTAGTTTTTTAGCATTTCATTCAAATCTAGCAAAAGTTTGGGATTTTCAGCCCTTGAACAAAAGAGTGCACAATGTGCACACGAGAACAACTATACAACTATGTTACAACTATAATACAACTTAAATACTGTTGGCATTATACCATTTTCAACAAATTGATAAAAAGTTTTTTTTGTTGTTTGTGACAAGGAAGGTATTTAAAAGTTTTGGCTTCTTCTGTTGAAAAAGATATTTTTTAAACCCCTTCAAATCTGAACTTGTTTCTAGAAAAAAAATTAAGTACAATTTTCTTTTTCTTAAAGCTTGCGTAAAGGAGATTAAAAACATTTTTTGTGTGTTGTTAGTACTTTTATCTTCAACTGTGTTCGTTCATGCGGTAATCGATTTGTATTTTACAGCTTACAAATGTAGATGAAAAATGGGTCATAAGTTTTGTAGATTATTATGGAAAATGCTGAAATGTTTTAACAAATCATACTGGAGGCCATTGTAATAATGAAAGGTCTAAAGAGATTAAAGCAATAATGTTGTTGTATCGTATGTTACAGTATGAACACACAACTCAAGTCTGACCAGAGTTTTATTTCACATTAAAACCATTTATGGCATTTTAATTGGAGTATTTCTCTTTTAGGTTCAATAAATGTAGATTTATAATAGATACATGTAGTTGAATAAAGCAAATTTAGCATTTTTTTTGAAGATTTCTCTTAGATTTTACTGCTAATGGATCTTTCAGGAATATAAAGAAGTTTAGGTAATACTTTAGCATACTTTATTTAACGGATATCAAAGTGTGAGTTTTAACTGAACAGTAACAGAGAATGGTCATTTTATCATTATGTTAAGTAACTGTATTCAATTTAATGAAGACGTACCAGTGAAACGTTCCGCTTTAAGTAATTGTTAAGGAACAGCCTTTGCAATAATCGGGTTGTACGTCAAAACAAACATCCTCTTAAATTTAGCTCTTCTCGTCTCCCTTTCTCTCTCTCCTTCATCTCCCGCCTCTCTCTTTCTCTCTGCTCCACCCCCTCTCTTTCTTTCTTTCTATCTATCTATCTATCTATCTATCTATCTATCTATCTATCTATCTATCTATCTATCTATCTATCTATCTATCTATCTATCTATCTATCTATCTATCTATCTATCTATCTATCTATCTATCTATCTATCTATCTACTTTATATTAATTGTTTGTGATTTGGTTGTGGCGATTGTATGGTTGAGCAAAATGCACCATTTAAATTCAGTTAAAATGTTAAATTCCCATTTACAACTAACAAAAATTACTACTCAAGACATATATAAAGCAGAAATTAAAAATGTGGACCTAGTGAGGGCCGTAAACAGAGTTTCAGCCTTGGGGTCCCATGGGGCCTTCATGTGGCCCAGCTGGAGATGGAATGCCCAACGTTGAAAATAAATGTTGAACATTGCAGCCAATCGCAGCGAGTCACTGCAACATTTGAGCAATCGGGAAGAAGCTCTTCAACATTGGGAGCCAATTATAAGCCAGGATTTTCAACATCTCTCCAGCTGTTTCTCAACATTTTTACTAATGAGATCCTTCCAATGTTGAGATGCGCATTTCTGCATATATCTAAATCATGTGATTCGAACTTTTGACCAATCAGAGAGCGAATGACTCGAGTTCACATAAACATTTTAATGAATTTTAGTCCTATTAAGTTTAAAGTATTTGTGGGTCGATGAAATGTTAAGATTTATATCATTTACTTTTCATCCTCAAACTGCAGTTTGTTGTTAATTTAACGCTGAAGGTTATTTACTAATTTTGCAATATTTTTTAAATAAAAAATGTAGTTTATTTGGCACTATTCAAAATTTATTGCATTTATTGATTTGACAAAGTATTCTTGATATTTGAACTAATTTAATGGTTTATTAAATCACATTAGTCTATTTTGTTGTAGTTATTTACCTTTTTGATCGTTTTTCTGTTTGTATGATTTTATTAAAATTTTTTTGATGTTCTATCCTGATATTTCCCCTCAACAGATTAAAATAACTTTTAAATTTTGTTTTCTGATGCATATTTATTCCTGAAACTATTAAACTATATAATTAACTTTATAGTAACTAAAATAATTTGATTTCATGTGTTTTTTATAGCTCAATTCATGTTAATAAATAATATTAAACTTTCAAGCATTTAAACTTTTAATTATGATCTTATTTGTGTTTATTTCATTATATATTTGTTTTTTTACTGTTTTGAATAAATACTATTTTGTTTTTATTGCTTGTAAATCTTAAAATAGTTCAATTTAAAAAGGATTTCATGGTCCTGTTTGTTTTTGCCCTTTGAACATAGATTATGAATCTTACACACTTATAAATGATTTAGGCTCTGATTTAAAAATGATTTGCTAGTATTAATAATATCATTATCGTTAATAATAAAATTGATAAAGTTCATTAAAAGTTCAAAGTTCTTGTTTATATTTTGTGAACACAGGCCTTTTGACCAAAATTCTATGCTTTTAAACAGCAAAAAGAAACATTGTCTTCATCCGGATTCGAACCCTGGTCCCAGGGAGGAGCACCCTCAATAGGAAACAATGTTGAAAAATGTGTCCTTTTGGATGACGAACAGATCACACAAGTTTTAGGAAGTAGACACTATGAACTTATTTCTCCTTTTCTTTCTCTAACCCCCTCCCCCCCCCCCTCTTCCCAATTTTTTTATGACTGATTGATCCCCAGCTTGATCGCCATATGTAGTGCTAACCACCCATACTAATAGTCTTTAAATGTTGCTCCTGAAACTTTTATTAATGATATAAAAAGGTCTGAGTTTAAAAGGTTTTAGAGCTTCTTCTGTGTCTGGCCAGGTCCTGACACGAAGCTCATGCAGAACTCTGGGAAGTCTGTCTTCAAGAGAACCAGCATCGATCATCTCATGAACGTCCTGGTGGTGTTTGTGAGTCATTTCAGAAACCTGTCTCCCCTCAGAAACATGTGGCCTGGAGGTGACATTGACTCTTATTACGTTCTGTCATTAGATTTTCGGTTTTCTGGCCCTCATGTGCACCATCCTGTCTATCGGGAATGCCATCTGGGAATATCAGCAGGGGAACTCCTTCATCGTGTTCCTCCCAAGGGCCGACTCGGCAAACGCCTCACTCTCTGCGTTTCTCACCTTCTGGTCTTACGTCATCATCCTCAACACTGTAGTTCCCATCTCTCTCTACGTCAGGTGAGACTTTGTTTAAACCTCCATTCATCACTTTTCTTAGAGAGTAAAATGTATTTATATAGCACAATTACTACAGAAGATACCTGAAGGGTATTACAACATACAAGACAGAGCTAAAATGCCATGGGAGAAAAAGCTTTTTTAGGAGAAGTGAATCATTTTAGTGAATCACTGTAATGAATCTTTTAGCAAAGTTTATTTATGTTACATTAAGTCATGTAATTAAGTCTTCCATTTCGCTGATTCAAGTTTTGTGGAGGAAAGCGGAAAACATGGAGAAAACTTGAGCAAGTATGAGAAGAATCGGCATTAATGAAATGATGGTGTGGACTACGGTCATTCTAAACCATGAGGCTGTGGCCTATCCTCAGGCCTCAAGCGCCAACCAGTGGGTCACAAGAACCTGTGAGCCACAACTTCTGTAGATTCTGTAGAAATCAACAGCAGTTTCCGTGTTGATCCAAAGGTTTTCATTTGCTTTGTATTTCAATAAATTTTTTAAGCAAATGTATTTGTATTTTATTACCAAAGAATTGTATTTAGAAGAATGTTCTCTAGGTTTTCTAAAAATTCTATTTTAGGAATAAATTAAACTAGTTTATTGTGTTGCTGTATGTCCAGGTTTAAATGGAAAAGAAATTATTTGATGGTCAGTCAATCAGATCATTTATTTCGGGACGTTTTAGCTTGTTAAACTGTAAGTCAACTAGGTTTAGTTAATTAAACATTAAATAAAGACTTTGATCCATTGAGCCACTTTAAACTGAAAAAAATTGGGCCCTGAAGTAAAAAATGTTTGTAGCTCAAAAAAAGCTTTTAATTATAAAGTGCCAACAAAACGGTTTGTCATTACATTTTTTAAATAAAATCCACTGGAGTATAAGGCTCATTCTCCTGAAAAAAAAAAAAAAAGAAATTTTTGGTTATTAATTAAAATGATATAAATGGGTCTTTGAACAGTGTGGAGATCCTTCGGCTGGGGAACAGTTATTTCATCGACTGGGACCGTAAAATGTACCACGTCAAGAGTGACACACCAGCCCAGGCCAGGACGACCACCCTCAACGAGGAGCTTGGGCAGATCAAATATATCTTCTCTGATAAGACGGGAACCTTGACCCAGAACATCATGACCTTCAACAGGTGCTCCATCAATGGAAAATCGTTTGGTGAGCGCTCGGATCCTGAACACTTATTACTTTGAATAACAGCCTTGAACTTAAGTTTGATAATATTTCAATGTGTATAACTTCATTCGTTTTGTTGTTTCAGGGGATGTTGTGGATTTTGCTGGACAGAGGGTTGAAGTTACAGAGGTTGGTGTTCACCATGGGGAAAGGCAGTGTCTCGTTGACACAAAGTACATTTTACATGAGTTTTTTCTCTTTTTTTAAGTTGATTTCACTTTTTATTGATATTCCTCTGCACTAATAGAAAACAGAGAAGGTGGATTTCTCCTGGAACTCTCTGGCGGACCCAAAGTTCTTCTTCTATGATCATCAGCTGGTGGAAGCTGTGAAGTTGGGCTCTCCAGAGGTTCACGCCTTCTTTTGTCTGCTTGCGCTCTGCCACACTGTGATGCCGGAGGAAAAAACAGAAGGTTAGTGCCATCTATAGTAGAAACAATGTTAGTTTTTATAGAGGATTTACAGTTTATACAGTGTGCAGAAAATACAGCAAACAGGTATTGTGTCATAAAAAGGTGAGGTTTATAGGGTGTTATTCAGAGAGCGGTTCAGATGTTTTTTAATTTGGCCAGTTTATAAGAGTAGCCTTTAGATGGCAGTGTGTATTCACATCTTAGAACAATCCTTAAACACTGACTTTTAACCATAGGAAAAATAAACACAGCAACAAAAAAGTTTCATAATATTCTGCACATTTGCACAATTTAAAAA
Source organism: Danionella dracula (assembly GCA_900490495.1). NCBI lineage: Eukaryota > Metazoa > Chordata > Actinopteri > Cypriniformes > Danionidae > Danionella > Danionella dracula. The sequence goes on from UELW01000006.1 coordinate 1,180,330, forward strand.
TATTATTCTCTACGCACAAAATACATTTTCTGACTGGATATTTAAGAAATAATATATGTTCCCTGAATACAAAGACTAAAGACAGCTGATGCTTTAATGAGTAGCATGGTGATTGTATTTTAGAGTTCATTGGTTGAGTCAAATTTGTCTATTTATATATTAAGTTAAATTAAACTGCGTCTTTTACTTAATTTTACACTTTGATGGGCAACATTTTTGGGGTTGTCCCGATTTAGGCTTATTAGTTCCAGATCATTTGAATTTGGTAACTTCTGATCCTGATATTTCCAGCTCCGATCCATTTTTGCTCCTGATACAAGTCTGATCATTTTCCCCGTTTGATACAGTTCGGCAATGCAATAAGAGGACTGTAGCTTAGTGAAATTTTCCCAGGTTTATTGTTTATTATCCATTTATGGACATTGACTAACATGTATTTACTTTTTAAAACAATAACTTTAGCATTGGTGCACCACAAAATATATTAAAATATAACAAACAAATTAAGTGCAAAATAGTGACAGTCCAGCGAGTATCAAATAGCAAATCTCGATTACTGTTTTGCTATGTAAATAAATAAAATAAATTAAAGAGGAGGTTATTTGGTTAACATCAATATATTAAAAAACTTTTTCTTCCTTGGACCAAGTTCTCACAACTTAAAAATATGTTCCAATATTCTTTTCCCGATTTCGATGTTTTGAAAATCACATGATCAGACCCGATTGACCGGGGCTCATTGTCTGTCCCCTTACAATGAGGTAAAAGTCTAACAAATGCATCCTGGCTGTTCAGACTTAGGTCGCTTTGCAAAAATTTGGATATGTATCAGATTCATGACTTCATATGAAAGCAATCTGAGTCAGATTTGAAAACAACGGAAATGAGCTGTTCAAACTGTCCTAAAAATATAATATACAGGTTATATGGGCAATTTCTTTTATTTCCGTTACTTTGGGCTGTGCTAGGGCTGTGCAAACATATGGATGCATCTAATTACCAAGATAATTTCTTTTACGATTGTGTATTTGTGTAACTCAAGTATTGATACAAGTTGTGCCAAACAACCTCCTCCTCCACTTCAGTAAATGTCGCAACTTATCATCAACAAAACGCTAAGCAGTACGGTATCAGAAGTAAGCAAGAGTGAGCATGGTGAAAAATATAAAGATGCCTTTATAAATTGTTTATTTCATTTATGTTATTTCAGTGTGTAACGGAAATATTGATACTCATTTGACATGATTTATGAACACAATCGCAAACAGCAATTTATTACTTATTCCAAACATGAATTAAGCTCATACCTAGATATCAATGAAGAATGTGATCACATTGCAAGCATCATGGAGGGAGAAAGAAGAGGGAAAGAGGAGAGAGAGGAAAGAAGAGAAAAAGGAAAGACACGAGCAGCGCAAGCACGTCCACTCGCTAGGAGGGAGAGAGAGAGAGAGAGAGAGAGAGAGAGAGAGAGAGAGAGAGAGAGGAAAGCCCCTAAACCCTTGAGAGTCCCTTCAGTATAAATCCCGCCTCTCTATGAACATACAAATTCAATCTTATTTGAGAATTACTTACAATGATTAAAAATTCTATTACAAGTGGCATATACATTTTAGTTAAGTGTTTAATAACAATATGCACTTAATTAATTTCTCTGTTCAATAATACTGTGCAGTTCTAATGAATTAGAATGGATGAAATGTAAATTGGAATTAGAATTTGTCTGTCGACTTTATCAAATTGTCAATATAATGTGACACATATACTAATACAAACTATTGCAATATATCACAATGTTTATTGTATCGCAATATATCATGATATATTGTATCGTGATCTATATATAGCGATATGTATCATATTGTGAGGCCCTTGCCTATACACAGCGCTTCTCTCTGCACATAGCCTAATAAATGTTTTTTAAAACCAAACAATCTTGGTGTAAATTTGATTTATGGCATATGTCTGAATTCCTTCGATTCTTCGAAAGGAAGAAAAATGAGAACAGCACACAGCACTTAGTAAATGAAAATGATACAACAAAATGATGTTAAAATGTAAAGAGTCCACATGGAATAGCATGTACACCTGCTCCCTCTTTACAGGAGAGTTATTTTACCAGGCCCAGTCTCCAGACGAGGGGGCTCTAGTCACAGCAGCTCGGAACTTTGGTTTTGTGTTTCGCTCACGAACTCCAGAGACCATCTCTGTGGTGGAGATGGGTGTCCCCACCACCTATGAGCTGCTGGCGGTGCTGGACTTCAACAACGTCCGAAAGAGGATGTCTGTAATCGGTGAGTGGATGGGTAGCAGAATTTATGAGCTGAAACACAATAATGAATAAGTGCTTTTCTGCAGTTCGTAATCCAAGAGGTAAGTTGACACTCTACTGTAAAGGAGCCGACACGATCATCTACGAGAGACTGCATCCGTCCTGCTCCAAAGTCATGGAAGTCACCACAGAACACCTCAACGTGAGTTTCTGTAGGGTATCTGTGAGCTTGTGTTTCTCTGGTACTCATATGATTATACCAGGAATACGCTGGAGAGGGGCTGAGGACACTGGCTCTGGCCTATAAACACCTGGATGAAGATATGTTTGAGGGATGGAGACGACGCCACCATGAGGCCAGCACTGCAATGGAGGATCGCGAGGAAAAACTAGATGCTATCTATGAGGAGATCGAGAAGGACTTGATGGTAAATCAACCAACACACATTGAAATATAACAGACTTTACTTCCTAAGATGTTTTTCCTGTTTATTGTAAGCACTATTTCTTTTCAAAATTCAGCTTCTTGGTGCTTCTGCGGTAGAAGATAAACTTCAAGATGGAGTGCCTCAAACGATTGAGCAACTGGCCAAAGCTGACATTAAAATCTGGGTGCTGACTGGAGACAAGCAGGGTGATCTTTTTATTTTATATCTGTTAATTTCTTTCAAAGTGAAAAAGTGCCAGGGCTTTTCTACACTAGAGAGAGATGTAAAAAAAATTCCAATTATGAATGCAAAATAACACTTGAAAAACATAATTACAAATACAAAAAACAGCAACTCAGAAAAAAACTCCAGAAAATAAGAAAACTAACTAATAATTCAGAAAAAACAACAATTTTTTGACCAAAACGGAAAAGGATTGTACCGTTGGAAAATCAACAACTTGGTGCAGATTGTATTAGATTTATGTCAATTATTACTTACACAAGCCATCCTTGAACTATTTCTGGATTTTTCACAAAAAAATGCTGTTTTAATGACTTAAATGGAAACTTCAGAAGTTTGGAGTAGCATTGTATTGCGCTGTATTTAAGTGCTACAAACTGTGCCTGTCACTTCCTCATTAGTTTGATTGACTCCTCCAATCAGAGCTGACATGTCAGTTCTACAATGATACAATCATGCAAAAAAGCTAGCAAAGGCACAGTTTCCTTCAAGTGACTTATTCCATGGAGTGCTGACTTTATAACAACTTACTCAAAATAATGTTTTTTTTTAATTTAGTTTATTACTTGCTGTATAGCCTTTTTTTAACCAAAAACTACAAAAAGCAGTGGTATGAAGCACTTTGTATAAGTTCAGTCAGCATCTGGTCATCATTTATCAAACGGTACTATGCTTTTTCATTTTGGTTGAAATGTTGTTGTTTTTTTAAATTGTTCATTTGTCTTTGAATTTGTCGTTTTTTCTGAATTGTTATTTTGTTTTTGTTTTTTGTAATGGAGTTTTTAAACGTATCATTTTACTTTCATAATTGTAAATTGTTTCGCCCATCTCTGTGACCATACTTTTCTGACTCTTGCTTTTCTATAATGAAAATGTCCCTCAGAGACGGCAGAGAACATTGGTTATTCGTGTAACATGCTTCGAGAGGAAATGAAAGAGATTTTCGTTGTGGCTGCCAACACAGCGGAGGAAGTTCGAGAGGAGCTAGTGTGAGTTTCATCTCTCTCTCTTTCTTCTAAAGTGAAGTTTGTTTGTAATGAATGTAGAAGATCACTCTGAAGAGGAAATATTAATTCAGAATATCTGATTGGAACGGTCATGAAATTGTCAGAGTGGCAAAAAAAATTCTAAAAATAAATGTGTATATATATAAATACATACATATATATATATATATATATATATATATATATATATATATATATATATATATATATATATATATATATATATATATATATATATATATACACACAGTGCAGACCAAAAATTGACACATCTCATTCAAAAAGTTTTCTATATTGTCATGACTATGAAAATTGAAAATGGTAGATTCACGCTAAAGGTATCAAAACTATAAATTAACACGTGTGAAATTGTATACATAACAAAAGAAAGTGTGAAACAGCTGAAAATATGTCATTCTAGCTTCTTCAAAATAGCCACTTTTTTGCTTTGATTACCTCTTGAAGATCATCAAGAGAACGCCAATAGTGACCAAAACGTAGTCTCCTGAAATGCTCTTCACTTCACAGGTGAGCCCTGTCAGGTTTAATATAAGGGATGTCTTGCCTTTTAAAAGGAGTGGGGACCATCAGTTGTGTTGTGCAGAAGTCAGGCGGATACACAGCTGATAGTCCCACTGAATAGATTGTTACAATTTGTATTATGGCAAGAAAAACGCAGATAAGTAATGAAAAACAAGTGGCCATCATTACTTTAAGAAATGAAGGTCCGTTAGTCCCAAAAATGTTTTGAATGGTGTGTCCAAACTTTTGGTCTATACAGAATATAAAAATTCTGAAATAACGTTTTAAAAAGTAAAATTCTGTAATTTCATTAAAGTATTAAAGGATTGTGTTTCATTACATGCAGACTACACCACTACAGCAATTTTGCTACAAAATATGGATTTTTTTTGTAATCATTTTGTTGAACATAGTGATAAACATGGCTCTATTATTTTTAAGTAATCGAGCCTAACACAGCAATAACTCTTTTACGGGAAGAAATATGACACTTTTGTTCCAGTAATGAGCTATCTTAAAATTCTTCAATAGTCGGGTTTAAATTACTAGCTGGATTCTTTGGAGATCCAGCTTCCACTCACTATTTCCTAGTTTGTCAAATCTTTATTGTCAATTAAAAAAAATGCATGATAAATCACAAACATCAGTGCACTACATATGTATTTCTTATTTATACTTTTCTAAAGTCTGTGACCCAAATGTATATTTAGGAATGCCAGAAAAAAGATGTTTCCAGAATCAGGAGATGAGGCGCCCATTAAGAAGAGTAAATTCACAAGTAAAAACTCTCAAGTGGTGGAAGACGAGGAGGTTGATGGGGAGTATGGACTGGTTATTAACGGACACAGTCTGGTAAGATAAGTTTCTTCTTACCTCGTTTTTAAATCCCAGATAAAATCAGCTAATTTCTCGTCAAAGTTCTTCAGGAGTCGGTGGTAACATCTGAATGTTTTCTGTGGCCAGGCCTTCGCTCTGCAGAAGGACATGGAGCTGGAGTTGTTGCGGACAGCCTGTATGTGTCAGACGGTCATATGTTGCAGGGTCACTCCTCTCCAGAAAGCTCAAGTGGTGGAACTGGTGAAGAAACACAAGAAAGCTGTGACTCTAGCCATCGGGGATGGAGCGAATGATGTCAGCATGATCAAAAGTGAGCGATTTCCCAGCTCACCATAATTGACGATAAGAGTGGAAGAGAGAAAAACATAGTTTCAAATCCTTTCACTTCTTGTGATGCTACAGCTGCTCATATTGGTGTTGGCATCAGTGGACAGGAGGGCATGCAGGCGGTGCTCTCCAGCGACTTCTCCTTCGCTCAGTTTCGGTACTTGCAGCGTCTGCTGTTGGTCCACGGTCGCTGGTCCTATCTGCGCATGTGCAAGTTCCTGCGCTACTTCTTCTACAAGAACTTCACTTTCACTTTCGTGCACTTCTGGTACGCCTTCTTCTGCGGCTTCTCTGCGCAGGTGAGACTGAATTTATAACTTATATTAGCCGACGCCAAGTAGCTGTAAAAACTGAGAGAAAACAAGTAGTAATTGCTCTACTTAAATTAATAATGCAAATATGGTTTATTGTTATAATTATTGAGCTAAAACAGGCAGATTTTTTATACATTATTTTTTATATATGTATATATATTTGTATATTACAATGCAATCATTTACTACACAAGTGTAATACATAAGAACATGGTTTTTCACCCTGGGAGTAGATAAAGCAGTACAATTGGTGACACGCGTCATCTTTTAAACTAAACCGCTGTGTCAGCACAACTCAAAGGCTCTTGTGTGTTGATGAAGCCATCTGACAGGGGTTAGAGCTTTCGGTGTGCTGTGGAACGAGGCTCAGGTTTGCAACCATAGTCGGCACAGATAGGAGAATAAACTCAGTAGCTGTAAACACTGACTAATGATTCTGATTAGTTTTTTATGGGAACTCGTAAGACTGTGGGAGTAACAGAGCTTATTTAATTACAATTTTTGTGTGGCAGAGTTGATTCAGTTTTTGAATCTGCATCAGTGTGCTCTCCTTGGTTTCGGTGCAGTACGGTCAACAACTATGTTATGAACATTTCAATTCCAATTTTTTTAAAGTCCTAAATCTGAAATTTATTGTTTGTCTGAAATCTCATGTAAAATTTTTCTGTGTTTTGCATAAAATTAACAAAGTTAAGTTACATGTTAGTCGATAATAGTTATTTTACGAAAATAGTTACATTTCTAACTAAATTTCCACCCATATTATGTAATATGTTATTTTCCATCTCAATATCTTTCCAAGTAGCAACTTTTATAAGTACTAAATAGTATTATTAGATTTCTATACCAACAAGAGTGTCCATGTCCATTAATAGTACAAACTGGTTCACGATGGGGCCACATTTAGTTTACTCAGAAGAAGGATGGCAGGAGCAAGTATTTTGAACGAACACAGCAATAAAATGCTGTGCAGATGTCACAACAAAATCTGAATTTAAGATGAGACCTGACTAAATAAGACCTACAATTTAAATGTAGCCTTAAACTAGTTTTAAGTGTAGTGCATGCATGGTTTGTGTGTATGACTTTAAAATCAACAAATATAAGCCTGGACACGGGGATTTAAAGGGGATTTAAAAATAATATGGTCAAGCAACAAATGGCTCAAGATGTTATAAATGGAAATGCGTTGAGAGCAGATCTGGAAACTTTAGACAATGTTTGACAAAAGGCTTGTCAAGCCAAAAATAAGGTTTTATATGGTATTTTAATGGAATAGAAATTTTGCAGTTGCAGCAAGTGATTTAAAAAAGTATTCAAAGTAAGCTTGGCTAACAAAGTTCCAATCGTTCAGTGGTTCCCAACCTTTTAACCTTCGGTCCCCCCTTGTACATATAAACTATATATATTGCTCACTCAAAATCTGTTTTTCTACATAAGAACATGTTGTGTGCAAATAAGCTTTTTGTGCTCTAAAAATCTGACTTTTCCACTTAAAATTGGGGGAGCGGGCCCCAGGTTGGAAACCACTGATCTTGTTCCATGTTTGTTTTGGAGGGGATATCAAACATATCCTAAAGATTGCATACTTTATGATGGCTCATTACAAGTGCAGATCTTAAAGATTCTAAAGTAAAACAATGCATATAAATGTTGCCTTTTTTCACCAATAACTTGTACATGCTCTTTCCGTAGACTGTATATGATGAGTGGTTCATCACTCTCTACAATCTGATCTACACGGCTCTACCTGTGCTCGCCATCAGTCTTTTTGATCAGGTACAGTATCACGCAGCAAACACTGTTCTCAAGCTTGATGAACAATTCCTTCACATACGTGTTTATGCATATGTAGGACGTGAACGACCGCTGGAGTTTCCAGTACCCTCAGCTGTATGCCCCGGGGCAGCTGAACCAGTATTTCAGTAAAAAAGCCTTCGCTAGGATCCTGCTGCACAGCTGCTACAGCTCCCTCGTGCTTTTCTTCGTCCCGTGGGCTGCCATGACAGACACTGTTCGTGATGATGGCAAAGACATCGCAGATTATCAGTCCTTCGCCCTGCTGGCACAGACCTGCCTGCTTATTGCAGTCAGCGTGCAGGTAATAACTGCTACACTACTGTTGAGATACTCTTGTCATAAAAAGAATATTATTTACAGATATTTTAGATTATTTATGGTATCATTAAAAGAATACATTCCATCCTTGTAAGGTAAAAATAGCATTTTAAAAGAAACATTTAACTATTTTGGAAGTATGATAATTGTATGAAATGATGACAAGATTTTTTAGATTCAGATGTTGGTTGTTTCTGGCGATGAAACTCTTAACATAGCTTAGGATAAGTCAAACAACACCGTCTTAAAATGGTACAAATTGCAGGAAACAAATAGACATCTGAAAGAGGGGATCTTTTCCATTGCAAATTTAATGATGTTCTATAATATATTAATAATGTTGACCATTACTATCAAACTCACATGATATCGTAGACTAGGGGTGTTTGGAAGAAAAAAAAATTCATGAATGCATTGCATGTGGCCCTGGCTGATTTTCAATGGTTTATTTAAAATATTAACCCATAATCTAAATGAAAAAAAAAAAATAATAATAATAAAAAATAGCCCCTTGCCCATCGAAAGAGACTGTTTAGAATAGTTTCATAATAGTTCAAAATAGTTTAGTTATAAACTAATATATATATTTCAGAACGGTCCCAAACTGCCTTTTCGTCAGTTTATTTTAAAATGTAGTAAAATCAGTATTTAAGTTGGCTGATTCTACCCATCTGCTTATTAAAATTATTAAGTAATTAAGTAAATAATTGTTTTTAATAAAAACTCCAAAAAGGCTTTCAAATAAATTAAGTAGGCTGTGAGAAATATTTAAATTGGAAGTATTTATTTATTAGGGATAGTAGTAGTAGGATGATATTTTTGTAACTTAACATTTAACACTACACAAATCTGATCGTTTTAAGTTTGGTACTTTTCTGGCTACTAGTATTAAATATTCTCTTTGTAAAATAAAGTCAACTTTTAAAAATAATTTTTTATATATACGTCTCTGTAAAAAAATGGAGTGTTCTTTCAAGACTTACTCTCTTTCATTCTGAAGTGTTTAGCTGTAACTTTAAAAACTAACGCTCAAACATTTTAATTCATGTTTCTCTGTGCTAAAGCTGGGTTTGGACACCTCTTACTGGACAGCAGTGAACCAGTTCTTCCTGTGGGGGAGTCTCTCTGTGTATTTCGCCGTCACTTTCACCATGTACAGCAATGGCATGTACTTGATCTTCACATCCTCGTTTCCCTTCATCGGTATGCATCCCTTTAATCTCAACAGCATCCAAATATCTGAGTAATGAAGTGAAATTTAAACAGCTCCAAATATCCTAATCTTTCACAGGCACAGCACGGAACTCCCTCAACCAGCCGAACGTGTGGCTAACCATCTTCCTGACTACTATCCTCTGTGTGCTGCCAGTGGTGGCCAAACGTTTCCTCTTCATACAATTCAAGCCCACCATCAACGATAAGGTAAACAACTGAACCAGATTCTTCAGTCCTCACCTCTACAAAAACTCCTAAAAATAAACACATTTTCCCAGAGTCGACAGTGGTAAAGCACCTCAATTTCCAGATTATTTTCCCAATGTTCATTAATTATAGTGGATACAGTCATAAGCACTAGATGATGACAATTACACATGCACATGTAGAATATTTAATGTACTGATCTTGATTATTTTTCATAACCAATTCTGGGGAAATTTTCACCTCCAATTCTGGGGAACCAATTTATTTTGTAATCAAATTGACCATTTCTAATTTAACTTTTTCTTGTTTTAAAAAACTTTTTTTTTAAGTATGGGTAAGGCAAGATGCTTGTACATAAAATAAATAGTTTAATATTGCTAACCATTTAAAACAATAATCGTAACCATCCAAAAACCTTTGTGCACCACGCATTTAAGACTTCATCTAAACTTGCATTTAAAGTGAGCATGTAAATATTTTCACTAAAATCATTTTGCATTAAATGTGACTGTTAAATATGAAATGAAAATGTATCAACTGCATACTTGTTAAGAAATGAACACATACAATACACTTCTAGAAATTAAAAAAGTAGTAACGTGGCCTGTGGTGCAAAAAAAAACTATTTAATGTAGAATTTAGAGGCTGTACATTTGCTGTGGTGTATCCTCCACATTTAAGATGACATTGTACTGAGCCCTGCTCTTCAGAATTATAACGTCATGGCGCAGCTCCAAGATCTTTGATATCAGAGAATAGAATAGGTTCCAAAATTAAACTTTGTAGTACATCTCACTCTACTGTTTTAGCATCTAGTCTCTCCGTTTACATTTAAAAACGAACTCTGGTCAGACAAGCAAAAGCTGCATCATACCAAGTCAACGATCAAAAACGGTCAAAAAGAAAATGGTTTGAGCATGTAGATGTGTTAACATAGGCAGGAGCAGGAGTTATTGATATTTTAGCTTACGTACCTCCAGATGACAGTATCTCACACACATGCAGAAAGCACCTTCGAGTTTGTAATTGGGTGAAAGCAGTTCAAACTTTTTTGCTCGGATGTTCCCAGACGAAAGGCGACAACACAGTTGAGAGGCGCTAGTTGTTTGGCATTGGTTTGGTGAAACACAGCCTTAGAAGTTAAAACATCTAAGAGCCTGGCCCTGGATGCCAGCATAGTTCTCTGGTCTCACTCATGTCATGTCACCAGACCAGGAGAGGAAAACTAAGCGAATATTAAAAATGCTCTACTCAATCCATTTCCCGCATCACTAATGCTTGTTTCTGGGTTTCACTCGTGTGATAACTATAATAGGAATCTGATTGGTTGACAGGGCCATGAAGTGTCAGTTAAAAAAATATGTTTACTTCCTCAGCATGTAGGGCGGTAGCATACTCGCTGTATGGCCCATCGTTCCATGCTCCACGCCATTGACTTAGCACACGAGTCACTCACGAATCACAAAACACTACTTTCTTTTAATCTACTGTATGAAAAGAAGTCCTGAAATCCAGCAAAACAAAAAGAAAGTTATTCCCTTGATCATTTCAAGTAACAGATCGTTTAAACTTTAACAATCGCTGTAATACGGTTTGAATCCAAATTCTTTTTATAAGAAATAAATTTATAAGAAGAAACTCTGCTGAGCTACTATTTTATACAATTTTTGGACAGGAATGGAAGGATTCATTAATGGTTTAATGGGTTTTCCTCTTTGAGCTGATTGATGGTAATGAGTTAATAATATTCATTATGAGTTAGTAATATTCCTATAGAAAAGTGAAAAAAAAATGTTGTTGTGGAATAAGGCAGAGCTGTGAGAAACGCCAAGCTTAATTGAGAAAGCTATGAATTTCACCTTCACAAATGGTTAAGATATGTAATCAGCGCTTTCTTCCTCTTTATAGGTACGGCATAAGGTGCGACAGGTTAAAGCGGAGCCTCCGCCGCCCCCTCGTAAATTCCCGCGCAGGCGAATCAGCACACGGCGGTCTGGTTATGCCTTCTCTCATGCTCGTGGTTATGGAGATCTGGTGACGTCTGGAGGCTTCTTGCGGATCCCAGTGAAGAGCAGACCCACTCTCTTCCCTCACAGCGAGTCTCCAGTGGCAGACAGCACACCTCAAACTTATCGAACTATCTTCCAGGAGGCCCAAAGCTCCTGAATCTCACTTTCAGTTTTATTTAAATTTAACGGGAAAGATATTTTTGAAGGAGCTTAGATTTGTTCACAGATGAGGATATTTGATAAAAGTGGCTGTGCGGCTCTGTTATAACAAAATAATTCTTATTTTACATTTTTACTTTAGTCTCTATAAATATAAAAACATATTTTGAAAAGTATTTTTAATCATGTATAAAATAATTCCTGCAAACGTTTTCTGTATTATTTTGTGTTATTGATGGGTATTTAATAATGTCTGCTCTACTGTTTTATACAAAGATTTTAATTGACCTTGATCTGTGGAGAATAAAATGTTTTCAAAAAATATATTTGACTTACGTTCGTCATTGCTGTAATAATATCTTAAAAGTATATTAGTGCATTGTGAGGTTAAGAGAAAGGATTGCAAGGCAATAAGAGAAACACCAGACGAAGCTTTGATGAAATATCGATGGACGATGGCTTAAGAAACTCCAGGTTCCAGTTGGTAGCACTTAAATAACATGAGATCTATTTAAAAGTGCATATTTGTGTAGTAATCTGAGCATACAATACATTTTGATTAATTTCCATTTCCAGCAAGAATTCTGAAGTGTTAATGCAATCCACACTACAATCCCATCATGTAATGTGAGCCAAATTCTGAAGAACAGGGATTGTGTTGTAGAACACATTTTGAGTAAAACAAAGTAAGCAGAAGGCAGTGGAGATGGTGCCTAGGAGGCTCCACACATACCTGTTCAAATGAAGTGATTTAGGACTTTCTCGTGGCTGCTTTTCCCTCAGTTGCATCTGTGAGTAGCCTTGGAAAACCACCTCTGTTTATTAAGTAAAACCCAAATTGAACAAACAATGTATTGTAAGTTTGATGAGATTTTAAAACAAATTAATATGTACTTGAGTGAAAGCACATTAAGCAAATAGCTCACTCAACACATAGCACACATTGATAAGTGAAAAGTTCCACAACGATTTTTACAATTTTATCATCCCAAATATCACTCTGACACAATTTAACACAAATTTTTTTAAATCAGACAATTAATTTGCTTTCTTAAAAAAAAGTAAATTACTTTAATTAGCTCAATGACTGGCACAGTTCAATTGCTTGGCATTCTTCACAAAGACACTATTTAGACAAAAACATGTTATTTAACATTTTCAATTTGAGCTTCCTCACTGAACGAGAGAAATACATGTTAGCCGGCAGGTGTTTGTGATATAATTGCAACTTTTTAAGCATTGAACTTATTTTTTGGACCAGTCAAAAACAACCACTGAGAATGTGAACTTTATTAGAAAATGTTCCATAAACAATTAAAGTAAAATCATTCATTGGTAATGCTTTAGTAAAAACGGAGTAAATTTTTTAACATTAACTCAACATTTTATTTGTTTTTTTTAGAGTGTACATATTGATTTTTTTATGTCGTTCTTTTTGTAATGATGAAGTACATGTAATATTTTATATAGAGGAAAAAAAGTTAATAATGATAATAATAATCAGAGAAACAGTGGTCTTACAAACTATTAGCTTTAGTATACCACTAAAGAAACAAACATCAAGATAGACTGACCTCAGTTATCTGCTCGGCTTCAGGTTGTCTTCTTGTCCTTATGGGGAAAAGAACCTCAACGTTCTCCTGGAATAACAAGAGAGGCGAGTGCTGCAGTCCGTCGTTGTTTTCTGCTCCACTGCTCCACGAGTGACCCTAATGAGGTTTGATGGACAGTCTTCATGTCCTAATGAAGCCATGATACTGTAAATCATCGGTCAAGCATTACAGTTGATGTAAAACATGGTGTTCAACAGCTTTCTCGCAACAATCTCCAGTTAGTTTGACACACTCGCTCAACAGATTAATTTACATAACTATTTAGCAAATTAAATTGTTTAAGGAAGTTTTAAAACATACCATAGATCTTGATCCTGGACAGGCTTGTTAAAGTAGTAAATCATCTCCACCCAGTATTTATAAATCTGAAAACAGAGAAGCTGCAGCTAGCCATGCAACTTGCGTTCCCAAACCAAGAGTGCTTGGTTTCTGACGCCACAATGTTTTGACCCAGACTTCTGTGCATGGCCTAACTAGCAGCAAGTTATGTCAAGATCTACTAAATGGAACTTCTCAGAATGCTTTCTAAACATATTTATGGTCAATAAACTGCAGTTGTCATTGTGCCATCAATGCTAAATGTCAAAAAGAACATCAGTGGTACAAGTTGATGAGATTTTGAAATATTTTTTAAATGTCTGAATTATACATTTGTACAGTTGTGAATGTAAAAACTGTTTTAACAAGAGAAGTGTCAGCTAAAAGAAATTAAATCCCCAGTAGATTCAGCACTTCAGATGTTTGAAGTACATATACTTTTTTAATTTTAAAGATTTGGACTTTGCACATTTGTGCTTTATATGTCTTGCAACAAATGCTTAAAAGAATCAATAAAAAAATAGAATTTTTTTACATTAAAAATAGTGTTTTTTGCAGATGCTTCAAAGCTTTACAAAGGCCTAACGTAGAATAACAATAAAATCGTTTAAAATATATAATTTTCCTACTTTTAAGCCAAAATTAAATAAGCAATGATCTTCATTTGATGTTGTAGGGTAAAAAAAATTTAGAACCAAGAGTGGAAACCACACACCAAAAGAAGAACTCCTCCAGTGAAGAACATCTGGAATACAAGAGGAGCCTCGTTGAGTTGGTCTGGTGCTAATCACCTCACCAGCATACAGACTATTTGACATCAAGATCCATCAGCGAACAGAATGCTGGACGGCACTTGAAAAACACACTGAGACAGTAAAGAGTGGTTAGAACAACAAGTTATTCACATCGGTTGCAGGATGTACGGGGACAGGTTAAATAAACGCATTGAACCACGTTATTGTTTCAGCAGTTACTGTGCTTATACTGTTTAGGCACCATAACTGTTCAAGCATCAAAAATACTTTGGAGCTAGTATGTACTTCCTTTCCATCCAGCCTAACAGTTTCCAGCTCTAGGCTTTCTAAACTATGGGAAAAGACTGAAAAAATGTGAGCATTAACATTATTTCCAAGCTGAACGACAGTCTGGAGAACTAATGATGGCCTTTATCAGAACGTGCGTCAAATTTCTGAAATACCTCTCCTTTAAAAGATATTAAAGAATAGGATAAAGTAAAAACAACCTGGATGGATTTTGATTATATGGTGAATGTGTACGTAAGCACAAGTTACTATAACCAGAAAATGAGCTCGAATTAATATACAGCGAGATGACCACTGCAATCTCATCTTTGTGAAAAAGCATAATTTGTGTAGTTCGTGTGATCTAGGTCACTAGATTGGAAGCAAGGCCACAAGCTTTTCAATACATAATCTGATGAGCTTGTTTACCATGTGTATGTTGGAGAAAAATATACATCGGATTTTCTCAATTATGTTGTTGTTGAGCTGCCAGATATTCTGCCACCTATCCTAGCAGCATAGAGAGCAGATGTTTGGGAGATTATCCACTCCTCTACGTCACCGAAGCGAAGGGAAATACTTGAAAAGAACCATTATTAGTCTGTTTTGTATAAATTGTATAAAAAAACTATAAATGAGGGAATAAGTAAATAAATAAATAGATACATAAGTAAATGAATGAATAAATAAATGACAGACTAAATAAATTAATAAGTAAATGACTAAACAAAATACATAAAGTTCATTAATAAATTAATAAATATGTAAATGAATTAATAAAAAAATAACCAAATAAAATACAAATTATGTGCTATGCAAAATGACACGTCACTCTGCTTAACAGCTAGCGCAATAACTGAACAAAGTCAATCAACATGAATTTTATTTTATTTGAACTTGCTTTTACTTCATTTTCAATCATTTTTGGATATTTAAATTACTATTTCTTGCTAATATTAAAATGTAAATGTATGAAAAGCTATGATATATAACAATAACACATAACATGAATATTTGGAATCATAATTAAAAAAACCATTGAGACGCAGTTTAAAAATATTCTTTTTACCATCATCTTTACTACACAAGCTCTGTTTAAACTTTGAACATTGGTTTCTCGTTAAGGATCTCAGCTTCTAAATTCAATGGCATGAGTCACTGTTCAGTCCCCCCATGCTGAGAGCCTAGGCAAATCTGCCAACCCCTCAAACATGATCCCTCAACAACAAAGCACTGAGCATGCTCCCTGCGCTCCGTGATGCTGTTGCTATAGGGCTGAGGGGCTCAGAACTGCTGGACACAGGGAGGAGGAGAGGGAGGAGGAGGAAGGAGGGAGGGAGGAGGGAAGAGCAGATGAGCTGTCAGGAATGCACAGCAGAAAGAAGCCTGACTCAAGAAGAACTGCATGAGGGATGTTACTCTCATCCCGTGCTTTACTTTCCTATTTCAATCCCCGAGGGTGCTGATGGACTACAATTAAATGATTCAAAGTGAGTGAACGGGACTCTGAAAGAGTGAGATGCCTCGGTGAGTTAATTCAAAAACTGCACATTAAATAACTATTTATTAAATAAACAACTTTTTCTCTTTTGTTAAAAATAATACAATTTAATGTTTGCATTACAATAGCAATGTGTATAGTTTGATGTGTAAAGTATTTATGGTTGGTTGTGCTTTCTCTGTTCAGAGGAGTATTATCTTTAGCTGAGGTTTTATTAACAACTGTTTTATTTTTAAAAATGTTGTTAAATACAAAAGTAACGCTCTAATGATTTGTGAGCACATGTTAACAGGTTTAAATGTTTTGTTTGGTTTGGTTTACCCAATATTTAGAGTGAGGGAGCTAAACAAACAAGTTTATGTAAGGTTTTCCTTGGAGAGAAGGGTTTTCAGTTGCTTCAGTACATCAACTTTATCGCGTTTATACAACTTTAAAAAGATATGCTCCGTGCAAAGGGTTCCTTGGGAGGGGGCATGTTGAAACCTTAGCAGTAGGTGGAAAAGGGGTAAATGGCACATTTGGGGGAGACTGATTCAAATATGAGCTGATTCAAAGCCATAGTTTATGATAAACATTTCGTTTTTAAAGTTATACATATTTTTGCTGCATATGTGACCACAGAATTATCAATTCAAGACGTTGCCCTAAAGTCATATTTGGAAAATTAAAAAGCACTAGTTTAATAACAGAGAGAATGATTTAATAATGTTTTGAAAGTTTTTTGAAGTTTAGGAACTTTGTTCACTTCTAGGGTACGTTTTCCTCTACCGGGGAGGTAACCTGTCCAGAATGAATCTTACACCTTTTTCATAATGCGATTTGGAGAATGACATAACCAGAAGAATCTTCTTAAAGTAACCAGATACAGCATGTAATGAACATAAATTAATGGGAAAAAATCTACCAAAAAATGGTTAATAGCTTTAATCTCTTTATAGAAGCTTATATTGTTTGTTTGTTTTTTAAACACATTAATATTTACTTTTTTATAGTGTCATGTATTTTATTCGGTAAGAACAATTCAAATCAATTGAGGCATTTCTTATCTATTTTAGAGTCTGTTTATGCTCTAATGAACCATCCTGAAAGCCCAGATTCTCTGAAAATGATCATCTCCCCAAAGTCAAACGATACTATGAGAGAATGCCACATCAAAGGTCAGCCTTGTCTGTGGCACAACTGCAGCTTTCTCAGTCTGACCCACAGTATATCTCTGCCTGAGCAAGGAGATCTTCTGAGGGAAGCGCTTGAGTACTACACTCTTAGACCAATCAACACCTCAGCAGGAAGAGTAGATGAAAAGAGAATTGAAAAATCAAGAGGGTTTGAATCGTCCCCAACCCTTTGTGTTTCATCAGAGCTCTCTCCCTCAAAACGTTCTAAAACTGAGAGTCACAGAGGAACTCACAGAAGGCAAAACCTCTTCATCCCTGAAACAGAAATGAATGAGGATGATGAAGAAGAAGAAGATGATGAGAATGGAGACAACTTGCACAGATATCACGAAGGGTCATCCCTTCAGCTTCAAGGAAATGTGACTCCGAATTTCAGTCAAGCCAGAGAAAAGAAGGACCAAGTATATGAGGACTGCATGGTCAGCAAACGAACCCCTGTTTTAATGGACTGTGATGAACTGGAATGGGCAGATTCTGCCAAGCACACTTCAGAGGAAGTTGACAACTACTGGGCTTCCACTGAAAACCTTCTGAAATCCATTACTCAAAACCAAACTGAATACACCACAGACTCTTCCTGTACGAGCTCAGATGGAATATTAGTTAACTTCAGTGCCATCTATAACAAAAGCAGCAATGCAGTTCCTGCAACTCCTATCCATCTTGATAGTCCACATTTATCAAGTCCAGAGTTACAAGACAGATCAAACTCGCTGCTAAGCTGGACATCTCACAGTGCTGATCCAAACTGCAACAACTATCCAATCTACTCTGAAGGCTTCACATCAGTGGAAAGTTCTGACCTTGTCATGTGTCAGGCGCAGGTAGCAAGCTCAACAAAGAAGTACTATAAACTGGTTACTTGTGACATATCATCGCAGTCTTCACCAAGTCCCCCTTGGTCTTCTTTGACCAGCTCTTTAGGAAGCTGCTCTCCACCTACTGAATACTTTCTCTTTGGACATTCAGAAGGAGAAAGAAAAAAGTATGACAAAAGTGAACAGGTATGTCCAGAACCACTACTACATGGACTTAAAAAAGGTCTACATTACATTAACTAATATGTCCACATCTTACAGGTAAATGGGGAAATGGAAAAAGACAGTCGAATCTCTGAGGACCAAGGGACTGGACACAAAGAGAAAACAGAATACGGTGACCACTATCAATCTGCTTCAAGACAAGAATGCAGTCATCATTCTGCAAAAACCAGCAAGTCTCGTAGCTTGATGGGCAGTCAGAAATCCACGTCAAACTTGGGAAAGGAAAAACATAGCTGGGCTGGCCATTTGAACACCAATTTATCCTCCCCATCTTCTGAGAACCACGATACTTCCTTTACGCAAAAAAGGATAGGAATTGGAGATTTAGCTGTTCAGACAAGCTCTTACTCAAATCATACGCAGGGGGATCCAAAACCAGGAGCAAATCCAAATACTGACAAGAGTATTCAGTCTAATGCAGAAGGTAAGGAGCTTAACAAAAAAACATTTCGAGAATTTAAGACTGTCTACTCAATGTTTCTTCACAACCTTTTCTTGCACCAACAGGTGCACATCAGTCCTTCCAGGAAGTTCTGAGATACACAAAAGCACAAAGGCCAAACTTTCTCCCCATTCAGCCGTTTGTCCTTCAGACATCCACAGGAAACCAACAGAACAAGACCCTTGGATCCCTTCTCGATCAGTACATCAACAACAAGCACACCAAGCCTGGACCATCTAAAGCAACATGCAAAAACAAGGGAACTTCAAAGCAGTATTCACCTTATAGGAGCTCCTCTAACTTGGAGGCAATCACCACTTCAGACACTTGTTCTACTTGCACCTCAAGTCCTATTCAGACTCTGTTAAGTCCTAAACCTTGTTCAAGAGCCAACACATCTCTGATGTCTCTTCTTGAGAGTGTGCCTCTAGTTCAAACACAGGCTACGCTAGAATCAAGAGAGGCGACCAAAGACCCTCTGAATGCACTTGATACTTCATGCAAAAACTCCTCCCCTGCAAACACCTCACTGATCTCTATCACATCATTAATTAGTACAGAACAGAATTCTGTCTTGGCTTTTGAAGATATATCAGAGGATTGTACAAACATGTTCCACGTCTCAGAGCTAGAGAGATCATCGTGTAAGTTTTGCACCTGCAGTGAATGTTTTACAAATCTTGGTATTAAGAAATGAGAATTTAATTCATTTTGCACCTTTCCAACTTTGCAGGTGTTCAGAAGAAACAACACAGTGAACACTCTTTTACCAGGACAACGACCGTCCCTGAGGAGTACCATCTCTCTCCAGACCAACAGTCAATCAATCACCACAAGAAAAGTGAGATCATACAGCTCAACAAACAAATTCAACTATTATTTATAATTTCTTAAAATCA